>BSYO01000007.1:12033120-12725361 GCA_033239525.1 Nepenthes gracilis
ATGCCATCTATTGAAACCAAACTCAAAACATATATATATAGACGCGGAAGCATAACTAAATCATCAAAACAACAACTATAATGAGCCACGCTCAACCCTAAGTGGCCGTCCGCAATCCGATCCAACTCTATGTCCCGATCTTCTGATCACACGCCGTCCAGCCAATCACATTTAGCAAGCCTCTCCTTGCTCTAACCAATCCGGTGCCTGCTAAGTGTTCTCATCTGAAAGGAAAATAACAATAGCAAGAGCGAGCTAACAGCTCAGCAAATGTAATCATAAACACCCCTCCAAGACACGTACAAGAACTGAAACAGGGGAAGGAAACACATACTCTCCATAATCAAGAAATACGAGAGGGAACAGGAACAACTGGGATCACTTGATTCCTACCGTTCTCACGATTACACTGATTGGTCACCATTTGGATTCATTTGATTCTCACGGTTTTCATGATTACATATTGGATCACGGGATTCATATGGTTCACATCTTGAACATTATTCATTTTCGTTATTACATCATCTTTGCGGACCCCGGCTAGTAGACCGTACTAGCCAACGATGCGAGAGAACGGGGACAGGAATGTGTTCACTACACATTCTAAAGTCACAGCCACTATTTTGGGTTGTAGCACACGACCCTCGGTTGCATCCATGCAACAATCATCGCAGACGACTACATCTCAATATATAGCGTCGACAGACACACCCCAGACCCCCGGGGTCCAGGGCAATCCTCGTTCTTCCACAGTAGTTTTCTAAAGCGTACCACAGACATCACCTGCTCCCACGAGTGGCCGAAATATGTGGCCAAGTATTCCTCGGGTTCACACCGCGATGGACACGGTATACTAAAGAATACTACTCATACGACTCAGGGTCCTAGTTTCAAGATTAGGTTCAACACTTGGAGAGGGAAACCCACATTTGCCACACACAATCACATCTCGAAAAATCTCATTCCCATCACAAGATCTCCAACCGGGAGGTCATCACATCACACACATCTCCATCCAGGAGATTATATCATCACAAGTACAATGTGGATTCCCTTCCATTCACGTCACGGTTCACAATATCCAATGGGACTCAATTCCCTTAATCATAACAAATCATCCCAAGTTCACAATAGAGACTAGATTTCATACCTCAAACGATCACAAGTCACTTTGGAACCTCCGAGACTCATTCCCTTGCCTCCAGCACACGGATTCACATTCGGGGCTTACATTTACGTTTAAACATTAAACGTTATATCAATAACAATTATGGAAGCATAACACTTATATTTCTCATTTCATTTTCGATGAACGATAACAGATTTTCTTCTGAACGCCCGGACGCCGCACACGGTTCAATATTTGGAAATTGGATGTTCGGTGGATTCGTACACACACTTGATACACGGGATTCAACATTTGGGTGCCATTTAACTTATCACGAGGGTGAAAGTATGCAACTTCCCATTCATTTTCGGATTATCCACAACAGGGAACTTTTAAGGCTCCCGGATGCCACGAACGGGTCAAATCTTGCGGGATTCGGCATCCGGTCGATATATACACACAATTGGGACACAGGGATTCATATTCTAGAGTCATTCCATCATTTTACGAAGGTGACAATGCGCAATTATCACCTCCGATCTCGGGTGAACAGTAACAGCGCCCGTTTAGAGGGTTCGGGCGCCGCAAACGGGTCAAAACGTGCAAAATCGAACCCGCGGCCGACATATGTTCATCAATGGGACGTGGGGATTCACATTTTGGGGTCAATTTCATGATACACGGGCGGGAAATGGGAAATCCCCAATTTCCCGTGGGTTAGGGTTTCGGTGAACCCACCCCGGACGAATCGGACATGATTCGGGCAAACAACTATATTTTTCTTAGCCCATACTCATGTGTTTCAAGATTCTAATGTTCACCGTGGGTATCAACACAAAATACCCAACGAAAATACATAAAATATCGAAAGAGAGCGAGAATTGGGTATGAGAACACTTGCCTCAACGCGTGCTTTCACCTTTATACCTGGCTCTCGGACGGAATCGGACTCCCGGGCTCGATCTCCCTTCTTCTCTCTCTCTCTAAAACCCTCGGTCTATCTAAAAAATGAGGGAGAAAGACGCACGGCGATTATTTATATTACGCGCACCGCTCGAGCGAGGATCGAGCAGGCAGCGAGCGGCCGCGCCACGGGCTGTCCGTCGCTCGAGCTCTGCTCGAGCGGCAAGCGAGCTGCCTCGCTTCTGGTTTTTCCGCTTGATGGGAGGGCTCGAGCGCTCGGAGGGCGCCGGTCTGAGCCGCGGCAAGCCAGCAGCAAGCCTACGCCGCATTTTTGCCGTTCGGGACCCGTTTTGACCATTCTAACCCAATCTTTCACATCCTATGGCCTTGTCCTTGATTATATAACCTTAATAAGCCATGATTATTATGCTTTAAAACCCAAAATCGTATTTTTCAAGTTACATAACTCGGTTTACAGTTTTTGTTCCCGATTTACCGATTTTGGCTCTTTGAGCTGTTCATCCGATTCCTCTCATACCTTTTGACCATAGTACACCTATATTAACTTAATTGCCTTCTAATTATTATTTCCTTAACTCGGAACCTCACACGTCCCATTGTGAACATGCTAGAGGCCATAGTCTTAGGCCACCAGCATGAGGAGTTAGTGATGGGGATGCAAGTGACAGGCTAGCCCACAAGAGAAAACGGCCCGAATTTGACAGTGAACTATTTCTACCTGGGACAGTTAACGCTGCCGTTTTCCAACGGAATAGCAAGTGGGCCGGTAGTAGCCCAAGATCAACAGAGGCCTATCTAAGTCTAGGATGATCAATGATGCCGTTGACCGAGGAAGTGGCAAGTAGGTTTGCAACAACCCAGGATGAACGCGGCCTATGCCTAAAGTTTCCCATGCGTCCATCCACAAGCCACTGGACATTTGTCTTAATTTTCCACATCTCTAAGAAGGCAATTTTCACTATAACAGTAACTTCCAGAATCAAAGCACATCTTGAGAGGAAGGCGCCCGAATCCACACGCAAACTACAAGGAAATCCTAACGGTTTCCATGTGCAGAAGGAGATCTACCTCTTTTATCATTACTGTGACGAAATGGATCCTAATTCTCATAAGACTCTCCCTCATACATATACAGAATAGAATCCACATATTTTTATCAGTAATTTCTACAAAAATTATGGTAGAGTTCTATCTAAAATTGGACAAAAATTAAAATATACAACCTGCTAATTTCCACCTGTACAGAGCATACTCAATATCTAAACCTCAAACTTATGACCACAACATAACACAGGACTAGTACAATTACACAACTAACCAAATATCATAATTCACATCCTACAATACGCATTCACAGAACCACAAGTGCTATCCATGGCCTTAATTTTAATAATCCTATCAACTATACAAGAATTCCGACAAGAAATGCCATCTAGAACCTATACAGAAACCAGAAAACATATAGCGGAAGTAACTATGTAAACCTGAGGAAGTGTGATGACCCGAGTTTCGGAATATGATAATTGAGAGGTAATTAAGTTAAAATAAATGAATTGCGGTCAAAAGGTACGAAGAATCGGATTGAAAAGCTCAAAGAATCGGAACTAGTAAACCGGGAACCGAAAGTGTAAGCTTTGAAATGTTAATTCGTAAATAAGATTTTGGGTTTTAAATTATGATAATCATAACTTATTAAGGTTATATAATCAAAAGTAAGGTCCAAGGATGTGAAAGATTGGTTAGAATGGTCAAAACGAGTCCCGAATGGCAAAAATGCGAAATAGGCTTGCTGCGGGCCTGACTTGCGACCTCCGTGGGCTCGAGCCCATGAGAGCACAGAATCCAAATTTGACTGTGCTCGCCGCACGCTCGAATGCCAGGCCATTTTTAACCCCCGTGGTATTTCGCAATTTTTATTTTTCCACGCAACCAAACTCTTTTAGAGAGAGAGGGCGACAAATAAGAGAGAGAAAGGAGGAGATTGAGGCCGTGGAGTCCGAATCCGGCTTTGAGCTAGTTAAAGAAATCGTAGAGCATGTTGAGGCAAGTACATCTATACCATTTTTCTTCCGTTTCTGTTGATTTTCGTCGGATCCCCTTTGGGTATTTTGTCCCAATACCCGACCCTATGTATATCATTGTGATGCTCATAGTCTAATTATGTATATATGTGAAATTCATCATCCGATTAATTGTTTCCAAACTGTTATGAGGTTCTACGATCGTTAATTCTAGTCCTAATTTCACTCACGTGCGTGTACTGTTCATGCACGATCGGTGGATTCCGACCTTCGATTTTTGGGGCTTTTGTATGAATTAAGACTAGAATATGATTACCCATATCCCCCATAAATTAATTCATCGATTGGGTGCCCGATTTGGTGGAATTATGCAAAATTCCGTTCGTGAAACCCTAACCCTACTCCCGGGTGGTTTTGGGCATCGATTGTTTGGGATTTTGATTTATTTGGGACTAGTTTATGATTATATATGACTTAGGTAAGTTGATTTACCGATTGGGTATTCGAAATTGTGGAATTTGGTGGGAATTCGTTCGTGCGAAGCCCTTGACCTGCGCTCAGACACCGTTTGAGCTTCTATTTGGAGTTAAATGTATAAATTGACTGGGGATTATAGTTACCCATGCCTTGGGATCGATAAATTACCTGTTGGATGTTCGAAATTTTAAGAATTAATCAATTTGTGTGAATGTGCACTATTCATGTTACTGTTCACGGGTACTATTCACCCAAGAATTTCGGACGATATTTGGTGTAACATTTTCCTGTTTAAATGCCGATTAAGTGATATATATTTGTGTAAATTCAATTGTTCAATTTGAAAGTTTCGGCATGCCCAATTTCGAAGGAATTCATATTCGGAAGCTCTTCGAGTTAATCTGTTCCTTTTGGAGAGAGAAGAAGCTGAGGCACAACAGTAAGCACGAAGAGGAAAAAAAGAGTGGGAGAAATCACTCATTCCGATCCTATCCAGGTAAAAATAACGGTTGATCAGGTTCAGGCAGGTGTATTTCGGACGTTATTTTTTATTTTTACCGATTTCTCTTACTTTAAAGTTGATGAATATACTCTAAAATGTTGTTGATGTATGTTTAAAGTAAATGAAGCATGTGTCCTTCGATTGTTTAGTTAGATTTTATATTTACCCATGTTTATTGCAAGATTTTGCTTCGATTTCATGAATAAGCAAGTAATTTGTATTCAATTTTGTCCCGTTGTGATGAAACCCTAGCTCGAAAATATTGAAAATTTTTGTTAAATTGCATGATTTAATGTATGTGTATGGATTTATGGTATTAATTTCATGAATAAGCACATGTTTAGTAATCGGTTTGAGTCCAAAAGTTTTAGCAAAGCCCTAGGTACGAAAATGAAGGGGTTTTGATATTTTTAATTGTATCTCCTGTTATATAAAAGTTAATTGGCACTGAAATGAAGCTCCCGGTATAATTTATTTTTGAGAATTTGCACGGACTTATACCGATAAAATTTCCATGCACTTTTGAAGTAAAACTGAAGGAGTTTTTAGACCACTACTGGACGTTCTGAACATTCTAAAGTTAACGGAAGGTAAATTGTGAAACTCTGATTATGAAAGAAGGTTTTCAATAAAGAAGTTATTTTTGATACTGTTATTTAGGACCCAGACTGATTTCAGTCTGGTTAGGTTCTCTGACATACTTTAGAACTTTATGGTAATAATCGAGGATAACTCTGTCAATGGAGTTATATATGGTCCACCCTTTCCTCGGGGCATTACGGTCAAGAGGAAAGCATAGTTTCTAACCTACCTTCGGGTGGCACACTGTACCGATCATGCGAGATGGGATACTTATGTTATAGTCATAGACCGTGGATTGTGTGGAGTAAACATAATTTATCCTCAATAATTTGCTCGCTCAGTTAGTAGGATACACTGGCAGGGTCTGTTAGCGATATGTTATGTTACCGTTTTGTTCCGCACCGCAGTTACTATACTGATTTTTGTTCCGTACCGATTATCGATTATTGATTACCGTTTACGGTTTACCGATTGTCGATTATTGATTATCATTTACCGTTTATCGATTACCGATTATTGATTATCATTTACCGTTTACCGATTACTGATTATCGATTACAGATTATTGATTACCGTTTACCGATTACCGATTACTAATCACCGTTTACTGATTACGATTACCGACTACTGATTTCTGATTTCTGAAATTTAATATCATCAAAGTATGCTTTCTCTATTTTCTAGGTTATATTTAGTTTAACCATTCTATTTCTACATAGTTACATGATCGTTCTGCATCATTGTTTTACTACACATATGCATATACCTTGCTGAGTCCTAGCTCACTGTTTTATTATTTTTTTCCTCCATATGAGATTGTAGAGTTAGTGCATGATAAGAAAGAGTGACTGAAGAAAATTCCTGAAGACTTTTGAGGACCTAAAGCATTTTGGAGCTATTTTGGGTGAGCCAGTTGATGTAAAGACTTGACTGGGCATGTAATTTTATATACTGATCTTGTATCTATGGATGTTTATGCACATGTGGATTTTGTATAGAATGCATATGATGTATGTGATGGTAAAAAGGAAAACTATGCTTCTACAGGTTAATAGTTTAGCTTCCGCTCTAAACTTTTGGATATATTGTACAGGTCCTAGACGGCATCTCATTATTGAATTGTTAGTGTAGCTAATGGTTTTATAGATTTATGCCATGGATGGCATACGTGATCCTGTGTATACATGTTGTAGGAGGAATTGTGGATAATTGATAGTTGTGTGCTTGTAATAGTTGATCATATAGGTTGTATTTTTTGAATTTTTAACTAGTTACAAAGGAGACTCTGCCGAAATTTCTGTAGAAGTCTTGCCTTATATTTTAGTACCGTTAATTCTATTTCTGGCTTGACGAAAGTTTCTGAGGAAAAAAAATCTGTTTCGTCACATTTGGTATCTGAGAATTGAGATGCCTTATGAATTTATTGATCGAAAAGTAGAAGTATAGGTTTGAATCTCTGTACTGAATTCCTGTAGAAATAGGTCAAGGGAGCCGTGAGGAGGCACCTTGACGTCCTAAATTTATTGGTGCCGATTTAATGCTTGAGCTGATTGGTATTGATTCGAGGTCTAGGGTAATCAGTTTTGGTTTGAAGTTTACGCTTGATCCTTCTCGGTTGAGGTCCTAAAAGGGATAGTGGATCAATCTAGTCAGTATGACAGATAAGTGGAATTGATGGTTTGAGGTCTATGTGACTTAGAGTCGATTTAGGGAAAGTAAATTTAAGGATACCGATTTAGGATCTATTCGTAGTGATCAAGTGCATGAATGTTTGGGTAATGCAAATCCATCGGGATTGAGAAAGGTGTTCGTAAATGTTGATGTGAAAAGCATTGATAGGATATTATACCTTTAAATCATGTTGTGAATCCTGAATAAGAGGCAAAGCTAATTGAATCGAGAATAGGTGTTAAGCCTAATTAGTGATGAGACCACCCCTTTGAGTCAGTTGGTGGACGCTAAGAAATCTAACTATGAAAAGTTTTAAGGATATATATATATATATTCAGAAGAAAAGATCAAGCCGACTTGTTTTAATGGATGATTTGGAGTCGGTTGAAATCGACACTAGCCTCTGAGGATTTTGTATGGAATTAAAGGAGCATTGGCTAGGTATTATTGTGGATACTTTGAAACCTCTAGGAAGTAAGATAAACTGATGAGATTATTATGGTTGGTTGAGTAATTGGTTACTCGGAGGATTAATCAATTGATAAGTCTGTACAATAAATGAATAGGTGATTTCTAATATTGATCCGTATCCATAACATGTCAATTATGGATGATTGAAAAAATTTGCCACAGCAGTATTCGGATAAAGGTATGGTTGCTACATAGTTCGAAAGTGCTATATGGGTTTTTAATTTTTGTGGGTGTCCATAAATTTTATGGGATGGATCTTTCAGCCATATTTGGGTCCATATTGAGATGACCTCATTGATGGGTCCAAAGGAACGTAGGAAATATATACTCCATTGAAAATTGTGTCATGGATTGAGAGCAGTTGTCAACCGAAGACCTGATCAAGAAAGGAATGCAAGTTTAGTCTAAGAAAATGCCCCGTTGAGCATATGGTATCTTTGATAGTACGATTTTGAATCTGTAGGACCTTAAGTGGTGACTAAGTAGGGAAGGCTGATTAATGTTGAGAAGGGGTATGATTTTCTTGGGATTAACTAAATCTGATAAGCAATCTGGCAAGTACCCCTCGACGATTGTAGTGTCCGTGAGTCGTTTATCTCGAGAAAGATTTGTAATCGTTATGATGAGATACAAAAGGTAATTTCGAGGAGTAAAAAGGATCAATTGATTTCCATATTATTTGGGATGATCCTTGATAGGTCTAATAAGTTAACATAGTAGGTAATATTTTTGAGGAGGTTAGAATTTTTCTATTCTGCTGTCGTGATAGGTGACTATCCCCATATAAGTTGGAAAAAGTTCATTGTTAGAATTACTCCACCAGTTCGTTGAAATTAATAGTTGGAATCTCCGCTTTGGGAACTTAGGGATGTTACCTTGAAGGTAGCTAATACTGGATAGTTTCAAGGGTTATAATAGTTGTGTCATAAATAAAGAAACAATCTTACAATCTAGCGAATGGATAGACCCATTTAAGGATTCTGGGAGAAACCTTAGCGTCTTTAATAAATTTGGCATTGATGCTAATAATTGACGTTAAGAGTTTTTAGACTCAGTGTACTTTCGGTGTTTTGTAGGAGATGTGAAAGGAAAAATTGTGAATACGTTCAAATTCTTGGATAATAGGAGATTGTTTTCTTAAATTGGGAGATACAAGCGTATTCAAAGTATAAGAGCCATGAAATTTTAGAACGAGAAATCCCTATGATTTTGTTTCAGGATGATTCACTTATATTATAATTATGAAAAATGTGTTCAGATTAAATTAGGTAGCCCATTGGTATGCCAACAAGATTCTGAGGTTTCTAAGTATTTGGATTTTGAGATTTCGAGTAATGACCTAAAGCTGTAATAAATCTTTGGGAGATAATTTTTAATTGTAGTTTCTAATCTGGTTGTAATTTGAGGATATAAGGTATTTCGATATTGAGGTTGTTTGCAATTTGAAATTTGTACCAAAATCTTAATTGAAACTTGATCAGGGAGTTTTGGGAGTTAAGTTAAATTTGATAGAGCGACAAATTATAACCGGATGATCCATAGTTAGATAAATAATTAGTGTGGCGCAGTGAAACTATGGCAAATGTACATATGATGAGGTTCAATCTGAGGGTCGGAAGGAATATTTCCCTTCTACGCTTAGGGTAGGATCAAGCAGGAACTTTCAGCCGTTTGAGGTTTCGAGTTAAGTCGAAAAAGTAGTTAATGAATTTGGTGTGTCTTCGAAATCGGTAGAATTGAATTCTGATAAAACGCGTTGGGTAATAAGAACCGGGATAATTCAACGCTCAAGATTCTTCGAGATAACCGTTTAATCAATGAGGCGATTTGGAAATGCTAGAAGAATTTAGAAGTTTACCACCGATTATAGGAATTTAAGGTTCGAGGAGAATGCTCATTATTGAGACTTAGCATAAATTAAAGTAAGAATTTTCAGCTGATTAAGTAGTTGAGCTAAGTTGCAGGGAATTAATAGATTTAGGTTACCCTCAAACTTGGTAGATTAGTGTGAAGTTTTTCCCAGTTATGGTAAATGTGGAAGTAAATAAGTGATTGTGATGAATTATCTTGAAAAATTTAAAGCTTATCCCCATAAGGAGGTTTCAATTTAGGTTTTGATAGAATGAAATAAGTAATAAGGATCAGAACAATTCAATGCTTGAAGTTTTCTGGGATAATCGTCTAACCGAGGTGGTGATTGGAAATACTTGGGAGATTGTCTCTGACTCGAGGATTCCGAGATTTGTTAAATTTCAAGGATGAAATTTCTATAAGTGGGGAAGAATGTGATGACCCGAGTTTCGGATTATGATAATTGGGAGGTAATTAAGTTAAAATAAATGAATTGTGGTCAAAAGGTACGGGAAGAATCAGATTGAAAAGCTCAAAGAACCGGAACTAATAAATCGGGAACTGAAAGTGTAAGCTTTGAAATGTTAATTTGTAAATAAGATTTTGGGTTTTAAATTGTGATAATCATGACTTATTAAGGTTATATAATCAAAAGTAAGGTCCAAGGATGTGAAAGATTGGGTTAGAATGGTCAAAATGGGTCCCGAATGGTAAAAACGGAAGTAGGCTTGATGCGGACTTGCTGCGAGCTTGACCTGTGCCCTCCGTGGGCTCGAACCCATGAAGAGCACAGAATCCAGATTTGGCTGTGCTCGCCGCGCGCTCAAGCGTCAGGCAATTTTACGCCCTATGCTGTTTCGCGATTTTTATTTTTCTACGCAACCAAACCCTTTTAGAGAGAGATAGGGCGACGAACAAGAGAGAGAAAGGAGGAGATCGAGGCCGTGGAGTCCGAATCCGACTTCGAGCTAGTTAGAGAAATCGTAGAGCACGTCGAGGCAAGTACATCTATACCATTTTTCTTTCGTTTCTATTGATTTTTGTCCGATCCCCTTAGGGTATTTTGTCCCGATATCCGACCCTATGTATATTATTGTGATGCCCATAGTCTAATTATGTATATATGTAAAATTCATTGTTCGATTCATTGTTTCCACACCGTTATGCGCATCTGAGACCCTCACCCACGCACGTGTACTATTCATGCCCGATCGGGTGGATTCCGGCCTTCGATTTTTGGGACTTTTGCATGAATTAGGACTAGAATATGATTACCCATATCCCCTATAAATTAATTCATCGATTGGGTACCCGATTGGGTGGAATTATGTGAAATTCCATTTGTGAAACCCTAACGCTACACCCGGTGGTTTTGGTCTTCGATTTTTGTGGCTTTTGATTTATTTGGAACTAGATTATGATTATACATGACTTGGGTAAGTTGATTTACCTATTAGGTATCCGAAATTGTGAAATTTGGTGGGAATTCATTCCCGAAGACCTTGACCCACACTCGGACACTGTTTGAGCTTCTGTTTGGAGTTAAATGTATAAATTGACTTGGGATTATAGTTACTCATGCCTTGGGATCGATAAATTACATGTTGGATGTCCGAAATTTTGAGAATTAATCAATTTGTGTAAATATGCACTATTCACATGTACTGTTCACGGGTACTGTTCACCTAAGAATTTCGGACGATATTTTGTGTAATATTTCCAAATTTAAATGCCAATTAAGTGATATGTATTTGTGTAAATTCAATTGTTCAATTTGAAAGTTTCGGCATGCCCAATTTCGAAGGAATTCGTATTCGGAAGCTCTTCAAGTTAATCTGTTCTTTTTGGAGAGAGAAAGTTGAGGCACGACAATAAGCACGAAGAGGAAAAAAAAAGAGGGGGAGAAATCACTCATTCCGATCCTATCCTGGGTAAAAACAACGGTAGATCGGGTTTAAGCAGTGTACTTCAGATGTTTTTTGTTTTTATCGATTTATCTTGCTTTAAAGTTGATGAATATACTCTAAAATATTGTTGATGCATGTTTAAAATAAATGAAGTATGTTTCCTTCGATTGTTTGGTTAGATTTTGTAATTACCCATGTTTATTACAAGATTTCGCTTCGATTTCATGAATAAGCACGTAATTTGTGTTCGATTTTGTCCGGAAAGCTTGTGATGAAACCCTAACTCGAAAATATTGAGAATTTTTGGTTAAATTGTATGATTTAATGTATGTGTATGGATTTATGTCATTAATTTTATGAATAAGCACATGTTTAGTAATCGGTTTGAGTCCGAAGTTTTGACGAAGCCCTAGGTACGAAAATAAAGGGGTTTTGATGATTTTTAATCGTAGCTCCTATTATATAAAAGTTAATTGGCATTAAAATGAAGCTCCCAGTATAATTTATTTTTGAGAATTTGCACGGACTTATACCGATAAAATTTCCATGCACTTTTGAAGTAAAACTGAAGGAGTTTTTAGACCGCTATCGTACGTTCTGAACGTTCTAAAGTTAACGGAAGGTAAATTGTGAAACTCTGATTATGAAAGAAGGTTTTCAATAAAGAAGTTATTTTTGATACTGTTATTTAGGACTCGGACTGATTTCAATCAGGTTAGGTTTTCTGACATGCCTTAGAACTTTACAGTGGTAATTGAGGATAACTCTGTCCATGAAGTTATATGTGGTCCTCCCTTTCCTTGGGGCGTTACGGTCAAGAGAAAAGCATAGTTTTTAGCTTACCTTCGGGTGGCACACCGTACCGATCCCGCGAGATGGGATACTTCTGTTACAATTATAGGCCTTGGATTATGTGGAGTGAATACAATCTATCATTGATCATTCACCCCCTCAGCTAGTAGGGTATACTGGCAGGGTCTATTAGCGATATGTTATGTTACCGTTTTGCTCCGCACCGCAGTTACTGTGCTGATTTTTGTTCCATACCGATTATCGATTATTGATTACCATTTACCGTTTATCGATTACTGATTACCGATTATTGATTATCGTTTACCGTTTACCAATTACCGATTATCGATTATTGATTACCGTTTACCGTTTATAGATTACCGATTACCATTTACTGATTACCAATTACCAACTACTGATTTCTGATTTCTAAAATTTAATATTGTCAAAGTACGCTTTCTCTATTTTCTAGGTTATATTCTGTTTAACCGTTCTGTTTCTATATAGTTACATGACCGTTCTGCATCACTGTTTTACTACACATATGCATGTACCTTGTTGGGACCTGGCTCACTGTTTTATTATTTTTTTTCCCTCCAGATGAGACAATAGAGTTAGTGCCTAACGAGAAAGGGTGACTGAAGGAAATTCCTAAAGACTTTAGAGGACCTGAAGCATTTTGGAGTTATTTTAGGAGAGCCAGTTGATGTAAAGACTTGACTGGGCATATGATTTTGTATACTGATCATATATCTATAGATGTTCATACACATGTGGATTTTGTATAGAATGCATATGATGTATGTGATGGTAAAAAGGAAAACTATGCTTCTGTAGGTTAACATGTTTAGCTTCCGTTCTAAACTTTTGGATATACTGTACAGGTCCTAGATGACATCTCGTTTTTGAATTGTTAGTGTAGCTAATGGTTTTATAGATTTATGCCATGGATGGCACATGTGATCCTGTATATGCATGTTGTAGGAATAATTGTGGATAATTGATAATTATGTGCTTGTAATAGTTGATCATACAGGTTGTATTTTTGGGTTTTCATCTAATTATAAAGGAGACTCTACTAAAATTTTTGTAGAAGCCTTTCATTATATTTTAGTAGCGTTAATTCTATTTCTGTCATGATGGAAGCTTCTAAGGAAAAAAAAATCTGTTCTGTCACAGGAAGCATAGTTTTTGTTCCATCAGAATACAAAACATATCATGGTTATTAATACATGATTTCCTTTACAAGATTCTATGGAACATGTAGAACTATCAGATCTCCTAAGATACTTCAAGATAAAATCTTCGGGACTTCACTGAGGCTCCAGAATCTTCCTTGCTAATCTCTAACTAGGCCTGATCATCTAGTATTGTCTCTATAGCCTTCTCTGGAGGGAGAAAATAGTAAACAGTAAGTCGAAACCCAACAAGATACTAAAATATGTACAATATAATGCTCTCATGTAGAACATAATGCAATAAAGCAGTTACATTTACATTTAAGATATAAATGTGATAAGCTAGTAATTACGAAGATATTATCAGAATAAAAATGCAGTTGAGTAGAAACACGTACAATAATCATGAGGAAAGCATAATTTTTATATAAACAGATCTCGAAAAATATAAATCATGTTATGGTAGAAAACCAAGTTAATATCAGATCATAAGAACAGAACAGTTCACGAAAAACAGAATAAAGTATGTTTCTACATAAACATGCATCGAGGTTCATAAAACAGTTTTAAATGTCACTTGTTTCTTCAAAAATTTCAGTTCGATATTTTAGGGACCCAAATAGCGTACCCTACTAGTCGAGGGGGCGAATAATCGGCAATAAATTGTGTTTTTGCCACACAATCAAAGGCCAGGAATAGTAATGAGAACAGAAATTGGTTGTGTTTTTTAGCACACAATTCAAAACCAACGGAGGATTTCTGACCTCCAAAATCAGTTTCAATAACGCCCCGGCAGACCACGTATAACTCCATGAATAGAGTTATCTCCGATTACCACTATAATATCCTAAGACATGTCGGAGAACCTTCATGACTATATATTAGTCATGAGGCCTAATTAACGGTATTCGAAATAGTTTTCTTCTCATTTCTTAAACCGAAAACCTTTTCAATTTTAGAAGTTAGTAAGAGTATCATAATAACTCTTTAATCAGTTTAACCATACAGTAATAGTTTATAATCCTTCAATTTTGCTTCAAAATATACAGAAACAGTTTGAAAACCCTTCAGTTTAGCTTTAGAATTTCACAGAAATTTAACAGTGCGGTTCCGTGTAAATTTCTCAATTATAAATCATAACATGAATAGTATTCTTTTATAAATTAACTGTTACATACCAGAAATTATGGATTTTAAACATTAAATTCCTTTATTTTCGTTGATTAGGTTTTGATAAATATTTCGGACATAAAACAGATACCAAACACATGTATAAACATAAAATCTATCCGATTAATTTACAATAAACATACAGAACCATGGATTTAAAGCACAAAATCCTTAGTTTTTGTACCTAGGGTTTCAGTAAAGCTTTCGGATATAAATCGAGTACCAAATACATGATTTTTTTATGAAATCAAAGATATATATTGTCATACATGCAGATAAACATGAAATCTGTCCAAACAATTTGTAGAAACAGGCTTAATTTATACAGAATATGAAAAAATATATTTTTAGAGTATAAATACAGTTGCAGAGATATTAAAACACTGTAAAAATGGTATATAACATCCGGAGTACAATTGCTAAGTCCGATCTACCGTTGTTCTTACTTGGATAGGAGTGGAACGGTCAAAGTTTCCTTCTTTCTCCTCTTTTCTTCCCTTTCCCTTTCGTGCTTGCTGCTCTCTCTCTCCATAAACCCTCAAAAATGTCGAAGAAATCACGCACAGTGCTTTTATACGCAATCGGGTACTCGAGCAGTGCTCGAGCGCCAACCAGGCGCATCGCCCGGTCAACACCGTGCCTCGAGCGCTCGTCGAGCGCACTTCAAGCAGGAGGTTCTTTTTTTTCGCGCTCCGTTTGTGCTCGAGCGCTACTCAGGTGCCGGTCAAGCCCGCATCGAGCCTGTAGCAAGCTTACTTCGCGTTTTTACCATTCGGGACCCGTTTTGACCATTCAAACCCAATTCTTCACATCCTTGGACCCTAATTTTGATTATATAATATTAATAGGCCATGATTATCATAATTTAAAGCCTTGAATCTTATTTACGAATCTTTTCTTCTTGATTTACAACTTCTGTTCCTGATTTACTAATTTCAAAATTTTGGGCTTTTCAATTCGATTCCTCCCGTATCTTTTGACCATAATTCATCTATCTCAACTAAATTACTTTCTAATTATCATATTTTGAAATTTCGAAACCTCACCACCCATATTAACCATATCTTAGAAACCGCTACCTTATAGAGCTCAACTTCCTCTTTCTACTTCCGAACTCAATTTTTCACATTTTAAACCTAATCCTTGATCATTATTAATTCAATTTTCACCCTGATTATTGTATTCCGAAACTCAGGTCGTCACAATTATAGTTAGGAATGGCACTTATGCCTTGTGCAGGAAAGGTAACGATCCCCACACATAAGGTGGGCATCCAGCATTGCTGCATAAGGAAGGCAGCCCAAAGCCATGACTATAAGGGGCCCTGGAGACTCACTCTTCAGAGCATGCTCTCAATCGCCTGCAAGCACTCTCTCTTGACCACTAAAGGCCTCGAGCAAACTCAACCTCTCAAAAGCTCTCTAACTCTCGCGAGCACCCCAGCCCTCACACACTCTCTCTACTACTAGTTTCCTGCGAACTCAATACTTAGAGAGATTGCTCCTCTTAAGCAATAATTACAAAGCCACTCTCTCTACGAGTACACTCCCACCTAAGTCCGTAAATATACTCCCTGTATTCATTTCTGCATTCTCTACATCTACCTTTTATCTTTAGAAGGCCGATTATTGATTTGAGCGTTAGAGTGTTTTCAATGAGACTAAATCTCGCCGTCACCTGACCTCTTATTTGAAGTTGTGGTGCGTAAGATCCGAGACTCAGTTGATAGAGTCAGAATCTGACGGATAACTCAACTTGAATCTATTCAAAATTTGGATTCATGATGTATTACTACATATCTTATTCTTTTTAATAATCCATAATTTTAGCAATGAAATACTATTATTCCTTTCCATTTTTTCTGAAAAAAAAATAACTGAATAAATAGAAAAAAGCTAAGTACTAGAATCTGACCGATCACCATGGCATTTCTAACCTCTAAGCAAAGTGGTACTCTTTACCTTTTAGAGTTACCTTATTTATATTAATATTATCATCTATGAGATGTTTATTTTTATATATTTTTAATTATCAAATATTTTGATTCATTAAGTATAAAAATATTAAATATTTTGATTTAAAAAGTATAACAAATATAATAGTTATTTTATAATTTTTTTCTTTTATTTTAGAGGTATCTTCTATTGACAGAGTACACTCTAAACATATCTCCATTTTAATTATCCTGTATTGATACTATGCTTGAAATTATCATTTGGAATAAAAGAAGAATATCATTAATCACCCATTTTCTTGAATTTAAAGGAAGCAAAATCTATAGTTATTAATGGTAGATTGGTTGTAACCTTTTATTGGTTCGGATGGTATTTTTCAGGAATGAATGAAGTAGTGTCTGTTTTTCCAAGTAGAATACTCCAGCTTCGAACAACAAGGTCCTGGGATCTCTTGGGATTTCCTGAGACGGTTCATCGGAAACCAAGTGCTGAGAGTGGTGTTATTATCGGTGTTATTGACTCTGGAATCTGGCCTGAATCAGCGAGCTTTACTGATAAAGGATTGGGTTCAATTCCCAAGAAATGGAAAGGTGCTTGTCCAGCATGAAGGAAATTTTTCTTGCAACAAGTAATCCTCCTTTCCCTTTTTGTGTTACTGAATCACTCGTTACTGCTTCATAATACTAATCAAAAGTTGTACTTCTGCACAAATTTTGGAATTGCCCAACAATGGATTTGATTACATCATTTAAATCTGGTAGAAAGGGTTACCTATAAGCCTTTTGTCTGATTGGAACTTTGTGAACCAGCAAAATGGATTCAATATCAAGAAAATTTGATTACAGTTAAAGTAGAAAACTATATGTTGATTTGTACTACACTTCATCTGTATCCTGGACCTAAAATTTATTTCATGTTCATATGATAACTTTGTACATCTTTATTGATGTGATTATATTACATTTTTGCTAGTGGTCGATGCAATTAATAATATATTTTGTGGTTAGCATTAATATACTGGTTCCACTCTAAAAGTTGTGAATTGGTTCAGTTCAGCACTTACGTTTCCATTTTCCATTTCCATTTGGCCTTTTCCTACTATTGGCAGATACAGCGCTTAACATTTGCCACAGGGAACATTAACTTCCTTGCAGTTTCCCGTCATTTTAAGATGCCACTGAATGAATCCATCCCGATCGAAATTTAATGGAAGGGAAGTTCATGGCTGCAGAGGGTACCTCCTGGAAGCCCAAGGCCAAATATGCCTCTAGAATCTAGATGGACAAAAAATATCAAATTCTAGATTGGGAAATAATATTATAAGCTTTGGTCTAGGTGTGAATGAGCCTTTTTACCGTTGGATTTGCATCCATATTCCCAGTGTGGGAATCATATTGCAAATCCACTGGCTAAGGGGATCATTCTTCTATGAGCCTGACAACCTTTCTACATGTTTCATACTATGATTTGTATCACAACACCCATTTACCTAATACTGGACTTGGGCCTCCTCATGGTTACTAGTACTGTGATTTCACTTTTTATTTGCTGTGATGCTTTTGGTATGTATTGCTTTTCTTTTTCTCACAATATAGAATGCCTGATTCACAGCAAGATCATAGGAGCTAGAGCATACACTGAAGATGCAACTGCAAGAGCTTACATTGGTCATGGAACACATACTGCTTCAACCGCGGCTGGTGGTAAAGTAAAGGGTGCAAGCTTTTATGGACTGGCCCAAGGAACTGCAAGAGGAGGGATTCCATCTACCAGAGTAGCTGCATACAAAGTCTGTGACCAATCTGGGTGCCGTGAATCTGACATCTTGGCTGCCTCTGACGATGAAATAAGCGATAGGGTTGACGTTATCACAGTTTCTATTTGTTAGGGTCATTTTTATACTTGGCATATTCCGTGACCGTATGTAATTTTTTGTTAGTGTCAGGTTCTGCTTCGTTGAAATGCTGCATCAACACATTCCAGTGGTTGCTTATTCTCGGATCAACATATGTACCGTGGCTGCTTCTCGCCTGATCCAGCTCGAGCCCATAATCCAGAATGTCCACGCTTGCTTGGCGCTCGATACCCGCTCGAGCCTAAAATCCAGAATGTACCCCGCTCGCCAGGCGCTCGATACCCGCTGGAGCCGAAAATCCAGAATGTACCCCGCTCGTCTGACGCTCGATTCCCGCTCGAGCCTAAAAAACAGAATGGTCCCCGCTCGCTGGTCGCCTTCTGGCCGCTCGAGCGCACTCAAAGTTTCTCACGAAACCCTCCGTACACCCGCCGCGTGCTCGAGCGCTGGTGCAACGGGCAAAACTTTTGAATGATTTTTTTCACCCTCTATAAATACATATCTTATGTTTTTGAAACCCTAAGACGTCCAGAGCCTTTTCTGATATTGTTGGAGCCATTCTACTTGAGAGAAGAGCATTCTTCTTACTCTTTAATCTTGCTCCGATTGAGAAAACCGAACCTACTACACTCTACATCGTTGTACCTCATGCTTTAACGGTTTTTCTCTTCATTTCTCTTTACCGCTTAAACTCTTCCATCTTTCTACCTTGGTTGGAGACGTCGCTACATTGAAGAAGAAGATCCGATCTTGGTTGGCAATTCAAGTGGCACGAGAGGGAAGATTGACGTGAAGACTGGAAGGTGTCCGGTTCCATTGCCGCGGGCAAATCCAAGGAGTTCCTTGGTAGGGATCACAAGACGGGAGTAAATCGGCTAGGTTAGCGCGTCGTTACCACCCGGTCAGAAGTTGATTTTCATAGTGCAATTCTTCCCTGGCCGTTGAAGCCCGGAGGGTTTTTCTCGATTACCGTGGGTATCGAGTTTTTCCTTCGTCACTAAAAATCGTATCTTTTTCATTATTGCTCATCGTTATATTTATTGTGCATACTTGTCATCTCGTTAGTATTTAGTACGAAATAGCCTTTACGTGTATTGGATATTTATTATTATTTCGCACTTCTTTTTTATCGTGTCAAAACTTGATTGCTCACGTTAGCACAAAGTGTATTTTGATTAGTATCGAGACTTACCCCGATCTAGATGTACACGAGTGATCATTTTCTCTATTCCTCCCTTCTTTGATAGAAGTAACTATGCCTATTAGAAGGTTGAATGAGAGCCTTCCTCAAATCAATGGATGAGCTAGTGTACTCGCGAGGCACTAAACCGGGATGGACTCCATCCAAAAGTGGTGATGAACTAAAAGTTATTTGTCTTTGTGGTCAAAAGAAGAACTTGATGCCTGTAATTGGAATAGTAAGGGATTACATACTAGTTTTATGGCTGTATCTCCCAAAGAGTTTAAACGGATTTCCATGTACGAGATTTCTAAGGATGCATGGGATATACTAGAAATCACTCATGAAGGTACTAAACTGGTTAAAAATTCAAAATTGCAAATGCTCACTACTAGATTCGAAGAAATACGAATGAAAGATGACGAAACATTTGATGAATTCTATACTCAATTAAATGATATTGTAAACTTTACGTTTAATTCAGGAGAATGAATCCCTGAGAACAGAAGTTCTTAGGTCACTTCCTGAACGATTTAGACCTAAGGTCACTGCTATTGAAGAAAGTAAAGACCCTATAAATGAAGATCAAGAACTTATAGGATCTCTTCAAACTTATGAGTACACACTTCCAAATTAAGGAAAACAAATCAATTACATTAAAATCAAGTAGGAAGAGAGAAACCGGATCACATGAAGAATCGATGAATGATGACGATTTTTCATTATTTGTTAAGAATTTTAAAAAAATTTTAAAGAAAATAACTCTCAATCGGAAAACTAGATCTTCACGAATTTAAAACGATCACATAAATTTGAGAAGAAAGACCGACGTGAAAGTAAGGACTCCAAATCGAAAACTTCCCAAGGAGTTCAATGCCATGAGTGTAAAGGTTTTGGTCACTATCGTGCTGAATGCCCAAACTTTAAACGCCAATAAGGTCAAGCCTCTAAAGCGAATGTGACCTTAAGCGATGACGAAGAAGAAGATGTTGAAAAATGCTCTAAAGATGGTCCTGTCAAGTACATGGCTTTTGTGACCTCAATATGTGAGAATGATGAACATGTAGAAGCAAGTCTTAAACTATCCGATAACTCCGAGAACGAGTCAGAATCTGAACTGTATGATCTTCAGGATACTTATGATAAATTGTTTACAAAATGTTTTCACATTAAGAAAACAAATGTCTCACTCAAATACAAACTGACAAAAGTAGAAAAAGAAAACTTAGCTCTAAAATCCGAATTAGAGACGAAAGTGCAAGAAATTGAGACCCTAAAAAGCTCCTTTACTGACAAAATCACAACTCTTGAATCTAATCTTGAAGCTGCTCGCACTGATTTAAAACAATTTTCAAATGGGTCCAAAAAATTGGACCATATACTTAGGTTGGGAAAACTTAGAGGAAATAAAACCGGATTGGGTTACTCAGAAAATTCCTTAAATGCCAATGTTAAATCTAGGACTGTATTTATCCGACCTACTTCCACACCAAGATGAAGTAGCATCTTGCCAATCCACATTGATCAGCCGTCGAGAGTTTCCCAAGAGAAGTTGATAAATTCCCAAAAAGTTAGGAAACATCCGTATCAATCGGACGTCAAAACTAAATATGTTCCCACATGTCATGGGTGCGGCATTATTGGCCATATTCGTCCCCATTGACCGGTCTCATTCCGTCAAAGTAAGTTTCAACAGCACTCTAAGATAGAGTATCTAATTTACCACATCCAACATCTAAATGATCAAGTGATAAGCTTAAACAATGTCATCAAATATAGTAAGAAAATGTGGATAAAAAAGAGTGAGCTCTGTTACCCCTTGGCCATTCGTGACAAAAAGGGGAGTAGATTGCCACTCTTCGGAAAGATTGTCCTTGTTAGGGGAGCCGAGTTATTGTGTTTGGGGGAGTCCTATGTCCTTTAGGGAAAACATGTCCTTGTTAGGGGGAGTCATTATATTTACTAGTTATTATGCTATTTGTACTGATCATGTTTGCCTGTGCCATACCATTACAAAGATCACTTGCGGCCAAACATCAACAACCACCCGGTCAGCTAGTGTAGATGTTGACATTTGTGTATTGTATTATTTATATTTTTCACTAGGTGTAGATTTTTATGTTTACGGGTTCTATCTCGGTGGTGCCTGAACCCGTACTTTTCTTGTCTTTATTTATTTTCTGGGTTTTGTCACGGAATTGCCAAAGGGGGAGATTGTTAGGGTCATTTTTATACTTGGCATATTCCGTGACCGTATGTAATTTTTTGTTAGTGTTGGGTTCTGCTTCGTTGAAATACCGCATCAACATGATTCCCAGTTGGTTGCTTATTCTCTGATCAACATATGTACTCGTGGCTCGCTTCGCCCCGATCCAGCCGAGCCCATAATCCGAATGTCCACGCTTGCTTGGCGCCGATACCCGCCTTCGAGCCTAAAATCCGCAATGTGCTTGCTGTGCGCCGACACTACTGAGCCAAAATCCGTAATGTACCGTCGGGCGGCGCTCGATTCCCGCTGAGCCTAAAAATGAGAATGGTCCCTCGGCCGGCGGTCACCTTCCGCTCGAAGCACTCTGGGTTTCTCACGAAACCTCCGTGGCCCGCCGCGCCGAGTGTTGGTGCAATGGGCAAAAATTTTAAATGATTTTTTTCACCTCTATAAATACATATCTTATGTTTTTGAAACCCTAAGACGCTCTAAAGCCTCTTCCGATATTGTTTGGAGCCATTCTACTTGAGATAAGAGCATTCTTCTTACTCTTTAATCTTGCTCTCCATTAAGAAAACCGAACCTACTACACTCTACATCGCAGACCCTCATGTTCTAACGGTTTTTTCTCTTCATTTCTCTTTACCTCTTAAACTCTTCCATCTTTCTACCTTTGGTTCAGACGCCGCTACATTGAAGAAGAAGATCCGATCTTGGTTGGCACCAAGTGGCACGAGAGGAAAGATTGACGTGAAAGACCGGAAGGTGTCCGGTTCATCGTTCGGCAAATCCAAGGAGTTCCTTGGTAGGGATCACAAGACGGGAGTAAATCGGCTAGGTTAGCGCGTCATTCTACCACCCTGGCCTATGTTGATTTTCATAGTGCAATTCTTCCCCTGGCCAGCCAAGCCCTAGAGGGTTTTCTCTCGACACGTGGGTATCGAAGTTTTTCCTTCGTCACTAAAAATCGTATCTTTTCATTATTGCTCATCGTTATATTTATCAGGCATACTTGTAATCCGTTAAAGATCTGGTCACGAAATATCCTTTACGGTATTGGATATTTATTATTATTTATCGCTCTTCCACTATTTTTGCACGGGGTCGAATCGATTCTTCGCGTTAGCAACAAAAAATTTTCACTATTGTGAGCAGACTTTGCTCTTGACTTTCACCAGGACAGCATTGCAATCGGTGCTTTCCATGCAGTGGAGAAAGGTATATTAACTATTCAGTCGGCAGGAAATAATGGTAACAGCGTAGGTTCAGTTGTTAGTGTTGCACCTTGGTTATTTAGCGTTGCAGCAAGCAGCACAGACCGTCGTATCATTGACAAAGTTGTTCCAGGGGATGGCCGGACACTGACTGTGAGTTGATTTCTTTGTCATTTATCTTTATGATTTTGACATGTTATTCCATATGACAACTAGGTTTGGCGTCGTATGTGAAATTCATACCCTGTACTTTTTAATATCTACTTTATATTAGAACTTCAGAAAAATACATGGAATTTCACTTGATTTGGAAATTGTTCAAATCTGTCATTTACGTTGTGCTATAAGTTTTTCTTTGAACCAAGCCAAAACGAAGCATTGTCCCGCTTGTGAGGTTATTTTGTGGTGTTAGGCATAAACATAATCCCAATCTGCTTATGGTTGGATGATAGCCTCAATTTTTTGCATCGTTTTGGTTGTTACTGCATTTCTGATGATGCTTGACTGATCCTCCCCCCTCCCCTTCCCAAAAAAAAAAAAAAAAAACCAGGGTGATTCAGTTATTTCCTTCACATTAAAGGGAAAGAAGTACCCCTCAGCATATGGAAAAGATGCCACAAGTTTGTGTACTGAGGAAGAAGCTGAGTAATGTTCCTTTCCTACATGTTCAAGCTTTAAAACTGTTTTGAACAAGTAACATAAATTATGGATCTAATATTTCGTGCTTTTCAGGTTCTGTAATGATGGTTGTCTTGATGAAATTTTAGTGAAGGGAAAGGTTGTACTGTGTGAAATGCTCGATGGAGTTACAGAAGCTAGAAGAGCTGGTGCACTGGGGTCAATAACAGTTACCAGAATAAAAAATGTCTCCTTTATTGTCCCATTGCCTGTTCTAAGTTTGACCACTTATGACTATGAGGCAGTCAGATCCTACAAGTATGCCGCAAAGTAAGATTTTGAGTGGATGCTTGATTTGGAATTCGTTAACTTCGATTCATCCCCATTAAAGTTATGCCAATTCTGTGTCATATTATAGATTACCTACCGCAAGCATCTTAAAAAGTGAAGTTATTAGAGATTTTGCAGCCCCTGTTGTCGCTTCTTTCTCTTCTCGAGGTCCAAACCTAATTGCACATGATATCTTGAAGGTTGGTAGTTTCTATTGCCTAAAGCTTGATGTATGGTTTTGCAGTGTGCGTATGGTTTCCTGAGGGTGAGCATTTGTTACATACAGACCTGTCGAAATCCAGAAGTGAAAAAGGAAGGGAAGAAGAGGGAAGAGTCAAGCAGAGGGAGAGTTTGAGAGAGCAAGGAGAGGAGAAATTAGGAGTAATTTTCTATTATATTCTTAGTACAGTAGAGGCCTTGTATACACGGCCCAATCGGTGTCTAACAATATAACAGAATGTCCAGCAGCATAACAGTTAACTAGCCTCCTCCAGCACATGGGTGATGTAACATCAAGCTAATTCAACAGCACATGTGAACCAAAACAGAAACAGAAAATAACTAAAACAGCAAATAATCAATTGTAATCTCGTAATTTGCGAGTCAATCGTGTCAGGCGTGTGCTTCGTCGGATACCCTGCTGTGGTGGTGGTGGTGGTGGGGGTGTGGTTATAGACACTAAGCCCATAACAGCATTGGTACAATTATAAGTTTGCTTTATTTTGATATAGAAGTCATGGATTTAAACTACAGAAATAACATTTCTAAAATTTAGAGATATGGCTGCATAATTGAACTCTCTCCATTGCACTACGGGAAACCTCATACACCAGGCCCCCCTTTTGTTTTCTTCATTAATGGAGTCTTTTGACTTACAGCCAGATATAAGTGCTCCGGGTGTGGAAATTTTGGCTGCATATTCACCTGAAGCATCGGTTACAGCATCTCCCATTGACAAGAGGTCTGTGACGTACAGTATCTTATCTGGAACTTCCATGTCTTGTCCTCATGTTGCTGGCGCAGCCGCTTATGTGAACTCAGTGCATCCTGGCTGGTCTCCTGCTGCCATCCAATCTGCTCTGATGACTACTGGAAAATCATATCCTCTTGTCCTTCTGCTATCAGGTTACTGGAAAGGAGATCAAAAGAACTCGAAAAGGGAAGGGGAAAGGGAAGGAATGAGTTTCCTTTCATTCATTTGGTTCATTTGGAATGAGAACAATAGAAAGGTCTTTCCTTTGTTCAGCTAGTGTGCAGAAAGGAAATAAATAAAAACTTAATACTATAGTCAACGACGATCACAGATTTTGTCCTAACCAAGGGCAGTTGATTTCCCCTTCATCCAAATTCCTGCATTTGGGAGGAAGGCAAAAGATGGGTTTGATCTCTGACTTTGTTCTCCATCTAACCAAACTATCCATTCTTTCTTTTCCGTCAATCCAATGTGAGTGATAGTAGTTACTGTTAGAGACATTTATATAATTGGTATATTCCGTGACCATATGTATTATTGTATTGATGTCGGGTTGTAAAAGTTCCTCCATAACCGCCGAGCCCATCCAAAGCCTATTACTCACCATGAGCTTGATTCCATGTTCGAGCACAAAAACAAAATGATGGCCGCTCGCCATGGCAGTCGAGCCGAAAGAGGACCTGGGAAAGACGTGAAGGGTGCCCGCTCGACGCGCCCTCCCGGCCGCTCGGGTAATCCGATCGACTAGTGCAACGGAGGTAGCCCAAATGAGACCCGGCACAGAGTGAGCGCGCCCATCCTATAAATATTGGACTTAGGTTTTTGAACCTTAAGAATTCTGGATTGAAGATTTACGTGCCTCTTTGGAGAAGAAAGCCTCAAAATGCTCCATTATTCTACTTCTCTTGAGAAAACTAATTACAAGAGTGCTCTACATGTTCTAACTAGTTTTCTCACCCACCTTCTTTAACCATTGAAACCTTGCCTTCTACCATCGTTGGAGGCGTTGGTCCGAACTGAGAGGTGATTGGAAATTCAAGTGGTTCGAGGAAGATTGACGCCGACCGGAAGGTATCGCTATTCTTCTCTCTTACGTCCATCGAATAAAATAAGACGGGCAAATCCTTGGTAGGGATCACGTGGCGGAGTAAGTCGGTTAGGTTAATTGAAAAGGTGTCGTTACCACCCGGTATGTAAGTTGATTTTCATAGTGCATTGCTTCTTTATTGAAGCCCGAAATTTTTCTCATACTTAGGTTTTCACTGAACCAAAAATTGAGTATTTATCTTTATTGCTTACAAGTACTTATACATGATTGTTAATCTCGTTGGAGAGTATTAAACATCTTTTACTCAATTATATTTATTATTATTTATTACGTTGAGAAAATTTTAAAAACTACTAGCACCAAAGTGCTTTTCATGTGGTATCTAGACTTACCCCGATCCGCGACCCCGATCTAGATGTATACGATTGAAACCTTGCCTTCGTTCCTCCCTTCTTTGATGGGAGTAACTATGCCTATTGGAAGGTCCTGGATGAAAGCCTTCCTAAAATCTCTAGATGAGCGTGTTTGGGCACATACAAGTTGGGGGACTCCACCCACTAGTTCCTCGAGGGAAGCCCTATCTTCATGGACCAAAGAGGAAGACCATGGAATGTGTGGGCTACATGCTATTTTTATAGCCGGTTTAACGATTTCAATGAGTTAGACGCCTAAAGATGCATGGGACATTTTGGAAATCACTCATGAAGGAACTAAACTAGTTAAAAATTCAAAATTGCAAATGCTCACCACTAGATTCAAGAAATAAGAATGAAATATGATGACATTTGATTCTATACCCAATTAAATGATATTGTAAACTCCACGCGTTCAATTTAAATTTCAATGAATCTCAAAAAATAGAGTTATTAGAAAAGTTTTTCGTTGCCTAAAAGATTTAGACCCAAAGCGACGGCAATTGAAAAGAGCAAATATTTAGATAAATTAAAAATCGAAGAACTTGTAGGGTCCTTACAAACTTATAAGCACACATTGCCATAATCAAGAAGAATAAATCACTATAGTCTCACAAAATCAAGTAGGGAAAAGCAAAACCAAACTATCCATTAGATGAAGAATCGAGTGATATGACGACTTTGCATTATTTGTTAAGAACTTTAAAACTTTTTAAGGAAAAATAAATCTTCATCAAACAAACAGATGTGGACTTAAAACACTCACGCGCGAGAAGAAAGACAGACGTGAACTCAAGGACTACAAATCAAAATCACCAAGTTCAATGTCATGAATGTAAAGATTTTGGCCACTATCGGGCTCTACATGTGAACGCCCAAACCTTAAACGCCAACAAGGTCAAACCTTTAAAGCTAATGTGACCCCGTGATGACTAAGAAGAGGGTGAAAAATGTTGACGATGGCCTCTCCGGGTCTCCCTTTATTGACCTTATGGGACAATGCCTTAGAGAATATCAATCATCTATTGGAAGGTCCGGATGAAAACCTCATAGCTGAATTTGATGGCCTTCAAGAAGCATATGATAAACTGGCTTAGGGAATGTTTGAAAGTAAAGAAATTAAATAGAACCCAAAATGGTAGGATCATAGATTTGGAAAAGGAAGCGATCTCTTCAATCAAAGTTAGATTCTAAAACTCAAGAAATTGAGAATCCTAAACATTTAAAGCCATTTTGGAAATCAACTTTAGAATCTTCTCTCGAAAAGATTTGAAACAATTCTTAAATGGGTCTCTGAAATTAGATCATATGCCGAGGTTGGGAAAAATTGGTGAAAATAAACGAGGTTTGGGGTATGTTGCGAATTTGTATAATAAATCTATGAAACCTAAAAATCGTAGTGCTTTTTTACAAAAAACTTTTTATGCCTACACACCCAAAGTCATCAAGGCCGTGCCTCGGCGTGAACAACCGTTTAACTAATCTAGGTATGAATGACACTTGAATGCCCAAACTTCTTTCACCAACAAGTCAGACGTCACCTAAAGATGGAAAAGTTGGTCACATTTTGGGCTAACTCATGAATCCTTTGCACAAAGACTAGGGCTAAACATGAATAAACTTGTTGATCACCTTCAACATTTGGATGCAAATGTTTGAATGCAAGAGATTCAAGACAAGTAAGAAAACTCAAGAAAGATGATTTACCCCTTTAGCCATTTGACAAAAAGAAACAGACTTGATTCACTTTGATAGGGGAGCTTAGGGGGTCCCTACTTATTTTGGGGGTTTTGTTATTTGCATATTAGTTACAGTTATTACTACTTGGGAGTACTTCTAGGTAATCACAAGGCTATTTATTTTCAATTGTTGTATGTTATATTGTCAGCATGTTGTTAATAATGTCTCTCATGCTTATATACCTTAGTTTGTTATAAAAGTTTGAATGCAAGAGTACTAACCTTGCTTGACTAGGAAATTACTTGAGTCCCAAACCCAATTCACAGTGACGCCTCAATTTGCATATTAGTTCAAGATTCTCGTATAGCTATTTTCATTTGTTTTTGTTATATCACTAGGCGTAGGTTTTGCATATACCATGCAGTTTTATTTACTCGGTACTAACCTTTGGTATAAATTCAATTTATTTATTTTTCAAGAACTTTTATCTCTATTGCCAAGGGGAGATTGTTAGAAACATTTGTATAATTGGCATATTCCGTCATATGTATTATTGTAGAAGAATTGTGGGTTAAATCCATTTGGTTAGCCTTCGCTCGAAATCCAAAGCCTGCCCGGCCAAGCTCGATTCCCGCGAGCACAAAAACAACCGGCCACTTCCGGATAGCGAAGAATCGCAGGGGTGCCCGCCGACGCGCGCCCTCTTCCTCGCCGCTCGAGTCGGTGCACGCACTTTTTTTGAACGCGTTTTTATAAATATTGGACTTAGGTTTTTGAACCCTAAGAACATTTTTACGTGCCTCTTTGGAGAAGAAAGCCTCAAATGCTCCATTATTCTTACTTCTCTTGAGAAAACTAATTACTACAAGAGTGCTCTACATGTTCTAACTAGTTTTCTCACCTTCTTTAACCATTGAAACTTGTCTTCTACCATCGTTGAGACGTTGGTCCGTGAAGAAGGAGACTCGCTCGTGATTGGAAATTCAAGTGGTTCGAGGAGGATTGACGTGAAGACCTAAGGTGTCTACAAATCCAGGTTCCTTGGTAGGGATCACGTGATCGACTGTAAGTCGGATAGGAGTTCGTTACCACCCGGCATGAATGTTGATTTTCATAGTGCATTGCTTCTGGCCGTTGAAGCCGGGTTTTTCTGAATGCCCACCAAAAAATTAAGTATTTATCTTTAATGCTTACAAGTACTTATATAAGATTGTTAATCTCAAGATAGCATCTAGTATTAAATATCTTTACGTGTATTAGATATTTATTATTATTTATTGTTGCTTCCGCTATAATTTTCGGGGTCGAAACTCGTTAGCACCAAAACGTGCTTTTTCAATTACCAAATTTGTGTTCGTGTTTACAGCAAGGCCCATGAGTGCTACCAAAAATCCAGATGGTGAATTTGCTTATGGATCTGGCCATGTTAATCCAGTAAAGGGTGCGGATCCTGGGCTCATCTTCGTAGCCTCTAAAAAAGACTACATAAAATTTCTCTGTGGCTTGGGTTATGATCAGGAGATGGTCAGACAAATTTCAGGAGATGACAGCTCTTGCCCTAGAAGTGTTGGGAAATCGATTCCAAATGATGACAACTATCCTTATTTGGCATTTGAAGTAAAGGCAGACGAGTCTTTCAACACCAAATTTCATCGGACAGTCACAAATGTTGGGATTGCCAACTCCACCGGCAAGGCAAAAGTCGACTCGAGCTACTCTAAATCTGAATCTAGCATCAGGGTGGAACCTGAAGTGCTGTCCTTCAAATTGTTGAATGAGAAGAAATCTTTTGAGGTAATAGTTGCTGGGGCAGGAGTATCATTTGGATCGAGGCTGTCTGCATCGTTGATCTGTTCTGATCGCATCCGTAGTGTCAGAAGTCCAGTGATCGTATATGCTATTAAGCTTTGGTTTCATGATAGTGTTTGTTGCTGAACGATTTGAAATGCGGCACCGTGCCTATTTACTGTTGATTTCCCAGTTGTGGACAGGGTCCTGATCAGTGTTTGTAATATCAGACTCACAACATCTAGATGTTAGCTTTTGGCCCAATTAAGGCCCAATTAACTGAGCCCAAGCCGAGCCAAGCCGAGCCCAAGCCGCGAAGCCGCCAGCGGCTCACCAAGCCATCTGAGCCACGAACGAAATGCAGAGCAGCTTTTGGCCGTCGTCTTCCTCAATCAATTGCGTAACCTTCCGGCCTTTTATCTCGGTTAATTGTCACAAATGTAGTCCATTAAGTGGTGATAACTCTCCCATTAAGTTAATTCATCAATTTCGAATGGTTCGAGCACCAAACGCTCGGTTTAGGCGTTTGATGGTTTATTTTATAGAATTGAGCAATTCGGCTTTGTCCCGGCACTCAACTCAATCAAATACCATCTAGAAGAGTAAAGGAGTGTCCGGAAGACGAACGCCGTCCGAATCGAGATCCGAAAATGCAGCACAAATGGTCTGGAGGTAATTTTAACCGATTTTAAATTCCGCAATTGTGGTTGTGTTAACCACATCCAGATCTAACATTTGGTATCGCAGGCTTCAACTCGCCTGTTTTGATTTTCTCATGCTTTTCCTTTTTTCCTCGAAATCGAAAAAAAACTTAAAGTCTTCGTTTTTGAAGATTAGGTTCAAACGAAGACTGGAAATCGATGGAAAATTAAATTTCCGAAATTTCCATATATTTTTCATCATTTATGGAGTTCGTATGGTGCTGTTTTGAATCGGTCTCGGAATTCGGTCGAGTCGTTCGTTGTCGGGTTTGGGCAAACCGACAAATGAAGACGACGACTTGAACGGGCGCGTTTCTCGCAAAACGCCGCCGTTTTAATGCCGATTTTTGCTTGAGCAGCGTCGTTTCGTTGAACGAATTCGGATTGAAAACGGCGTCGTTTGCTACGCTTAAAAAAAAAAAAAAAAAAATTTGATGCGGCCGACGGGTTTCAACCCGGACGCGGATTGAAGGGAAGGAGCGGCAATTGCCGCTTGCGCTGCTTAGCGCCTTGCATGACTTTTTGAGTTTAAATTATATTTAAACTTTGATAAAGAGTAGATATATTATATATATACGTATATATTTATATTTATATATATATATATAATTATATTATTATATATAAAGTATAAAATATAATATCAGTATATAATTATATATATGTATATATAATGTCTTTTAGGATTAAAATAATTTAATTAATTAAAGGATTAGCCACAAAGCACCCTTAATTAATAAATTATTTTATTTTATTTTTATCACGTATGGTATAAAGACATAAATTGTGGTAATTATTTTGATATAATAAAATTTATCCTACGTAAAAATTTTATTATATTAAATTAATTAATCAGGATAAAATGTCAAATTATTATTTTCTTAATTTACCACGAGATTAAGAAAGGAATATAATCGATAGTTTTATCATTAAATTAGACATGAATCTACTGGAATTAAAATTTAGCCCACAGGTAATTTTTTTGTCTATTGATTCATGATGTATGTTTTACATTGGTAAAACATAATTTTGTAATTTGTAAGCCTCAATTTTGGATGTTAAGCATGTATTTATTTTTACGCAGCTATTCAATCAGAAATCTTTCCGATATTAGATGTGAAATTCCCGAACTAAAAGATGACAACTATAAAGTGTGGAAGGAGAGAATTCTTCTTCACTTAGGGTGGCTCGACATCGATTATGCTATCCTAAAGACGAACCACCCTCTTACCCTTACCCGCACTCCGGATGAGGTAACGCTTATGAACGCCGGAGCGATCTAATCGCCTCGCTTTAATGTTCATAAAGACAAAAATTCTCTTTGGTATTCATTCGTTGCTCGACCCAAGATATAAAAGTGAGATTTACCAAGGCCATTGATGAACAATTTGTGACTTGAGATAAGGCACTTGCAAGCACCCTAATAATGAAGTTTTCATCTATTAGGCTCACTGCCGTTAAGGGTGTGCGTGAGCACATAATGCAAATGAGGGATATCAACTTTTAAAAATCTAGAGGTGGAAATGTCTCAATCTTTCATGGTGCATTACATTTTAAATTCGCTTCCACCGCAATATGGGCCTTTCAAAATCTCTTACAACACACATAAGGATAAATGGTCAATCAATGAACTCAATTGTCGTGTGTACAAGAGAGAAGGAAGGCTCGTGATGGAGCAAAGTGAGAGCGTCTTCATGCAGAAGGAAGGAAGGTTCAAGACGCAAGCCAAGGCAAAGGGGAAAGGTAAAAATATCTTCCCAAACTGATATCAAGAAGGAGTCCAAGTGTTTCTTCTCTAAAAAGAAGGGACACGTAAAGAAGGACTTGTTTCAAGTATCAAAATTGGCTTGAAAAGAAAGGTAATCCATTCTCTTTTGTTGTTATGAATCTAATATGGTTAATGTTGCACATGACACATGGTGGATTGACTCTGGTTCTACAATCCGTATTTCTAATTCCTTACAGGCTTGCAAAACCTAAGGAAACCGGCAAAGAACAATGCATCTTCTCCTAAACAAGATGCAAACTCACGTTCACTTGTGGAGGCCGTTGGGACATGCAATTTAATTTTGAGTAGTGGTTTTATTTTGTCTCTTGAAAAGACCTTTTATATTCCAAATTTCTCTAGAAATTTGATTTACATTCTAGACTTGTACCATTTGGATATTCCGTTACATTTTGGACTCATTATTCAGTTTATCTTATAAGTCTGATATTGTTGGGAATGGTACACTGTCTGATGGTCTTTATTGTTTGAATTTACAAAACAATACCAATTTCAATACTGTGCATGTTAATAACGGAATTAAAAGATGTGTTATGAATGAATGTTCCTCGATGTTGTGGCATAGGAGATTGAGACATATCTCCATTGAAAGAATTAAAAGATTAGTAAATGATGGAGTACTTAGTGCTCTAGATTTTCTTGATTTTGAGACTTGTGTGGACCGCATTAAAGAAAGCAGGTATCAACAAGACTAAGAAAATGCCAAGAGGAGTTCGGACATATTAGAGATCATACATACCGACATTTGTAGTCCCGATATAGACTCATATGGCCCAAAATATTTCATCACCTTTATTGATGATTTCTCACGATATGTGTCTCTACTTGCTTCATAAATATGAAGCCTTGGATGCTTTTAAATTGTTTAAAGCGGTAAGAGAAACAAATGGAAAAAATATCAAAATTGTGAGATCGGATAGAGGTGGAGAGTATTATGGTAGATGGTAGATATACAAAGATGGACAAATGTCTGGTCCATTTGCAAAGTTTCTTCAAGAAAATGGGATTGTTGCCCAATACACTATGCCTGGTTCTCCGGACCAGAATGGTGTAGCAGAAAGAAGAAACCGAACGTTATTGGACATGGTGAGGAGTATGCTTAGTAACTCCGAACTTTCAAAATCTTTGTGGAGTGAAGCTTTTAAAACAGCGGTATACATATTAAACCGGGTCCCAACAAAAGCTGTTCCAAAAACTCCTTTTGAGTTATGGAAAGGTTGGAAACCGAGTTTGCAACATGTACGCGTATGGGGATGCCCATCTGAAGTAAGAGTTTATAACCCACATGAAAAGAAATTGGACCCAAGGACCATAAGTGGGCATTTCATTGGATATGCTGAACGGTCTAAGGGGTACAGATTTTACTGTCCATCTCATACCACTAGGATTGTGGAATCAAGAAATGCAAAATTTCTTGAGAATGACTTAATGAGTGGGAGAAAACGATCAAGAATTGATCAATTGAATTCTCAACCCTCCACTTCATTTGATAGGTTGATTGATGAACACAACACTCTTCAAGATCAATCTAGTGTTGTACAACTAATCAATGTCATTCCACAAAATGTTGATCCTATTCCATTTGACAATGAAATTCAGATTTATCCAAATAGTTGTGCAACATCATCACATTGAGGATGATGATACAACATTAAGAAGATCTTCTAGAATGAGAAAGTCAAGAATCCCTAGTGATTATGTTGTATATCCGGAAGAGTCGACTACAATGTGGGAGCCGAAAATGATCCTCAAACGTTTTCACAAGCCATGAGTTGTAATGAATCACAATTATGGCACAATGCTATGAAAGAAGAGATGAGTTCCATGAGTAGCAATAGAGTCCGGGATCTTGTTGAATTGCCTAAAGGAAAGCCATAGGGTGTAAATGGGTCTTTAAAACAAAGAAAGACTCGTTAGGCAATATTGAAGATATAAGGCAAGACTCGTTGCTAAAGGTTATACTCAAAAAGAAGGAATTGATTACAAGTAGACTTTTTCTCCTGTATCTAAAAAGGACTCTCTTCGTATAATTTTGGCATTGGTTGCTCATTTTGATATGGAATTGCAACAAATGGATGTGAAAACAGCATTTTTGAATGGTGATCTAGAGGAAGAGGTTTACATGAAACAACCAGAAGGATTCTCCTCTAGTGACGGTGAGCAATTGGTGTGTAAATTAAAGAAGTCCATATATGGATTGAAACAAGCATCCCGTCAATGTTATTTGAAATTTGATGAAATTATCTCTTCATTCGGTTTTAAAGAGAATATTTTGGATCAATGTATATACTAAGGTCAAGGGGAGTAAGACTTGTTTCCTTGTCTTATATGTGGATGATTTTACTTGCATCCAATGATAAAGGGTTGTTGTATGAGGTGAAACAATTTCTCTCTAAAAATTTTGAAATGAAGGATATGGGAGATGCATCTTATGTCATTGGCATAAAAATACATCGTGACAGACCACGTTATGTTAGGGTTTGTCTCAAGAGACCTATATCAATAAGGTTTTAGAGATTTCGGATGAAAGATTGTTCACAAGTGTAGCACCAATGTGAAGGGTGATAAGCTCCAATTTGAGCCAATGCCCGAAAACGATTTGGAACGGAACAAATCAAGAACATTCCGTATGGTTCCGTTGTTGGAAGTTTGATGTATGCTCGTATGTACAAGACTGACATAGCATTTGCGATTGGAATGTTGGGAAGATTTCAGAGTAATCCAGAATCGAACACCTAAAGGCCAAGAAAGTCATGAGGTATCTTCAAGGTACCAAAGACTTCATGCTTACATATAGCTCTTTAAATCTAACTGAAGTTTTGGGGTACTCCGATTCGACATGTATTGATTCACGTAAATCAACATCCTTACATATTTTTGTTTGCCGGTGGAGTCATTTCTGGCGAGTACAAAGCAAACTTTGATTGCAACTTCCACTATGGAGGCCGAGTTCGTTGCTTTTTTCGAGGCTACAAAGTATGGTGTATGGATGAGAAATTTCATGTCTAGGCTTAGAGTGGTTGATTCCATCTCAAGGCCATTAAAGATATTTTGCGATAATTCAGGCACCAACCAGGCTAAAAATAACAAAAGTAGCGATCAAATAAACACATCGACATTCAGTTTTTAGCCATAAAGGAGCGCATTAAAAGAAAGGAAATTGCTGTTGAGCATATCAGCACTGAATTGATGATCGCTGATCCCTTGACTAAAGGTATGCCACCATTAAGATTCAAGGATCTTGTATCTGAAATGAGATTGAGTTCCATTTTGTAATTTTCATTGTATGGACAATGATTTTGAAATTTCTATTGTTGTGATATTTCTCAAAATTGTGTACACATTAATTAATTTGAGAATATCATTAAGTTGAACAAAGAATAAACATAGGGTTTATTCATAAAGTAAAGTCTGGGATGACTTGAGAAATTAATATATTGTAATACATGGAAGATATTACTCATTATTAGAGGACTTATCGCCATGATTCATATATTTATTTCTTAAAGTTTAAAAAATTGATGATCTTAGTTATCACATAAAGTTAAATATGGACCAAGTGGGAGAATGTTAGCTTTTGGCCCAATTAAGGCCCAATTAATCCGAGCCCAAGCCGAGCCCAAGCCGCGAAGCCGCCCCCGCTCACCAAGCCATCTCGAGCCACGAACGAAATGCAGAGCGCTTTTTGGCCGTTCGTCTTCCTCAATCAATTGCGTAACCTTCCAGCCTTTATCTCGCTTAATTCTTGAAGCAAATGTAGTCCTAACTCTCTCATTAAGTTAATTCATCAATTTCGACGGTTCGAGCACCAAACGCTCGGTTTAGGCGTTTGATGGTTTCGCCTATAAATTGAGCAATTCGGCTTTGTCCCTGGCACCCAACTCAATTGAAACATCATCTAGAAGAGTAAAGGAGTGTCCAGAAGCACGAACGCCGTCCGAATCGGAGATCCGAAAACAGAGCACAAATGGCCGGAGGTAATTTTAACCGATTTTAAATTCCGCAATTGTGGTTGTGTTAACCACATCCAGATCTAACACTAGACCCACAAAAATATTCGGAGAATATTTACACTAAGAGGTTTCGGTACTTATCTCTTGACCCTTCTTTTTTCTCTTAGACTACAAAATAGTCTAAGTCCCACATGAACTTCAAAAAAGAAGTATTGCTGATGAATACTTTGTACAAGTTCAGACTATTCTTTGTCTGACTAAAATCTTTTTCTTCTTTGCATATTTTCGGATGGATTTTCACCCAATGCTCTGTTAAATGTCATCTGAGGTTGGTGTATAAATTTTGTGGTATCTGGAAGCTCCCTATGTTGAAATTTTCTTCTTATTTTTGAATTTAAAATTTCAAATATACGGCCTGAAGTTTTCTTGAATTTTGGATGCCCATTAGTTGCCTAATTACCCACTTTCACTACAAAAAGTGGTAACCGCCAAATGACATTTTTGATAGAAAAATGCACATGAAAAATGCTTATTGTTTTTGGGGTTTTAAAGCAAATACTCTATTTATATACTACTAAAAAAGAATATTAAAGACTTAAAAATTTTAAGCTAGCGAAAAATTAGTAGTAATTGCAATAATCAGTATTAATATCAATAGCAAAAGATTGATGTTTTGATCCATAACTTTGTTTATGTTATGAGTAATATTTCATATAACAGATTAATTTTTATTTCATACCTTAACTTGTTGAGAATTTTGTAATTTTTTCCCATTTACGGACTTTTTAAAATCAAAAAGTTTAATATTTTGTAAACTTCTATTAAAACTAATGTTAAAAAATCATTAAAAATTTAGATTCTAATAATTTTATAATTTTTAACATTTATTTTTATATTCAAATGATTTAGTTTTATTAGTCTTGAATTTGGGTCAAACGAGCAAAAACTAATCTGATCAGACGTTAAAGAAGTGAACAGTAAAAAAAGGGTTTTTAGGCACCTGGGCCATGCTCATTGTGACTCTCGTGTCCTAGTTTATACAATGGGTGCGTGGCTATTAGTGGGCTGCATCGTGGAGGGGCCGGCAGCCTCATTAGAATTAAAAATGTCAAAAATCCGTGAGGGGCAAGAATTTAACATCAAATCTCACGACAATTATATCTATAGCACACCATACATCTATAATATCTGGTTTTTATTTTATTTAATTTGATATTATATGTTATTTAGGGTAAATTAAATGTATTGAAAATAATTATACATTGTGAAATTTTGATGAAAATCGGTGTGCCTACGATGCGCCTGAGCACAAAATGTTGTAGCCTAGCACTTTGGGGGTGCCAGAGGCGGCGCCCCAGCGTTGTTTACCGCTAAGCTAGCGTTTGAGGCACGTTTGAGTAGCGTTCGAATGTCAGGTGGCATATATAGATAGTGGCAGGGGACTGTACAGTCATTTTGCATGGGAGAAGGAGGAGAAAAGAGAGAGAAAGAAAGACAAAGAGAAGAGAGGAAGAAGGGAAGTGGTGGTTTGAAATATTCTTTTGTCAAGTCTATTTAGTAGGAATTAAAACAAGTATCTTTGCATCCTATCATTTGTCTGTTTTTATATCTGATAAACTTTATTTACATTTGGAAGTTTTATATATATGCATATTAATTTTATTTACCTTATTTATTTTATTTGTACATACATTTTTTATTTACTAATTGCTTTGGGATTTTGTTTGGGTTTTGCTAATATTTGTAGATTTTATTTATTTTATAAAAAAATAAATAAATATTTAAGACTATATATTTATATATCGATCTATTTGTACAAAGAAAGTCATAAAAACTTATGTGGACTGTATATTGGTATACATATATTGCCACTTAGGGCTCGGGATCTCTACCTTTGTGATATTATTTGATATGTGACCCTTTGTAGACAGGGAAAGCTTTGTGAACCTTTTTCAATGGAAAAAACTTTGTAACCCTCTTTTTTGTTTATAGAAAAAGATTTTGTTATATAGATGACCCTCTCTATTTGTATTTTAATGAGAACTATCATAAGATTATTGAATGAAACTTATATATTTAAACGTCCTAATATATATAGATTAAACTTGATAATTTTATACAACATTGTAGTTGAAAAAACATAGTAAGCATGTTCATTATCTATAGAAAAGTGTATACGAACAACCTTGTTCATAGATCTAAATAGTAGTTGATATGGTTGAAGGTTATTTGGAATATATGTAACCAATCTTCAAGTTAGTCTCTTGATATTTGATTTTTAAAATTTGGTGCATGCTTTGTATTATGATATTTTTCTGCTTTGATTTGCATGCAAAATTCGTTTAAAATTCATAGGTTTGCCCACATATGAGATTTGGTCAATCTAGTATATTTAGATACGTGATTGTATTTTGAAATATATTATATTATATTATTTCATTCTGAACCTTATTTCGTTTATATGTGATTTTGATTTGGATTTTATTTCATCCAATATATATTCCATTTTAATAATGATATGATTTGGATTATCTTATTTTGCTTTGAATCACGTTTCGTTCAGAGTATGTCCCAATGGGACTATATTTTGATATGAATTATACTTTCAGTATGAGACTACACTTAGACTTTTGATATCAGCTTTTAGATTTGTGACTTTTACGCGTTCTGAATATATTTATCGCCCCTCTTCCTTATTTTGGATGTATAAGTTCTATCTTCTGTATATACTGATATTTGCTAAATTTTAAACTCATATTTTTACTTCTTATCCCTTTAAATTAGTGAGTTTGAATATATTGCAAGAGTTTAGACGAGATTGATTGCCGTTCGTCTATTTTGATAAGTTAGTTTTGTTTTTGAATTGGATATGTATCGATACATTTCGGATATTGAGATTAGCAGGATGTACACTGTTAGTTATGTATTAAGAATAGTTGGATTATTCAATCATCAGGTAGGTTATCTTGTTATTGATGGTTTGTCACCACCTTTATGATATTTATAAAACAGGTCGTATTTATTATTTTGTTTAAATGATTATTCGATAAGATTCTATAAGGGTTATTATTTTTATGGTTGTCATATCGGGTCATGTAGACGTTTATTTTGTCACACTTGGATTTGAGATTTGTTGATTATCATTGTATTGTTTTAAAATTTTAATCTTTTTGTGAATATTAATTTTTTAGAAATACTTTGTTCTGAATTTATGATAGTTGTGCTATCAGAGAAGAGTCATAAGGAGATGAATTTTGGGTTAATTTTTGAGAAGATAATTAATTAGATATTTTATATGATAGGTGTAACAACCCAAAAATTTTAATAAGAAATTTTTAACAATCAAATCCGGTCAACGCACGTTGACCGGAAAACGAAATAAGAAGACGTCCGGAATTTCATTGGTTAAATCATACTCCGGATTTCTGGAAGTCCGGATTTCCTGGGTAAGAAGACGTCCGGATTTCCTTAATCCAGTCCGGATTTCCCTATAAAAATCCACTCCGGAATATTTCTTAAATTCACTCGGATTTTCCTATTAAAAATGAGTCCGTTTCCGTTATAAAAGAAGTCCGGATTTCGTTGGGTAAATGAAGACCGGACTTTCCTTTGGTAAATGAACTCCGGATTTCCGGAGTAAAAACGCGTGCGATGACTGAAAGAAACCACTCCGGGTTTCCGGAGTAAAAACGTGTGCGATTACTGAAAGAAATCACTCCGGAATTTCCGGAGTGAAAACGCGTGCGAACTTTCAGGAAAGGCGTAAGTTGACCGGATTGGAAATTAATAAGAAATGCGTAACTGACGAGGAGTTTTAAGAGGATTAAATGGGGAAGGTGTAACGGACGAAGCCAATTAAATTGGAGAAAATTAAATGAGAGAATTGTAACGGACCAAATGATTAATTCAGACAACGGCAACTCAAATTTATAAATAGGGCTGGAGGAGTAAAAATTTGAGTGCGCCGCAGAGCCTGGACGGAGAGAAAGAGAGAAAGGCCGTAGGTCCCAGACATAGAAAAAGGAGAATTCAGGCAAGATACTTACCTTATCTTTCCAAAACGCATGTTTCTTTATATTGTTATGAAAATATATGATTTCTGTATGCTTTTGATGATTAATATGCATGTTTAGAGGAAATTACGCTGCATGATTTTAGTTATATTACATTGAAATTTCATTAAATCCAATCTTTGAAATTCAAGAAATGAATTTCGGTGTCCTTTCAGAAGGTGAAAATGCAATCCGGCCTACTGAAAGGTGAACTCCGACCAACAGTAATATTCAAATGAACTCCGGCCTCTTTGAATAATATATTCCGTCTACTGTGAAGATACACTCCGGCCTTATGTTCAAAAAGTCACTCGCAAAATGCACTCCGGCCTTAAGATTTGAAAAGCACTCGAAAATGCACTCCGGCCTTAAGTTTTGAAAAGCACTCCAAAATGCACACCGGCCTTAAGTTTTGAGAAGCACTCGAAAATGCACTCCGGCCTTAAGTTTGAAAAACACTCGTCCCACCGTGAAAATACACCCGGCCTTATGTTCTCAAAAGAACTCCGTCCACTTTGAAAATGGATTCCGGCCTTAACTGAATTTTTGTACTCCGTCCACTGTTAATATGAACTCCGGCCTTTAATGAATTTTATACTTCGTCCCTCTATTTTGAAGTAAACTCCGGTTTATAAAATACGTACTCAATGAACTTCGGATTTTATGCACTCCGTCCCTTAAAACACTCCGGAATAAGGAAGGGAAGTGTACTCCGTCAATGAGGCACTGCGTTCCAAAAAGCACTCCGGATTGAGCACTCCGGATTTTACAGAAAAGCCACTCCGTCCTATGAGCTCCGGATTTTCAAAGAAAATCCACTCCGTCCCTTTGAGCTCCGGATTTCAAAGAAAATCCACTCCGTCCTATGAGCCCGGATTCTCAAAGAAAATCCACTCCGTCCTATGAGCCCGGATTTTCAAAGAAAATCCATTTCCGCCCTATGAGCCCGGATTTTCAAAGAAAATCCACTCCGTCCATTTGAGCTCCGGATTTTAAAGAAAATCCACTCCGTCCCTATGAGCTCCGGATCTTAAAAGAAAATCCACTCCGTCCTATGAGCCCGAATTTTCAAAGAAAATCCACTCCGTCCCTTTTGGAAGAAAAGCACTCCGTCCATTTTGAAAGGAAAGGCACTCCGTCCCTTTGAAAAGAAAAGCCACTCCGTCTCTTTATGCACGCTGGATTTCGAAAGAAAAGTACTCCGTCTCTTTTAGTACTCATTTTTGGTAAGAGAGGCACTGGTCTCGTTGAAAAATAAAGACACTCCGTTCCCTTAAAGCAAATGAACTTCGATTTTGTGCTCCGTCCTTTATGAACTCGGTTTTGTTAATCTTTGGACTCGGAAAGAATTACGGCTTGGATTTATAAAACGAACTCGGTTTGTAACAAAAGAACTCGCAAAGAACTTAGCTTGATTCTGAATAAAAAGAACTTCGGAAAATTGAACTTCGGATTTTTGCTTTGGAAAAATGAGCTTCGGCTTGATGATATGAACTTCAGTAAAGAATAAGAAAATATATGGATTATGGACAGCAAGTAGAACTCTTCCGACTTTTGAACTATGACGATTGGCCAATAAAGAATACGAACCAAGAACCGAGTTCCCATTAAACTTGCTGTTAAAGATGGATGAAGGATATTGGAGTGACACTCGAGGATGCCTCCCGGCCACGGAGGGGACCTTTGGTGGCACAAGAACTCTGGACTATGGCCCCGTATGCCGGGTTAAAGGCATTACCTCCCGCCCCGGGGAGCATAATGAGGGGATACGGAACAAGAACTCTGGACTATGGCCCCGTATGCCGGGTTAAAGGCATTACCTCCCGCCCCGGGGAGCATAATGAGGGGATACGGCTTTAGGTTGTGGGGTAGCACACAACCCGTCCTCGATGTTGTCCGCTCCCGTCCGGTCCCTCAAGATAATATGAATTCCGAATGATTTTGATAAAGACAAGATGAAAGAACATGAACTAAAGAAGAAATGATATGATGATTTTTATGCTATATTATGATCTATGTTCTGATTATATGTATGCTTGTGTTTTTCGCATGTAAGTATCCCACTGGGCTTTGTAAGCTCACTCTTGTAAATTTTCGGATGACAAGCTTATGGAGGCGAAGTTGAGTAGAGTCCTATGGATTAAGTCATGGAGCAGATTTCTTGGAGTTTTGTTTATTTTGTTTGAGGAAAGTTGTAATTTTGATTCCATTTGCTTATGAACGTTAGAATGTTTCCGTGACACTTTTGGGATTTATGAAATTATTTATCTTTAGAATGCATCTCGGGTTCGATTAAAGAAAAGAAAAATTTTTATGTTCACTCTTTTTATCCCTTATAATTAAGAACTTTGGAATTGACGACGGCTTTTAATGGTAATAAAAGTCGGGTCGTCACAATAGGTATCGTTTATGACGAATAATAGTGATTCAGATCATCGAGGATCGGGTTCTAACGGAGAAGTTGATTATTTAGCTATGATGGGTTGCATGAGCGACATAATTGAATGTATGGTCCAGTGGTAGGACAAGGATTTAGCCACCAAGAGAAGGATGGCCAACCATGGGTAAGGTAGAATGCCCCGACCCATTGAAGAGAGCTTGTCCCAAAATTCTTGGGAGAATTTGATATGATAAAAGCTGGAAATTGGATTCAAATGATGGAGAAGGTGTTTGAGATAATTGGTTTCCTAGAAGAAGACAAAGTCAAGTTTACCACTTATAAGCTAGAGAGTGATGCAAGCAGTTGTTGGGCTACTTAGCACTGTATTTTGGGAATGGAAAGTGAAGAGATTTCATTGAATGTTTTTGTGAAGACATTAATGGAAAAGTTCTTTCCATCCAACATTCGGGAGATCAAGGAGAATGAGTTTAGTCAACTAAAGTAAGGAAATAAGACCATGGCAAAATACAATACGAAGTTTTTAGTGTTGTCTCTTTTTGCTCCCCATGTAGTGGTAGATGGGGCCTAGAAAGCCCAAACGTTTTGGTAAAGGTTTCAGGATTCTATCAGAAAGCAGCTTGTACCTCTTCGACTATAAACTTGTAGTGAAATGTTTGATCGGATTTTGTTGATTGAGCAAGAGAAGTTGTGGGAGAAGTATTTTGAGAAAAGATCAGAAAGTCGAGACTAGAGTTCGAGGGCTAGAGGCTCCCATTCAAGGTCCAAAGGTCAATGTCAAGAAAAATTGATTAGGATGAAGTCTTCTCTACTGAAGCCCCAATTCACGCGGTCGGTATATGAGTGTTGTGGGAGAAACCATGCTAGGAGGGTGTGCTTCCCCTAAAGTGGAGCTTGTTTCAATTATAGCTAGATGGGTCACCAAGTGAAGGATTGTTTGACCTCTCTGAAGCGTCCAGTTAAGAGGATGGCGGTTCTTGGTAGAGCTTTTGCAACGATGGCACAGGATGCTAGAGCAGATCCGTCAATTGTGAAGGTAATATGTGAATCTTTGATTCTACGGCTTATGTTTTGATTGACTCCAGGGCTGCGCATTCTATTGTGATCCCTAAATTTGTTTACAATTTGGGTGTGCCTCCTCAATTTTTAGAATGTGTATTGGTGGTGTCCACTCCGGTGAGTAAATCTTTGTTGGTTGATATTATATATCCTTAGTGTCCAGTTTGGGTCAACAAAAATGAGTTGTTGGTGAATTTAATTTTACCTGACATGTCAAACTTTGATATCATTTTGGGATAGATTGGTTGGTATGCTATCATGTCAGTGTGGATTATTTTAGCAAGGTTGTTTTATTTTACATTTCGGGTTATGAATCTTTTAAGTTTCAAGGAATAGTTGGAAGGGAGACGACAAAATTGATTTCGGCTTTGCAGACAAGCCATTTGATGAAGATGGGTGCCAAGTTATTTAGCATATGTGATCACATCTAAGAGTTATAATATAGCCATTGAGGATATTTTAATTGTATGTGAGTTCAAGGATATCTTTCCAGAGGAGTTACCTAGCTTACCTTTTGATTGTAATATTAAGTTTGCTATTGATATTGTATCGAAATCTGCACCAATTTTGAGGACTCACTACAAGATCTCTCCATTTGAGTTATGGTGTAAGGCTCAAGATTTTCTAATCAAGTAAATCATAATTAATTAAGATCAAAGAACGCAGAACAATTCGACATCTGGAAACTACTAAAATCAAAATACGTGAATTTGGAGATTTTCACTAGTCTAAGGATTTTGAATCAAGATTTAATATGCTGATTAGGTTATAAACTCGGAAGCCAGAGATTTATTATGAGATATAACGGTAACTTGAAAAATTATCTAATGGACCCGATTAGCAACTAATTCATATATGGTTAATAAAAAGGCAACTAGACCATCAAAATTTCATCCGATTACCAACCAAATTAATTTTGAGGTAACAAAAAAACAGCCCGGTCACCGAATTATTACCCGATTAGTAACCGAATTTAACTCAATTAATTTAATATTGTACAAATCAAATTATTTAAATAAAATTCAGTATATTCTAGCACCTCACACACTCAATAATATACTGAATTCAGTATGAATTCAGCAAGGAAGGTTCACGGCAATAGTAGCAATGAGAAATTATGATGATAAGAGGTATGGCGCACACACACTTAGGGAAATTTAGGGGAAATATGGGGGAAGGAAACGTGGCAGTAAGAGGAGTAATATACATCGCAAATCAGCAAGAAGAAGCTGCCCCATGGCAGCATCACATTTCCAAGTTATTAAATAAGAAATCTGCATACACAGCTCTCCACGGCAGCTGAATCTAATAATTCAGCAAGGAGAGAGAGAGCGCTTCACGGCAGCTACAACTCAGCTAAAATCCAAAAAATTCAGATTAAATATACACACACACTACAGCAGCTCATAGAGTGTTACGGGAATTGTTACTGAGGATCCAGCGGCTCCTGCACCGAGACGCAGTGCCCGTCTAGTCCGGCCACCACCACGATTTCATGACTTCGTCTAAGGATTCTTTTATATTACACTAGATACAAACACTTTTATTACACCACACATAAAACAACATAGGAGAAACATGTTTACAGTATACAATCATAGTTATAATTTTAGTTTATAATTAGTTTAGTGGTAATACTGGGGTTAAGCACCTGCTGGTGCTCTGGATTAGTTGGTGGCTGTCCGGTTGCAACCGGTTGCCCACCTCCTTTCTCCCGTATATGGGATTGCTGACAGAAGGGTAAGGAATAATTTGGATTCTGTTTCTCAACTGATCTCGTATCCCTCTCTCTCTCTCTCTCTCTCTATCTACTCTCCTTCTCTGTGCTCTCCCCCTCCTTGTCTGTAAGTTTATCTTTGCAATTCGGGCTTGATTTCTGTTAAAGAAGCCAAATCTGTGGTAATCCACAGCTAGAGAAGAGTTACGGTATCAGAAGGTGCTTTCATTGAGAGTGATCTGAAATGGCAGAGGGAATGACGACAAGATACCGGGCTCTTGAAGACTCTCTCGCTGGTATGGCTCAAGAACTGAGGGACGTCGTGGGTACCGTCCATCAACATGAAGGCCGCTTTGACACGCTTTCTACCGCCACCGAACACTTCCAACAATCTGTCACCGATGTACAACAGTCCGTCACCGATGTCCAACACACCCTCGCTAAAATGCGAGAAACCCTCGCTCGCATGGAGCGACAGTCCATACTCTCTTCAAACCTTCCATTATTACCCACACCCACTTCGTTTTCACCAAACGCTACATCACATTCACAATCCATCACCCAAAACCTACCCCTCGTGTTACCCTCACCATCAGAGAGAACGATTCGCCTACCCAAGCTGGAGATCCCATTCTTCTCCGGTGAAAATGTAATCGGCTGGTTGTTCCAGGTGGAACTGTTCTTTCTGTATCACGGGACGCCGCCGGAGCAAAAACTTATGGTGGTCTCATTTTACATGACTGGAGCAGCATTACAGTGATTTCAGTGGATGCATGCAACTCACCAGCTGCTAACCTAGGAGAATTTGGCGAGAGATTTGGAGTTGCGATTCGGTCCTTCGTCGTACATGAATCCCGAAGCCACACTTTACAAATTGAGGCAGACCACAAGTGTCACGGCTTATATGGCCGAATTCGAGTCATTGTCCACAAGAACGCCAGGTTTGTCGACCTCAAATCTCTTAAACTGCTTTATATCGGGCCTCCGAGATGACATTAGGAGGGAGCTCCTCCTTCTGAAACCTATGACCCTACCAGATGCCATTGGGATGGCCAAACTGGTAGAGAAGAAGTTGAGCGCTAACCGAACCCATATTTCGCGTCCAGCCTTTCCCAAACCGACTGGGCACACGGGTTCATCAGTGGGCAAACAACCCCTTCCTTCTCTTCCACTAAAATGTCTGACTCCAGCTGAAATGACTGCTCGTCGGAGTCGAGGATTATGTTTCAATTGTGATGAGAAGTTTACCCCAGGACACCGATGCAAACCCCCTCAATTCTTGTGTCTGATCACGGAGGAGGAAAATTTTCCTTCCCCTGTTCCCAGTCTGGAGTTGGAACCTGTGGAGCCAGAGGAACCTTATAATCCTCCTTCAGAGGCTGAAACCGTAACACCTTCACCCGACCATATGCCCACAATTTCACTACATGCCCTGGAAGGCCATTTTGTGCCCACGACCCTACGACTCCAGGGACAGATAGCAGGTCAACCAGTAGTGATTCTGGTTGACAGTGGATCCACCCACAATTTCCTACAAACTCGTATGGCTAAATATCTAGGAATGGCCATCGAACCATCTCATCACCTTAATGTTACACTGGGCAATGGGAACTCACTCAAATGTGAAGGGTTAGTTAAAAGAGTTCAGATCACACTGGTTGATTCCATTTTCAGTGTTGATCTCTATCTCCTTCCCATTTATGGTGCGGATATTGTATTTGGGGTTCAATGGCTTGCATCCATCGGCCCGGTGCTGTTTGATTACCAATCCTTGTGGATGAGTTTTAATCATGCCGGTAATAAGATTACATTACACGACATGCCTTCAGCCTCTGTGGCCACGATGACCCTTGGCCAACTGAAGAGAGGAAACACCACTCAATCGGTTGCTTCCTACTTCCAGTTGACTATCCTACCTGTTCAAGAAAAGCCAGGGCCAAGCCAGCCAGACCAACATAACCCAGCCAACTCAACTTCTGGGGACAGCCCTCCTGGGTTCACCAGCTCCCTCACGGACATCCTAGCCTCCTACGCTGATGTCTTTACCATTCCGCGGGGGTTACCTCCTCACCGAAATTCTGACCACAGAATACCATTACAGCCCAATAGTACACCGGTCAACGTCCGTCCATATCGATACCCCCACTTTCAAAAGGCTGAAATTGAGAAGCTCATCAAGGAAATGCTGGATACTGGTATTATTCAGACCAGCACTAGCCCCTTTTCTTCGCCTGTGCTGCTGGTTAAGAAGAAAGACGGCAGCTGGAGATTCTGCGTTGATTATCGGGCTCTTAATGCCCTTACCATTAAAGACCGCTTTCCCATCCCCACCATTGATGAATTATTTGATGAGCTACATGGATCTTGCGTCTTTTTTAAACTGGACTTACGTTCGGGGTACCATCAGATAAGAGTGCATGCTGTAGATGTGCACAAAACAACATTCCGGACACACGAAGGTCATTACGAGTTCCTGGTAATGCCTTTCGGCCTATCCAATGCACCCTCCACATTTCAGTCCGAGATGAACTCCATTTTCCGATCGGTCCTACGAAAATATGTACTAGTCTTTTTTGATGATATTTTGGTGTACAGCCCGTCATGGGAGCTTCACTGCCGTCATCTATCCTGCACACTGCAGATTTTAAGGGAGCAGTCCCTCTTCGCCAAGCAGTCTAAATGTGAATTCGGGAGATTTTCAATGGCCTACCTGGGTCATATTATATCAGCCAAGGGCATCACGATCGACCCGGCCAAAATAGAGGTGGTGCAAAACTAGCCTACGCCTACCACCATCACTCAGCTAAGGGGATTTTTGGGGTTAGCAGGCTATTATTGACGTTTTGTGGCCTGTTATGCTTAAATAGCAGCTCCTCTCACTAAACTCTTACGCAAGGATGCCTTCAGGTGGACGCCTGGATCTGCCAGAGCTTTTCAGGCTTTGAAATCTGCCCTGGTAGCCACACCTGTGTTGATACTCCCAGACTTTACCCAACCTTTTGTGGTCCAAACTGATGCTTCAGGGGAAGGAATTGGAGCTGTTTTGATGCAAGCTGGGCATCCCCTTGCTTTTTTCAGCAGGCTGCTGTGCCCTCGAATGCAAGCAGCGTCCACCTACATCCAAGAGCTATGTGCAGTTCCTGAAGCAGTAAAAAAATGGCGCCAATACCTACTGGGCACACGATTCACCATTTTAACGGATCACTAGCCCCTCCGAACCCTACTAAAACAGACCATTCACACGCCTGAGCAGCAAAAATGGCTCACCAAACTAATCTGGTATGATTTTGAGATAGAATACAAGCCCGGCAAGGAGAATTTACCAGTAGATGCTCTCTCACGACTCCCGGCTGCTTCTTACCAGACCCTGCAAGCAAGCTCTAAACCTGTGCTGGCCTTGTTAGCAACTCTTTGCAGATTTTTCATCACACACGACCCTTCAGCAGAATTGCTGGCCTCCATTCAGAACTGGCCAGAAGAGTTTGAACACTATACAGTGAGGGATGGTCTCGTGTTATACAGAAACAAGGCTCTGGTACCCATGGACTCCGCCTTAACCGAACTAATCCTACAGGAGTTCCATGATTCACCCAGTGGAGGACATGCGGGAATTCAAAGAACTTACGCCCGAATCTCCACAAATTTCTATTGGCCGCGTATGCGCGAAGACATCCGAGATCACATTAAACAGTGTACCATCTGTCAACAAGTGAAGCCCATCAACACCAGCCCTCAAGGGCTGTTACAGCCCCTGCCCATACCGGGCAAAATCTGGGACTCGCTATCAATGGATTTCATTTCCCATCTCCCCGTATCCGGAGGAAAAACTGTTATCTTCGTGGTAGTTGACCAATTATCCAAATATGCCCACTTTGCGGCCCTCGGCACTCACTTTAGTGCTGAGCAGTTGGCTGAGGTCTTCGTGAAGGAAGTCTGCCAGTTGCATGGACTACCCAATGAGATTATATCGGACTGGGACCCTCTTTTCATGAACAAATTCTGGAAGGCATTATTCAAATTGCAAGGTACAGCCCTGTTCCATAGCAGCGCCTATCATCCTCAATCCGATGGCCAAACTGATGTTGTCAATCGATGTTTGGAGGATTATTTGCAGTGTTTCGCAATTGAAAACACAGCCACCTGGGAGCAGTTCCTGCCCTGGGCCGAATGGAGTTACAATACGGTGTGGCACTCAACCATCCAAATGAGCCCGTTTGAAGCTGTGTACGGTAGATCGCCTCCAACCCTCGCCGATTATACTCAAGGCACATCGTCCATTGCTACTGTGGATGAGCTGCTCACAGCCAGAACCGGGCTGCTGAAACAACTTCAAGAAAATCTTCGACGCGCTCAACTCCGCATGAAGAACCAGGCCGATGCCCATCGAATAGATAAGGAGTTCAACGTAGGGGAATGGGTCTTTGTCAAATTAAAACCTTATCGGCAGACTTCACTCAAGCAGCGGCAGAATAATAAGCTTGCCAAGAGGTATTACGGCCCTTTTCAGATCACGGAACGTGTGGGAACAGTGGCGTACCGGTTGCAATTGCTCGATTATTCACGCATCCACAACGTGTTCCACGTGTCCTTGCTTAAGAAGAGTCATCACAACCCGGCCATCTCTCCAGGAACTCTGCCACCCGAGGCCTTGGGCTCCTAGCCTATTTTGTTCCCTTCACAAATTATTGGGTTCCGTAATATCATGCAGCACGGCCGCACTATACCGCAGCTCCTCATGCAGTAGCAGCACCAAGCTACAGAGGATGCCACTTGGGAGGCAGCAGAGGACAAGGTGTTATTTGATGTAGGGGGGAATGTTACGGGAATTGTTACTGAGGATCCAGCGGCTCCTGCACCGAGATGCAGTGCCCGTCCAGTCCGGCCACCACCACGATTTCATGACTTTGTCTGAGGATTCTTTTATATTACACTAATACAAACACTTTTATTACACCACACATACAACACATATAGGAGAAACATGTTCACAGTATACAATCATAGTTATAATTTTAGTTTATAATTAGTTTAGTGGTAATACAGGGTTAAGCACCTGCTGGTGCTCTGGATTAGTTGGTGGCTGTTCGGTTGCAACCGGTTGCCCACCTCCTTTCTCTCGTATATGGGATTGCTGACAGAAGGGTAAGGAATAATTTGGATTCTATTTCTCAACTGATCTCGTATCCCTCTCTCTCTCTCTCTCTCTCTGTCTACTCTCCTTCTCTGTGCTCTCCCCCTTCTTGTCTGTAAGTTTATCTCTGCTATTCGGGCTTGATTTCTATTAAAGAAGCCAAATCTGTGGTAATCCACAGCTAGAGAAGAGTTACGGTATCATAGAGCTTGGCAAACTTAGCCAAGTTGCAGCACGACAGTTGCAGCAACATTAGCTCCACGACAGAAGTTGCTCTCCACACCAGCACAGCCGCACACCTCAGCAGCCATCTTAGCAACCAATAATAACATACCACTAGGCAAAATACTAAGGTGACAGCTAGCAAACAGAAGGATGAATCAACAAGGCTAAATTAGGACAGCCGGCTTAATTTGGAAGAGGAAAGTGAGTGGTGCTGGCAGGAGAATGATGAATCAGCTCTTCCCTTAGTTTTGTATAAGAGAGATGTGAGGAAGAAAGGAAGAAAAGAGGAGGGAACTGGGAAAGAATGAAAGAAAAGCATAAGGGAAGCTGAAGTAGAACCAAAGTCAACAAGAGTTTAGCTGAATATTTGACAAGTATACTTGAATCCCTTTTTCATTCAGAGTTATTCATCGATAATTCTTTTAAATATTATTGTTCTAATACTTAATTGTCGGATGTATTTTATCATATTATCAATTTGACATGAATTATACTCACTTGGAAACTTAGAATTCAAACTAATAGCTGAACCAGCTTCTGAACTTTGTTGAACAGGTGACAAAATAGTTTCCAAATCGGTCCAAATTCAGTATCCAACAAGATCAACTTCTTAATTATGTTGTGACAAATCAGTGCAAGAAAATGAGCTAAATCGGTCACTGAACTAGGTCCCATATCAGTAATAGGATCAATCTCAGTAACTTTGCTAATATCTAAAATTGCAGCCTATAAATTGGGCTCCAATCGGGCTGAACCGGCAGCCATAGTGACCGAAGTTTCTTGTGGTGATGCTAAAGTATCACCTTGTAAAATTTAGCCTCGAACTTGTCAGGAATCGGCCACCAAAACAAAAGCAGAAGTTGTCTGCATGCATTAGAACATTACTGATGAAGAATCTAGAATTACAATTTTGACCAGAACCAGCTGAGAAATCCGCTTGAACTGGCCAAGAACCTAACATATTCTTAAATATGAGTCTCATAGCTGTAATTGGACTCCCCGAACAGGTCAAGAACCTGTGAGGTTCCAGATTTAGGAACTTGATAATAATGAGGTGATTAGTAGGTTAATGATCAATACTAATCCTATGGAAAGATTAAGGTTTGGTGTCGGAAGAAAAATCAAAAAAATTATTCGGGTCCGGGCTGCTAAAGCCCTGCCAGCAGGCTTACGCCTGCTGGGCGCTTGAGCCATGGCTCGAGCGCGGGTGCCAGAGGCACCCCTCACCTTCTGGCCGCTAGAGCAGAAAAACCAGAAGCGGGGCCGCTCGCTGGCCTCTCGAGACAGCTCGAGCGGCGGACAATGCATGGCGCGGCCGCCCGCTGGCCGCTCGAGCGGTGTGCGTAGTATAAATACGCGTCGTGCCTTCTCTCCTCGTCATTTTGCACGGGGCTAGGGTTTTAGAGTGAGAGAGGGCAACAATTTTAGAGAGAGAAGGTGGGCGAATGAGGCCCAGGAGTCCAGATCCGTCCGAGAGCCAGGTATAAAAGTGAAAGCACGCGTCGAGGTAAGTGTTCTCATACTCACTTCTCGTTCTCTTTTAATGTTTTATGTATTTTCGTTGGGTATTTTGTGTCGATACCCATGGTGAACGTTAGAATCTTGAAACCCATGGGTATGGGTTAAGGAAAATGTAGTTAGTTGCTCAGATCGTGTCCGATCCACCCGGTTTGGTTTCACTGAAACCCTAACCCACGAAAATTTGGGGATTTCCCGTCTCCGGCCCGTGTATCATAAAATTGACCCCAAAATGTGAATCCCCACGTCCCAATGATGCATATATATCGGCCGCGGGTTCGATTTCGCACGTTTTGACCCGTTCGCGGCGTCCGAGCCCCCTAAGTGGGCACTGTTACTGTTCACCCGAGACCGAAGGTGGAAATTGCATGTTGTCACCTTCGTGAAATGTTGAAATGACCCTAGAATATGAATCTCCGTGTCCCAATTGTAGGTATATATCGACCGGATGCCGAATCCAACAAGGATTGACCCGTTCGTGGCATCCGGGAGCCTTGAAAGAATTCCGTAATTGTTTATCCGAAATTGAAAGGGAAGTTGCATGCTTCCATCATCGTGATAAGTTAAATCGAACCCAAATGTGAAATATTGTGTACGAATTGTGTGTACGAATTGTGTGTACGAATCTACTGGACGGCCGATCTTCAAGTATCGAACCGTGTATAGCGTCCGGGTGGTCAAGGAGAAATCTGATAATGTTCACCCAAAACGAAATGAGAAATGTAAAGTGATATGTGATCATAATTGTAATGAAAGTAATGTTTAACTGATTAAACGTAAATGTGAGCTCCGAATGTGAATTCGTGTGTTGGAGGCAAGGGAATGAGTCTTAGAGGTTTCAAGTGACTTGTGATCGTCTGAGGTATGAAATCTAATCTCTGTTGTGAATTTGGAGTGATTTGTTATGGATTAAGGGAATTGAGTCCCACCGATTGTGAATAAGGGAATTGAGTCCCATTGGATCTTGAAAATCGTGACGTGAATGGAAGGGAGTCCACATTGTGCTTGTGATGATATATTCTCCCGGATGGAGATGTGTGTGATGAGATGATCTCCCGATTGGAGATCTTGTGATGGGAATGAGATTTCCCGAGATGTGATTGTGTGTGGCGTATTGTAGGCTTTGTGTGTAAGCCTTTTGTTAGATGTGTGCTTGTACAGGATGATATTTAACAGTTGTATTTTGATTTTCGTCCGGTTACAGAGGAAACTCTGCTGGATTTTCTGTAGAGTCCATAGTTTAATTATGGGCTTAGGGCTGTGTTGCCATTGACGGAGGTTATTTGATGGAGAATTATCCGGTCCGTCATAGAACCGGTCTCGAATTATCCATTAAACCAACAAAGACAGAAGTGGTCCTTTGCTTCCCTACTGAAGCTGAATGTGACAGCTTGGGAAAGACTGACCTAACTAGACCTAAATCGATTGAACCAGCAGCTGCCTTAGCCTATTTATCAAGTACTAAGGTTTAACTGTCAACTTATGAAATTGTGGAAAAAAATATTTTAAAAATAATACTGAACCCGACCCTTGAATAGCATTAGAACTAGCCTAGCATCCCTAAGGCTGATTTTGGCATCCAAGAAAATAGACTGAACCGGCCTTGAACCAATTGAATCAGCATTCATCCCGGCCAAGGCATCAAGTATTAAGGTTGAACTATCAACCCATGAAATTGTGGCAAAAAATATCTTGAAAATAATACTAAACCAGACTCTTAAACCGTACAAGAACCGGCCCAGCATCCCTAAGGCTGATTCTGGCAGTCCAATAAAATGGAATAAACCAGCCCTAAATCAGTTAAATCAGCAGCTGTCCCGAGCAAGTTATCAAGTATTAAGGTTGAACTATCAACCCATGAAATAGTGGTCAATAAAGTCTTGAGAAGAATATTGAACCAGGCCCCTAAGTAGTGATAGAACTGGGTGACATCATCCATGTTGATGTTGTAATTTGGGCTGTTGAACTAGCCTTTTTGTGACGAACCGGGTTATTTACCCGAATAACCCCTCCGTCAATAAACTAATATAGTTTAATATTTAATAATTTTTGTAGAAAATTGGGCAGAGTTCCCCCAGAAACTTGAACGTTTACCAAAAATACAGGTACCTGTAAGAAACTCTGCACAACATCCACAGATATAATTTTAAAATCATACACAGGATCTCCGTTCCACTAAACCTCAGTAGTGGTACCGGCGTCATAACTCAGGTATGACGTCGGCGGAGGTAAAGATGCCAACTATAGAACCCAAGCATAACCACAAACATAATCACAAAGTGTTATAATCCATCATACAAAATTCAAAATAGTTTATCCACAAAAACTCCCATGCCATACGTAAGCAAACTAGATCCTTGAGATTTCTTCAAAATCCACGTTGTCGATCTTGCTTCTTGGTCCTACTTTGTTTCGTCAGGCATCAGGGCATTATCATCTGAAAAGAGAGTGTGCAAGGGTGAGCTTAGCGCTCAGCAAGTATGATCATATCTCACTATCAAGCTATGGATAATATAACAATGAAAAGGGGTATCATGCAATCAAAATATCATGGAATATGGAAGGGGAGGAACATTCAATTAGCATTCAATTATCATTCAACTTATATTTTCACATTTTTGCTTTAATCTTTGCGGACCAGGGCCAGTAGGTCGTACTAGCAAACGATGCGGGAGAACGAGGAAAGGATCATGATACTCCACATGATCTAAGGCCGTGAGGGATTATCTTTAACGACCCTCCGTTGGGTCGTGCACATCACATTGTGCCGTATATCGCCCCATTCCCCCGGGGTACCAGGGCAGTCCTCGTTCTTCCACAATAGTATCCTAAGGCGTGACACTGCCATCACCCGCTCACACAAGCGCGACCGAATCGCGCGGCCGAGTATTCTTCGGGTTTCCACCGAGATGAACGTGTCAAACCAGATAATACTACCCATCTAGAAGTCCATGGTCCTAGTTTCATGATTCTGATTCTATTTTCATTTCCATTTGAGGGAAAGTCCACCATATCCATTTTTTTCCGTATCTCCCGCCATTGGGAGGTTTCATCGTACATAAATCACCTTGTGAACTTTCCTCCATGTATTTGTTCGGTTCTCACTTTCTTTTGGTACTTAAGCATGTTGTCCACATTTTCATTTATATGCACCTTATCATAATTCATGAGAGGAATTTAGATTTCTTACCTTTTATAGGCCATTCACATCGAGGTCCTCCGGAGCCCATTTTGATACAATCAATGTACAAAATTATAGCATTAAGCTTACATTATACACATTCGGGGACGTGACGATTCAGACCTTAAAATCAAATTAGCATTATTTGGAGAAGAAAGTATAGTAAACTTAGATTTGTCATGAGATTAGGGTTTGGTAGTACCAGACAGTTCAATTTGGAGCTTTATTTAGTCAATAAGTCATAGATTCCGTGGTCAGGCATGAGTTACAGACTATTTATATTTTGTGTGGGTATTGGAACAATAATACCTGATGAAGAACGAATAAAAAGCATAAAAGAACAAATAGTGAGTATGAAAATACTTGCCTCGACGCGTACTATCATTAAAAACTGGCTCTCGGCCAAACTCGGACTTTATACCGTGAGTTTCTCCCTTTCTCTCTCTAGGCTGGCGTTCTCTCTCTCTCTCCTGCCCTGAATGCTTCTGGAAAAGTGTGGGGAACAAATGGAAGGGCGTGAGAAAATCGTAGGCTGGCCGGGTATTTATAATGCTCGGGACGCTCGAGCGCCTAGAGAGAGTCCAGCGAGCGCCGATGTATTCTGAGGCTTTGGGAAAATTCGCCGGGCAATAGAAGGTTCAGAAGCCGCTCGAGCGGGCTTCGAGCGAGCATCGAGCGGGCTAGTTTCTGGTTCACTGGCTCGAGCGGGTGGCGAGCACGCATCGAGCGGGGCAGATTCTTGTCCTGTGGCTCGAGCGAGGCTCGAGCGGTTAGCTTGCCAACGATACTTCAACATCAATTTTTGAAGATTTTCTCCCAAATTTCTTCCAAGACTCCTATTTAGGTATCCATTATGTTATTTATTATTTTGCTGATTGACTTATGAATTCGGAACCTCACAACTCTCCCCTTCTTATAGAAATTTCGTCCTCGAAATTTAACAATGCTGAAAATTGAAAGAATTTTGCATACCTTGAAAGAGATGAGGATACTTTTCCCGAACCTCGTCTTCTCTTTCCCACGTTGCCTCTTCACGGGAATGGTTCCGCCATAATACTTTAACAAGAGGGATTACCTTTGAGCGCAGAGTTTGTTCCTTGCGGTCAAGAATTTCTATTGGTTCTTCCACATATGATAAGTCCTCATTGATAGCCAATGGACTATAATCAATCACGTGTGTGGGGTCATAAACATATTTTCTTAACATCGAAACATGAAAAACATTATGTACCTCGGCTAGGCTAGGTGGTAATGCCAGTCGATATGCTACTTCGCCAACTCGCTCGAGGATCTCAAATGGTCCGATGAAACGTGGTTTTAATTTTCCCTTAACACCAAATCTGGAAACTCCCTTCCATGGTGCCACCTTAAGGAAAACAAAGTCGCCGACTTCGAATTTGAGCTCAGTTCTCCTTTGATCGGCATAACTTTTCTGTCGACTTTGGGCAATCTTTAGTTTTTCAATAATTACGGCAATCTTTTCTGATGTTTCACGGATTATATCAGGGCCTAGCAGGCGCCTATCTCCTGTCTCTTCCCAGTGTATGGGTGATCGACACTTCCTTCCGTAAAGTGCCTCAAAGGGAGCCATTCCGATACTCGTCTGAAAACTGTTATTGTAGGCGAACTCGGCTAGCGCTAAGTGATCATCCCAATTTCCTTTGAACTCCAATACCGAAGCTCGAAGCATATCTTCTAATATTTGAATCGTCCGCTCAGATTGTCCATCAGTTTGAGGATGATAGGCCGTACTAAACTTCAACTCCGTTCCTAATTCACGATGTAAGCTTTCCCAAAATTTAGAAACGAATCGTGGGTCACGATCTGACACAATTGATACCGGCACACCATGAAGTTTAACAATTTCATGAATATAAAGTTGTGCTAGTCTATCACGAGAGTAGGTGGTCCGGATGGCGATGAAATGAGCGGACTTTGTCAGTCGATCTACGATAACCCAGATCGCATCGTGGTTCCTTGGGGTTCTTGGCAACCCGGACACAAAATCCATCGATATATCTTCCCACTTCCAACTGGGAATGGGTAAGGGCTGTAATAATCCAGAGGGTTTCTTTCTTTCTGCTTTTAATTGTTGACAAATAAGGCACCGGCCGACGAAGGCAACAATTTCCCTTCGCATATTTCTCCACCAGAACATTTTCCTTAGATCCTGGTACATCTTGTTTACTCCGGGATGGATTGTATATTTAGACCGATGTGCCTCTTTCATTATTTCCTCTTTAAGATCTTTGTCGTCGGGTACACATAACCGTTCCCGAAATCTTAAAATTCCATTAGCGCGTTCATTGAAATCAACACGGGAGTCCTTACTGAGGTTGCTGGCAATATCTATCAAAAATGGGTCCTTCTTTTGTCCTTCCTTGATCCTCTGGAGGATCTCGGGTTGCACTTGTAAGAAGGATACTATCATTTTATTTCCCTTCACGAATCGCCGAATGTCATAGGACTTTAAGCAGTCTAGTATTTCCATCTGCTTGACTTGTAAACTTGCTACAAAACTGGTCCGACGACTCAGAGCATCTGCGACCACATTTGCCTTCCCGTGTTTATAAAGTATATCACAATCATAATCTTTAAGAAACTCGATCCATCGTCGTTGCCTCATGTTTAGCTCTTTTTGCGAGAATAAGTACTTGAGGCTTTGATGGTCGGAATATACTAAAAACTTTTCACCATATAGATAATGCCTCCATATTTTTAGTGCGAACACCACGACTGACTAATTCTAGGTCATGAGTCGGGTAATTTTGCTCATGGATTTTTAATTGTCGGGATCCATAAGCTATCACCTTACCCCTTTGCATTAGAACACATCCAAGGCCATACTTAGAGGCGTCGCAATACACCTCGAATCCTCCCGAATTATCAGGAAGGGCTAGAATAGGTGCTGATGTTAAGCAATCTTTTAGTTTCTGAAAGCTTTGATCACACTCGTCGGTCCAGACAAAGCTTACTTCTTTCTTTGTTAGACGAGTGAGGGGTAATGCTATCCGAGAGAAATTTTCCACGAAACGGCGATAATAGCCGGCCATCCCTAAAAAACTACGAACTCCTCACACAACGTGGGTCGACTCCAATTGACCACTGCCGATTTTACGTAGGTCCACCGAGACACCTCCATTAGAAATTACATGACCCAAGAATACTACTTTATCCAACCAAAATTCACATTTCTTCAATTTTGCAAACAATTGGTGTTCCCGAAGAGTCTGAAGAACAATCCTCAAATGTTCCTCATGTTCCGTGTGACCCTTAGAATAAATTAAGATATCATCGATAAAGACCACCACAAACTTGTCTAGGTATGGTTGTAAAACCCGATTCATTAGGTCCATGAATACGGCCGGGGCATTGGTCAGCCCGAACGGCATCACAAGGAATTCATAGTGTCCATACCTCGTTCGGAAGGCCGTCTTTGCCACGTCTTCCTGTTTAACACGGAGCTGATGATATCCAGATTGAAGATCAATTTTTGAAAACACACGAGCTCCTTGTAGTTGATCGAAAAGATCATCAATCCGTGGTAGCGGGTACTTATTTTTTATTGTTATTTTATTTAGCTCTCGATAGTCGATGCATAACCTTAAAGACCCATCCTTTTTTCGTACAAATAGGACTGGAGCACCCCATGGAGAAACACTAGGTCTAATGAAACCTAAATCCAGAAGGTCTTGCAATTGTTGTTTTAACTCTTGTAGCTCAGTAGGAGCCATACGGTAGGGTGCTTTTGAAATAGGTGCTGATCCCGGCACGAGATCAATCCCAAATTCAACTTCTCGACGAGGGGGTAGAGTAGTCAATTTATCAGGGAATACATCCTCAAACTCGCACACCACTGGGATGTCTTTAATTGACAATGCATGGCTTTCTTTTACCGTAACATAGGCCAAATAGGCTTGGCATCCACTTTTGAGCATATGACGGGTTTGGAGTGCCGAAATGAAGCTAGACGACTCCACCCGTCTGACTCCTTGAATGTGAAAGGATTCACATCCGGGGATCTCAAAATTAACCTTTTTATGAAAAATGAAATCGTTGCATGGTTTTTGGACAACCAGTCCATACCCAAAATAACATCGATCCCATGCATATCAAGGAGAATCAAATCAACGTTTAGGGGTAATCCATTTACCTCGACTACGCATCCTGGGTAAGAAACATCAGTAAGAATGGAAGACCCCATGGGTGTGGATACTGCCAAGGTATAGTCAAGGTATACGGGTAAAATTGTAATTTGACGAGCTATTCGAGGGGAAACAAAAGAATGCGTAGACCCGGAATCAAATAATACTGAACAAGGAATTCCACAGATATAGAGCGTACCTTCTACCACGTTGTCTGATGCTTTAGCCTCATTTGCAGATACCGCAAAGGCTTTTCCTTGAATAGTGGGCTTCGAGGCACGAATTGCTGGCGGCTGAGGGCACTCTTTTGCTTTATGTCCTACTTGACCACAGTTAAAACAACCCCCAGTCATTTTAAGATAGGGTCTATTCCCGTGCATCTTCCCGCAATGTTTACATGACCCTACCGAGGCTTGGGAGGATGACGAGTTCTATCCACTCTTTTGACCAAAACTTAGCTGCTTGGGCTTTTTGGATGGTCCCTCCGAACTTGCCCGTGAATTGGTGCTCATTCCAGCCTTACTCAATGATCTTTTCTTGAAAAGGTCTTCTTTTGCAAGCTCTTGTTCACAAATTAAGGCTCGATCTAATACATCAGCATATGTTGTCAGTTTGAAGGGGGCCAATTGCTTGCGGATCTCATCCCGTAAACCCGACAAAAACTTCCTTGCCTTCTTTTCTTCATCATCCACCATATAAGAAGCAAATCGTGACAACTCCGTAAACCTAGTATCATATTGTGCCACAGACTGATTACCTTGTCTTGATCGAAGAAATTCCTCCTCCTTCTGGATACGGAGGCTGGAGGGAAAATATTTTTCCAAAAATGCATCCTCAAACATCTGCCATGAAATTTCTTCCTCCGGAACGCCCAAGGCTCTCTTTTTCATTTGCCACCAATGATGGGCCTCGCCCTCGAGCCGATAAGATGCAAATAATACTCGATCTTCTTCTGGACATCGAATTACAGAAAATACTTTCTTTATTCTTTCTAACCACGTATCTGCTTTTACGGGGTCTGGTTCCCCCAGAAATTCCGGAACCCGTTCTTGAACAAAACGATCATATGCAGATGGTCCAGGATTTGCAGGGGCCAGAATTGGAGCAGGAACAGGGTCGAGATTTCGTTGTCCCAAGGCCTCGATAACATCTGCCATTCGGCCCAAAAGATTCATATACTCAGCCTCCTGATCTTGAGGCTGGTTGTTGCCTTGAGATCTTCTACGTCTGGGTGGCATCTTTTACTTCTGAAACGAAATCATTAATTAGAATCTGACTAAACTAATGACTAGGGTTCTCTATCCTAAGCTTCCGCAAAGGATTTGATTCAGTCCTATGGCATCTCTCTCTCTGATACCAACTGTGACGAACCGGGTTATTTACCCGAATAACCCCTCCGTCAATAAACTAATATAGTTTAATATTTAATAATTTTTGTAGAAAATTGGGCAGAGTTCCCCCAGAAACTTGAACGTTTACCAAAAATACAGGTACCTGTAAGAAACTCTGCACAACATCCACAGATATAATTTTAAAATCATACACAGGATCTCCGTTCCACTAAACCTCAGTAGTGGTACCGGCGTCATAACTCAGGTATGACGTCGGCGGAGGTAAAGATGCCAACTATAGAACCCAAGCATAACCACAAACATAACTGCGGAAGTGTTATAATCCATCATACAAAATTCAAAATAGTTTATCCACAAAAACTCCCATGCCATACGTAAGCAAACTAGATCCTTGAGATTTCTTCAAAATCCACGTTGTCGATCTTGCTTCTTGGTCCTACTCTGTTTCGTCAGGCATCAGGGCATTATCATCTGAAAAGAGAGTGTGCAAGGGTGAGCTTAGCGCTCAGCAAGTATGATCATATCTCACTATCAAGCTATGGATAATATAACAATGAAAAGGGGTATCATGCAATCAAAATATCATGGAATATGGAAGGGGAGGAACATTCAATTAGCATTCAATTATCATTCAACTTATGTTTTCACATTTTTGCTTTAATCTTTGCGGACCAGGGCCAGTAGGTCGTACTAGCAAACGATGCGGGAGAACGAGGAAAGGATCATGATACTCCACATGATCTAAGGCCGTGAGGGATTATCTTTAACGACCCTCCGTTGGGTCGTGCACATCACATTGTGCCGTATATCGCCCCATTCCCCCGGGGTACCAGGGCAGTCCTCGTTCTTCCACAATAGTATCCTAAGGCGTGACACTGCCATCACCCGCTCACACAAGCGACCAGAATACGCGGCCAGAGTATTCTTCGGGTTTCCACCGAGATGAACGTGTCAAACCAGAGAATACTACCCATCAAGAAGTCCATGGTCCTAGTTTCATGATTCTGATTCTATTTTCATTTCCATTTGAGGGAAAGTCCACCATATCCATTTTTTTCCGTATCTCCCGCCATTGGGAGGTTTCATCGTACATAAATCACCTTGTGAACTTTCCTCCATGTATTTGTTCGGTTCTCACTTTCTTTTGGTACTTAAGCATGTTGTCCACATTTTCATTTATATGCACCTTATCATAATTCATGAGAGGAATTTAGATTTCTTACCTTTTATAGGCCATTCACATCGAGGTCCTCCTGAGCCCATTTTGATACAATCAATGTACAAAATTATAGCATTAAGCTTACATTATACACATTCGGGGACGTGACGATTCTTAGACCTTAAAATCAAATTAGCATTATTTGGAGAAGAAAGTATAGTAAACTTAGATTTGTCATGAGATTAGGGTTTGGTAGTACTGACATTTCAATTTGGAGCTTTATTTAGTCAATAAGTCATAGATTCCGTGGTCGTCGCATGAGTTACGTACTATTTATATTTTGTGTGGGTATTGGAACAATAATACCTGATGAAGAACGAATAAAAAGCATAAAAGAACAAATAGTGAGTATGAAAATACTTGCCTCGACGCGTACTATCATTAAAAACTGGCTCTCGGCCAAACTCGGACTTTATACCGTGAGTTTCTCCCTTTCTCTCTCTAGGCTGGCGTTCTCTCTCTCTCTCCTGGCCTGAATGCTTCTGGAAAAGTGTGGGGAACAAATGGAAGGGCGTGAGAAAATCGTAGGCTGGCCGGGTATTTATAATGCTCGGGCCGCTCGAGCGCCTAGAGAGCGTCCAGCGAGCGCCAGAGTATTCTGGAGGCTTCGGGAAAATTCGTTAAAGAGGCGGCCGGGCGAGCGCGAGAAGGTTCTGGAAGCGCCGCTCGAGCGGGCTTCGAGCGAGCATCGAGCGGGCTAGTTTCTGGTTCACTGGCTCGAGCGGGTGGCGAGCACGCATCGAGCGGGGCAGATTCTTGTCCTGTGGCTCGAGCGAGGCTCGAGCGGTTAGCTTGCCAACGATACTTCAACCTCAATTTTTGAAGATTTTCTCCCAAATTTCTTCCAAGACTCCTATTTAGGTATCCATTATGTTATTTATTATTTTACTAATTGACTTATGAATTCGGAACCTCACACTTTTTCTATTCCAAAACACATTGAACCGGTACTCAAATTAACCAAGATATTATGAGAAAATGTTAAGGTATTAATCGGTAAAAATATGCCTTGAACTAACCCCCAAACCAGGCCTCAAACTACGTAAGAAGAATCGGCCAAATGCTAAAATTTTTAGCAAATGGAGAGGCCTTGAACTATTGAACCGGTTCATTTAAACCGCTTCGCAAGTGATGAAAATTAATAATGAAAATCAGTACTGACCAATCCCTTGAACCGGTTATTAATCGGCTATGAATCGATAATCAAATCTGTAAGTAATTGTGCTAAGAAATCAACTTGAATTGCCCTCGAACCAATTACCGTACCGGTAATCGAATCAGTTGAATATATTACATGTTAAATCCGCATTTTAATATATATAAAATTTAAGACTAAAGTCACTAAAATGGACAATACATTGATTTCTATTACGATATATGGTATGTTACTAATTATCACATATTATGATTACATGTTTCGATATTATAGAAAATTTATATAGAAATTTTGCATGGCCATTACATTGATTTCTGTTAGTTATTACTGTATTGTATGATTATGTGACGGATCGGGTTATTTTTCTTTTACAATCTCCGTCAATGAGCACATAAATAAAAAATCATATTTAATATTATAATTTCATACAGAAATTTACGCAGAATTTTCTTTACAATTGGATAAAAATCATAATACAACCTTTTTAGAATAATCCTGTACAAGTACACAATTATCCAAATTCAACATTTTGCCCTACAACACAATACACAGGACGACAATTGTCATATCATCCATGGCTTCAACATACCACACCTAACTACTATATTAGATCTAAGAGATGCCACTAAGTACCTGTTATAAATCCATATATCACCTGCAGAAGCATAAATAAACCTAATACAGTGAAAACTAACCTGTCCAATCATCAGTCATTTTGTATAGTATACATTAATCTTTCCAACAGAAGAATATAAATATACATACACAATTTTATCCAAACGTAAATTAAACTACAAGTTCTAAGTCTTCAGCGCCGTCTTCTAAATCCAATGCTTAGTCCACTTCTAACCTTTACTCTAACCTGTCGGGTATATCAAGCTTGTGCTAAATTGGAGACAAAGAGAAGCAAGAGTAAGCTAAAAAGCCCTGCAAGTACATCGTAACCAGACAATAACCAATATAGACAAGGATAAGCAAGAAAAGGCGTAAGCATGAAGGAGATACATTATACAGGGCAATGATCGAGTATGCTTTGGTATACAGTTCACTTTTCCTTTTAGATTAGGATTTTCATGTCATTATTTATCTTTACGGATTAGGGTCAGTAGGCCTTATTAAAAAAATGTGCGGGAGGACGAGAAAAAGATCATGACAACCCCCATGATCTAAGGTCATCTGACATAATCAACGTCCATTAACGATCTACCAACATAGACATCAATTGGCCAACATAGGCCCGTTCACCACGTGGTGTAGCGGTGTCACCCACTACCCATTTGCTCCCGCGATCCAGAGGCAGTTCACGTCATTTCATAGTAATATCTCAAGGCTTGACAAGAGTATCACCCGCTTCAGTAAGCGGTCAGGATGCTTGGCCAAAGTAATCCTTGAGTCTCCACTATGATACTCATGTCATACTCAAGAATACTACCCATCGTAACATAGTCCATGGTCCTAATTTCAAGATTAATCTTACATTTAAGGGAAAGTCCACCATGTCCATTTCGATTCACATTTTCTCCACTAAGGAGAGTTACGTTTGCATATCGCATCTCACATATCACAATGTTGACTTCTCGCCGATCACGCATATGACTATCATCTCTCTTTCAGATTTAAATCTTCTCATTACTTAAATTACATATATGAAATTCATAAACTTAAGGAAGAGTAAAGATCCTTACCACCGAAGGGCAATTGTAACTTTAGAAACTTTCGGGTCACAATTCCTTCACACTTAGTTAACGAACATATTTTTTGGAGTAACAATTAAACATATGCAAATATATATGCAACTTGATTAACAATTACACAATGCAAAATTGAGCAAAATTCATCATAGACCTTGGGTGAATAGTACCCACAGCATGAATAGTTTCCGCACATATCGATTAATTCTCAAAATTTTGGATATCCAACAGGTAATTTATTGAACCCAAGGCATGGGTAAGTAAAATCCCAAGTCACTTTACACATTTAACACCAAATCGAAGCTCAAATGGTGTCCGAACAGGGGTTAAGGGCTTCGTAAACGAAATTCCACCAAATTCGAATACCCAATCGGTGAATTAACTTACCAAGTCATGCATAATCATATTGTAGTCCCAAATATATCAAAAGCTCCAAAAATCGGGGGTCAGAATCCACCCGATCGCGCATTAATAGTACACGTGCGTGGGTGAGGTTTTTGGACATGTAAAACGGTGCAAAAACAATGAATAGACCCAAGTATAATTAGACTATGGGTATCACAATGATATACATGGGGTCGAGTATTGGGACAAAATACCCGAAGGGGATCAAACGAAAATCAATAAAAATGGAAAAAAAATGGTATAAATGTACTTGCCTCGACATGCTCTACGATTTCTCCAACTAGCTTGAAGCTGGAATCGAACCCGAAAGCCTCCATTTCTCCTCTTCTCCTTCGCGCGACCTCTCTCCACACGCTAGCCTGCACGCATGTAGCTGCCTCACCCGCGGCCACCTCCACCTTGCCCATGCGTTGCTGTCGCCGGACAACCATCACTGACCACTGCTGGCCACCACACGCCGCTGGCCATGCCCACCTTCACGCCACCAAACCCTAACCCTCCTGCGCTCTCTCTCTCCCCAACCCTCTTCTCCCCCGTTTCTGCCTTCTATTTTTCGTTTCTTTTTCTTCCTGCTTCTAATGTATTATTATTATTATTATTATTATTATTATTATTATTATTATTATTATTATTATTATTATTATTATATATTATGTTTTTTTAATCCCAAAATTTAAATCGATACTCGGGCAATCAAATGGGCGCACCGGATGTTGGTTCAACAATTTCAAATATTCTCTAAAATTGTATAATATTTAATTAATTTTCTATCACATCCAAATTACCTAAAAATAAATAAACCTAAATTAAATAGAATAAAAATATTCAAAATATTATAGGTTTTATATTCAAGGAAAGATTATATAAAAGTTTTATAAGTTTCGAAGAATGATAAGCATTTTCTCATAGAATGGAAAAAATTAAGTAAAGAAATATTAAGAATAATGTAAATGTTTTAGTAAGAAGTTTTCAAGTTTTGAAAAAAAATATGAAACTGGATTAAGAAATTATCTCAATGAGTAATATTTTCTAGCATGTCATAAATATTATAGTAAAAATTCAAGAATTATCTTGGCCATGTATTATAGTAAGTGATATTCCTTGGCACGTATTAGGATATTAAAGTGAAAATCGAAGAATTGATCTAAGAGTGCAAGGTGGCTTCCAGCCCAGTCTATTGGGTGATATAGGTAGTACCACCCATATCGGGGTGAAAAAGGAGGTAAAGCAGCTGTAAGATAATGACTTTTGGCCTCGTCTATCAGGTAATATAGGTAGTACCACCTACCTCGAAATATTAAGAGAGGTAAAGGCCTTAGATTGTGAGAATATAAACAATACATCCTATCTTCAGGATGTAAATGAGGAAGATATGGCCTTAGATTGTGTGGGTTAACACAATTCTTTCTTTAATTTGTCCACTCCATTAGTTGGTATGACCTACTAGTACTAATCCCTAAAGATAAATGATAAAAGGACAAATGATAATTAAGAATCAAAAAGAAAAAAAAATTAAAGAAGGTAAAAGTTGTTGCATATTCTTGAATGATTCCTATTCCTCTCAATTATATATTTATTTTAAGTATAAATGTGTATGTCTTTATTTTTATTTGTACTTTACTGAATATTTTACTCACTCATTTACTATTTTTCTAACCCTTTAGATACAAGGCACGAGTTGGTATCTGGCGATCAGAAATTAAGTCAGAAGGTGTTTAGGATCACACTCTGATGGATTAATGTATTACAAAGTCATGTTCTCCGTCTTGTAATAAATAAAAAAAAAGTATAGATATATACCATGTTAGTATTTAGTGTTGATCATTCAGTTGTGCTTCCACAAAGTGTTATGGTTATTATTTATACTTTAACAAAATTTATATGGTAATAATTTTTGGTTCCAAATAGCATCTCTAAAAGATCTAATGTTGTATTCTAGTCGTATGAAGTTGGAGCCACAAGATATGGTGTCATATGGATCTTGTGTATAATATTTATATATTTTATGGACTTATATGTAGTATGACGTCTCATTAAATATATATGAGGATGTGGGACGTCACAGATGGTATTAAATAAAAGAGATGTTTTATGATTGATTGATCTTATGCGGAAGCTTAGGATTGAATTAAACTTGAGGTTCAAATTTCAGTAATTCGATTTGAGGTCTAAGCTAATTAATTTCAATTTGAAGCCTACATTGAATTGATTTTGGGTTGGATCTTAAATTCCTTATCTAAATTATATAATCTAATTTAATTAATATTTGGTGATAGGATCAAGAGATGGCGGAACTGGAAAGTCAAAATGAATCAAGTCTAAATGAAGATTTGAAAAAGGAAAAGTTAGCTAGTGGTGGGACTCAGACTTCTGGCCAAGAATCAGGGTTAAAAAGGTTTCTGCAAAAGTCAACGCCAGCAAAGAAAAGAAGAAGAGGGGTAGAAATCCAAGATGTAGTGGACCTAAATTCTATATGTCCGTATCGTGAAAAATTTTATGAAAGGAAGTCATGTTATAAAAGGTTGGGAGCCTATTTCAATTGTGGACAATGTGGTCACCTAATTAAGAATTGTCTTTATCCCATGAAACAAACAACAAAAAGGTCAAGTGCTTTTGATCAAAATTTTACGCGACGACACAAGATAAAGATGCGTTGTCTACCATAATGGAAGGTAATTTTCTAAAATTTTTGACATTTTGATATGTATTGGAGTTTAGACTTTCACTTGCAGTTCTAAAGTTTTTTTGAGAAGTAGATTTTGCATTAGTTGCATCATTATTTATGGATTCTGTGGTCATGAATATTGTGCGCTATTAAGTGTCCGACTTAAATGATTATAGTTTTATTTGATATGTTGGACTTTGAAGAGATATCATGAGAGTTTTGGTTAGCAAGTCAACTTGCTAAGTATAGATTGTTCGAAAAGAATGTCCTAATTTTCAAATTAGGTTACGAATTCTGAATTCAAGGAAGAGTATATCAAGAAATGATAAAGTTAATATCTTTCTGCTTATAAGTTATTTGGTGCAAATAAGTACCGAGTTATCTAGTATATGTAATCGTGTCTAGGGATTACTGTGGGATTATGAAGAATTGTTATGGAAGCACAAAGATAAATTTGAGAAAAAATCTTGCCATCTACTTAAGGATGAAGATTAGAACGAAGGTGTATAAATTTTGAAGACGAAATTTTTATAAGAATGGAGGGTTTATAAGACTCGAAATCTCCCGATCAAGCAAATCATAATTAATTGAGGTCAAAAGGCGTAGAGAAATCCGACATCCAAAAACTACTAAAATTAAAATATGTGTACTTGGAGACTTCCACCGGTCTGAAGATTTTGAATCGATATTTATTATACTATTAAGTTATAAATCCGGAAGCCAGAGATTCACCGCGGGACATAATAGTAACTTCAAAAATTATCCGATGGACTTGATTAGCAATGGATCAATATAAGGTTAACAAAAAGGCAACTTGACCACCAAAATTTCAACTAATTACCAACCAAATTAGTTTTGAGGTAACAAAAAGATGGCCCAGCCACCGAATTTTCTCTCGATTAGTAACCAAATTTAGCTTTGTTAATTTAATATAGTACAATTCAAATTATTTAAGTAAAATTCAATATACTCTAGCACCTTTCACACTCAATAATATGCTGAATACAGTATGAATTCAACAAAGAAGGTTCACGCCAGTAGAAGCAATGAGAAATTATGATGATAATAGGCATGGCGCATACACACACACAGGAAAATGTAGGGGAAATATGGGAGAAGGAAACGTGGCACTAACAGGAGTAATATACACAGCAAATCAGCAAGAAGGAGCTGCCACGTGGCAGCATCACATTTTCAAGTTATTAAATAAGAAATCTGCGTACACATAGCTCTCCACGGCAGCGGAATTTAATAATTCAGAAAGGAGAGAGGGAGAGCTCCACGGCAGCTGCAACTCAGCTAAAATCCAAGCAATTCAGATTAAATATACACACACACTACGGCAGCTCATAGAGCTTGGCAAACTTAGCCAAATTTGCAGCAAAGTAAAACCAGTCCACGGCTGCTTTCAGCTGCAGCACCGCAGCTGCAGCAGCAGCTCCTCGACAGAAGCTGCTGTCCACACGATCACAGCCTCACAGCTCAGCAGCCATCTTAGCAACCAATAATAACATACCACTAGGCAAAATACTAGAGCAACAGCTAGCAAACAGAAGGTTGAATTAGCAAGGCTGAATTAGGACAGCTGGCTGAATTTTGGAGAGGAAAGTGGGGTAGTGCTGGCAGGAGAATGATGAATCAGCTCTACCGTTAGTTTTGTATAAGAGAGACGTGAGGAAGAAAGGAAGAAAAGATGAGGGAACTGGGAGAGGAGAGAAAAGAAGAAGGAAAATCAGAAAGAAAAGCAGAAGGGAAGTTGAAGCAGAATCGAAGTCAGCAATAGTTTAGTTGAATATTTGACAAGTGTACTTGAATCCCTTCTTCATTTGGTGCTATTTATTGATAATTCTTGTAAGTATTATTAATCTAATACTTAAGTATCGGATATATTTGATCATATCATCAATTTGACAAGAATTATTGTAACGGCTCGAGTTCGAGTTCTCGAACATGACCCAGCTTATCCAAGTAAAAATTTTGAATAATCCGAAGTCATCAATTGCACGTCATAGATTATAATATCAAATGACTTGAATGCACTCAAAATTAACGTATCACTAATATTTAAGATATCATAAATGATCATTATAATTGTATCATTAAATAAACATCCATAATACCACTAATAAATTACTTGAAATAAAAATATATCGATGTCTATAATATCAATTCCTCATAAATGAAAATCTAATAAATGTTTAAAAGTTAATAAACCAATAAAAATCTCAATTCTCTACCATGGAAGCATTAATCTTCAAGATTGCCTATATCTGATGTCTACATGATAACACGCGATCTCTTTTATCATAATGTCAACTGTCTACTTTGAAGTCAATAAAATATAAGAGTAAGTGGAATGCCCAATAAGTAAAAATAATCAACAATAGAAGAGTACAAGTAAGTATCCCAAATAATAAAAATAAATGTATAAAATTAATGATAGTAGGTGATGTACCCACCTCTATCTAAGACTCAACAACAAGTCGAGTCCACGACCCAAAAGCCATATGAATGCCTGGACATTAAGAATGCAACATAGATTTCATCGAATTCGATCATCAACTCAATATAAGGTCACAACTGTAAGAAATAATAATAATCCTCATAGACCTTATTCTGTCATAGTGAACCAAATGCCGTGTATTGTGACGGACTAAGAAATTTGTCGAAAATTTGATAGAGTTTCGTCTAATAAATGGACGTTCGCCAAATACAAATCTTGTACAAATCTTATACAACAGCCACAAATACACACTACACAAAATACATAGGATCCCCAAAGACACCACAACACTACAGGTGGCACCGATATTATAACTCTGGTATGACACTGGTCCAGAAAAGATGCAAACTAGGAAGCCCAACAAAACCACAAAAGGAAACCTGCGGAAGCATAATATCTCTTATTTATAGCGGAAAATAAACTATGTATCCATCATCATTATCATGACATATATATACATAACGATAAGTATCAAAATAAAAATACAAGATCTCTATATCATACAAAATTATAAAACTAAGTCCCAAAGCTCCACGCTCAATAACTCCTACCTATCATGCGCTTACGACTTGTTCGGTCTCGTTAGGCATAAGAGCGTACTCATCTGGAAGGAAAGAAGAAGTAAGGGTGAGCTAACAGCTCAACAAGTGTATCATAAACAAATAATCAACAATATATATATTCAAATGAAATATGGAACGGGACGGAAGCAATATGAGAAGAAGCTTGAAGATATGAAATATAATTCTATACACTTTTCATAATTTATAATAATCATTATGGATTAGGGTCAGTAAGCCTTATTAACTAAATGTACGAGAAAAATGAGGAGAGGATCATGATACTCCACATGATCTAAAGTCGTGAGCTATTATTATCAACCCAGAGGAGGGGCCATCCACATATAATGCCTATAGACAGGCCGAATACCACGTGGTATAGCAGTATACCTATTACCGATATACAGAGCCAATAAAACACCACCCTAACCTCTTACGGTCTAGAGGCAGCCCACTCAGCATTAGCTGCCCGATTTTAACCCGAAACGTATCTTTTAACATACCTCGAGCCTAATTGTAATTATATTAATTTAATACCCCGATATTACCATCATTTAAAATTTGAATTATATTTATTGATTAATATTTCGAAATTATAACTAAGGTTTTCAATTCCACCGATTGCGAGTCTTTGGTCTTAAAATTTGATTCCTCCCGAGTCCTATGGCCTCAATTCACTTATTCTAACTTAATTACTTGAATATACCATACTCTGAAAATCGGTACCTTACAAGTCTTCTGTCGACTCTTGGTGATCTTTAGCTTCTCAAAAACCACCATGATCTTTTCCCCAAATCACATTAGGACTCAGCAAACGTCTACCCATTGTTCCCTCCTAATGGATGGGTGATCAACCCTTCCTACCACAAAGTGCCTCATAGGGGGCCATACTGATACTTGCATAGACACTATTATTGTAAGCAAACTTGACTAACGCCAGGTGGTCATTCTAATTCTCACTCATCCGCATCATCGAGACTCTAAGCATATCCTCTAATATTTGAAACGTTCGCTCAGATTGGCCGTTGCTCTAAGAGTGATACATAGTACTAAATTTCAGGTTTGTCTTTAGTTCTTGGTGCAAACTGTCCCAAAACTTAGAGAAGAATCATGGTGTGATGGAACAGTTTTTTTTCTTATTTAATTCCGTCATTTTATAACAGGAACAAAAGCCCAAGTCTCACTCAGGTTCTGGGAAAAATCGGACAGAGTTTTTCCCAAAATCGGGCTAAACAGAAATATAAACCTGTACAAAACCTGTATAGCAAACCAGTACATGCACACAACTATCTATTTATACCATAATTTTCTTACAACTTGCATTCATAGGACCACAGATGCCATCCATGGCATTAATCCAACAATCTATCTACCATATTAACAGTTCATGAGTGAGATATCATCTAAGACCTGTACAAAACATCTAGAAAACATATAGCAGAAGTAGAACTATTAACCTGCAGAAGCATGGTTTCCTATTCATCATATGCATCACATACATTTCTATACAAGACCCATATATAAATAAATATCCATAGGTATAAAATCTATATACAAAATCATATGTCAAAATTAGGTCTTTACATCCAGCTATTTCTTTTTAACGATTCCAAAATACTTCAAATCCTCAGAAGTTTTCAGATTAAGCTTTAAGTCACTCTTTCTCATCCGGTGCCAACTCTACAGTCCCATCTGAAGGGAAAAAATAGTAAATCAGTGAGTCGAGGCCCAACAAGGTACATGCAGACATGAAGTAAAACTTTTATATAGAACAGAATGTAGTAAAATGGATACAGATACATGTTGAAATATAAATACTATAAAATAGTAATTTATAGAAATTATAACAGAAACATAATGAAAAAGATTACATAACTGTCGGGAAATAGAAACAATCCAGCTTCGAAAATAAAAAATAAGTGTAGCCATGCTTCGTTAATAATAAATAAGTAAAACAGACTCCAGAAAGTAGAAATCGGTCTTAATTCTATAACTTATAGAAAATCCCTTTTTTAATAGAAAAGGACTTGTGACGGACTAGATTACTCTCCATCGAGTAACCTCCGTCAAAAAGATAAAGACAATCAGGCAAAATGACAATAATAAATTTCTATAGAAAATTGGGCAGAGTTCCGTCTGTAAATTGGTCATTTTTAAAATACAAACACCTGAAATACAACCCTGCACAGTAATCCAAAGAAATTCACAAGAAAATATATAAAGTCCAATGACAAACCACACGGGATCTAAACGCCACAACAACCGAGGTGGCTCTGATGACGTGATCCAAATGACACCGGCAAAGAAGGATGCCAACTAGGAACCTCGAACTCACCACAAGGCAAGACCTGTGGAAGCATATAAAGACCACAATACACAGCGGACTAATACATATATAAGTCATCCATCATCCACTATCATAAGATATCGTAATACAAGTTTTAGCAGTTACAAAAGTCAAATCCAAAAAGATTCCTGTCATACATCTAATCAGTCTAAATCCAAATCTTGAGCCCTGCGCATAAAACAGCTATTTATTGAGCTTCTATGATCTACTCAGCCTCGTCAAGCATCAAGGCATTCTCATTAGAAAAAGATAGAGTAAGGTGAGCATAAAGCCTAGCAAATAAAATCATACATCACTAACTAATAACAGGTAACGGTGAGCAATAATTGGAAAGAAAAGCATAGGAACAATATAAGGGAATGCGAGAGGGAGAAGAACACTTGGGATTGTCCGATTCACTTACTTATGTCGGTTACATTTTATTCATTTCATTTTAACATTTATTTTTGCGGACCCTGGAGCTAGTAGATTGTACTAGCGAATGAGGCGAGAGAATGAGGAAAGGAATGTGTTAGCTACACATTCTAAAGCCACGGCTACATTTTAGGTCTGCAGCACTCGACCATCGGTTATATCTCTACTATGCAACGTTTAACCAAACGACTACATTTTAGGCCTGCAGCACTCGGCCAACACGCCCCATATCCCCCGGGGACCAGGGCAAACCTCGTTCTTTCACCGTAGTGTCCTAGAGCGTGCCATGAACGCCACCTGCCCCCAAGGGCAGCCGGAGTATTCATTGGGTTCCCACCATGACGTACGTGGCAAGCTAGAGGACACCACCCCTATCAACCATGGTCCTAGTTTCAAGGTTCAACTTTCCGGGAGGGAGGACCCACTACTTGGCATACTCATTCACAATCTGGGAAATCCCATTCCCATCACATATCTCCATCCGGGAGATCACATTTACCATGACATACCTAGTGGGTTTCCCTCCATTTATTTACTTAACTTTATTCCTTCTTTGGAATTAGTTTTCATAACAATTTAGTTCGAGTTCTCAAGGAGTTTGAAATTCCTTATCAATTCCTTACCTCCGGTGGACAACCACCACCTTAGAAGCCTTTGGAACACATTCCCATGCTTCCGATGCACAATTAAGCATTTCGAAACTTACACTTTCACATCAACACATAACATGAGTCTCATCACAATTAGATAGGAGCAAAATGTGCAATTTTACATTTTAATCACGGATGAACAGTAACAATGCGTTTTTAGAGGGCTTGGAGGCCGCGAATGGTCACAACGTGCGAGATCACTCGCGCGGCCAACATATATACACAATAGGGACGTGGGGATTCACATTTTGAAGTCAACTTAACGATTCACGGGCGAAAAATGGGAAAACCCCAAAATTTCGTAGGTTAGGGTTTTACGAAGCTCCACCGGACAAATCGGTGAGTAAATCAACAAACAAACCATACCATCCTTGGTCTCAAGACACGGGTTCTACATTTTCTAAGTTATGGGTGGGTATCGAGATGAAAATACCCGATAATCAACAAAAACCAACGAAAGAGGGAAGTTAGTGGGTATGAGAACACTTGCCTCGACGCGTGCTTTCACTTTAATAACTGGCTCTCGGACGGATTCGGACTCTCGGGCCTCGTTCTCCCCTTTTCTCTCACTAGGATCACCCTTCTCTCTCTAAAAACCCTAGGGCCGTGAGAAAATGAAAGAGGAGAAGGCAGGGCGCAACTTTATAACGTGCCACCGCTCGAGCGCTGCTCGAGCTAGGATCAGGCGGGCACATTCTGGAATCCCCGCTCGAGTAGAGCTCGAGTGGCCAGCGGGCGGGCGCGCTTCTGGAATTTCCACTCGAGCGGAGCTCGAGCGGCCAGCTGGCGGACGAGCTGGCCCCGCACCTCAGTAGAAGAAATTCCAGATTATTTCCTAATTTTTCACCAAATACACGTCCTCGCATCGCTCAATAGGTCTATTATTAATTACCAATACGACGATTACCCCTTAACTACCATACCTTTGAACCCGAAACCTCACAGGACCCAACCAGTAGACCCTACTAACGGAGGGGGCGAATAATTGAGGATAGATTATATTCATTCCATACAAATAAGGCCAGAAAAATGAATAGGAGATCCCTTCCCGTAGGATCTAACCCCTCTCATGGGATTCCAAAATAGGGGGTTGGTAGCTAGGAACGGTAACTACCTCCTAGGTTAACGCCCTGAGGAAGGGCGGACCACATATAACACAATGGACAGAGTTATTCTCGATTACCACCATAACGTTCTAAGGTATAACGGAGAACCTAATCTGACTGTATATCAGTAATTGGTCCTAAATAACAGTATAAGAAATATTTTTATTTTTTATTTCATAACTAAAAACCCTTTCCAGTTTCAGAAATTAGTTAGAATTTCATAATAACTCTTCAGTTAGTTTTCAAAATATACAGTAACAGTCTAAAATCCTTCAGAATATACAGAAATAGTTTGAAACCCTTCAGGTTTATTTAATAATATACAATAACAGTTTAAAACCTTTCAATTTTGTTTTAGAAGTCAATAGTGATTTATCAGTATAAACTAGTGTAAGATTTTCGTAAATGTTACACCAAGAGTTTCATTTCAGTGCAGATTAACTTTTATATAATAGGAATTTTGGATAAAAACAGTTAAAATCCCTTCAATTTCGTGCTTAGGGTTTTGCCAAAATTATCGGATGATAAACGGACACTTAACACGTGCATTTTTATAAAATTGATACTAGATATTGCCGTATATACATGTTAACATGAAATCTGTCCGATTAATTTGTATAAACAGGCTCTAGTTATAGTAAACATGCAGAAGCATGTATTTAAAGAATAAATACAATATTTGAGGCAATAAAACGCTATAAAAATAAATGATAACGTCTGAAATACACTTGCCCGAGCTATCTATAGTTACCGTGATTCGAATCGAGACTGGACGGTCGATTTTCTCCTTTTCCTTATCTTCTCTCTCCTTCATCTCTTCTCTCCCCTTTGTTCTGCTCGTGGCTGGCAAGAGGGAACCCCCAAATCCGTTATAAAATCGAAGGGAAAAGAGGTCACATGCACAACGCACGACTGGCGCTCAAGCAGTAGTCGAGTTCTCGTCGTGCGGCATCTCTAGTAAAATCACGCTCGATGGGCACTCGAGCGCCCATTGAGTGCCTTGCTCATGCCCATGCACCACTCCCGCCTTCGCCTCGGGCTGCCTGTGAGCGGTGCTTGCTCAAAAATGCGCCTCGCCCACTCGAGCGCCGATTTCATTTTATTCCTTTTGCTCATTTTTGCTTCGGTACCCATTTTTCACTATACTTAAACCTTAGCATGATTTTTATTCACATAATTATTCCATAGTTATCATATTCCGGGATTGGGAACTCACACATGGATCACGATCGGACAAAATAGATATTGGCACACCATGCACTCTAATAACCTTATTAATGTACAACTGTGCCAGGGCGATTACAGAGTATGTCATCTGAATGGTTAAAAAATGAGCCGATTTCATTAGTCGATCCACAATGATCCAAATAGTGCCATGATTCCTTGGAGTCCTAGGCAAGCTCGAAATAAAATCCATAGAAATATCTTCCCACTTCCAACTCGGAATGGGTAATGGTTACAACATACCAATGGGCTTCCTCCTCTCAACCTTCAGCTGCTGACAAATAAGATATTAGCCAACAAATGCAACAATCTCCCACCACATATTTCTCTACCAGAATATTTTTTTCTCAAGTCCTGGTATATCTTGTTTACTCTAGGGCGAATTGTGTACCTGATTATGTGAGCTTCCTTCATGATTTCCTCCTTCAAATTCTTATCGTCAGGCACACACAGTCACTCCCGAAATCTTAAGACTCCATCATCTCTAACATTGAAATCTCTTCGGGAGTCTCTATCCAAGTCTCCAATAATGTTCATCAAGAATGGGTTGCTTGCCTTCCCTTCCTTAATCCTCTTAAGGATCTTCGGCTGCACATGTAAAAAGGACAATATTATCCGATTGCCTTTGACATAGTGCTGAATATTAGAGGGCTTCAAGTAGTCCAACATGTCTATCTGCTTGACCTGCAACCTTGCTACGAGACTAGTCCATCAGCTCAAGGCATTTACGACTACATTTGTCTTTCCGGGTTGATAATGGATCTCATAGTCATAGTCTTTAAGGGACTCGATCCACTTTCGCTGCCTCATATTTAGCTCTTTTTGCAAGAACAAGTACTTGAGGTTCTTGTGATCGGAATATACAAGAAACTTCTCGCCATACAAGTAATGCCTCCAAATTTTTAATGAGAACACCATGGTAGCTAATTCTAAGTCATGGGTCGGGCAGTTCTTCTCATGGATCTTCAATTGCCGAGACCCATAAGGTACCACTTTTTCCTTTTGCATCAAAACACAACCGAGTCTAAACTTAGAGGCATCACAGTACACCTCAAAACCACCCGGGCCGTCGGCGATGGTCGAAATCGCAAGGAAGTCAAACACTCCTTCAGCCTTTTGGAAGCTCCTCGTCACACTCTTCGATCCAATCAAAATTTCGTAGGTTAGGGTTTCTGACTCCACCCCGACAAATCGGTGAGTAAATCAACAAATAAACCATACCATCCTTGGTCTCAAGACATGGGTTTGGGTGGGTGTCGAGATGAAAATACCCAATAATCAACAAAAATCAACGAAAGAGGGAAGTTAGTGGGTATGAGAACACTTGCCTCAACGCGTGTTTTCACTTTAATAACTGGCTCTCGGACGGATTTGGACTCTCGGGCCTCGTTCTCCCCTTTTCTCTCACTAGGATCGCCCTTCTCTCTCTAAAAACCCTAGGGCCGTGAGAAAATGAAAGAGGAGAAGGCAAGGCGCAACTTTATAACGCACCACCGCTTGAGCACGGCTCGAGCCAGCATCGACCAGGGCACATTACGGAATCCCGCTCGAGCGAGGCTCGGCGCCGCGGTCGGGGCGCGCTTCTAGAATTTCCACTCGAGCGGAGCTCAAGCGGCCAGCTGGCGGACGAGCTGGCCCCGCACCTCAGTAGAAGAAATTCCAGATTATTTCCTAATTTTTCACCAAATACACGTCCTCGCATCGCTCAATAGGTCTATTATTAATTACCAATACGACAATTACCCCTTAACTACCATACCTTTGAACCTGAAACCTCACAGGATCCAACCAGTAGACCCTACTAACGGAGGGGGCGAATAATTGAGGATAGATTATATTCATTCCATACAAATAAGGCCAGAAAAATGAATAGGAGATCCCTTCCCGTAGGATCTAACCCCTCTCATGGGATTCCAGAACAGGGGGTTGGTAGCTAGGAACGATAACTACCTCCTAGGTTAACGCCCTGAGGAAGGGCGGACCACATATAACTTAATGGACAGAGTTATTCTCGATTACCATCATAACGTTCTAAGGTATAACGGAGAACCTAACCTGACTGTATATCAGTAATTGGTCCTAAATAACAGTATAAGAAATATTTTTATTTCTTATTTCATAACTAAAAACCCTTTTTAGTTTCAGAAATCAGTTAGAATTTCATAATAACTCTTCAGTTAGTTTTCAAAATATACAGTAATAGTCTAAAATCCTTCAGAATATACAGAAACAGTTTGAAACCCTTCAGGTTTATTTAATAATATACAATAGCAGTTTAAAACCTTTCAATTTTGTTTTAAAAGTCAATAGTGATTTATCAGTATAAACTAGTGTAAGATTTTCAGAAACAGATTACACTAGGAGTTTCATTTCAGTGCAAATTAACTTTTATATAATAGGAATTTTGGATAAAAACAGTTAAAATCCCTTCAATTTCGTGCTTAGGGTTTTGCCAAAATTATCGGATGATAAACGGACACTTAACACGTGCATTTTTATAAAATTGATACTAGATATTGCCGTATATATATGTTAACATGAAATCTGTCCGATTAATTTGTATAAACAGGCTGTAGTTATAGTAAACATGCAGAACCATGTATTTAAAGAATAAATACAATATTTGAGGCAATAAAACGCTATAAAAATAAATGATAACGTCCGAAATACACTTGCCGAGCTATCTATAGTTACCGTGATTCGGATCGAGACTGGACGGTCGATTTTCTCCTTTTCCTTATCTTCTCTCTCCTTCATCTCTTCTCTCCCCTTTGTTCTGCTCGTGGCTAGCAAGAGGGGACCCCCAAATCCCTTATAAAATCGAAAGGAAAAGAGGTCACGTGCACAACACACGACTGGCGCTCAAGCGCTAGTCTAGTTCCCGTCGTGCGGCATCTCTCGTAAAATCACGCTCGATGGGCACTCAAGCGCCCATTGAGTGCCTTGCTCATGCCCATGCACCGCTCCCGCCTTCGCCTTGGGCTGCCTGTGAGCGGTGCTTGCTCAAAAATGTGCCTCGACGGTGCTCGAGCGCCGATTTCATTTTATTCCTTTTGCTCATTTTTGCTTCGGTACCCATTTTTCATTATACTTAAACCTTAGTATGATTTTTATTCACATAATTATTCCATAGTTATCATATTCCGGGATTGGGATCTCACACATGGATCACGATCGGACAAAATAGATATTGGCACACCATGCACTCTAATAATCTTATTAATGTACAACTGTGCCAGGCGATTACAGGAGTATGTCATCTGAATGGTTAAAAAATGAGCCGATTTCATTAGTCGATCCACGATGATCCAAATAGTGTCATGATTCCTTGGAGTCCTAGGCAAGCTCGAAATAAAATCCATAGAAATATCTTCCCACTTCCAACTCGGAATGGGTAATGGTTACAACAGACCAACGGGCTTCCTCCTCTCAACCTTCAGTTGCTGACAAATAAGATATTGGCCAACAAATGCAACAATCTCCCACCACATATTTCTCTACCAGAATATTTTTTTCTCAAGTCCTGGTATATCTTGTTTACTCTAGGGCGAATTGTGTACCTGATTATGTGAGCTTCCTTCATGATTTCCTCCTTCAAATTCTTATCGTCAGGCACACACAGTCGCTCCCGAAATCTCAAGACTCCATCATCTCTAACATTGAAATCCCTACGGGAGTCTCTATCTAAGTCTCCAATAATGTTCCTTCCCTTCCTTAATCCTCTTAAGGATCTTCGGCTGCACATGTAAAAAGGACAATATTATCCGATTGCCTTTGACATAGTGCTGAATATTAGAGGGCTTCAAGTAGTCCAACAGGTCTATCTGCTTGACCTGCAACCTTGCTATGAGACTAGTCCATCAGCTCAAGGCATTTACGACTACATTTGTCTTTCCGGGTTGATAATGGATCTCATAGTCATAGTCTTTAAGGGACTCGATCCACTTTCGCTGCCTCATGTTTAGCTCTTTTTACAAGAACAAGTACTTGAGGTTCTTGTGATCGGAATATACAAGAAACTTCTCGCCATACAAGTAATGCCTCCAAATTTTTAATGCGAACACCATGGTAGCTAATTCTAAGTCATGGGTCGGGCAGTTCTTCTCATGGATCTTCAATTGCCGAGACCCATAAGGTACCACTTTTTCCTTTTGCATCAAAACACAACCGAGTCTAAACTTAGAGGCATCACAGTACACCTCAAAACCACCCGGGCCGTCAGTGATGGTCAAAATCGGTGCGGAAGTCAAACACTCCTTCAGCTTTTGGAAGCTCTGGTCACACTCTTCGATCCAATCAAAACTTGTTTCCTTCTTCGTCAAACTGGTAAGAGGTAAGGCGATCCGAAAGAAGTTCTCCACAAAGTGATGGTAATAACCCGCCATCCCAAAAAGTTAGAGACCTCTGACACGATCTTGAGTCGACTCCAACTAATCACAACTTCAATTTTCTTCGAGTCTACCGAGATGCCTCCATTAGAAATGACGTGGCCTAAGAACACTACCTCATTGAGCCAAAACTCGCACTTTCTTAGTTTTGCGAACAACTAATGCTCCCGAAGGGTCTGAAGCATGATCCTCAAATGCTCCTCGTGCACTGTACAACTTTTGGAATAAATCAAGATGTTATCGATGAAGACCACGACAAATTTATCCAAGTACTACTGGAAGACTCGGTTCATCAAATTCATAAACACAGCCCACGCATTAGTCAATCCAAACGGCATCACAAGGAACTCGTAATGACCATACCTCATTTGGAAAGCCGTCTTTGCCACATTTTCCTGCTTGATGCGAAATTGATGATATCCCAACTAAAGATTGATCTTAGAGAACATGGTCCCCTGCAACTGATCGAAGAGATCATCAATCCGTGGCAATGGATACTTATTCTTGATTGTGATCTTATTCAGCTTACGATAGTCTATACATAGCCTTAAAATCCCATCCTTCTTTTTCACAATAGGACTGGAGCACCCCACGGAGGAACACTGGGTCTAATAAAACCCAATTCCAGAAGGTCCTATAGTTGCTGCTTCAATTCCTTTAACTCGGCTAGAGCCATACAACATGAGGTTCTCAAAATAAATGACGACCCCAGTACAAGATCAATTCCAAACTCAATCTCCCAGTGAGGTGGCAAAGGTCTCAGTGATTCTCCGAAATAATATGTACAAACTGTGCACTCAGAATGGTAAGCTAATCCTGAGGACATGGAATGCTACCCACATCAAGAAATATTATCAATAACCCTACACCAAACCCAGGTAGGTCCAACATACATTGTTTGGCGTGTTTGCAAATTGTACCACGTTTAAATTAATAAAATGATTATTTTTCTATTCTTAATTGTTCATATGAATGCTCACATGACATTATATAAAATCAAATGGCCAAGACTGTCCCTAGGTCGGGTGAGAGCACCTCGCCTGTTAACTAACTTGCAAAAAGAAGAATCAAAACCTCGGCTCCAATAGCCGAGCAGCACAAATGTGGTCGAATACAACGGCCAGGGGAGAGGGCTAGCAAGCGAAAGCGGACCTCTCCAGAATGACAATCATAACAAACCCAACGGGGCTTCCTCAGCATGTGCATGACAATTCCTCTAGATAAGGATGAGGGCCATCAATCGATAATGATCGGCAAACTATGAACAGATGCGCAAGAGCAGCCACGTCTCCCCCGTTGAGACCGAGCTCAAGTGGAATAGCACGGATGATGACCTTGACTTTGCCAGAGCTCCACGGTTTCAGTTATGAAATCCAGTCGACCCTAGTGAGGCTTGCTAGTAGTCGTGCGATGATGTCCTCTCGCAGGAAAGAATACCAAAGTGCCACGACTTCCCTCCGTGGGAACGAGCATAATTGGACCCTAGCATCCACACCAAGCCTAGAAACAACGGCAATGATGCCTAGTTGGCAAATGATGAAGTATTAAACAAAAGTATTCCACATAAATACAAAAACACCAGTGACAATGATTGAAAAAAGGTCCCGCTGATTTATTGCAAAGTCAAAATTTACATAGCAAGGCACACATCCACTATCAAGAAATAAAATGCTACCTAGGCTAACAGCTTAGAGGGATGATTATGGTAAGATTGGGGGCTTCCTATTAACTAAAGTGAGGGCTCCCCTCCTCTCTTGAAGAAATTTGTCAGGTTGGACTAGTGTCGAGCATCGTTGTTCCTAGGATTGAAGAAGCTGACAAGGAAGTCTGGACCCGCTAGGGATGTGATCCATTGGCAGAGGTGAACACTGTCCCAAAATCTAACGTTTAGAGCATGGCCCACTTCCTTTGGACTGAATCGGGTCCTTAGCTCCGCCTCCAGTCGAGCTTTCTCACTCCAGAGGTCAGCAAGATTCTTCTCGGCTGCCTGGAGCTCTTGAAAACTCACCTTGAGCTCGGATAGCTTGAGGTCAAGGCTGGCGGCCCACACCCAGCATTGCTGGGCCTTGCCCGTGGCCGCATTCACTCGACCCTAGATCTCCTCAAGCACACTTGGGTCGATGCGGGTTTGGGTCTGGCAAAGGATCTTCGCATCACACTGACGCATCCTAACTTCCCTCTGACGCAAGTAAACCTCCAAAATATGCAGCATCACCGGTGACTGCAAGCAAAAATGGAGGATGATCAGGCAAGGCCAGCAACAATGAGAATAAAGAGTTACTTGAGATGTAACCCAGTGTAAGGCCTCTCCTCCACAGCTAAGGGATTCCAAGGAGCCCTAGGCATAGAAGTAGGTGGGAGCCTTCGCTCCGGCGCAAACACTTTATGATGAATGGAAGGTGCCCCAAAACATGGATGCGATGGGGGGGCCGCCTGGCCCTCTAGGACGTCGGATATCAGAGCCTCCGAGAGAGGCACCTCCCTAGTTGTCGCCACCTCTACATCATTACCCACAAAAACTTCAACTAGTCGGACCTTGCTAGGACCCTCCTCAACCGAAGCAGCAAGTTGGTTTGGGCACAAACTCTTCAAGGGACGAGACGACTACAATGTGGACCCTATACTGAGCTAGAGTCATTGCACAAATTGGCTCACCTGGCTCCCCGACCTAAGGCTCATTTGAGGCTCTGACAAGAGGAACAGGGAGCTCATCATCCTCAGTAGACCCAACATCCTCCAAAACATGGCCAACTGTAGAGAACGGGCTAGGAATTAGCCTCCTAGACGACTTGCCAAACCCCCATATCCACTCCGCAATGGTCAGGCCAGAGTTCGTGGACGAGGAGGAGCCCAAGGAAGCTGCCTGCTGTTGGGTCGCCCTCTAGGGGAATCTTAGATATACAGTGATCCAGGTTCCCTCTTGGGCCGGACATGTGTAGGGCAGTCACATTTACCCTTTCCAAGCAGGACTCCCACTTAACCTATGCGAGGGCCCACGAAGACAACCAAGAGTCCTCACAAAATGAGTCAGCATGTGCCTTGACATGATTCGTTAGTGGCCTCATCAAGTTCTCCTCCCAATCTAAGACTTAACTAGCATAGGAGGCTGACACCTTGCCCCAATTGTTAGAATGGGCCCAATCGAAGAGGACCGTCAAGTAGAAAAATCGGTCTTTCTAGCTCTTCATAGAATCGGGATTCCCTCCACTTATCCAAAACTCCTTACAGGGGAATGAAAAATCTAGTTTGCGTCCTGACAAAATCGAAAGATCATCTTCACAGTCACAACATCCAAGGACTGCCCCTGATGGCGGAGGAAGTTGCATAGGGAAGCTACATACCGCACAACATTAGGATGAAGCTGCGCGATCAAAATGTCTAACAACACCAGAACCTCATACAGTTCCGACACGAAGGGGATACGAAGGCCACTCCTTAGGTGGGCCTCATATACAGTGATGAACACATGCCAGGGAGAGTAGGCCTTATCATCCTCAGCTGGTAGCTCGAATAGAATGACACTTGAGATACTATACTATGTATACAGAGATAGAACATCAACGGAAGTGAGGACTGATTGCATCGCATAGACACCAACGGGAGCCATGGAGAATCAAAGGGAAAACCAGAGTAAAATGATTTGAATCGAGAAGGAAAAATGCGGGAATGTGGTGAAGGTTCATAGCTTAAATAGTCGACGCCCTAGCCCTAAAGCGGTGTCATTTGGGAAAATTAAAGAGGCGCGCCCCTTAATGACAGTGACACATGCCCGCGCTGTGGGGCATTGTGGCATGTCAGTCACCCAATGTCAATAATGATGGTCTGACACTATGCCTCCTACATGGATGGCCGACCCCTAACAGATTTGGATTGGCAAATCGACAGGATGACGCTAGTTCCAAGGCCCCGATGCTCCATTTCCCAAAGCTGCAAAATTGGCAGAGTGCAACCCTGGTGGGCTCGAAGCCGATTCGACCTGCCCACGTCCCAACCTAGTGTTCAGGATGGACCTCTGTGAGTCAAGATCAGCTGAAGAGAGGGCCACCAGCAGCCCAATCGATTTGTTCGACAGCCGTCAAGTAGCAAAACACAATATTCAAACATTCACAACATGCAATAAGGACAAAAAGGCTTGAAAAGTTTCATCCAATAATTCCTATCACAAAGTTCAAACTTAGTATAGCTAATGTACAACTCAAAAGCAAAAAACAAAAAAGAGAGCCTCTATCTTCCCCGAACCCATGAGGTGTTGCTGTAGGAGATCCCCAAATCTGATGGGAGGAAAAGAACCTCAGATCTGAGTAGGCCGCCGCACCACCTGTGGCTGCAGAAGATTTGCCCGACGTTAAGGATACAAACGGCTGACTATCCCAAAGCTCAACCATCACCCGCAGGGCAACCCATAGCGAAAGGAAAGCCTTGCCCCGCCAAAGCTAGGCAACAAGCTCAACTCCAGGATGGGTGTGAAAATGGGTAACCAAAGCAATTCCCCATATGAAAAAGGGAAGCCAAAGTAGATTTCCTATGCAACTCGGGATCTCTATAGGGCAGCCCACAGCAAAAGGAAAGCCTTTCCTTGCCAAAGCTAAGCAACAGGCTCTGCTCTAGAATGGACATGAAAAGGGGTAACCAAAGCGATTCCCCATATGAAAAAGGGTAGTCAAAGCAAATTTCCTATGCAGCTCAAGATCTCCCCTTCGAACATTGGAGATGAACTTCCTCCAACTCCGACTAGTGGTAGCATAGGCTCCATGCCAGCTCCGAACCCTCACACCACTTGGTTGATGAAGATGGATTGGGAGACAAGGCGTAGGAAGCCCCTCCATTTATAGCATGCAAAGGGATCGACAAGCCATCAATGAAAAAGATTTCTTGTGCCAACAATATCTATAGAGAATCACCGAGTACAAGATATCAAATCTTAGTTGACTGAACGATGATTCAATAGGCCACATGTTGAAGGAGCGACCAAGGAAGATGACTGTGACAACCCGGACCCAAAATCCATAACTAATACTCAAACCTGTTCACATAGGAGAAATTCTAAATATCCAACCAATATAAATGTACTCATAACATATCCATAACTAATAAAACATAACTATGATGATATAAATATCCTCATACTAAAAATAAATCTAGGAAAACTATATAGTGTGAGATCCCGATCCTGAAACATGATAATTCTTAGTCATTAAATTGATACAAGCATATTTAGGGAAATTGGACTAAGGAAAAATGTGAAAAAAATATGTTTTGGAGCGAAATAGTGGTACAAGGCATCGATGCCCGAGTGCTGCCAAAGAGACCACTGGGGTGCAAATAACAGAACTACCCCCCCGAAGGGCACTTCGGTGGGGCGGGAGTGTGGAGGCTGCGAGGGCTGGCGCCCAATTGGTGCCTCCAACACCAACCGAGTGTGCATTTTGCGCGAGTGAGGCCTATTTGGCGCCTATTTGGTGCTCGAGCGCCACTCACGGGCTAGGCACATAATCCCTCTTTCTTTCGTTTTAAAAAGGAGGTTTAGCGGTATTTTTGGAGAGAGAGAGAGAAGCAGTGGCTGTGACGGACCAGATTATTTTTTTCAATAAATAACCTCCGTCAATGGTAACACAAATTAAAGCCCATAATTAACCTATAGATTCTACAGAAATTTCGGTAGAGTTTCCTTTGCAATTGGACGAAAACTAAAAATACAACCTGGTCAAATACATACTGTACAAGCACACATCTAACCAAAATAATCAATACAAAGCCTACAACACAATATATAGGATCACATAATCAGTCATATCATCCATGGCTCCAATCACAGTATCCCCAACTACGGAGCTGGACCTAGAGAGATGCTGACTAGGAAGAAACAAAATCCAGAAACATCAACACAAACGTGGAAGCATAACTAGATCATCAAAAACCTGCGGAAACATAACAAAACCATAATATAACAATAAGATATACCTATCCATGAGTGGCTGTTTACATTCTAATATGATAAACATAACCCAATCTTCAAGCTTCGATGTCTAGCAACTCCCTTCAATACAAGTCTCTCTCCTTGCTCTAACTAATCTAGCGCCGGCTAAGTGTTCTTATCTAGAAGAAAAAACAGCAAGAGTGAGCGTACAGCTCAGCAAATATAATCATACTCAATACTCGTAGGCAAATAATAGAATAACTGGAATGGCGGGGATACAAGTAATCTCAATAATCATGAATCAGGAGAGGGAACAGGAAACATCTGGAATCACTGGATTCTCACGGTTACATCGATTAGGTATTATTCATTTTCATCATTATATCATCTTTGCGGACCGAGCTAGTAGACCGTACTAACCAACGATACGAGAGAACGAGAAAAGGAATGTGTTCGCTACACATTCTAAAGCCACGGCTACATTTTAGGTCTGCAACACTCGACCATTGGTTGCATCTCCACTATGCAACACTCAACGAACGACTACATCTCTACTATAAAGCGTTCAACCAACGGCTACATTTTAGGCCTGCAGCACTAGGCCACCTCAACATGCCCCATATCCCCTGGGGACCAGGGCAATCCTCGTTCTTCCACAATAGTTTTCTAAAGCATACTACGAACATCACCCGCTCCCACGAGTAGCCAGAATACGTGACCATGTATTCCTCGGGTTCACACCGCGATGGACATGGTAAGCTAAATAATACTACCCCTATGAATCATAGTCCTAGTTTCAAGGTTAGTTTCCACACTTGGAGAGGAAAATCCACATTTGCCATACACATTCACAACTCGAAAAATCTCATTCCCATCACATACATCTCCATCCTAGAGATCATTCCATCACAATGCATAATGTGATTCTCTTCCATTTACTTGCTTGGTTTAGAACTTTCTGTGGGATTCAATCCCGTCATTACAATTCAATTCATGTTCACAAGAGAATTCCGAATTTCATACCTTCGATAATCACGTATTATTTTAGAAGCCTCCCAGACTCGTTTCCTTGCTTCCGGCACATGGATACACATTTTCGGGGCTTATATTTACGTTCAAACAATTAGACGTCACTTCCATAACAATTAAACTAGGGCATAACAAGTATATTTCTCATTTCATTTCGGGTGAACAGTGTCAGGTTTCTTTTTGAACATCCGGACGCCGTGAACGGTTCGATACTTGTGAGATCGGGCATCCGGTTAATACATACGCAAAATTGGGACACAGTGATTCATCTTTTAGGCTCTATTCAACATAATACGAGGGTGGAAACATGCAATTTTTCATTTTATATTCGGATGAGTAATGTCAGCCGCAAATTAGAGGCCTCGGACGCCGCGAACGGGTCGAAACGTGAGAAATCAAACCCACAGCGGACATATATATGCATTTAGGACGTGGGGATTCTAATTTTGAGGTCAAAATAACATAATTCGGAGGGAAAAACAGTGAACCCAAATCTGGGCGTGAGTTAGGGTTTTACGATACCAAATCGGTCGATTCGGACCACAAATTTGACAAAGAACTACATATTCATTGAACATAATTCATGGGCTACACCTTTTTCACATTTTGGGTGGGTATCAGAACGATAATACCCGATGGAGAACGAGTAAAAATCACAAGATAACAAATAGTGAGTATGAGAACACTTGTCTCGACGTGCTCCACATTTTCTCCAACACGCTCGAGCTCGGAATCGGACCCAAAGGCCTCCATTTTCCCCTCTTCTCCTTCGCGAGCTCCTCCTCTCACCGGGCTCCCACAGGTGCTGCCGCTGCTCCAACGCAACGCCCAGCCTGTCACTGCCTTGCACGGCTGTCGCCGGCCGCCGCTGACCCATGCGCCACCGGCACCGGGGCCGTCCGCCTCTCTCTCTCACCGATGAACCCTAACACTCCCCCCTTCTCTCTCTCTTCACAAATTCCCTTTCCCCCCCGAATCTGCCTCCCCTGCTTTTTTAACTTTATTATTATTATTATTATTATTATTATTATTATTATTATTATTATATATTACGTTTTCTTTTAATCCTAAATTTAATTTGATACCCCAAACGATCGAGTGGGTATACTCCGCACCGGCCCAACAATTTCAAATATTCTCCCAAAATTTTATAATATTTATTTAATTTTTTCTCATGCTCGAATTACCCAAAATGACCCAAAATTAAATAAATAATTCTAATTTGATACAATAAAAATAATTTCGAATTTTGGGAAGTTACAGTCGCCGACTGGGAGCACGAAGGAGAAGAGAGGAGAGGAGAGAAAAGAGAGGAAAAGTGGGAAAAGAAGGAAAAATATGGCCGTTCCACTTCGATCCAAATAAGTACAACGGTAGATCGGACTCAGGCAAGTGAACTTCGGATACTATTTTTCATTTTTACTGCTTTTTATTATTTATAAAGTTGTATTTATGCTCTAAAATTATGTTGTTCCATATTTAATGTAAATGAAGCATGTTTCTCTTAATTATTCGGATAGATTTCATATTTACCGATATGTATTGCGGTATATAGCCGATTTCATAAATAAACATGTGTTTAGTGTTCGATTTAAATTCGGAAGTTTATTGTGAAACCCTAGCTCAAAAATTTGGGATTTTTTGGTTTAAATGTATGATTTTGTATATGTATTTGAATTTATGGCTTTGATTTCATGAATAAACATATATTTAGTATCTGATTTAAGTTTGAAAGTTTTGTGTGAAACTCTAGAATGAAAATTGGGAATTTTAGTATTTAAAATCGGTAAATCATGACATGTGAAGGTTGATCTGTTCAAGTTTATTGCTCATGTTTTGATTTTTATCTAAAAAATTTACATGAATCTGTACTGTTGAATTTTGTGGACTTCTGAAGCTATCTAAAAGGTTATCTGTATGAATCTGACTGGTCTTCTAAAGTACAATAAGTTAAAGGTTAATAAATAAGTGCAAAGACATTTCTGATTCTATTAATTAGGACCGAGGACCGATATACGGTCAGGTAAGGTTCTTCTACATACCTTAGAACGTTACGGTGATAATCAAGGATAACTCCATTCATGGAGTTATACGTGGTCCGCCCTTCCTCAGAGCGTTAACCTAGAGGGTAGAATTTCTATTTCTAACCCGCCTTCCGGGGGTAATCCGGTACCGATCGCACGAGAAGGGATATTTCTATTCTTTTTTTGGCATTGATTATGTGTATAACACAATCTATTCTCAATTATTCGCCTCCTCAACTAGTATGGTCTACTAGTTTGGTCCTTTGGATAGTAAAGTTAGATTTTCGAATTTATAGAGTTTTATATCAATTTCTGATTTCTGATGTCTGTTATACTGAATTATGATTTCTGAAACATATTTTACGTAATTGTGCTGCCTTCTATTTTTGTGTACTTCTATATTCTTTAGATATTTTCATATTTCTGTTTATCTGTACTTATATTCTATATGAAAGCATTATATTTGCATATTTTACCGTACATTTACTGGGTCTCGGCTCACTTATCTATTTTCCCCCTCTAGATGAGATAGTAGAGTAAGTTTTCGACGAGGAGTAGACAAGCCTAACTAAAAGACTTTTGAAAGCCATAAAACTATCTTGAAGATTTTGGGAGTAATACCCTCAAATGTAATTACCTGATATTTTGTAGATGGATAATGTATATGAAATGTCATAGTATGTTATAAATTTCGTTGGAACAGTATGTATGCTTCCGTAGGTTCATATTATGGGCATAATTCTGCTTCCGCTATCTGCTTTTGGTTCAGGTATAGGTTCTAGCAAGGCATCTCTCATCTGTTTTTTGGTATAGTGGATAGAAGAGCTAAAAGTAATGCCGTAGGGGTGTATACGGCATCTGATGATCCTGTGATTGAAATGTGAATGTGTGTTGAAGTATATTATTTTGTATATTTGCATGTTTTATCCAGGTTAATTGTATCAATTTAACCCAATTTTGAGGAAAACTCTGTCCGTTTTATCTTGGAATTCTAGGATGTTATTTTGGACTTCAATTCCATATGGTCATTCATGGAATGTACTAGTGGCACAAAAAAAAATCCGTTCTATCACACATAGTTCCAAAATTTCCAACAAAATGAAGCAAAATATCAAAACATATCTCTAGAGTATAAATTCAAAGACTATCTCTAGTTGGGCCTTAATCTCTCTCGTCATAATTCTTTATCCAACTCTAGAGTCATCATAGTCTAAATCTGCTACTTTGGAAGAAATAAAAATAGTAAGAGTGCGCAAAATATCTAACAAGTGATAGCAAATCTAAAACAAACAAGAAATGACAATAACAATACATAAGGTATGACAAGAATTATGAATAATAATACCATATCCGATAAATAAATATGTCAAAGAAAGTGTATTTCATCGCATTTACGATACCAATATATTAGTGGATCACTCCAACTCCAATGTGACAAAGATTATAAGATTTTACCAATAAAGTCGAAGATCCCTCAATATCTGATCTTATAAGAAATAAAAAGGGATCCCCTGGTCCGAATATCAACGTGAATAACCTAAAAAATTGAATATTAATAAACAATATGGATTCCAATGAATCCGGATATCGTAAAATCTGACACATGGATTCTATCGATACAACCCGTGGATTCAATTGAATCCTAAACTCATGAGGTTTCAACAATGATAAAATATCACAATGAATCTCCTTGGACTATATTCTGCCACCGTGAATCAAAGGCCAAGTATTTACGCCCCCAATGACTGGGTAAGTATAACGAGATTATCCATAGTATCCTCATTACCCCTACAGTCCTCCTAGAGGCTATTCCCATAACATGCCCATACCATCTGTGATACCCCTCGCCAAATGATATCCCTAATATCATCTCCTATGATGGTCACATAGTTATATGCATCCCTCTAAAATAAGAAATATACCTCATTATCACCATGATACGGAAATAAGTATCGAATAAGTATAGACCACGCTAAGGTGTCGTAGCCTCCATTCGACTAGATACCTTAATGGTTTCATATACTCTCCTTAATCTTGACCGTAGGAAACTAATAACTTAAAAACTCTCGCAATCGTGTATGACGCAAGGAAAGCTTCACAAGTATAACGATAAAAATATCGTTCGATACTGACAAAGACCGTACTCACACCATCAAAATTAATACAAAGAAATTTATTACGAAACGATGAAAGAATAAAAGAGAACCGGAAGCTATATATTTTGACCAATTTAAATATTTATCTAGTTTCCCATTCAGTTCTAATATACAAATCCTATCACTAGAACCATATCTTAATTATTACTTGCGGACAAGCAAATTATTACCAAATCTGTTCAATTGTCCCAAATTTGTTTAGCAATTTCCAATAAAACTATATAATAACCACGTTTTATAAATTAATTTGTATTCTAAAATATGTCCACACATATTTACCATCACCATAAAACGTTAAAATTTACTCCACCTATTATTTGTGATCATATATACCCACACTACCAATACAAGCTGCACACACTTAAATACACCCATACACACACGCACCTCAATTTCACATACACACTCTCACACACAGTCGTTCACACACAGCACCAGTAGTACACACGCACCCTTCTCACCACACGGCTTCACACCTACACCCCCACCCTTTGTGTGATGGACCAAAAAAAATTCTACCGAAAATCCGATAGAGTTCTATCTATAAAATGAACATCCGCCAAAATATAATAACCTGTAAAAACCCTGTACATCAACCACAATACACACTACACAATTTCATAGGATCACTTAGCCACCACAATACTACAAGCGGCACTGACGTCATAACTTAGGTACGACATCGACTTAGAAAGAAGCCAACTAGGAAACCCAATATAATCCACAAAAGAGAACCTACAGAAGCATAATATATGTCATACACAGCGAAAACTAACTAAATATCTATCAATATGATCATCATCATCATCATATATATATAGATCCAAAGCATCAAAATAAAATAAATACAAGATATTTGCCTCAACAAAAATCATAAACTAAGTCCCAAGCTCCTCGCTCGATATCGGTCGCCTATAATGCTCCTACGACCTACTCGGTCTCATCGGACATAAGTGCATTCTACTCTGGAAGGAAAGAAGATGCAAAGGTGAGCTAGCATGGCTGCGAGTGCATCATACACAAATAATAAACAATATATAAACAAATGAAACAATAATAAGATGGGGGCACATATATTTACCAATGAAATGGGATGTAAGAGCAATGAGACATATAAGGATACATGATGTCATTAGATATGTTTTACGCACTCTATTATTTACATTAATTTTTGCAAACTAGGACCAGTAGACCTTAATAGTTAAAGGTGAGGGAGAATGAGGAAAGAAATGTGTTGTCCTACACATTCTAAAGCACAACATTTATATTTTATGTTTGCAGCAACTCGACTATTGGCTACATTTTAGGCCTATAGCAACTCGGCTATCAACTACATTTTAGGGATACAGCAACTTGGCCATCATAGTTTGTCTGTAAATAGGCCGATAATGATTCACCCCATATCCCCCAAAGTACCAGGGCAATCCTCATTCTTCCACAGTAATATCCTAAGGTGTGTCATGGACATCACCCGCTCCAACAAGCGGCCAGATACACAGCCCAGGATACAAGCCCAGGGTAATCCTTGAGTTTTCACCGTGATGTAAATGGTAAGCCAGGGAATACTACCCTGTGAATATAAATCCATGGTCCTAATTTCATTTCTTAAACTTTTGAAGGAAGATCCACCATATTTCATTCACAATATCTCCATCCGGGAGAACAATTCGATCATATCGCACATTGTGGATTTTCCTCCGAATACATGTACGATTCGAATCTTTCCTTTGGACTTAAGTATTTGACGATTCAATTTATATGCATCGATATCACATTTCATGAAAGAGATTGGAAATGCTTACTACGGATGAGAAATTACCACATAAGAGGGCTTCAGACTCTTTTTCCTTCACAATGGATAACAAATATATTTTTTTGGAGCTTTTAATTGCACACGCACCATTAGACATAGCTTATATAACAATTAAATACGATGAAAACATGTAATTTTATTTTTAACCTTGGGTGAACAGTGTCAGGGCCACTTTTAAAGCTTTCGGACGTCACAAATGAGTCGATACTTGTCAAATCAGACGCCCAATCGATGTATATGCTTTATTGAAACATGGTGATTCATATCTAAGCGGCAAAAGCATGAAATTTCGAAGGGAAAGGGTAAATCCCGAATTTGGGCGTGGGTTAGGGTTTGGCGAAACCAAACTGAAGAAATCGGAGGATGAATCGGACAATAAATTATAAATTTCATGAGCAATATCATGGGTTACATATTTTTCATGATTTGGGTGGGTATCAAAACGAAAATACCAGATAAAAAACAAAATAAAATCGAAAGAGAGGAAAGAATGAGTATGAAAACACTTGCCTCGATACGATTTACAACTTTTCCAACTAGCTCGAACTCAAAATTAAACCAAAAAGCCTCCATTTGTCCATTTCTCTCTCTTCTCCCTTCCTCTCTCTCTCTTTTACCCGAGCTTCCCTCTGCGTTTTTGTTTTCTTCCTCCCCCATCCCCTCTTTTATTATTATTATTATTATTATTATTATTATTATTATTATTATTATTATTATTATTATTATATTGTATTATATTATATATATATATATATTTATGTATGTATGTATGTATATTAGTTTTTTTTTTAATTTCAAAATTCAAATCGGTACTTAGACAACCGAATGGGCGCACTTCAGACGCCAGCCCAACGATCCCAAACATTCTCCAAATTTTTATAATATTTAATTAATTTATATCATAACCAAATTACACTAAAATAATAAAATAAATAAATAAATAAATAAATAGCCCAATTAAATTGAATAGAAATATTCAAAATATTACACTTTGCACTCCCTGCACACACTCACGAACACACACAGCTACTCACACACAACTGTACAAACACACACACATGATTACACACATTAGACACTACCAGCACACCGATGGCAGTTTAGTCTCAAACTGCACACTTACCCTGCAATAGCACCCACCTATGTACTCTCACACGGTAGCAGGATTATACACTGCTTTCACACACGGTTTCACACACGCACGGCAACTCACACATTCATAGCTACGCAAACACAACAGTCCTCGGCAGTAGCAACCTTACTGCTAGCACACAAAGCAGCCCCTCTCTTCTGCACACAGCAGTATTCCGTACACTTATATATATTATTTTATTTGTTTCCTTTTATTTTTTTCCGTTGTAATTTTCCACATTAGTTTCTTTTCCTTTTTGTTTTTAATTTCTTTGTAATATATATATTTGACTGATGCTGTGCTCTGTAAATTTGCAACAATATCTCAATGATATATATTTTAACATAAGTATCCTTCATCATTAAATCCGTCTCTCTCAGCCAAAAGTTGAATGCCCTAACGCCTCATGTAATCTTTCTTCTTCCTTTGCCTCCCGTTACTTTAGTTTTTTTTTAGCATCGAGAACCCACGTCTCAACATCCTTGCCCGAAATTGATCAAACAATAAGCAAATTTGTAATAGAGAAAGGTTTATTTGTAGAGTAAGAAGAGGAATGAACCCAAAGGGAAATCACAAATCCTTAGAGGAGAAATGGTGACAAAGGGGCCATCACTTTGTGGATATCAAGTCGAATTGGAGAATTGCAAACTAGGAAGATTATAAATGAAAGTCAAATGAACTTGCCTCAATTTCGTATTCTTCATCTGCGTCGATGCCTTGTGAGCCAAATCGGCTGACAAGATTCACCAACCAATCGAGGGCACCTTCACAAGCATCGATTAATCGATGGCAACGAACAATAATGAATCCCATATTTGAGATCCTCTCTTCTCTCTGCTACTTCAAGAAATTGGCTTTCATGAGGTTGGCCTCTGAAAGGAAGAAGGATATCGGCTTATAAACTTTAATTTTTCAAACTGTTTGGCTAAAGAAAAGGAAGCCACCGAGGAGCACAAACTGGCCAATAGTTTCTCCCTCTTTCCTCTACTTCTTCATTCATCTATCTCCCTGTTTTCACACCTTCTTCTTCTTCTTCTTTTCTTATTATTATTGTTCTTAATATTTTCTATTTATTTATTTTTTATTATTATATTTATTATTAATATTTTATTTTATTTGTTGCTAATTATTATTAATATTTATTAACATATATTATTACTCCCGTTTATTATTATTATTATTATTATCATTTGTCATTTATTATGAATTATTTAATATCTATTATTATTATTTATAATATTTATAAATATCAATATATTATTTATTACTATAATAAATCCATTACTATATATCTTGCTCAAAATATCGGGGTGTTGCAATCTTCCCCCTTAAAAGAATTTCATCCTCAAAATATAGGTCTTGATCTTCAATTAATTGTCGGTACTTTTACCTAAAGAACTATTACTATTCAAATCAAACATTCATCAAAAATTTTCTCCCTTCGAAACCAACTGCACATAATTTCATCATGTAATAGGTCAACATACATTGCTGAAATATAAATATTAAAAGAGTCTCTCTCTACCTATTATTTGCACTGCTCAAGTTCGTAATCTTTCTTATCTCCAATATCCTCACAATCGACTAATAAATGCATTACCCATTTACAACAATCACATTTAAACTTATCCTTCTAATGCAACTCTAGCGCAACTATGATGTATATAACGTGAATCATATACTGAAGCACCAACATCCCACTTCATTACAATATGTCGTCAACCTCAATAATATTGCCGTCGATCACAACTTGATTCGCTCTACAACTTAAACCTGCTATTGATTGTCCTATATAGGTCAGCTCTATAAGACATCGTTAATCGTACAGTAACAAATGCTCTTATTGAATTCTCTGAATCCTTAATATGGTTTATCATTAAAGTACAACCATCCAAAATATTCTATAAATTAGTAAATTACGAACATTTAAACACATCCATCATAAATTGATGGTTCCCCCTTACTAGCATATACTTGATTGTCATTACATTTTAATAATGCATCATAACCCGATAGCACTTCAAAGTTGCATATCATACAGCCCTTAAAGGATATCATCCAAAGTTATAATTATCTTTATAACCTTTAACTAATATTATTGCCTCCCGACTCATGTAATGATCGTCTCTAATTTAAATTTCATTAGTGGGCTCCTTTATATCATCCTTTATCTCATTTTCATAATTCATTCGACTTTCTAACTTAGATTAAATTCTTCCAAGAACAACTCTTAAGAATTAGATTCCCAAGTCTCAAGACCCAAATTTGTAATTATCACCGATTTAGCTCAAGAATTGATCACTTTAAATTTTTTTCAATCGAATTAATTGAATTCAAAACTTTATCTTTCCCAAAAAAAGAATCTTGCAAGGATCAAGATGTGAACATCAAAAATCATGATCAAATAAATAATAAATCAATTAAACGATCCTTACTTGAATTGATTACTTAATATAGACTAATCAGTCCTAGTAAAATAGACAATGAACTAGATGTAGAAAATCTAATTTCTAACCGTAAGATGATATTCGAAGTATCTCTATTAGTAACCAAATTAAAAATAAAAATTACAGTATGTTCAGTTGATCAGGCCAACTCCTATAGACAATTAGTTTCCAGCTTCCTTCTCCAAATTCAAGGTAGTGCTCTTTAATACTATCCAAGTAGATGGTTATAATATATTTGTGTTGTCAAAGGAAGTTATTCAAGAGATTGACATAATTTCTGGGTTTCGCATTGCAAACACAAGTCTTTTAAAGAAGGCACAAGTCTTGGAATCAAGAATCTGCAATTCTAGAGCATAGCAGCTATTGGTAAACATGTTTTGGTACATCTCCATGGCCAATAAAGTAGCCAAATTTTGGTGAAATAGATACACCCCAATATCTAAAGGGCAAATATTCTTATGAATAAAGGCAAAATGGGAGCAAAGATTGTTTTCTACAGTAATAGAGATAAAAAAGGAAATCATATGCAATTAGAGGAGAATTGACAACAAAGGGAATTCACTTGCGAGAATTGGAGTATTGCAAAATAGGAAGATTACGAACACAACTGAAATCAACTTGCCTCAATTTCATGCTCTTCTTCAAGCAACGACGGCAGCGGAACAAATCGACGATGGCATTAACCAATGACGGCGACCTTCTCTGACATTGATTAATCGACGGCGACGGCAACACTAACATTGGCCTGGCCTTCCTCTCTTCTCTCTGCTGCTCCAAGAAATCGGCTCTAATAAGGTTGGCTACCGAGAGAAAGAAGGAAATCGGTTTATAAACTTTAATTTTTCTAACTATTTGGCTAAAGAAGAGGAAGCTGCCGCAGAGCACAAATCGGTTGGCAGTTTCTCCCTCTTTTCTCTCATTCTTCTTTGTTTGTCTCTCTCCCTATTTTCACTCCTTCTTCTTCTTTTATTATTATTATTATTGTTATTGTTATTTTCTATTTTCTTTTTTTTTATTATTATATTTATTATTATTTTATTATAATATCATTTAATATTGTTATTTATTGCTAATTATTATTAATATTTATTAGTATATATTATTACTCATATTTATTATTATTATTATTATTATTATTATTATTATTATTATTATTATTATTATTATTATTATTATTATTATCATTTGTCATTTATTATGAATTATTTAATATCTATTATTATTTATAATATTTATAAATGCCAATATATTATTTATTACTAAATTAAATCCATTACTATATAACCTGATCAAAATATCGAGGTGTTACAATTTTTTTCCAAAAAAGAATTTCATCCTCGAAATATAAGTCTTAATCCTCAATTAATTGTCGATACTTTTACCTAAAGAACTATCTCTATTCAAATCAAACATTCATCAAACCTTTACTCCCTTCGAAACCAACTGCACAAAATCTCATCATGTAATAAGTTACACACACATTACTGAAATATTAATATTAAAAGAGTCTCTCTCTACCTATTATTTACACAGCTCGTGTGAGGTTTGGATTTAAGAACTTGATAATGATGAGGTAATTAGTATGCTAACGATCAATACTAGACCTATGGAACGGATAAGGTTGGGTATCGGAAGAAAAATCGAGGAAAGATTGAATTTTTTTCAGCTTTCTTTGACCAAATTTTGGCGTTTCGGGCGCTCGAATGGCTCGAGCGCATTTTCCAGTAGCTCCCCCGCCCACTATCCACTCGAGCGAAAATTCCAGTAGCTCGCCTGCTTGTTGTCTTCTCGAGCCGCGCTCGAGCGACAAAACCGAACCACGCTCATTCCGAACCAAACGGAATCGATTGCTTTCGCTTGAGCCGCGCTAGATGTGACGACCCGGATTCTAAAACATAGAAAATTTCGATTATCGAGCCAATGAGATCAAGGGATCCAGGAAGATTGAGGGATGCCCGGTCAACGCATGTTGACTGAAGAGTGGGAAAAGGATGAATTTGGTCAACGCATGTTGACCGAAAAAGTATGAAGGCTATAACCGTCAACGCGTGTTGACCGGAAGCATGAGGAGGCCGTGTCCTTGAAGACCGGAATAGAATTTATACAAGAAGAAATCCGGGTCGATGAAGGAAAATAAATCCGAAGTTGATGAGAAAGTGATGGACGGAGTGAATGATAAGAAGTTGAATTTGATTCAAGATCTTGACCGGATTGGAGAGTTGACAAGATTTCTTGAAAGGTTACTAAAATTGAGACCTAAGACCGAATGTAAATATTGACCAAAGAGTTGACCGGATAAACAAAGAATAAACATGGATTTTAGTTAGAATCCAACTAGGCAACGACAAATGGAGTGGGTGAACTAATCTAGTTAGTCCACCTACCGTCTTAAACAAAGTACCAAAGTAAGTCACCTACCCCACTTACCCCACCAAACCCCTCTTCTATATAAACCCAAAATTGGTCACGTTTGGCAAAAAAGAAAACGCAACAAGAAGGAGGGATAAGGAGGACGCCAAGGAGAAACCAACTCATGAAGGGAAGGAAAATCGAGTAAGCCCGTCAGGCAAGTTACCTTGGACACCGTTTTTAAGTTCATTACAAGAGTATTCTGCTCTGTTTCTAAATTCATGATTCATTGCAAGTTACATCAGATGCTTTTTTTAAATTGATGATTTAAGAATATTGCAAGTGCCTTCTGCTCTGTTTCTAAATTCATGCTTTACTGCAAGTTATATCGTAAAATTGATGATTTAAGAATATTGCAAGTGTAAACCTAATTTTTAAGATCATGTTTGAGAATATTGAAGTATACTGGCCTCTCTCGAACTCTGCTTTCTGCATTAAATATCCACCTCCTATAAGGTAAAACGAACTCCCTAATTGCTATATAAAATGAGCTCCGCCTCCCGTAATGTAAAGCGAACTCCTCTTTATTGTAAAATGAACTCGGCCTAATGTAAAAAGTACTCCATCCATTTTGGAAAAAGAACTCCGTCCATGAAAAGAACTCTAGCTTTTATGAAAGAAATAACTCTTTTTAAGAAGGAAAAGAAGTCCGGCTTTTAATGAACTTCGTCTCAAGGAAAAAGAGCTTCTTCACCCAGAAAGAGCTCCGTCTTTTAAGGAAATAAGAGCTCCGTCCCATAGAAGAGCTCCGTCTGTTAATGAAAATGAGCTTCGTCCAACCGAGCTCCGTCCCTTAAGAAAAGTAATCCTCTTGAAGTATTTTCCAAAAGAACTTCGTCCTTTGAGTAAAAAAATGAACTTCGCATTGTAATGAGCTCCGACTTTTCAGAAAAAACACTCCGTCTTTTAAGAAAAGAGGAACTCCGACTTTTAAAGGTAAAATGAACTCCGGTTTTGTACACGAAAGGAGCTCCGTCTTTAATAAAGAAGTAACTCCTATTTTGAAAAAGAGTTCCGTCTTTAATGAAAAATGAACTTTGGATTGTAATGAGCTCCGATTTTACGCCGTCCACTTCTTTTAAGAAAAGAGGAACTCCGACTTAAAGGTAAAATGAACTCCGGTTTCGTCACGAAAGGAGCTCCGTCTTTAATAAAGAAGTAACTACGGCTTTTCAAAAGAGTTCCGCTTTAATGAAAATGAACTTTTTGTAATGAGCTCCGGCTTTTTCAAAAAAGCACTCCATCTTTTAAGAAAAGAGGAATCATGGGCTTTTAAAGGTAAAATGAACTCCGGTTTCGACACGAAAGGAGCTTCCTTTTAATAAAGAAGTAACTCCGCTTTTGAAAAAGAGTTCCGTCTTTAATGAAAAATGAACTTGGCTTTGGTTTGCGGCTTTTGAAAAAGAGTTCCGTTGTTACGTAAAAAAAATGAACTTTGGCTTTTAACATGAAAACGAGCTCCGTCCTTAACGTGAAATCAACTCCGGCTTTTGAACTCTACGCCAAAAGAGGAACTCCGCTTGAATGAAAAATGACTCGGTTTTTGCACATGAAAAGAGCTCCGTCCTTAATGTGAAAAATGAACTCCGCTTGCATTGAAAATCCTCCAATTCGGTAAAAATAAACTACGGCTTACTAAAAATGGCTTTCAAGAAGAGAAGTGTTCATGTTATTTTAAGACCTTGATCGACTACATTCAAGATAGGTTCTCCTAGTGCCTTAGGACTTTTCTTTGTAATCGAGGATAACTCTGTCCATGGAGTTATTTGTGGTCCGCCCGCCTCGGGGCGTTATGGATAGAGGAAATTACCGCACCGACCTACCTTCGGGTGGCATACCGTACCGATCCAAGATGGGATACCCATATGACATATCGCCTTAGATTGTGTGGAGTGAATACAATCTATGCTCGATATTCGCCCCCTTAGCTAGTAGGGTAAATTCCGTGGTCTTTGTATGATATGAAGTAATGTTTATTTTGCTGATATGTTATGTTACCGCACCGACTTCGAATATGAAAGTACCGATTAGAATATGAAAGACCATCTATCGATTGATATGTACTGCTTTTCTTTCGTATTATATACCGATATGTTTCATTCTCGTTTTGCCGCTCGTACCAATTACCGATTTTGAAGTATAGCACTCACAAGGTATGTTTTTGAATTCCCGATGTGTCCGATTCATATATAGTTACATGACCGTTACGCATCATCGTTTTATTACGCATGTGCATGTAACTTGCCGGGCCTCGGCTCACCAATTTATTTTTTTCCCACGTATGAAGCGTTAGAGCTTGTGCTGACGAGTTGGAGTAATTAGAGCTTGTCTATAGGATTAAAGATCTCAAAAGCTTATTTTGGAGAAATATTATTGTAATGTTTTGATGGACTTCTATGGTTAAACGTTTTGGCTATGTACTGGAAATGAATATTTTGGAATGAATATGAATGCTTCCACAAGTGTTAGTATAAGTTCCGCTTTACTTGTGTATGGGTCCTGGGGCATCTGTGATCCTCGTCTCGATGTCCAATCTTTTAGTTGGGTTTTCAATTGTGTTAAGAATGACGGAATAAAAAAAAAAATCTTCCGTCACAATTGGTATTGTGAAAAGATTCTTTAGGAATTGATCGATCGGTGCGAAAGCATAGGTTTGAATCTTTCTACTAAATTTTCGTAGGATTAAGCCTAGGTAACCAAGGTGATTAGGACCTTAAAGAAGTTGACTCTAGGCTAAGTTTGAATTTCACAAAACCGATGAATAATTTCTTTTCTCTAACTCGACTCTTTGGGATTTCAATGTTGCACTGTCTTGATTTTAGGATGGCTAATGAAAGGAGGAAAAGATATGGTCAGGATAGTACTCCCCTTGATCGAGAAGCAGATCCGCCGAATGCAGAAATCTAGATTAGGAAATTAAAGAAAGTACTTATAGTTACCCAATGTTCCGATAATGAGTTAGTGATCCAGAGTTTCAAACTTATACCGAGATCCCGGAAAGGGCTTCGGTACTCGAGGAAGAGTTAGGGACACAAGAATTTTCTACAAAGAGGGCTGCTAGTTGGGAGGATCCTAGTAGGAACTCACATATGGAACCACCGGAGTCATCCAAGAGGGCAAAAATAGTGGATGCGGGGAAGAGCACTACCGAAGTTTTGTCAGCGACTAAATTGCCAACATCAGCTGCTAAATGTGCATATTGTAGAAAGAAGCACCTGGGAAGAACTTGTTATAAAGAAATAGGAGCATGCTATAGATGTGGAAAGTTGGGTCACCTGATAAAGGATTGCCCATTACCAAACGATCGAAAGAAAAAGAAGTTCAAGTATTATGGCGGCAGTGCAAGCCCAGAGACACCCCGAAGGCAGAGGAAGGTATTCTCCTAATCACAAAATTTTGATTTGTTTCTTGATTATATAGACATATGTATGCTATATGGATTAATAAGTAATCACCAAAGTGGGGGAGACATCCGTGGGATGGAATTGTCCCACCTGTAATTGGAATTTTGTGATGAAACCTCTGAGGACTTAAGAATGATCCTTTGAACAAAATTTAAGGTTAGAAATGGATCTTAATATATTTGACGGAGGAGAATACTAAGATCAATAGTCGATGTCAGAAGTCTTCGAATGGATATGCGAAGAATCACTTGAAAGATAATTTATCCGATAATTTTATGAGGATGAACTTTTCTAGATTGTTGAGAATTAGTACTCTCGGGTAAATTAGGGGAGGAATCCTTATCGACCCCTTGAAATCAGAATGAAATGTCTTCACTTAAATGACGATCAAATGATGCCCCCAGGTTGATTTCAAATAATGTGGCGATTCACATGCCAACGAGGTCTTAAAATTGTTAAGTGTAGAGGTAATGAATCGACAATGGAATCAAGCCACATTGAACCGGTGGTGATCGTATAATTTGCGGCTTTGATCTTGCCACAGGTTGAGGGTTTGGGAAAAGTTATTTCCTTTGGTACATGGATATTGAGATTTTGAGGCTATTAAGTGTTAGGACCTTGAGGTCTTGAGCAATGGTCTAAGATCGAACCAAATTCACAAGACGGTCGAGATTAGGACTTCTTCTCATGTTATGAATTGAGGATCTGTGAGAGATATTTATGAGGAATGGATATAAATTAAGGATTTTAGGTTGTCTTCATAAAATGACTATCCTAGAACTGTTTAAATTAGGGTAGCCCCCGCATGAACCCATGGCTCAGAATTTAACAAATGAGTTAAGGTCCCCGTGATCGAATTCTTTTGAAGCATGAAACGAATCAAGTGGAAGTTCATAGAATTCATTCATTTAGTATCGGATTCAATTGGAGGAATAGCTAGCATATACCGTAGGCCACTTAAGAAATTCTTAGGACCATCCTCATATCAATAGCTGAGAAAATCAGTAAGGCGCTGGATTGAACCGATATAAGAGAATAAGAATGATCAAATGCTTAAGGCTTCCTAGGGTAATCCTTGTCTGAGGGAATAAACCCTTAATGCAAAAATACGTGTGATTATGAGACCGTAAGGATCATCAAATTTCGAGGACGAAATTTTTATAAGAGGGGGAGATTGTGACGACCCGGATTCTAAAACATAGAAAATTTCGATTATCGAGCCAATGAGATCAAGGGATCCCGAGGTTGATTGAGGATGCCCGGTCAACGCATGTTAATAAGAGCATCGGAAAAGGATGAATTTGGTCAACGATGTTGACCAAAAGTAGTATGGCAGGGGATAACCGCCAACGCGTGTTGACCGGAAAGCATAAGGAGGCCGAAGTGTCCTTATAAGACCGGAGTAGAATTTACTAGAAGAAATCGAGTCGATGAAGGAAAATAAATCCAAGTTGATGAAAAAGTGATGGACGGAGTGAATGATAAGAAGTCGACTTGATTCAAGATCTTGACCGAATCGGAGAGTTGACTTTCTTGAAAGGTTATTAAAATCTAGACCGGACCGATCGTAAATATTGACCAAAGAGTTGACCGATAAACAAAGAATAAATCATGGGTTTTAGTTAGAATCCAACTAGGCAACGACCAAATGGAGTGGGTGAACTAATCTAGTTAGTCCACCTACCGCCTCAAAACAAGTACCAAAGTAAGTCACCTACCCCACTCACCCCACCAAACCCCTCTTCTATATAAACCAAAATTTGGCTGCGTTTTGGCAAAAAGAAAACGCAAGCAAGGGGAGGGAGTGAAGGAGGACGCCAAGGAGAAACCAACTGGCCAAATAAGAAGGGAAGGAAAATCGAGTCACCACAAAAAGTTACCTCTTGACGCCGTTTTTAAGTTCATTACAAGAGTATTCTCGTCTGTTTCTAAATTCATGCTTCATTGCAAGTTACATCGATGCTGTTTTTAAATTGATGATTTGAAAATATCTAATTTCTAACTTCTGTTTCTAAATTCATGCTTTACCGCAAGTTATATCGAATTTTAAATTGATGATTTAAGAATATTGCAAGTGTACTCGCTTTGCTTTTAAGTTCATGTTTGAGAATATTAAAGTATACTCTATCTCTGAGCTCCTACTTTCTCCAAATATCCACCTCCTATAAGGTAAAACGAACTCCTACCCGTTATATAAAATGAGCTCCCCTCCCGTAATGTAAAGCGAACTCATTTGTACCGTAAAATGAACTCCGCCCTAATGTAAAAAGTACTCCGTCCATTTTGGAAAAAGAACTCCGTCCATGAAAAGAACTCTAGCTTTTATGAAAGAAATAACTTCTTTTTTAAGAAGGAAAAGAAGTCCGACTTTTAATGAACTCCGTCCCCGTTAAGGAAAAAGAGCTTCGTCCCGTTAATGAGAAAGAGCTCCGTCCCCGTTAAGGAAAAAGAGCTCCATGGCTAACGAAAGAGTTCCGCCAAAAAATGAGCTCCGGCCCAAATAGAGCTCCGTCCCTTAAGAAAAGTAGTCCGTCTAAAAGTACTCCATCCAAAAGAGCTCCGTCGCTTTGAGAAAAAAATAAACTTCGGATTGTAATGAGCTCCGGCTTTTGCAAAAGCACTTTTAAGAAAAGAGGAACTCCGACTTTTAAAGGTAAAATGAACTCCGGTTTTGTACACGAAAGGAGCTCCGTCTTTAATAAAGAAGTAACTCCGGCTTTTGAAAAAGAGTTCCGTCTTTAATGAAAAATGAACTTCGGATTGTAATGAGCTCCGACTTTTCAGAAAAAGCACTTCGTCTTTTAAGAAAAGAGGAACTCCGGCTTTTAAAGGTAAAATGAACTCCGGTTTCGTACACGAAAGGAGCTCCGTCTTTAATAAAGAAGTAACTCCGGCTTTTCAAAAAGAGTTCCGTCTTTAATGAAAAATGAACTTTGGATTGTAATGAGCACCGGCTTTTCAGAAAAAGCACTCCGTCTTTTAAGAAAAGAGGAACTCGGCTTTTAAAGGTAAAATGAACTCCGGTTTCGTACACGAAAGGAGCTCCGTCTTTAAAAAAGAAGTAACTCCGGCTTTTGAAAAAGAGTTCCGTCTTTAATGAAAAATGAACTTTGCTTTTGCGCTAAAAAGGAGTTCCGTTGTTAAAGAAAAAAAATGAACTTTGGCTTTTAACATGAAAAAGAGCTCCGTCCTTTAACGTGAAATCAACTCTTCTTTTGAACTCCTGTTTCTCCCTAAAAGAGGAACTCCTTCTTCTTGAATGAAAATGACTCCGGTTTTGCACATGAAAAAGAGCTCCGTCCTTAATGTGAAAATGAACTCCGGCTTTATTGAAAATTGAACTCCGAATTATTATTTTAAAATAAACTATGGCTTACTAAAAATGGCTTTTAAGAAGAGAAGTGTTCATGTTATTTTAAGACCCGGATTACTCATATTTATTATTAGGTTCTTTGGCATGCCTTAGGACTTTTTATGGTAATCGAGGATAACTTATTATGGAGTTATTTGTGGTCCGCCTATTATTTATGGACAGGGAATTACCATTACCAATATACCTTCGGGTGGCATACCGTATCGATCCCGTGAGATGGGATACCCATATGACAAAGACTCGGCCTTAGATTGTGTGGAGTGAATACAATCTATCCTCGATTATTCGCCCCTTAGCTAGTAGGGTATACCGTCTTGGTCTCGTACCGATATGATATGAAGTAATGTTTACTTGCTTTGCTGATATGTTATGTTACCATACCGACTTTCGAATATGAAGTACCGCTTACCGAATATGAAAGACCGTCTACCGATATGATATGTACTGTTCACCGTTTATCGTACCGATACCGATATGTTTTGTTACTGTTTTCCGTTACTGTACCAATTACCGATTTTGAAGTATAGCACTGTCAAGGTATGTTTTTGGACTGCATTCTGATTTACCGTTCCGATTCATATATAGTTACATGACCGTTCTGCATCATCGTTTTATTACGCATGTGCATATAACTTGCTGGGCCTCGGCTCACTGTTTTATGTTTTTCCCCCACAGATGAAGCGTTAGAGCTTGTACCTGATGAGTTGGAGTAACTAGAGCTTGTCTGAAGGATTAAAGATCTCAAAAGCTTATTTTGGAGAAATATTATTGTAATGTTTTGATGGACTTCTATGGTTAAACGTTTTGGCTATGTACTCGGAAATGAATATTTTGGAATGAATATGAATGCTTCCACAAGTGTTAGTATAAGTTCCGCTTTACTTGTATATGGGTCCTAGATGGCATCTGTGATCCTGTGCTGCACCCAATCGGTTTAGTTGGGTTTTCAATTGTGTTAGGAATGACGGAATCAAAAAAAAAATCCGTTCCGTCATACTAGAGCTGTGGCGCGGTTTAAATACGTGTTTGGCCTTCTCCCCCCATCATTTTTCGCACGGTTAGGGTTTTTATAGTGAGAGAGAGGGGCGACTCTAGAGAGAGAAGAAGGGAGAACGAGGCCCAGGAGTCCAAATCCGTCCGTGAGCCAGTTATTAAAGTGAAAGCACGCGTCGAGGCAAGTGTTCTCATACCCACTAACTTTCCTCTTTCGTTGGTTTTTGTTTATTATCGGGTATTATCGTCTCGATACCCACCCGTGGCTTAGAAAAGGTAGTACCCGTGTCTTGAGACCGAAGATGGTATGGTTTGTTTATTGATTTGCTCACCGATTCGTCCAGTGGAGCTTCATAAAACCCTAACCCACGAGATTTTGGGGTTTTCCCATTTCCCGGCCATAAATCGTTAAATTGACTTCAAAATGTGAATCCCCACGTCCCTATTGTGTATATATGATGGCCGCATGAGAAATCTTGCACATTATGACCCGTTCGCGGCCTCCGAGTCCTCTAAGTTACTGTTCATCCGTGAATAAATTGTGAAATTGCATGTTTTGCTCCTATCTAAATGTGTTGAGACTCATGTTATGTATTGATGTGAAAGTGTAAAGTCTCAGAATGTATAATCGTGTACCGGAAGCATGGGAACGTGTCCCGAGGGCTTCTAACGTGGTGGTTGTCCACCGAAGGTAAGGAAACTCAAACTCCTTGTGAACTTGAACTAAAATGTAATAAAAGTTAATTCCAAAGAGTGAATAAAAGTCAAGTAAGCAAATGGAGGGAGACCCACTAGGTATGTTGTGGTGAACGTGATCTCCCGGATGGAGACGTGTAATGGGAATGGGGTTTCCCAGTTGTGAATGATTCTGTTGAGTAGTGGGTCCTCCCCTTCCGGAAAGTTGAACCTTGAAACTAGGACCATGGTTGATAGGGATGGTGTCCTCTAGCTTGCCACGCGCATCACGGTGGGAACCCAAGGAACACTCCGGCCACCCTTAGGGAGTGCGTGATGTTCATGGCACGTTCTAGGACACTACAGTGAAAGAACGAGGATTGCCCTAGTCCCCGGGGGTGTGGGGCATGTCAATTGAACACTACATAGCGAGATGTAGTTGTTCGTGAATTGTTACATGGATGCAACCAGGGGTCGAGAGCTGCAGACCTAAAATACAGCCATGGTTTTAGAATGTATAGCTAACACATTTCTTTCCTCGTTCTCTCGCTTCATTGGCTAGTACGATCTACTGGCTCCATGGTCCGCAAAGACAAATGTTAAAAAGGAAAATGAATAAAGTAAATCGGACAGTCCTAAGTGCTCTCCTCCCTCTCGCGTTCCCTTGTATTGTCCCTGTGCTTTGTTCTTCTTTTCAGTCATTGTTTACCGTTACCTGTTGTTAGTTAGTGGTGTATGATTTCATTTGTTGGGCTTTATGCTCACCCTTACCTTATATTTTTCAGATGAGAATGCCTTGATGCCTAACGAGGCGGAATAGATCATAGAAGCTCAGTATATAGCTGTTTTGCGTGCGAGGCTCAAGATTTTGGACTCAGACTGATCTGATGTATGACAGGGATCTTTTTGGGATGACTTTTGTAATTGATAAACTTGTATGACGGTAGTTTGTGATTGTGGATGATGGATGATATATATATATGTATTAGTCCGCTGTGTATAGTGGTCTTTATATGCTTCCACAGTCTTGACTTTGTGATGAGTTTGAGGTTCCTAGTTGGCATCCTTCTTTGCTGGTGTTGTCCGGACGACGTCACCGGAGCCACCTCGGTTATCGTGGCATTTAGATCCTGTGTGATTGTCATTAGATTTCATGGATTTTCTTGTGAATTTCTTTGGATTATTATGCAGGGTTGTATTTCAGGTGTTTGTATTTTGAAAATGTCCAATTTACAGACGGNAACTCTACCCAATTTTCTGTAGAAATTTATTATTGTTATTTTTCCTGCTTGTCTTTATTTTCCTGATGGAGGTTATTCGATAGAGAATAATCTGGTCCGTCACAGCTCGAGTCCACAATCTTTCTGATCTCCAACATCCTCACAATTGACTACTAAATGCATTACCCATATACAACAATCACATTTAAACTTATCCTCCCAATGCAACTATAGCACAACTATGATATATATAACTTGAATTGTAAATTGAAGCACTAGCATCCCACTTCATTGTATAATGTCATCGACCTCAATAATGCTACCATGGATCACAACTTAATTTGCTCTACAACCTCAACCTGCTCTTGATTGTCCTATATAGGTCAACACTACAAGACACCCTTAATTGTACAGTATCAAATACTCTTATTGAATTCTCTGAATCCTTAATATAGTTTATCATTAAAGTACAACCATCCAAAATATTCTATGAATTAGTAAATTATCAACCTATAAACGCATCCATTATAAATTGATAGTTACCCCTTGCTAGCATATATCTGATTGTCATCACATTTTAATAATGCATCATAACCCGATAACACTTCAAAGTTGCATATCATACAGCCCTTAAACAATACCATCCAAAGTTATAATTATCTTTATAACCTTTAACTAATATTATTGCCTCCGACTCATGTAATGATCATCTCTAATTTAAATTTTACTAGTGGGCTCCTCTATACCATCATTTATCTCATTTTGATAATTCATTCGACTTTCTGACTTAGACTAAATTCTTCCAAGAATGACAACTCTTAAGAATTAGATTTCCAAGTCTCAAGACCCAAATTTGTAATTATCACCAATCTAGCTCAAGAATCGATCACTTTGAATTTTTTTTAATTGAATTAATTGAATTCAAAACTTTATCTTTCCCAAAAAAAGAATCTTGCAAGAATCAAGATGTGAACATCAAAAATCATTCCTTACTTAATATAGACTAATCAGTCCTAGCAAAATAGATAATGAACTAGATATAGAAAATCTAATTTCTGACCATAAGATGAAATCCGGAGTATCTCTAACTGTAACCAAATCAAAAATTAAAATTACAGTATGTTCAAATGATCAGGCCAACTCCTATAAATGATTAGTTTCCAGCTTCCTTCTCTAAATTTAAGACAATAATCTTTAACACTATCCAAGTATATGGTTATAATATATTTTTGTTGTCCAAGGAAGTTATTCAAGAGATTGACATGATTTCTGGGTTTTGTACTGCAAACACAAGTCTTTTAAAGAAGGCACAAGTCTTGGAATCGAGAATCTGCAATTCTGGAGCATAGCAGCTATTCGTAAACATGTTTTGGTACATCTTCGTGGCCAATAAAGCAGCCAAATTTTGGTGAAGTGGATACGCTCCAATATCTCAAGGGCAAAGATTCTTGTGAATACGGGTAAAAATGGGAGCAGAGATTATTTTCTACAGTAATAGAGATAAAATAGAATTCAGGTAATTGAAATGATATAGCTATTGATAGCTTTACAATTAATACTGCATGAGTTCCTCTAACAACAAAAATAGAGTGTAAGGGTAAAATAAAATTTGGAGCAAGCTGACTATCCCAGGACATCCTTCATCATGCAGCAATCCAAAAATTATAAATACAAGTGTTGATAATTATTCCAATCGGTTAGAAATAACAACCAAGATCCACGAAACTCCAATCTTAGGGCTTTGATAGGGACAAATCCAATCAACAACTGCTTCGACTATTACTAAATTTATAAATATACTTGATACTTAAATAAAATTGTCTAAACTTGTCATCCCTTAACCTAAATTTTTAGAACGTAGTGTTGATCATTCAATATATACACCTCAAATTTCGATAGACAATCCTTAATTTTTTTTTATATCCTCAAAGAAATCCCTAATGTTCCAAATACTCATAACGCTGCCTAAAATGTTGCACAACCTTTTCAATGAGAAATTATAAAGGATGTCCTTGATCACGAACTATCTTCTTGAGCATTATATACTTATACTGAATATATACCTTCAAGTGCTTCTGATCAATACTAGATAAGTAACCCTTTTTTTTTTTTTTAGAATGGATACTACTGGTGCAAGATCCCAAAGTCTCAAAATAGTCTTTAAACGAAAAAAAAAAAAAATAACACAAAGGTCATGAAATATGTTGAACTAGATTCTAACCATTGTAGGATATAGTACCTAAGGTATGCATACTACCTCCATTGGTATGAGACAAAGCTTGTACTTGTTGATCAGCAATAGTGTAGACTTTATTAGGGCTCTAAGATTGTCATCTATAGTGCCGAGCTTCCCATTACTTGGAAAAATGTCCTAACAGATAACAACATAACATCGTCAAGGGATCTTTTAGCTTGTTGGAGATATCATCACCGTAGTTGTTGTCGTAGACATCTTGCAACATTTGGTGATATAGCTAATCGTCCCACACTTAAAACAACATTACTTGTCCCGAGGATCGCTAATCTTTTGCCACTTAATTGATGAGGATGGTAATAACTTACCTTCAATATAAGGACTGAGATTTCATTATTCATAATTCGGTAAACTAAATTAATTTATATAAAATTAATATCAATGAATAGTAAATTTTAGAAGCCAATAACTCACACTGAAATGCGATATAAATTTATTCGATGAAACCGATTACACATTTGGTTAATAAATAATAGAATGTATGATAAGGAAGTAATTCGATTAATAAATTTACAAATGGATTAATAATCAAATTTATTTTGGTTGACAACAAGATAACCTGATTACTAAAATTACACCCGATTAACAATTGAACTTAGCCTGAATGATTAAATATAGTGTGAATTAAATTAATTAAGTAAAATTATATAAATTTGCAACACAACAAACACATAGAAGCCCCTCAAATTAGTTGAATTTCTAAGAAATTTAACAAGAAGTCCACGACAGTTCATTCCCATCCCAATTTCATGAGTTATTTACCAATTAAATTAAGTAATTAAAAGAGAAAATATGGCCTAAAAAGAGTAAGGGACATGAGGCTAATGAAGAATCCAAGAAATATTAAAAATTAACCTCCAATGAGACACCACCAAGTGGCAAGAGGAAGAAGACCCACCTTAACCTTTTCCATAGCTAGGTTTAACAAGAATTTGCCACTTCATGGGGGCATGTGGCAACTCCAAAAGTTTTGGGTGATGACTAAGCATATTAGAAAATAATTAAATAAAAAGAAAAGATGAAGAAACCATGGGGAGGCTGGAGGAAAAAGGAGAGCAAAACAGAAAGAAAAGCTGAACCAGAACCAAGAAGACCAGGTTGGCTACTAAGTTTTAAATTTTAATTAAAAATATTTCCAGGAAAGAACTTCTCTCTCTTTTAATTTTTTGTTGAATTCTTGATCTTAGTTTGAATTATTGTCGGTCCAATACTTTAAAATCCCACCGAGAATGAGTAAGTTCAGTAACATGTCAAAATGGGACTCCGTTGTTGAACTCTTGTAACGGCCCAGATTCTAAATCATAGAAAGTCTTAGTCATTAAATTAATATAATGTTGGAATAAAAGAAAGTTTATCCTGTCAATGCCAGTTGACCGAAAATGTGAAGGATATTTATCCGGTCAATGCCAATTGATCAAAATGTAAAACCGAAAGTAATGAAGGAACAATTATATGACTAGAAGACAAGACGGGGTAATTAAGTTGACCGAAATTGTGTGATTATTGACCGAAAAATATAATAAGAAAGTAATCCGGTCAACGCTTGTTGACCGAAAAATGTGAAGGAAAACACAACCGGTCAACGCCAGTTGACCGGAAAGGAAGGAGGCCGAAAGTGTTGAGACCGGAAAATGTGAGGAAAAAGTTGATCCGGTCAATGCCTGTTGACCGAAAACTTGAAGGAAAGGTTGATGAGAAGATTAATTCGGTCAACGCCTGTTGACCGGAAAACGTGAAGGGAAGCCAAGGGAGAGTTGGCCGTCCGATTGATTGACATAATGACTAATTATGACTAGGGTCAGGAAGACCATGCCTAAGTAGGTAATGTGACGGAACAGATTATTCTCCATTGAATAACCTCCGTCAATGACTATACAAACCAAAGTCCATAATTAATACTTATGGATTCTACAGAAAATCCAAATCAGTTTCCTCCGCAATCGGACGAAACCAAAAATACAACCCGTTAAAATATCAACCTGCACAAGCAAGGCTTAACTCAAAGCCTACAACACGACACAGATCACAACACCGCCAATCCTCCATGGCTCCAATACAAGATTCTATCTACTATACCGGATCTAGAGAGATGCCATCTAATGAAACCAAAATCAAATATATATATACAGACACGGAAGCATAACTAAATCATCATACATCTGATTGAAAACAACAATAATGAGCCACGCGCAACCCCGAGGGACTAGGGTCCAAATCTTCCGATCACTGAAATGATCACATCAAGCAAGCCTCTCCTTGCTCTATCTAGCCAGGTAACTAAAAGAGACAACAATAGCAAGAGTGAGCCAACAGCTCAAAGAAATGTAATCATAAACATCCCTCCAAGACATGTACAAGAACCGAAACCGGAGGGAATACAAGCACTCGCCATAACCAAGAAACAGGAATTGTTCATCATCCGGATTCACAAGATTCTCACGGTTCTCATTAAGCAATCACTTGATTCACGGGTTCATCGATTGGACATTATTCATTTTCATTATTATATCAACCCCGCTAGTAGATCGTACTAACCAACGAAGAACGAGGACAGGAATTGTTTGCTACACGCTAAGCCACGGCCCCTTTCCAAGCACGACCTTCTAAGCATCCATGCAACAATCATCACAGCATTTACTACATCTCAATATGTAGCGCGACACACCCCACACCCCTGGGTCCAGGGAAATCCTCATTCTTCCACAGAGTTTCTAAAAGCGTACCACAGACATCACCCGCCCACACGAGCGGCCGGAATACGAAGCCAAGTATCCCTTCCCACCACCACGATGGACATGGTATACTAAAGAATACTACCCATATGACTCGGGTCCTAGTTTCGTGGATTAGGTTCCACTTGGAGAGGGAAATCCACATTTGCCACACAATCACATCTGGGAATCCTCATTCCCATCACAATCATCTCCAATCGAGATTACATCATCAAACACATCTCCATCCGTTGAGATCATATCATTTAAGCATAATGTGGACTCCCTTCCATTCTCGTCACGCTTTTAAGTCCATTGAATTCAATTCCTTATTCACAATCGGTGGGACTTTAATCCACAACAAATCACTCCAAGTTCACAATATAGATTAGATTCATACCTCAAATGATCACAAGTCCTTTGAACCTCCGAGACTTTCCTTTGTTAATCACCTTGATTTACGTTTAATCATTTAAACGTTACTTTCATTACAATTATAATCACATATCACTTTGCATTTTCTCATTGATTATTGTATGAAATTTAAATGATTCGATTTAACTTATCACGAGAGTGGAAGTATGCAACTTCCCATTCACTGATTTCAAATTCTTTCAAAGGCTCCTGATGCCACTTAACGGGTCAAATCTTGCTTCCATCCTATGATCATTATGAAAAAGTATTCGAGGTACGGGTATATTATTCTAGGATCACATCATCATTTTATAAGGTGACAATGAGAAATCACCTTCCGCTCGGGTGAAATAGTAACAGCGCCTTTAGAGGGCCGGACGCCGCGAACGGGTCCAATCGACCCGCGGCCGACATGAAATTTTGAGGTTAATTTCATGATACGAGGCCGGGAAATGGGAAACCCCAAAATGTATTTATAACGAATCGGACACGAATCGGACAACTAACCTTTTTTTGGACCTCAAGGCATAGGTGTAATTCCCCGTGGGTATCGAACATAAAACAACGAAAGAGAACCGTGGGTATGAGAACACTGCCTCGACTTTTGATTTTGAAATTGGCCTTGATTTGAAACCGCACTTACCGCCGAGCGCCCTCCCCGCTGGCGGCGGCCAGGCACGGGCGGTTTTGCTTTATCCGCCGAATTTGAAACCAAGCAGCGCAAGCTCGCATTTTCCCCGATTTTTCTTCCGATACCAAACTTAATCATCCCATAAGATTAGTAAATCATTAACATACTAATCACCTCATAAAATAATTGAAATCAACCCTACCCTACCTACCGCCACCAACCCCGACGTCTATAAGTAATGGCCCCGAATTGGATAGAAGCTTTGAAAGGCGCTAAGAACTTCGAACCAGAACCAAGGGGTTCATAGATCCAATCCAAGCAAGAGTACTCACCTTTTGTTGATCATGTGTTTAATACAACTGTACTCACCGTTTTTAAGTCCATGTTTTAATGTAAAGTATAACTAATGATGTTTAGTTATTCCATGATGTTCGCATGCATGAAATTTGATTATTGTATGATTTAAATGATGACCAGATATTTGTTTATGAAAAAGTAAGTCGGCCTTATAACATAATGAGAAATCGGCTTAAGTAAATATCGAAACCGGCCTTGCACGTCAATTTGAAATCGGCCTTGTATTTATAACTTTGAAACCGGCCTTGTATTGTAATTTGAAACCGGCATTTGCTCTTTGATTTTGAAACTGGCCTTGATTTGAAACCGGCACTTGCACTGTAATTTGAAACCGGCATTTGTTCTTTAATCTTAAAATCGGCCTTATAAAATAATTGAAATCAACCTTAATCGAAATCGGCATTTGTGTTGAAGTTTTGAAACCGGCATTCTGATGAAAACGACCCCGGTTTTAAGACATTGAAAGAAAGACCTTATGGTGTTTGGTTAATTGCATATTTGACTCTGATTTCCGGAAAAACATGATTTATGGAACTAAGTATTTGATGGCCGAGTAGCGGCAGGCCTTAAATGTAACCGTTATTGAGATATGATGGTCGAGTAGCTGCAGACCTTAAATGTAACCATTTGATTAGGTCATGACTACGAACCTTAAATGTAGCGTTATATGATTCAGAGGGCCGAGTAGCTGCAGGCTTTAAATGTAGCCGTATGATGGTCAAGTAGCTGCAGACCTTAAATGTAGCCGATTTTTTATGAAAACAAATTTAGAAACAGAAGCATGTTTTTGGGAAATCAAATTGCATGAAAATGACTTTGGAATCTGTTGCATTGACTCCGTCCATGTTTTATGAAACTGCCTGCATATACGCCTTTATTGCATTCTGTCTGTTTACTGCTCATGATTATGCATGATTTATGCATGAGTACCTTGCTGGGCTCTCTAGCTCACCCCCCTATTTTTCAGATGATGATGAGGAGTTTATGCCAGATGAAAAAGATTGATGTTCGATAGACTAGCTAAGCCGACAGCTGACCAAGATTAAGTAGTAATGCACGAGCAAAATTGATGTACTCTCTTTTGATTATTTTGGAAAACATTTTGTAGAACACTTCCACTGTGAAAATTGTGAAAAAGTAATGAATATTAGTATGCTTCCGTACGATGTTGTGGTTTGAGTAATTTATGAATCCTAGTGGCATCTCAGTTTGTTCGACCGACCTTGTCTTGGCCGGTCAAGAGAGAAAAACCACGACCTTCTGGCCGCCAACTCACGAACTTGGGCCTTACGCGATCCTATGCACGCGATGTAATATAATATATATATATAAAAGAAAAAGAAAAATTTTTATGTCCACCTTTCTAACTAGAGTTTATGACCGGTTTCAATCGACGGGCGGCCGCATGCGGTGGAATGTGTCCAGTCCATCACAACTCGACTTCACCTTGCTAATATCCAAATTTTTTCATACCTCATTTAATCGATTAATGCCATGAAAGTTTTATCGGAAATACTTTAAGATGTTAGCTAAATCACCATATTTTTGTTCTGAAATAATCCTTACCGTTACCATGCTAAAAGGAGCAAAGTTCAGCAACATGTCAAAATGGGACTTTGTTGTTGAATTCTGCTGCACCATGCTGATATTCGAATTTTTACATAACTTATTTGATTGATTCATGCCATGAAATTTTTATTGTATATACTTTAAGATGTTATCTGAATCACCATATTTTTGTTCTAGAATATTCCTTGCCGTTACCATGATAGAATAGCAAAAATTCAGAAACATGCATCATGAACTTGGTTTTGTAACCTGCTGTTATGCTTGCTGATATGCTAATTTGTACATACTGTTAATGGCCGATTTATCCCATTAAAATTTTAGTGAAGAAATTTTAATTTTTTGGATAAATCACCATATTTTTATTTTGGAATAATTCTCATGAATTAGGCCGGATTCAAGGAGTTTTAAGTCAACTGGCAGTTTGAACCGAGAAAATCAGGGACTGCTATTGGTGAATATTTTGATCACGTTTTTGATCGATTCAAACTCTATAAAAATTAGTATAGGAACTTTAATGAACCCTCTAAGATGACATGAAGTTGATTTAAAAATATCTCTTGAACATTTGACTGGTTCAGCATCAAGAAAATTGAGTAAACCGAACAGGTCAGATTGTACCAGAATACTGGAAATGGCAGTTTGGGAAAATTAGACCAAACCAGCCTCCGACCGATCACCAAACCGGCTCAAAGTTGGTCACTAATTAGTTAAGACCCTTACTAAGATTGTGTAAAATTGGATCATGAAAATAGATTGAATGATCCCCCGAACTGGATCCCCGAATGAATAGCAAAACTCACCTCTACATCCTTGCTGATGCTGATGCAAATCTGGCAGTCCAATTTTGTGGACTGAACCAGCCATGAAACCGGTTGAACCAGCAGCAGACCCAGTCATATTTTCTAGTAAAATGGTTTCTAAAAATTCCTCGATATGGTCATTGAATCGGACCACATATCAAAATTTGGACTGAACTTTAGCAGTTTGCTGAAATCTTGAATTTCAGCCCATGAAAATGGGTCAAACTGAGCCCCAATTCGGCTGAACCGGCAGCCAAAGTATCTCAAGTGTGTTAAAATGATATTAAAATATCAACTTGTAAAATTTGGAAGGATTTAACCACCAAAATGACAACCGAACCATACCCTGCATCCCTATTGATGCTATAGCAGGGTAGTTAGGAAAATGGATTAAACTAGCTGTGTACCGGTTGAACTAGAAGTTGGCCCAGCCAAGTCTTCTAGTACTAAGGCTTAACTATCACCATGTAAAATAGTTTTCAAAAATACTTTGATTTGGTCGCTGAACCGGCCCTAGAACAGAAATTGCCATTAAATTGGCCGATTTGCATTTAATTGCATATCTTGCTAATTTAGTGTGAACTGGCTAGAAAATAAATAATAAACTGGCCATATATGGTATGTTAATGTGACGGTCCGGCCTTATTCCACCGTATAAAGCTGCCGTCAAGCCTAAATCCTTGCCTCAAAATAAATTAATAGATAATAATTAGGTGGACGTAAAAATTTTTCTTTTCTTTCATATGAATAAACATTTCTTTTATACACAGGATTGCTTCAGGCCGAACTACATGAGATGGCCTTCCGGTTTTAATTTCATACATGGCCGGCCAACGCTAAGGTTAGACGGACTTAAATGCCTTGAAATGACCTGAGATGCTTACTAGAATTATCAATTTCATTTATCCAAAAAGTAATCACAGAAAATATGCTAACATCCATAGATTTTTATACATCGAAAACTGTTCTACAAGTCTTCGCAAAATAACAAAAGGGATAAATCAAGTTCTTCATTTATCAGCTTCGGCCAGCTATACCGTCTAGCTACTTCATATGGTTCTACTCAACTTTGTCCTCCATAAGCCTCTCATCATCTGAAAAGTGGCAAGAGCGAGCTACAAAGCCCGGCAAGATACTCACATGCAGAAAATATAAACATACATATAATCAAATCAAAGTAAGGATTCATATCATAACTTTAATATATAAAATCCCCATATAATTTCTTCTTTAGTTTAGAATGTCCTTATTCTTATTCTTATTATCTTGTCTTTAGAATATTCATAAAAACTATTTGAAATTCTTATTATCTTTAGGGACAGGATAGGAGCGGACAACGTCGAGGAAGGGTTGTGTGTTACCCCACAACCTAAGGTCGTATCTTCTCATTATGCTCCCCGAGGCGGGAGGTAATGCTTTTAACCTAGCATACGGGGCCGTAGTCCAAAAGTCTTATGCCACCAAAAGTCTCCCCCCATGGCCCAGGAAGCAATCCTCGAGTGTCACTCAAATATCCTTCATCCATTTTTAACAGCAAGTTTAATGGAAACTTGGTTCTTAGTTCATGTCTTTTAATGGCCATCCATCATAGTTTGAAAGTCGTCGTAGAGTTTCACTTGCTGTCCGGATTACATACATTTTCCTTGTTCTTATAAAAAAGCCGGAGTTCTTTTTCTAAAAAAAGCTGGAGCTCTTTTCTCAAGAAAGTGGAGTTCTTTTCTAAAAAGCCGCAGCTCTTTTCTCAAGAAGGCGGAGTTCTTTTCTAAAAAGGTCGGAGTTCTTTTCTTCTTTTCTCAAAAGGCCAGAGTTCTTTTCTAAAAAGGTTGGAGTTCTTTTCTAAAAAAAAGCCGGAGTTCTTTTTACTAAAAGCCGGAGTTCTTTTTGCTGAAAGTCGGAGTTCTTTTTACTGAAAGCCGGAGTTCTTTTTACTAAAAGCCGGAGTTCTTTTTCTTGAAAGCCAAGTTCTTTTTGTTGAAAGCCGGAGTTGTTTTTACTGAAAGCCGGAGTTCTTTTTACTGAAAGCCAAAATTCTTTTTGCTGAAAGCCGGAGTTCTTTTTTTTTTGAAAACCGGAGTTTTTTTACTGAAAGTCGAAGTTCTTTTTTCTGAAAGTCGGAGTTCATTTTACTGAAAGCTGGAATTCTTTTTACTAAAAGCTGAAGTTCTTTTTGCTAAAAGCCGAGTTCTTTTTAACAAAGGCTAAAAGGTCGGAAGTCTTTTCTTTAAACATGCAATTATCGAAGTTCATATAGATCGACAAATAATCATACTTCAAGCAGAACAGAAATCGAACATCATGAATAACAGACATGCGATTAAGAACGATTCTTCCTTAAATCATATGAACAGAACAAACATCATATATACTGAAACATAAGTTCATCAGAAATCAGATATACTTGCGTTGCAAACATGCATAATCATGAACTTAAAATAAGGGCGAATACTCTTGCCTGGATTTCTTTTACTTTGCATTGAACTTTTGGTCTCCCTTTATTAGAAAAGTCTATTGCGTGCCTCTTTCTCACGCCCTCTAGTTCTTATTTATAGGCCTTGGGTCTGGCGGCCGTTGTTAGGGTTTGGCCATACTAGGGGAATGTTTCGGAGTATGTTATTTATGGCTTTATATTTCCGAAGAGTTTCCTCATTAAATTTCTAGGTTATTTATGGTCCACACTAGGGAGATGTTTCGAGTATGTTATTTATGGCTTTACATTTCCCGATGAGTTTTCTCATTAAATTTCTAGTCAACTGACCTTGACCGGATTCATGTTTCTCATTTAAATACATTTCGGTCAACTAACTGGCATTGATCGGATTACTTTTTCCATTTCCGTCCTTCCTTCCATTCACGTTTTCCTGTCAATATTTTTCGTTGACCGGATTACTCCTTCATCATGCCTTCCGGTCAACACTCGTTGGCCGGATTACTCCTTCTTCACGCCTTCCGGTCAACACTTGTTGACCAAATTACTATCCTTAACTTATTTTTCCTAGGTAATTTTTAACTTGATATTAGGGATTTTATATATTATAGGATCTGGGTCATTTTAGTTAAATTAGTAATCAAGCGATACATTATGTAAATCGATTGGCCATTATAAGAACCAGATGTTAAAGATATTTAATGAACCGGTTTTTAAGGAACCGGCTAATTTGGTGAATGAACCAATCTTTATATATGCTCCTTTAAAATAATAAACCGGCCACTTATTATATGGATAATGATGAACCGACTCACATGATATAACCGGCGGAATATTATGAGAAGTCAAACCGATCCATTAACCGGATTTGTGATCAAACCGTTTAAAGATATAAAATGGAATCGAAGTGGTTAGTGAACTTATAAAATATGAAATTTATAGACCAAAAATTAAATAATATGTTGTCTAAAAATAAGTCCAGCACATGTTAAAATGTATACGAACTTATGTTATGCATTGATATGATTTTATTATGAAAATATATGATGTGTTTTATTGTGATTTCATTACAAATGCATATGATATGTTTATGCATGAGTTTATGCATGAGTGGAAGCCAATATGATACCAAGAAAATATGAATTTTTTCTAAGATGAGAGAATTAAGAAGAAGAAGTAAGATTATGAATAAAGACTTTTACTACTAAATTTTAAAAATTAAAGAAATTAAACCAAGGATTTATTTCTGCGGATAGTATTCTCTAACATGCCTTAGAATATTATAATGTAGATCGTTATCTGAATAAGTATTGCTGTATGATTTTAGCCCCACCTATAGGGAGATAATGGGTAATAACATCCTATCTTCGGCATGTAAATAAGGAAGATAAGGCCTTTGATTTGTGTAGAGTGAATACAATCCATCCTATCTTCGAGGTGTAAATAAGGAAGAAAGTATCGTTGTGTTATGTAATTTTGGCCTTTGATTGTGTAGAGTGAATACAATCTAGATATCGATCAAATACTCTGTTAGCTAGTAAGCCCTACTAGCCCTGGTTCCTCAAGATATATAAGGTAAGAATATACTGTCAAATAATAAGGATTAAGTATAAGAAAAAGAAAAGTCAATTACATCATGAAAATATTCTAAAAATATATATGTATTTTTACATGTATCATAATTCATATTCCTCATCATAAATTATTTTAAAGATAAATGTACATGTCCTTAACTATTATATTTTTACTGAGTATTTGACTCACTCTCTTATTATTTTTTTCCTTCAAATGCTTCACAAGAGTTCAAGCCTAGTAAATAAAAGTAAAGAAGAATCAATAAGTGTGTGGTAATCTGTAATGATGTAATTGATTTAGTTTAAATAATGATGGAAGAACTTATACTTTATAAGTATCCCAGAAATGTAAATTTCTAGTATTTGTAGTTTAGAAATATATTCCCAAATTTCTTATTGTTATCTTGTAAGTTTTGGTGTAATTTTTATATGATGAGTTTGAAATTTTAGTTGGCATCCTTCCTTATCACAAATTGATATTATATTATAGTCAAATGAATGTTAGAGCCATTAATGATTGGCCTTGTTTTGGATTCTGTGTAATATAGTTTATTGTAATTTATCAGGTTGCTAAGATAAGTACACTTTCTCTATAATTAAAATGAATGTAAGAATGTGAAACGTGACATTCAAAGTGTGAAATAATCAATTTTGACTATACGTTCTCGCTGAGTGTGGAAGCAATAGAAACTACCGTCTCTACCATCCATGAATTGCAAATCAAGGTGTTAATGGCTTGATCTACACTTCAATTTGCTTGTTGGAGTGCTCTTAAAATATATGAATTTTTCATATTGGTGCCATTGAAAGCTCTTAGTGATTTTGCCAAATTCGCACCATGTTGTTCCAACATCCTAGGAAACAGAGAGCTTAGAATAAACCTATTTTAATATTTTGGATTCGTCTATAAACTAGTGACCTAAAACATCTACCAACTCCAAGCCCCAAACAATATAATTAATTCATTGACTTGAGCTCACCAAGATATTATAAGTTCTTAACTCATTTAAGGACCCCAAAATTCCACGAGTATCTCCGATTCCTAAGTCCTCCAATCACTTGATGAACAAAATCTTATGATACCAAATCCTCTCAATCACCTAAAAGACATGCAGTCCTCAATTCAAATGTAGAACTATAATGAATACTCTAAATTCTCATATTCTATTCAATTGCCTAATATCCTTAAATATCAGCATGGCATAAAATACCAAAGTATTCTTCATAGAACCTTAATTTCTCAGATACCATAAAGTTGTGATGATCCGGACCCAAAATCCATAACTAATACTCAAACCTGTTCACATAGGAGAAATTCTAAGTCTCCAACCAATATAAATGTACTCATAACATATCCACAACTAATAAAACACAACTATAATTATATAAATATCCTCATACCAAAAATGAATACAAAAAAGTACATAGTTTCGAAAATTTCAACAAACTAAAGCAAAATATCAAAATATATCTCGAGCATAAATTCAATACTATCTCCAGTTGGGCCTCAATCTCTCTCACCGCAATTCTTCATCCAACTCTGAAGCCATCATCATTTAAATCTGCTACTTTGGAAAAAAAAAAATAGTAAGAGTGAGCCAAATGCCCAACAAGTGATAGCAAATCTAAAATAAAAAGCAAAAGATAGTAACAATACATAAGGTAGGACGAATATCATGAATAATAATACCATATCCAATAGATAAATATGTCAAAGAAAGTACATTTCATCACATTTATGATACCAATACATAAGCAGATCACTCCAACTCTGACGTGACAAAGATCATAAGATTTTACCAATACAATGGAAGATCCCTCAAAATCTGATTTTATAAAAACTAAAAATGGATCCCCTGGTCCGAATATCAGTGTGAACGACCTGAAAATCAAATAACAATAAATAACAAGGATTCCACTGAATCTGGATATCGTAAAATCTGACACATGGATTCTACCGAATATAACCCATGAATTCGACCGAATCCTAAACTCATAAGGTATCAACAATGACGAAATATCACAATGAACCTCCTTGGACCTTTCTACCACTGTGAACCAAAAGCCGCGTATTTAGACCCCTAACGGTTATGTAAGTGCAACGAGGCTATCCATGGTATCCTCACTATCCCTACAATCCTCCTAGAGGTTGTATCCTAGTATGTCCATACCATCCATGACACCCCTCATCAAATGATATTTTCGATATTATCTCCTATGATGGTCACATGACTATAAGTATTCCTCCAAAATAAGCAATATACCTCATTATCACCATGATACGAAAATCAATATCAGATAAGTATAGACCACGCTAAGGTATCGTAGCCTTTCATTCGACTAAATTCCTTAATGTTTTCATACGCTCTTCTTAACATTGACCGTAGGAAACCAATAACTCAAATAATCACGCAATCGAGTATAACGCAAAGAAGGCTTTACAAGTACAATGATAGAAATATCGGTCGATATTGATAAGAACCGTACTCACACTATTAAAATTAACATAATGAAATTTATCACGGAATGATGAAAGAACAAAAGAAAATCAAAAAATATATATTTTGACCAATTTAAATATTTATTTAGTCTCTCATTCTGTTCTAATATACAAATCCTATCACTAGAATCATATCTTAATTATTACCTACAGACAAGCATATTATTACCAAATCTATTCAATCATCTCAAATTCGTCTAGTAATTTTCAATGAAACTATATAATAACCATATTTTATAAATTAATTTGTATTCTAAAATATGCCCACACATATTTACCATTACCATAAAACGTTAATATTTACTCCACCTATTATTTGTGATCATATATACCCACACTACCAACACATGCTGTGCACACTTAAATACACCCATACACACACACCTCAATTTCACGTACACACACTCTCTCTCACATGGCTACACACACAGTCGTACACACACACACACAGCATCAGTAATACACATGCATCCTTCTCACCACAAGGCTTCACACCTACAAACCCACCCTTTGCACTCCTTGCACACACTGACGCACACACACAGCAGCACACACGCACACACAGCGACTCACACACAACCACACACACACACACACACACACACACACACACACGGATACACACATTACACACTCTGTGATGGACCGACCATATTTTTCCTTTAATATGATCTCCGTCAGAATCATACTTAAATAAAATTTAGGGCATAAATTTTTTTTCTTTCTTTTCTTTTTACACACAGGGTTGCAATTGGCTGGACATCTTTAACTTGTCCGGCATCCTCTTGGCCGGCTAGGAATTAGGGTCGGTCAACCAAGACATATGAGATGCCACTAGGAACCCAATGTACTCAAACTGTAACATCATGTGGAAGCATACTATTATTCATTCAATTTCACAACGAAATTATCATACAAAATTTTCCAAGATAATTGAATAAAAATTACATCGAGATCGGTCCTTGCTACTTCAAAAGGCTGGATCATCCATTCTCTCTATTTTAGTCCATCTAGCTTTAAATCCTTATTCATCTGATCAAATACTTCTTGATCGGCATAAACTTACCATCATCTGAAAGTTAAACAGAGGGGAGTGAGTAGCAAGCCCAGCAAGGTACCCATATGCATAAATCATGCATAGTCACAAATAGTGCAAAAGCAGACAAAACGTAATAAAGGCATTTATGCATGTAGATCATAAAATATGGCCAGAGTCAATTTCATTAAAACATATGCCGAAGTTCATAATTTCAGTATCAATTTCCGAAGTTCATAATGCAAATTTCCGAAGTCTAAAAGTATATGTCATTTTAATTAACCTTCCATTCTTAACTCCATTATTTAAAGGGGACTAGGCCAGTAGACCCTACCAACCGATGAGACGAGTAATCGAGGATAAATTATATTCACTCTATACAATCAAATGCCAAGTCATATCCATTTCCTCCCTGTACAACGCCCCAAGGATGGCGGTCATATCATATCATTTTTTCCTTGCACAATGCCCCAAAGACGACAATCATATCATATCAATTCCTCCCTGTACAACGCCTCAAGGATGGCGATCATATCATATTAATTCTTCCCTGTACAACGCCCCGAGGACAACATTTATATCATATCAATTCCTCCCTGTACAATGCCCCAAGGACGGTAGTCCACGTATCACTCCATAGACGAAGTTATCCCCGATTACTATCATAATGTTCTAAGGCATGCTAGAGAACCTTATCTGATTGTGTAATAGTACTAGGTCTGATTTATTCATAGTTCGTAATCAAAATCCATCATATCTCAAAACCGATTCAAAGTTCACACATTCCATATGTCAGATGAATTCAAATGGCCGATTCAAAGTTCACATTCCCTACACATTAAAAAGGCCGATTCATGTAGTGACATTCAAATTTTGAAACCACGTGCTTTCCAAGGTCCAAAGTTCTTATCAAAGCAAATGGGTCGAAGTTCAAAAGCCAAGGTCACTCATCAATGCAAATAACTTGACACCTTTTTCATGTAAATAACCGGACTTCGTCAAATATACAAATAATCAGACTCATGTAAATAACCAAATTCTGTATAGATATGCAATTAATCAAAATTCATGCAAATAAGCAAATAGCCGGTCTAAAGTTCTCAAATAATGCATTCGTAATTCAAAAGCAGTGGACATAGAAAACAAGTTCCGAAGTACTCTTGTAAACCACAAATGACCGGACTTCTTTTGAAACTGCTAATATCCGAACTTCATGCAGATATGCAATTTAATTGGAATTCTTTAGACGTGCAATTGCCGAACATCTTTAAATATCCAACTAGCCAGACTTCTTAATTTACGCAAATAATCAAAGTTCTCCCATGATACAAATAATTGGACTTTATCAAATATGCAAATGATCGGACTTATGCAAATAACTTATTTTCATATAACATGCAAGTATTCAGACTTCAAGCAAAAAGGCAAATGGCTGGACTTCATACAAAAGCAATTAGCCGAAGTTGTTAAATGATGCATTCATAAACATTAACAACATGCAGAGAGAGCAAATTATCGTGGTATGCCTCACGTAGAAACTTAACAAAGAGAACATGATAACAATAATACTTAATAGATTCAAAATATGAATTTATCAAAAACGTAGGGTACAATTACATTAAAACATTCTCAAAACCTGAATTTAAAAACTAAGAGTACACTTGCATTAAAATATTCTCAAAACCTAAACTTAAAAACGGAGAGTACACTTGCATTAAAACATTCTCAAAACATGAACTTAAAAACGAAGAGTACATTTACATTAAAACATTCTCAAAACCTGAACTTAAAAACGGAGGGTATACTTGCCTGGAATTGCTCATCAACTCCTTACTTATGCTTGGCCTTGAATTCTCCCCTTCCTTTCTTTCATTTCTGACTCCTCACTTCTAAACTTGCTCCCAAATCCCCGCATCCAATATTTATAGGCGATGGGGTGGTTGAGAGTAGGTGGGGTAGGTAACCTACTACCAATATTTTACTCATATTCCTTTTCCAGAGAATTCCAGAGCAGGTGGGAGTAGGTAGGAGTGGTTTACCTACTCTGGGTAGGTTGAAATCATCAACAAGGTAGGTAAATCTACTTTCACTGTTAGCAGATTCGGTCTTAATCCAATTTCAATCTACTCCGATTGTTTGCAATTGTAGGTAAAGCATTTGACAATTTCACTCCCAGTTCTCAACACTATGCACTCCCGTTTATCCATATCATCAATGCTTTCCATCATCAATTTATCATATGCTCCAACCGGTCATCAACTCATCATCATCATCGGCTTCATCATCGAATCCGACCCTCCAACATACCATTCACTTCGGCCCTTTGTATTATTATTTGACTCCTGCCCTTTATATTATCATTCTACTCCGGCCTTCCAACATACACCTCCACTCCATGCTCCGACCTCCATTCCATCATCCTCCCAACATCAACTTCGGCTTCCTTCTTTTCTTCAACACTTCGGCTTCACCAACATCATCATGTTGGTCCAGCCATACTCTCATCATCACTCCAGCTTCTAACCACCATCAACTTCGGCTTCCATACTTCACCATCATCATCACACCACTTTGGCCTCTCCAACTCCAACCAACATCACATTTGCTCACTTATCAAACTGGCCATCCTTACTCCAGCCATCACCATTTGGCATCACCATGGTTCGGCTTCTATCCTACCATGGTTTCATCCATACTTTGGCTTCCACACCAACATCAACTTCGGTCCTTAACTTCATCCACACCACACCACTTTGTCCTTTTCACCTTGCACTCACAATTCTACTCCGACCTCATCCACACATAAAGCCACTTCGGCCTTCAAGGCCACTTCGGCCTTCATAAGATCACTCCTTAATTATCATGTTGTTTTTAGGATTGGGATCTCACACACTGCCAGCACACCACTGACAGTTTACTCTCAAACTGCACACACTTACCCTGCAGCAGCACCCACTTGTATACTCTCACACGATAGCAGCAGATTATACACTGCTTTCACACACAACTTCACACACGCACGACAACTCACACTTTCATAACTATGCAAACACAACAATCCTCGGCAATATCAACCTTGCTGCCATCACACGAAGTAGCCCTTCTCTTCTTCACACAACAATACGCCGCTCATCCACACATGACTAATGCACGCCTACGCCCTTAATGTACAATAAGTATTTACTTATTTAATTTTATATATATATATATATATATATATACACACACACAAGATACTACATGTATATATATTTGCTTGCATATATCTCAACATATATATATTTTAACATACATATACCCAATTTTCAAATCCCACTCTCTCAGCCAAAAGCTGAATGCCCCAACATAGCACATAGCCCCTGTTCTTCCCGATTTCTAATTTTACAACAATTTCTTCAATAATTTCCACATATAATCCAATTTCAACAGCATCGTAAAAATTGAGGGAGAGAAGAAGTAGATTTATAATAAATGAAGGTTTATTTCTAGAGCAAGAAGAGGAATGACAACAAAGAGAAATCACATGCAATAAGAGGAGAAATGACAACAAAGGGAATTCACTTGTAAGAATTAGAGTATTGTAAAATAGGAAGATTACGAACAAAACTCAAAACAACTTGCCTCAATTTTGTATTCCTTTTCTGGCAACGATAGCTGTGGCACAAATCGACGACGGCAGCGACACCAACCAACGACGGTGACCTTCTCCGGCATCGATTAACCGATGGCAATGGCAACACTAACAGTGGCCTGGCCTTCCTCTCTTCTCTCTACTACTCTAAGAAATCGGCTTTCATGAGGTTGACCACCGAGAGGAAGAAGGAAATCGGCTTATAAACTTTAATTTTCCCAACTGTTTGGTTAAAGAAGAGGAAGCTGCCGTGGAGCACAAATCGACCGGCAGTTTCTCCCTCTTTCCTCTCCTTCTTCTTTGTTCGTCTGTCTCCTTGTTTTCACTCCTTCTTCTTTTATTATTATTATTATTATTATTATTATTGTTATTATTATTTTCTATTTACTTATTTTTTATTATTATATTTATTATTAATATTTTTTTATAATATCATTTAACATTATTGTTTATTGCTAATTATTATTAATATTTATTAGTAATATTATTGCTCCCATTTATTATTATTATTATCATTTGTCATTTAATATGAATTATTTAATATCTATTATTATTTATAATATTTATAAATATCAATATATTATATATTACTATATTAAATCCATTACTATATAACTTGCTCAAAATATCGGGTGTTGCAATCTTTCCCCTTAAAAGAATTTCATCCTCAAAATATAGGTCTTGATCTTCAATTAATTGTCGGTACTTTTACCTAAAGAACTATCACTATTCGAATCCAAACATTCATCAAACATTTACTCCCTTCGAAACCAACTACACATAATTTCGTCATGTAATAGGTCACACACACATTACTGAAATTTTAATATTAAAAGAGTCTCTCTCTACCTATTATTTGCACAGCTTGAGTCCACAATCTTTCTGATCTCCAATGTCCTCACAATCGACTAGTAAATGTATTACCCATTTACAACAATCACATTTAAACTTATCATCTCAATGCAACTCCAGACAAACTATGATATATATAACTTGAATCTTAAATTGAAGCACTAGCATCCCACTTCATTGCATTATGTCGTTGACCTCAATAATGTTGTCATTGATCACAGCTTAATTCATTCTACAACCTCAACCTGCTCTTGATTGTCCTATATAGGTCAACTCTACAAGACACCCTTAATCGTACAATATCAAATGCTTTTATTGAATTCTCTAAATTCTTAATATGGTTTATCATTAAAGTATAACTATCCAAACTATTCTATGAATTAGTGAATTATCTACCTTTAAATGCAACCATCATAAATTGATGGTTATCCCTTATTAGTGTTTACCTGATTGTCATTACATTTTAATAATGCATCATAACCTGATAGCACTTCAAAGTTGCATATCATATAGCCCATAAAGGATGCCATCCAAAATAATAATTATCTTTATAACATTTAACCAATATTATTGCCTCCGACTCATGTAATGATCATCTCTAATTTAAATTTCTCTAGTAGGCTCCTCTATACCATCCTTTATCTTATTTTGATAATTCATTCAGCTTTCTAACTTAGACTAAATTCTTCTAAGAATGACAACTCTTAATAATTAGATTTCCAAGTCTCAAGACCCAAATTTGTAATTATCACCGATCTAGCTCAAGAATTGATCACTTTAAATTTTTTTAATTTAATTAATTGAATTCAAAACTTTATATTTTCAAAAAAAAGAATCTTGCAAGAATCAAGATGTGAACATAAAAAATCATGATCAAGTAAATAATAAATCAATTTACTCGATCCTTACTTGAACTGATTACTTAATATAGACTAATCAGTCCTAGCAAAATAGACAATGAACTAGATGTTGGAAGTCTAATTTCTGACCATAAGATGATATCTAAAGTATCTCTAATAGTAACCAAGTCAAAAATCAAAATTACAGTATGTTCAGATGATTGGGCCAACTCCTATAGGCGATTAGTTTCCAGCTTCCTTCTCCAATTCAAGGCAAGTGATCTTTTACACTATCTAAGTATATGGTTATAATATATTTGTGTTGTCCAAGGAAGTTATTTTAGAGATTGGCATGATTTTTGGGTTTCGCACTACAAACACAAGTCTTTTAAAGAAGACACAAGTCTTGGAATTGAGAATCTGCAATTCTGGAGTATAGCAACTATTGGTAAACATGTTTTGGTACATCTCCATGACCAATAAAGCAGCCAAATTTCTATGAAATGGATACACTCTAATATCTTAAGGGCAAAATTCTTGCGAATATAGAGGCTCCTTTCTTCCACTCCGAGACTTTAACGTCTAAAAGGAGTAATTAGAGGAAAAGATAACTCATCAAGAAGATCTAGTGGCTTGACAACCGCGAGGCTCGAGTGGCCACGTGCAACAAGGCCTAGACACAATTGAAATGTTACAAACTTGGCCCAAATAGGTCAATTTAAATTATTAGTTAAAATTCCATATTATTCTTATAAATTCCATAGCAGGGTGTGACAATCTAATTACACGGGATGCAACAAATCAAAACCCACACAGGACTTATTGGACAATCGTCCGGACAATATAATACGACCTACTCTACAATCACCATAAGGAAAATTACAATGTACCCTAATTATGATCAATACATAACATAATATTCCAACTACTCCCAAAATATAACTATTGGCCTATACTCAATCGAACCCAAAATCTAATCACAAATCAAATACCAATTTAAATCATAATGAAACTAAAACTTATCAAATCAAGCGAACAGCAAACAAATCACGTCCTTACTCCTATAATGTATCCAAACCTTCCACTCTGAAGGGACAAAACATAAAATACTAGCCTAAAATCCAACAAATATCATATATGAGCAAACAGGTCTAATAAATCAAATGGGGGTCAAGGAACAAATACCAAAATCAGAAAATAAATATAAATCTAAGTTGTCGATACAGAAATCAATTAATCAAATCCAAACAAAATTCAATTTCCAAATCTAATAAAATCTAATATCCAAATCCAATGGTAGTCTCGTACTGAAATCAAATAACAAATCCAAATAAATGACCAATTCAAAAACAATTATCTAGGGACACACACACACACATAAAAAAAGTAATCTGAACCGATTTTAATAGGCAAATATCCAATTTAAAGTCCAATGTAAATCCAAATCTAAGTCTAAGGCCCAACTAGCTTGTGATCTTGGGCAAAATCTAATAGCTAAGTGATCCAATAGCGTGTGTAAAAGTCGAAGTAGCACAGCAACAATTAGTTCAGAGGTCTAGATCAAAATATAAATTTAAAATTAAATATATAAAATATATCAAAATCCATCTATGGGCAAAACCGACGAATCTCAAATCCAAGTCCACAATCCAAGTCAGAATATCCAAATCTATGCAAAAATATAAAATATACACCAAATTTGAGTTTTGATTATTTAAAAACTAATTCGAGTAAGGGGTTACTCTTGACTCGATAAGCTTAGGTCAAATCAAATGTAGGTAAGGGTAGCATGTTAAGCCACCTATGTACTCTATCTCTCATAGGTAAGGTTGATCAATATATTTTACCACCTGTAATTTTGAGTATAATTCTTTAAATTGTCAGATATATTAGAACGCCTAAATATATTATAAGGTCTAATAAAATATCCAAATGGGAAGGGTCACTACATCCAAGCTTTTCTTATTGGTAAAAAGAGATTTCTAATAAAAAATATCTCCCCATCAAGAGCTGGCAGAATATCTAATATCCAATATCCAAATTCAAATGTAATGATCACAACCGAGCACATGCATATGAAAATGCATGGTTTATGCAAGTTTCATGCACATTTCTGTATGCACATACTGATATAAATATATACAGTGTTTGAAAATTATAAATTTTTTAAACAATTACAAAGTCCACAAATATTAATAGAAATAGAATAAATATCTCAATCGACTAGTAATAAAGTCATGCATGCACAAGAAAATAATAGGCTAATTAAAAGTGCACCCACGAATTTAAAACCTCAAATCGGAACAAAAATACATCAGATGTGAAATTAAACAAAGAATAAAGTTATAGGATACTTGTCTCGACTTTATACCAAATAGATCGAAAGAAAGGATGCTCTAAGGTACCCAAATGAAGCTTTCTCTCTCGTACCAACGCCTCCTTCTCTCTATTTGGCAGACCACGTCCTTATTTCTGTCACTAAATATTATCATAATTAATTAATGAGATATACATATATATAAACATATGCAGGATCTATACAATCGCTACATCATCAGCAGCTCCAACACGGTACTATAGAAGTATGACGTCGAATCTTGTTAAGGAAAAATACCTACTAAATATCACCAATCAAAAATGACTCCACAATATCCTGCGGAAGCATACAAAATATCCATAATAATCAAAAGTAATACTATACTAATATCATTAAAATTTAATATATCATTTCATACTTTTAAGATTTTGTAAATATTTAATACATCAAAATTAGAATAACAAAATCCTTCTTTTTGAGCACAAGAAATGAAACTCTCAACCTTCATTCCTCTTCATCTGACATCAACTCGTGCTAGTCATCTGAAGGTTAGTAAAAATAATAAGGAAGTGAGCCAAATGTTTAGTAAGGCACAACATATATCAATAGACATGCACATTTTACTTAAAATATATCATCAAAGGGATCAGGAGTCATAATACATACATGACCAAAAAAAATGGGTAGACAACATTCTCTATCTTATTCTTTTACTATCTTAATCATCAAACACATCAAAAACTTATTTATCTTTGGGGACTAGGGCTAGTAAGCCTTACCAGCTAACGGAACTGACAATCAAAAAAAGGACTGTGTATGTTCCCACACAATCTAACGCCATGATATCCTATTTAACACCTGGACAAGAGCGGTACTACCTATAACTTGATCAACGGGGCCAAGATTCTGCTTTTATATCCCCAGCAGTTATAATGGGACAGTATTCGATTTACCATTGCAATATTTTAAGGCATCGTAGGGAATATTATCCTCTGAATAATTTCTCAATCCAGTTTCTTACTTTATTAATTTAGGAAAAACTTTACACTTTACTTCTTAATTCTTAGTTCTTACCCTTTTAGAGAAAGGTTTATACTTTTCTTAACAGAGTTGTAAAGTCCCCTTCATTTTATTCTTCATAATGTCATATACATTTTTATCATCATAATAAATCCTTAATATGAAATTTGGATAGTAAATTATGCAGCAGAAATTTGTAAGTTTTTCTATAAATTTAATAAGCATATATCACACAATTAAATATGCAATATATTTTTATCATTTACAAATAGCATATACTTAAAAATTCACAACTATGAAGCACAAACATATGAGAATTATTTTCATACCTCCAAACATGAAAAAAATTCTAAAATAATAAACATAAATATGATACAGATAATTAAATTGGAGTATTTAACAAATTTCGTTATAAAATCATGATAAACCGACAAATATGCTAATTTTTTATACTTTTACTTCGAAATCATAATTTTGACGAGTATTAAAATAATAATACTCGAAAAGAATAGGAATAAGTCATAATAAAGGAAAGATGGAGTTAAAAATGCACTTGCCTTCGCCTGATATACCGAAATTCTTCATTCAAATATTTCAAATTTAACTTTTCAGAGCGTTCTCTTCTTTTCTGTAACATCCCAAAATCCTGAAATATTTTTATCGGACTAAATTGGAATTATTTATTATTTTCGGTAATTTTGGTTAATTCGGGCATGTGAAAAATTAATTTAACATTATGAAATTTTGGAAGAATATTCGAAATTGTTGGGTCGGTGCCAGAGTGTGCCCATTTGATCGTTCGGGTATCGAATTTAAATCGAGATTAAAAGAAAACGTAATATATAATATTATATATATATATATATATATATATATATATATAAAATAAGTTAAAAAGGGGAAGGGGGGAGGCAGATTCGGGAAGAGGGGATTCGAAGAGAGAGAGAGGGGCGAGGGTTAGGGTTTGTTGGTGAGAAAGAGAGGGGCGGACGGCGCCGCGCCGGTGGCGCAGGGGTCGGCAGCGGCCGGCGGCGACGGCCGTGCGAGGTGGTGGCTGGCCGGGCGTCGCGGTGGAGCAGCGGCAGCGCTCGTGGGAGCCCGGTGAGAGGAGGAGCTCGCGAAGGAAAAAAAGAGGAAAATGGAGGCCTTCGGGTCCGATTCCAGCTCGAGCTAGTTGGAGAAAATGTAGAGCACGCCGAGGCAAGTGTTCTCATACCCACTTCTCGTTCTCTTTCGATGTTTTGTGTATTTTCGTTGGGTATTTTGTGTCGATACCCACGGGGAATGTTAGGATATTGAAAACCCATGCCATGAGGTCCATGAAAATGTGGTTAGTTGTCCGATTCGTGTCCGATTGCCGGGTGGGTTTTACCGAAACCCTAACCTACGGGATTTTGGGGGTTTCCGTTTCCGGCCCCGTATCATGAAATTGACCCCAAAATTGGAAAGCCCGTCCCAAATATGAACATATGTCGGCCGGGTTCGATTTCGCACGCGTTTCGACCCGTTCGCGGTGTCCGGCCCTCTAAATCGGCCTCATGTTCACCGAGACCGGAGGTGGATTTTGCGTGTTTCCACCTTCGTGAGATGATGAAAGAACTCTAGAATATGAATCCCGGTATTCCAATTGTGTATATATATCGACCGGATGCGAATCACCGCAAGATTTGACCCGTTCGTGGCATCCGGGAGCCTTGAAAGACTTCCGTAATGATTAATCCGAAAGTGAGTGGGAAGTTGCATACTTCCACCCTCGTGTTAAGTAAATTGAACCCCGAACGTGAAATATCGTGTACTAATTGTATGTATGCGAATCCACCGGACGTCCGATCTCCAAGTATTGAACCGTATTCGGGCGTCCGGGTGTTCAAAAAGAGAATCCGATAATGTTCACCCGAAATGTAATGAGAAATGTAACGTTTAAATGATTAAACGTAAAAGTAAGAACCCGAATGTGAATCCGTGTGCCGGAGGTTCCAAAGTGAGATGTGATCATATGAGGTATGAGATCTGGTTTCTCTTGTGAACTTGGGTTGATTGTTGTGAATAAGGGAATGAAGTCCCATATTGTGATTAAGGGAATTGAGTCCCTTTGGTGATTGTGAACCGTGATGTGATCGGAAGGGAGTCCACATTGTGCTTGTGATGATATAATCTCCCGGTTGGAGATGTGTTTGATGAGATGATCTCCCGGTTGGAGATCTTGTGATGGGAATGAGATTCCCGAGATGTGATCTTGTGTGGCAAATGTGGATTTTCCCTCTCCAAGTGTCGAACCTAACCCTGAAACTAGGACCCTGAGTCATATGGGTAGTATTCTTTAGTGTACCATGTCCATCGTGGTGGGAACCCGAGGGATACTTGGCCACGTATTCCGGCCGCTCGTGTGAGCGGGTGATGTCTGTGGTACGCTTTAGGAAACTACTGTGGAAGAACGAGGATTGCCCTGGACCCCGGGGGTGTGGGGTGTGTCGACGCTACATATTGAGATGTAGTCGTCTGAGATGATTGTTGCATGGATGCAACCGAGGGTCGTGTGCTACCGACCGAAAGTAGTAGTCGTGGCTTTAGAATGTGTAGCTAACACATTCTTATCCTCGTTCTCTTGCATCGTTGGTTAGTACGATCTACTAGCCGGGGTCCGCAAAGATGATATAATAAAGGAAATGAATAATATCCAATTGATGAACCGAATGAATCCAGTAGACCAGAATGAGAACCGAATGAACCAGTGATTCAAGATGAAACCGTGAGAACTGTAGGAATCGAGTGATCCCAATTGCTTCCTGTTCCTTGATCGTAGAGAGTGTGTATCCCCTCCCGTTTCAGTCCTTGTTCGTGTCTTGGAGGGGTGAATATGATTATACTTGCTGAGCTGTTGGCTCACTCTTGCTGTTGTCTCTTTTTCAGATGAGAACACTTAGCTGGCGCATGTAGATAGAGCAAGATGAGGCTTGCTTGATGGGATTGGCTGGGCGGCGAGTGATCAGAAGATTTGGACTTAGAGCTGGATCGGACTGTGGACAGCCGCCCGCGGTTGAGCGTGGCTCATTGTTGATATTTTATGGTTTTATTATGCTTCCGCATGTATGATGATTTAGTTATGCTTCCGCGTCTGTATTTATATGTTTTGATTTTGGTCTAATTAGATGGCATCTCTCTAGATCCAGTACTGTAGGTTGTGTACTGTATTGGAGCCATGGATGATATGGCAGTGTTGTTGATCCTGTGTGGCGTGTTATAGGCTTTGAGTTAAGCCTTTGATAGATGTGTGCTTGTTTAAAATGATATTTAAGCAGGTTGTATTTTTGGTTTCCGTCCAATTGCAGAGGAAACTCTGCCGGATTTTCCGTAGAAGTCTATAGTTTAAAGTATAGGCTTAGGGTTGTGTCATCATTGACGGAGGTTATTCAATGGAGAATAATCCGTTCCGTCACATTTTCTGTCTCTTTTCCCTTCTCTCCCGGCCCTTCTCACTCTATTTTCTTCCTTTTCTCTCTCTTCCATCCCTTAGAATGCAATGGAATCGATCCTCAGCCAACTTTTATAACAGACCTGCGCTCGACCGTGCAGGTACACCCGATTTTGGATTCGGCCCCTATCGAGGCACTTGAGCGTGCAAAAGGCGCAGCCAGCACTACCGGCAGTGCCTTAGGTGCCCAAAGTGCACACAGCAGGCGCTGCAACACTAGCCCGAGGCCAAGTGCACAATTTATCCGGTTTGTAATTTTTTCCTTTTTGACCTTATTCTCGGTGTCCTTTAACCTCAATTTTAATGATATTATCTTAATTAATTATGATTAATATAAGTTAAAATTCAATCCCTACAATCTCTACCCATGCAGCTGCCTCCTCTCTCTCTCTCATGCGGACTCTCTGCCCCATGCTACAACCGTCGCTCCTGCTATGACCACCGCCGACCACCGACACACAGTCTCCTTCGCACACCGCCCCCACCACCGATGCCTCCAACAGCTGCCACCAACCTCCTCGACGATCTCTCCTCATTGAGAGCCACCACCGATCTACCCTCCTACAGCCACCGCCAATTAGCTGCGCATCGCCTCCTCACTGCATACCACCACTGATCAGCCACACGTCACCTCCTCGCTGCGTATCGCCACCAACCCATCTCCTCTTCTTTCTTTCTCCTTCTCCTTCTACCGCACGGTTCCCGCGTGCACAAACCCTCCTCCTCTTTCTTCTCTCTTTTCGCGCGCTTCTCCTCCACATGCTCTGCCGCCTGCATTGCCTCCTCCTTCTCTCTTCTTCCTCTGCCACACGCCACCCACCGTGCATGAAACCCTCCTCCTCCTCTCTTCTCTCTCTTCCTCCTTTCCTCTCTTTTCTTCTTTTCTCTCTTTTCTCCCTGATGCCACACCGCCTTCCTCTTACTATTATTTTTTTTCCTTTTTCCTTTTTCCCTCCTTCAATTTCAACAATCCAGTCAGTGCTTGAGTGCCAAGACAAGCACACCTTGGGTGCCAACCCAATTAATTCTACTATCCTCCAAAATTTTATAATATTTTATTAATTTTTATCATATTTAAAATACCCAAAATTATAATTAATATTAAAATAATTCAAACGGGAATCCAGGATGTTACATTCTCCCCTCCTTATAAAAATTTCACCCTTGAAATTTACATATCTCAATCATTATCTCGATCCTCAACAATTAGGAATATTCTCCCGGACTCGTCCTTGAGATCCCTTAACACTTCCTCAACTAAAAGATTCCTCGAAACCATAATGGCCAATGAAAACATCTTATTGTGTGACGACCCGAGTTCCTAAATATGATAATTGGGAGATAATTAAGTTAAAATAGGTAAATTGTATTCAAAAGATGCGGGAGGAATTGTGAGGTTCCGGATTTGTGAACCCGACAATTATGAGGTGATTAGTATGTTAATGATCAATACTAATCTTATGGGATGATTAAGGTTTGGTATCGGAAGAAAAATCGGGAAATTATTCGGGTCCGGGCTGCTGAAGCCACCCGGCGAGCTTGCGCTGCTTTGGCGCTCGAGCCGGGCTCGAGTGGATAAAGCGAGACCGCCCGTGGGCTGGCCGCTCGCCCGGCCAAGGGCTCGAGCGGTGGCGCCCGTGGCCTGGCCGCTCGATGGTCGCTCGCCGCCGCTCGAGCGGCCGCGCAGAGATAAAAAAGCGCCGCGCGATTCGTTCTCCCTCATTTTCGATCGGGCCGAGGTTTTGAGGAGAGAGAGAGGGGCGCGACTAGAGAGAGAAGGAAGGAGATCGAGCCCGGAGTCCGATTCCGCCCGAAAGCCAGGTATAAAGGTGAAAGCACGCGTCGAGGCAAATGTTCTCATACCCACTTCTCGTTCTCTTTCGATGTTTTGTGTATTTTCGTTGGGTATTTTGTGTCGATACTCACGGGGAATGTTAGGACATTGAAAACCCATGCCTTGTGGTCCATGAAAATGTGGTTAGTTGTCCGATTCGTGTCCGATTCGCCCGGGTGGGTTTTACCGAAACCCTAACCTACGGGATTTTGGGGGTTTCCCATTTCCCGGCCCCGTATCATGAAATTGACCCCAAAATTGGAAAGCCCACGTCCCAAATATGAACATATGTCGGCCGCGGGTTCGATTTCGCACGTTTCGACCCGTTCGCGGCGTCCGGGCCCTCTAAAGGGGCGCTGTTACTGTTCACCCGAGCCGGAAGGTGATAATCGCGCGTTGTCACCTTCGTAAAATGATGATGTGATCCTAGAATATGAATACCCGTACCCCAATTGTGTGTATATATCGACCGGATGCCGAATCTCGCAAGATTTGACCCGTTCGTGGCATCCGGGAGTCTTGAAATAATTCCGTAATTATTTAAATGCCGATTAATTGATATGTGTTTGTAGAGAGAGAAGTTGAGGCACAACAGCAAGCACGACGAAAAGAAAGGGGAGAGACCACAGGTTGTGATTCGATCCGGGTAAAATAATGGTAGAACGAGCTCAGGCAAGTGTACTTCGGACGCTGTTTTTCACTGTACCGATTTCTCATGCTTTAAAACCGATGAAAATGCTCTAAATATTGATGATGCATGTTTAAAGTACATGAAGCATGTTTCCTTCGATTACTCGGTTGGATTTTATGTTTATCCATGTTTACGCAAGATTTAGCTTCGAATTCGTGAATAAGCATGAAAATAGTGTTTTGATTTGTCTCAGAAAGCATGTGGTGAAACCCTAGCTTGAAAATGTTGTGTGGTTTGAGTAAAATGCATGATTAAGTATGTATATTTGGATTTATGGCTTGATTTCATGAAATATGAGCAAGTAAGAGACCGATTTGAGTTCAAAGGTTTTGGCGAAGCCCTATGTACGAAAATGAAGAGGTTTTGATGAGTTTTAACCGTAGCTTCTATTATATGAAGTTAATTGACATCGAAATGAAGCTCCCTGTATAGTTTGTTTTTGAAAATATGTACGAGCCTATACCGACGAAATTTCCATGTACTTTGAAGTTAGCTGAAAGTGAATTGTGAAAGTTTGACTTTAAAAGAAAAGGGTTTTTGATAAAAAGATGAACGATAGCCGTCCTCGGGGCTTGGTACAAGGAGGAAAACGATAGCCGTCCTCGGGGCTTGGTACAAGGAGGAAAACGATAGCCGTCCTCGGGGCTTGGTACAAGGAGGAAAACGATAGCCGTCCTCGGGGCTTGGTACAAGGAGGAAAACGATAGCCGTCCTCGGGGCTTGGTACAAGGAGGAAAACAATATGAAGTACCAACTAATGTTTTACCGATAAGCTATATTGCAGTAAAAAGATGGCAATGAAACGTATACAGTAAAAAGATGACAATGAAACGTATACAGCGAAAAGATGACAGTGAACAGTATAAAGTACAGTTTTCAGTTTTACTATGCATCAGTAAAGTTTATAGTTATAGTTTTATAGCCCATAGTGATATGATTTATGAAGTATGAGATTTAATATTGTTATAGCATGTCTTTACAGTTCCTTTCAGATAATGTTGATTGAAAATGATGATTTTTGCATAGTTATATGATCGGTTTGGCATGATCGTTTCACAGTTCACGTGCATGTACCTTGCTGGGCCTCGGCTCATTGTTTTAGTGTTTTTCCCCCCCTCCAGATGAGATAGTAGAGCTACTGCCTGATGAAAAAGAGTAAACAGAGAAGAGTTGCTTGAAGACTTTTGAGGACCGCCGCATATTGAAGCTATTTTGGAGGAGCCTGTTGATGTAAAGGCTTAGCTAGAAACATGATTTTTATATACCGCTCTTTTGGTCCCTGATGTTATAGAACATGTGAAATTTTGTATAACAAGCATGTGAAGTATATGTATGGTAGTAAAAGAGAATATGCTATGCTTCTGCAGGTTGTAGTGTACTTCCGCTATACTCTGGATTTATTGTGCAGGTCCTAGATGGCATCTCGTTAATTATCTGTTAGAGCAGTAAATGTTTTATGAAATTGTGCCATGGATGGCACATAGGATCCTGTGAATGATTGTTGTAGGAATTGTGAATGATGGATAGTTGTGTGCTTGTTATGGATGAATATTACAGGTTTGTATTTTTGGGATTTCATCCAGTTACAAAGGAGACTCTGCCGAAATTTCTGCAGAAGTCTTGCCTTAATTAGGCAGTTAAATATGTTATCTGTTTGGCGGAAGCTTTGATGAAAAAAAAAAAAAAATCCGTTCCGTCACATATTGCTCTATACCGGATCCTTTCTCTCCCAAAGTCTGAATCTAAACCTTAACATAAACACTTTTCGCCAACCAATAACAACTCTAACCTGAGCATATGCAAAATATCATTCACATATTCTTCTCATATCAATCCCATAAGACATGTCATGTCCATCCATCGAACTCAAAAGAAAGACCAAGCTGTAGATCACCTTTTTGATCTGCTGAAAACTTTGAATGTCCTGATGAACCTCAACTTCAAACTACCCTTCGACCTCAAATCTCAAAATTCCTCTCTTCAATGATACTTTTAGAAACACTTGGCCACTCATGTCAAACCTCCAAATCGGATTGCAAACCTAATCTCATACTTTAAACCTTAAATCGAATCCTGTGACCGATAGCCACATGACCACACACTTCCACTACACCACTCTGATCGATCATCTACCTCAGATCACAATCAAAAGCCTCGAAGTAGGAATACCATACAATCTCCTCATCTTAATAATATACCAATGGGCAATCTCAAAAATGATATCCTGATCAATAAGCGATGAGTTGACTTCATTAGCTTATCCATCATCATCCAAATTGCCACGAATTTTATCGTCGTCCAAGGCAGACCAAAAACAAAATCTTGAAGGCTTCTTCTTTTGCTCGACCTCCTCCTTTAGGTATGGACACACCGTGCCACATAATCCGCGATCTCATGCTTCATATTCTACTTGCCTTGACTCGTGATCAACTCACCATCAAACTCTCTCCACTTCGCTAGGTAGAGAGTCTTCAATGTTCCCTTCGAATTTGAACCAATCAAAGTAAACTATAACTACTGATGACCTCACTTGCTCCCACGCATTCATCCAATTAGTCGAGACTCTAATAAGAGAGTCCTTAAAACTACACCTCCATGCGGACGTGCAATGGAAAAACACTTTGTACAGAAGGCTTGAGGTTGCTGGATTGATCGCGTCTAACTTCATGATGGCACGTCCAAAATGGATATCATCTCTGATCTTCATAAGAGCTTCTCTCACAGATCGGAGTTTCATTCGGAATCTAATCCTGGCAGTAGAGAGAGCGAATCACTCTGGCCCAGTCTTCCCACTAGCATCCTCACCATAGCACCGCCACGTAAAATCCTTCAGATTGTGTCTCATCCCAAACTTTTTCTTAGATAATGTGCCCGACCATAATGAATCCAAACATACTTAGTTCTCTCTTAGGAGCATCACTGAACACTATCAATCTTTCTTATCCATTAGGAATCATCAAAGACCAACATCATCATCAATTCATTCTTCAACTCTTGGAAGATCTCCTTATTATCATCATTTTGCAGGAACACTGATTGCTTCTGCGTTTATCAAGTTGAAGCAATTTCTGAAGATTCTCAACAAATCTTCCATCATCTGGCCAGACCTATGGAACACTACACCTTTGACACATCAATCAGCTTCTCTCGATTTGCCATCGCTTTAACCTCCTTTGGATCCGCAACGAGTCTCCAAAAGAACAATCTGCCTAATCCCTTCATATCCTCATCAATCTATCTTTCTCCACCAAAAGCATAAGAACATTCCATGGTGATACCCAATTGAAATCGTTCTTCAATGAACCCTGCAATAGCTGCTTCCTTTCCTTTATAATTCAAATAAGACCTTCTATACAGAGTCTTTAAAAATTGGTGCTAGCCTTGGCACAACCTCAATAGCAACTCAAACTCCCAATTACAAGGTTGCCTAGGCTAATCCTCTTCCACGATTGAAGAACCAACTGTAGCTACAAATGCTCTGCCTAGAACAGTTTGACTCCTATCTGAACATCTGTGGTTTGGATGCCTAGGATTTGAACAACACTCTAGCAAATGGCCTATTTGGCCGCAAGTGAAACAGACTCCATTCTAACAAAAACAAACTCATCTTGCATGATTCTTCGACAGAACTCGCAAATTGGAACTTCAAGTAAGAAGGTTCCGCTCCATTTGACTTTCATTTATCTTGTTCTTTGGAGGATAAATGAGTCCACCCTTCGAACTCTAGCTCCAATGCTTTAATTTCTTCAGAAAAGAATTCTCCCAAAGCTGCTTCTACTTGATCAACAAAGCCTAGTCCAGCTCCTTGCCATAAGGCCAAAATCAGAATGACACTGTGCCTTCTAAATTGAATCTTGAAATCCTCAACTACTATCTTGCTTCAACAAATCTTTCAGATTCTTTAACTTTTTCTTGAATGTTGCCTTAGGAAGCTGAACCTTGTGCTCTTCATCCATGGATTCTTCAATGATGAAGGAATTACATAGATAATTATCACCCCGTTCACAGCAATAAGTAGGAATAGACAACCCTTAAGTCTCCCTCTCACTCCTACTGTAGCTTCAAATCACTACATGATCAACATCGCTGTTGCCAACAAAATTATACTTGCACTCCTTTGTCCTTCTCCTGGTAGAGGTCGTTCACCATTGAATCTACAACTCCTCCGTTCAAACGAAGACAGAAGGCATCACAGTGCAAACTCCTAATGCAACTCTATTTCTTGAACAACATATATATAGGCTGAGAACGAGTCCACTTGCCTTATGAAGATAAATGAGTTGACTTGACATGAATTTCTTTATCTTTATCTACAGCTTCCAATTATGACATATCTTCATATATATATATATATATACTCCTCTAACATGCTTCCTGAAAGGCATTCCAAGCTATCTTCTCATTCTCTTAGCCCAAGATAAGGCACTGAAAGTCCCATCATCAGCTTACTTTCAACGACTCGGTTATCATTTATCGCATATTGACCCACTCGAGGTCTTAAACCACCACGAACCATCATTTATCAGCCACGCATCACCTCCTCGCCGCGTGGTCGCCAACCCATCTCCAGTTCTCTCCTTCTCCTTCTGCCACACGGTTCCCACGTGCACAAACCCTCCTCCTCTTTCTTCTCTCCTACCGTGCACCTCTCACCGCACCATCTCTCCTCCACGCACTCCACCACCTCAGTTCCTCCTCCTTTTTCTCCCTTCTTCCTTTTTCGTGCGCTGCCCACCATGCGTGAAACCCTCCTTCTTTCCTCTCTTTTCTCCCCAAAGTCACACCGCCTTTCACTTATTATTATTATTATTATTATTATTATTATTATTATTATTCATTTTCCTTTTTTACTCCTTTGATTTTAACAATTCAATCAGTACTCAAGCTCCAAGATAGTCACACCTCGAGTGCCAGCCCAACTGATCTGACTTTCCTCCAAAATTTTATAATATTTAATTAATTTTTATCATATTTAAATTACCCAAAATTATAACTAATATTAAAATAATCTAAATAGGATGTTATATGGAAGACCAACTAAATCTCAAAGCATGGGACAGAAGCCCAAAATAGTGGAATCTGAGCTGCTTTCGAGATGGAAGGAGACCTTCAACCTGAGAAGAAGCTTCTTGCAGCACCTGGCCAAGGAGGGCCCATAGCCTTACAGTCTAGCATCTTTCTCTGAACTACTTGGAGTTGAAGACTTTTCTCAATGCCAAGAAAATTGTGTCCTCCTCTCAAATGGAGGAGAGGATGTGGAAGATCAAGAAGTTGGTGTTCAGAGGAAGCCCCGATGGATACTCCGCTGATCTAAAGAGGTCACCATTCTTGAGAGAGATCCAAACACAGTCCCTCCCTTAAAAGTTTGAGATATCGAACTCTGGAGCCCTATGACAAAATTTTTGATTCGATGGACCATCTAGATCATTTTCACACTCTACCGGGCTTCTAGGGCCTTGATGGTGGCAATCACATAAAACAACAAGAAGCAAGCATGCCATCATAGATGATAGATCGTATCAACAAGGAAACCACCCAGTCCCGTACATGCAATACCCCACGCTAGAAAAGGCTAACTATATGCCAAGCGAGGTACACCTCAGCATCCGTGAGACACATGCCATCAGTAGAAACCCAATATTCAAAATCATATGACAAAAAAGTTGCTGGCCAGTAGTGAGAAAGGATGCCGCGTAATTTCTAAAGAAGTGTGGGAGCTACCAAATCCACGGGTATACTCCACATCATCTGCATGCAAAGTTTCGAACCCCGTAATTGCCATCGTGGTTCGCGTAGTGGGGGCTCTACTTCATTAAGCCATTTTCCGATGCTTCTGGATAGAAGCCACCCCATTGGGATGGATCTCAGAGCAGAGTGTCACGAGTCAAAATGGCAGAGCATCCTTTGTAGATTTTCGGATTCTTGATGTCATGGTCGCCGACAATAGAACCCCCTTCATTGGCAAATGCTTCATGAAGTACTGCACGAGTTTAGGAGTAAGATTAGTTCATGCTTCCGTTGCCTATCCATAGACGAGCGAGCAAGTGGAAGCAATGAACTGAATGATACCATGCAGGTTGGCGGTGAAGCTTGGGAAAGAAGGCGGCTTTGGGGCAGATGAGCTACCCTCCATGTTGTGGCCTCGTCGGATAGCACCAAGGGAACCCATATATGACACGCCCTTTTGTTTATGCTATGGAGTTGAAGCAGTCACCCTGGTGGAGATCAGTCTGCCGAACCTCCAACCCAAAAATTTTAACCCACTAAGCAATTCCCAGCAACTCAGAGAATACCTCCACCTGCTCGAAAACGCTAGAGGCGCAATAAGTTTGCACACTACAGCAGCTTATCAGTAGTAGATTGGTCGATACTGTAGCGAGAAGGTGGAAGCATGTCAATCCGAGGTGAGGGATGTAGTTTTTCCAAGCGTAAAGGCTATGGGCAAAACCACTGATAAGAACAAATAGCCCCCCAATCGAGAGGGACCGTTCCTAGCCTCGATAAACCTTCGGAGCAGGGTGTACAAACTACACACCCAGAACGGAAAACTAGTCCCAGGGCATGAAGCGCTTCCCACCTCCAGAAGTACTGTGAGGTTCCGAATTTACAATGAGATAATCGGCATAACAATAAATAATACTAGACTTATTGAATGCCTAAATAAGAGCATTGAAGGAAACTTGGAGAAAATCTTTGAAAATTGGGGTTGAAGTATCGCTGGCAGGCTACACGCTCGAGCCCCGCTCGAGCAAGAAAACCAGTAGCTGCCCGCCTGATGCATGCTCGAAGCCCGCTCGAGCCAGGAAACCAGTAGCTACCCCACTCGATGCGCGCTCGAAGCCCGCTCGAGCGGAGGTTCCAGAACCTTCTAGCGCTCGCTAGCCGCCCGGGCGAATTTTCCCGAAGCTTCCAGGATGCCTTGGCACTCGCTGGCCGCTCGATAGGCACTCGAGCGGCCCGAGCAATATATATACCCGGCCAGCTTCACGAATTGGCACTTTTCCCACTTCTTCCCCACTTTTTCTAGAACATTTTAGCCAAGAGAGAGAGGAAGAACGCCGACCTAGTGAGAGAAAGGAAGAAATCAAGGCATAAAGTCCGAATCCGTCCGGGAGCCAGTTATAAAAGTCATAGCACGCGTCGAGGCAAGTGTTCTCATACTCACTATTTGTTCTCTTGTGATTTTTATTGTTCTCCATCGGGTATTATCGTCTCGATACCCACCCAAATTATAAAAAGCTTACAACCCATGTTCTAAGATCACGGAATCTAGGATTTATTGATCAAAATAAGCTCCGAATTGATCGGTTTGGTACCACCAAACCCTAACCCTCACTCAAATTCGGGATTCACTATTTTTCCCTCAAGATATGTTAATTTGACCTCAAAATATGAATCACCACGTCCCAAATATGTATACATATCGGCCGGGCGTCCGAAGTCACAAGAATCGACCCGTACACGGCGTCCGGGACCTCTAATTACCTCCTGTTACTGTTCACCCGAGGTAATATGGAAGAATTTCATGTCTCTATCCTATTTAATGAGTGTAAGATGCATATCTAATTAATTACTTGTGATTGTAAAGCTTGAAGTTATGAACTTGTGCATCGGTTGTATTGAAACGGGCTCCGGAGGACCCCGATTTGATAATGGCTTATCAATGGAAAGAAAACCCGAACTCTCATGATCCATGACAATTATATGTATTGGTAAATTGCTAAAAGCATGCTAAAGTCTCCAAGTGAAGATGAGAACGAATGAAAATGGAACGGAAGGAAGTCCACAATGAATATGTGATTAATGAAACCTCCCGTGTGGTGGGAGATATATGAGATCCCGTGTGACGGGAGATATGATATATGAGATACGGTGGACTTTCCTTCAAAAGGATTATGGAACAAAGAATCATGAAACTAGGACCATGGATTTATGTTCATTGGGTAGTATTCTCTGGCATGACACGTCCATCTCGGTGGAAACCCGAAGAATACTTTGGCCGCATATTGCAGTCGCTCGTGTGGCGAAGTGATGTCCGTGTCACGCCTTAGGATACTATTGTGGAAGAACGAGGAACTGCCCTGGTACCCCGGGGGAATGGGGCGATTATTGACATGATGTATGATTGACATGATGTATTGATACGATATGCAGACGACCCCCCGGCTGGGTCTAAGAATAAACCCTCACGGCCTTAGATCATGAGGAGTATCATGATCTTTTCCTCGTTCTCTCGCATCATTGCTAGTATGACCTACTGGCCCTGGTCCGCAAAGATTAAAGTAAAATTGGAAAACATAATTCAAATGGCAACTAAATGTTCCTTCTCCCCCATGTCTCATAATATTTCAATTGCATATTACCCCTTTTTCATTGTCATATTATATTCTCCATAATCTGTCAGTGACGTATGATTATACTTGCTGAGCGATAAGCTCACCCTTGCATTCTCTCCTTTCAGATGAAAATGCTTTGATGCCCGACGAGACTGAGTAGGACAAAGAATCAAGATAGGAGACATGGATTTTGAAGAAGCCTTGGAGATCTAGCTTGATTATGTATGACATGGAAATTTTGTGGATGAATGTTTTGATTTTTGTATATGATGGTTATAACGCTTCCGCAGTGATGTTGTGGTTATGCTTGGGTTCTATAGTTGGCATCTTTACCTCCGCCGACGTCATACCTAAGTTATGTCGCCGGTGCCACTACTGGGGTTTAGTGGATCTGAGATCCTGTGTATGATATTAAATATATTTGTGGATATTGTGTAGAGTTTCTTACAGGTACTTGTATTTTGGTAAACGTTTAAGTTACAAATGGAACTCTACCCAATTTTCTACAGAAATCTATAATATTAAATTATATTGGTTTATTGACGGAAGGGTTATTAAGGAGAATAACCCGGTCCGTCACAAGTACTATTAGCAGACCACCACTAAGCAGAAGTAAGTCAAGTGCATCCATGAGAATTGCTTGAATATCGTAAATACATTTAATTCAATGAAATAATTATCTTCTTCATTTATTATTCCAATCATCTAAATGCTTGTGTGATTGCATTAATTTAAGGCCTAGGCTGCCTCTAAATCAGATGAACATCTTCACCTGTTGAACAAAAATGATCCTAGCAGCCTATGTTGCTCGACGACGATCATCCATGTTCATGCATGCAGCAAATAGACATCCCTTCACATGAGAGAGCACACATATGTAGAGATGATCAACCAAGCTCGACGACGATAGCAATAGCACTTAGTCGGCAAACAGAACCAATGTTGAACAAAAACAAATCAACATATACTCAAAGACATCAGTAACAATAATTAAAACAATCTAGCTGATTTATTAAAGAATTAAAGTATACATCAAAGAGTATCCATTTGCCTCAAAAATGCAACAGTGCTGCCAAAGTCTATGACCTGAGTGGGCGGCAATCTTAAGGTTGGGGTCCCCCCAAAGAGCATGGTGCAATTCACCGTTGAGCTCCAACGGCCATGAACCGGTTGAACCGGTTCAACCCTAAGTCTATGACCCTCCTATCTCTAGATAGTCCAGCAGGTCATTTCGCCGTTGAGCTCCAACATAACTTGGATCAAGGAAACCAACAAGGAAGCCTGGAGCCACAAAGGACGCAATTCGCCTACTGAAGTGAATGCCATCTCGGAATCTCTCATCCATGGCACAGTTGACTTTATCATGGCAGAACCAAGACCTCACCTCTCCTTCAAGCCGAGCATACTCATTCCAAAGATCGATGAGTTGCTACTGAGTCTCCTGAAACTCATCCTCGAGAGTGGCGACCTAATCCCGTCCTTGATAATTTTTAACCTTTAGCTCTCTAGATCTCACCTCTGACTCGAATAGCACCTGATTGAGATAGGCAACCCGATCTTCACTTCATAGAGTTTCGACAATGGCAACGTTTACTTGATGCTCCATGTCTTAATTATGGCAGGATCAACGTATAACTAGGATAGTCAAGAGATCTCACCTTCTCGCCAATGTAATGCTTCCTCACCACTCGAGTGCTTCCTAAATTTACCAAGTGCAACAATCAGTCAGGAACAACAGCGAAAGCAACATCACCGAATGAAGAAATTTGTGACGTGGATACCTCAACGTAAGACGGTCCTCCTTGACATGATGAGCTGAGAGAACTCTCGGCTCCAGCCCCAGTTGGAGCCACAAGAAATACTGAGGCTGTGCATGATAGGCAAGAGGCACCTTGAAACCCATAAGAGGGGTAGGCACGCTCGATGCATCCGAGGGCTCAAGTGTTGGTGCTTCCAGGCGAGGCACCTCCATAACTGCGACCACAATCTTTGGATTGTCGCCAACTACTTCTTCCTCCGCCTGATCGTCACTAGCACCCTCCTCAGGAAAAACAGCGAGAGGGGTAAACACAAATGCTTTTGGAGAAGAAGACACCAAGATTGGGATCCCATGCTCGACTACAGCCATCATGTCAATCCTTTTGCCCAGCTAGCTAGCCAACGGGTCCCTTGTTCTAGTAGTAGTATCTATTAGGGGCGCACCGCCCTCAGTTTCTCCAAACGATTCACTAAAACCCAAGTCATCTAATGAAGATCGATCAAAGCCTAGCCTCTGCGATAACTCGCTAGCTACTGGAATAGGCGCCTTTGCACAAGCCTTGTCAATCCTCCAGCACTCCTCAGAAAGGGTGGGCGACGGAGGAACAGTCTCGCCAAAAGCCCACTTGGGAGAGTCCCAGAAAAGTAGATCCCCTCACTTTCTCTTAGGGTAATGAGACAATGCGGCAGAGGCGTCATCCCCCTTTGTTCAAACCTCTCATTGTACTTCGTCTAGTGCACTTTGGGAGACCTAGTGATCAGTGTAACACAAGATGCCAACATACCCCTCAATGAGCCCCGTCAATGGCCGCACCATTTGTTCTTCACTCTTCAGAATGTCATCGGCGTAGGCCCTATTGACCCTACTCCATTTATTCGAGATGTTCCATTCAGGTGGAACCACCAAATAAAAAAAGCGTTCCTTCAACCCTTTATCGAGTTCAGGTTCCCCTTGCTTATCTTGAACTGCTTGTGGGCAGTGAAGAAGACCAAATTAGCATCCTAGTCAAATTGAAAGATTACCTTCAAAGCTCAAACATCCAGAGTAAACCCTTTGGTGTGGAGGAAGACGCACAGAGTCACTAGACACTAAACAGCATTCGGATTTCCATAGCCCTCAAGATCTCACCCAACTCCTTTGCGAACGGGATGTGAGGACTAGCCTTTAAATGCTCCTTATAGATGGTTATAAACCATGAGGAGAGCAAGCCATATCATCAATCCTAGGCTCAGTATACTGAATGATGCTTGTAATATAATATTTGCGATACAGAGACTCTATCGCTCTGCTAGAAAGGATGGACGGAATATCAGTGGTGCCCAGGAGCCATTTGAAATGACAATGGAAAACTAGGTTAGAGATATTCGAAGAACAAAGAGATGTAAAAATGAATGTGGGCCAGCGGTAAAATAGCTATAGCCTCAACCCAGAAGCGGCGTTGTTTAAAGATGTCAAAGGGGCGTGTCTCCATGATGACCGCAACACATGCCCACATCACAGAGTGCCACGGCATGTTAGTTCGATGGGTTAATCATGTTGATTGATGCTTCGCCTCCCTACGCAGGGCACTAAAAGCCTGACAGCCTAGGGGTTTGGATCGGCAAGTTGACAGCACAGCACAGGTAGGGATGCCCTAACATGCCCCTTTTCCAAGGAAATGACAAATTGGAGACGTACAACCCTAACGAGGTCAAGACAAATTCAATTGGTTTACATCTCGACCATGTGTTTGGGACCAATTGTTGCCAGTCATTTTGTCAAAAGACCAAGTTGTCAATGGTCCAAGTTGTTAGACTATTAGAAATGGCTCAACAGAAAATAACATTCAATTGCTTCAAGTATTCACATAATATAAGAATGTTGGCGCCATACAATATGAAGAAAAATCATGCTCAGTAGTTCCATTCATTGATTCATTTTACAAAGTACAATTTTACAACAGTGGACGTAGGACTCAAAAGGAAACAAAAATACATGGAGTAGTAACCTGATTATAGACATCCGGCCGACAATTAGGATAGACAATTGTAATAGGATAGCTCACCTAATGGCCGCTGCAGCACCCAAGCTGCTAGTATAATAGGAAGAATATGAAAAAAGCCTTCCCCTTGCAAGAGCAAGGTGCAGTACACCTGCTCTCACCTAGGAGGTGACCACCAAAAATCGTCCACCAAAGCCCGACCAAAGCCTCTGAGTCTGTGAGTCTCTGCAAGACCCATCAGGGCAACAAAGGGTAGGGCTCGATGTGGACGTAAAAAAAAGAGGCTCCTCCCACAGCAGATAGTGGAATAGCCCTCCACCTCTTTGGAACATATTCAGAGAGGGCTACTCGATACTAGCTAGGAGAAGAGGAAAATGGCCTCCAAAATCCAGACCTCACCCCGTACAACATGAAGATGGTTTGGGATAGACCTGAAAGAGAATAATCAAGATGGATTTCAGACACATCCTTGGGCATTAGCTTTAAATATTGGACCAAAGATTCCATCGATCCCGGCTTGTGGCTGCATAGGCTCCATGCCAGCTCCAAATAAACCCATTCCTCTTTAGATGGGCAATGCTTCATGATGCAAGGCGTAGAGAACCCCTTCATTTATAGCTACGAGTGGAGCTTAGCTAACATTCAACCGAGGAGATTGCACTGATGGTAGAAGATCACCGTCATCAAAAGATTGCCATCGGTAGGAAATCGAATCAGAACCAAATCTTGCCGAACTGAACAAAGTTGCAAAGCATCTGGGAAAGGAGTGCCTAGGAAAGGAAAGATTGTGCAGGTCTACAGGCAACGTCGAATCAATAAATATGCCAGTAGTTAAAAATTTAAACCTCCTGGCATAGAAGGCTAGTGATGGAAATGGCTATCTGTGGGATAGCCCAGAAACCAAATCTGCTAGAGGAAAAGAGGCACAAAAATGAAAGCCCAGCAGGATGCTTTCTTAGCCCTAAATCCGAAAGACAACGCAGCTGACCCAAGCAAGTTGACCCGAAACTGCTCAATAAGAAATGGGCAACTAGGGTTTCATGGTACCCTACCTTAACTGCCGACCCACTAGCTCGGCAACCGATAGCCTTCATAGCTTAGGACATGTGGGCATGCCGCACTAGCCATAATCGGCCAAGCAGCTTAGCAAATATGCTTAGAATATTGCCCCATGATTGCACATCACCCCCATAATGGTAATTATTACTTAGCAAATCTTCTTAGATAAAAATGGCCATGCAGTGCCCTCTACGATCGCTTTAACATTGGAAATAATATTCTTAGATAGTAGTGGTTACCATAGCCAGTCATCATGATTGTCGTGATAACTCAATGAATCCTCACAGGCTGCTATCATCAGTTGTGAAGACTAAGGAAAGCTAAGCTAACCCTCACTTTATAAATACCCCCTCTCCACCACGAGAGAGAGGATGAAGGCCAAAACCCTAGCCCTCTAAATGAGCAACCAAGCAGTTAATTCTCCAAAATAGTGCATACACTCCCCTCCCAGGCATTGATACACACTGCGGGGTTGGACTTTTCTTTTTGGATTATTCCCGGAATCCACCCTTCAAATCCTAATGGCGATCCTCCTTCAAATCCCAGAAGTCTCAGGAGTCAATTGATCGATAGATCTGGATCCCTATTTTAGGTCCTCCCTAGAGCACTAGCGATTCGATGTTTGATCCCAACTACAGAAGATTAGATGTCTTAATGGCTACCCTCCAAACTAGAATCCTCCCTCTCTAAACCACTCACAGTCGAGTGCACTTCATCCTCTAAGCTACTCCTAGTCGAGTGCACATCACTTCCAAAACTACTCCCAATTGAGTACACTCTACTCTCTAAGCTGCTCCTCGGACAAACACACTCCTCTCTAGGCCGCCTTTCAATTGAGCGCACCTCTCTCTAAGTCACTCCCCTCGAGCACACCACAGTCTCACAGCCACCCCTCAATCGGGTGCACCTCATTTTTTAAGCTGCACCTAGCCGAGTGCATTTCTCTAACCCACTCTCCGTTAAGTACATCCCTCTCTAAGCCGCTCACTTGCTAAGCACACCATCGAAGCCTAGTCCTCTAGCCAATACTCAATCCTCCTTATACATACATCTACGCATTATCTTTTCATCCTCCTATCTTTCTATTTATCTAAGAAAGATTTCTAATTTGAATAATGAAAGATATATCTGGAATAAGTCTCACCGTCCTCTAATCTCTCGTTTGTTAGTTGTAGGGTGTAGGATCCAAGTTCTCAGGAATGAAAACCGACTATGCTTTAGTTCAACCTACCGAGTAAGATCAATCAACTCTTTAATTCGTACAACAATCCAAATTTATAGACGTATCATATACTATAATCTAATGAGGTTTAAAAGTCATCTAACTAATATATAAATTATAATGTATTGGCTTAGCTATTTTTAAATTTATGATTATGATATTACATAACAATAATTCTGTTATTACATCAATTCTTTCGCAAATTTTATAAAATTTTAAAATATTATCTTATATACTTATGTTCATAAATATTTTCATTTTTTTCCTTCATTTTTTTTTTTCTTTTTCCTTGCGTCAGGTTTCAAAAAAGGGTTCGTTTTGTCCCGAGTGGATAAAGGACTAATTTTTTGAAAAAAGATGATGATGAAGAATAAAATAGACGGGTTCTGCTGGCACAAACACCACCTATTACACGGGGAGGAAGTGGGAGAGATAAGGTGGAAATGGCGAGTAGTATCCTCCGTCGGTCCTTGCTGTCTCAATCTCAGGGGTTCGGCACTTGGTTTTCTCCTATAAAGTTGTCATGGAAAAAGACGACCTTTCGTGCGTGTGCTGCTTCCTCTGAACTGAATCATCCGATCAGGTAGGCGGCAAAGTGCTACTGTTCTTCGGATTCTTAAACCTTTTTCCTTCTTTATTAATTGTTTCTTATTTGTTTCCATTCAATTGGTTTTACTTTCCGTTTCCGAAATGTCCAAATGAGTAGCTCCGTCTGTTTAGGCTCGCTCGGTCGTTTCAATTGCATATTTTACGCTTGTTTGTCGGAAACGTATTCATCAATGACTGCCTTTTATATTTTTCTTCTATCGCAAGGCATGATTTCTAGTGTGAATTCCGAATGCGGCAATTCTTCACATGCATTCCTTTCGCTTGATGATCCTATGTTAGAATTTCGTCATAGTCACACATATATAATTATAATTTCGTATATTTTACATATATACAAATATAGTAGTTTATTAAAATAATTAAAGTTATAATTTGGTATATTTTAGTTATATCTTATTAAAAAGTTATTTAATTAAAAGATTCGGCTTTTAACAAAAAGAATTACTGTTAAATAATTGAAAGAACGGCACTCTTTCTATCCTATAACAACATATTTACCCCATCACTTGGTGTGATTTTAAAAGAGCAGTTTTATGGCAGTATAGAAGAGAGGTTTGAAAGCGTGATTGGTAACTCTCTCTCCCGCTTCTCTGAAATCATTTTGTGACAGAAAGTTGAGAGGCTCTAACGCACATTTCATAAAATTTTGTAACTCTTATTAACAACGAGTCGCAGGGGTAAAGGTGTTGGGTTATAAGTCATTCCCGTATATGAGTCCCATACCCATTTGATGTCTCGTTTGGCGGCACGCACGATGATGCACATACACTGAATTAATTAGGAGAAAATTGTAGAGCGACACATGATAGAGATCTAACCCATGTATAAGCGTCAATTCTAAATTCAAGGCACATGAGAAGCATGCGAGGGACACACAAACATGATTTCGGGATTGTCTAGCCCTGATGTGCGCCCAAGGGGATGCTCATGTGCCAATTAATGTGGGCTCGCGCACCTGACGGGTGCTCGAGTACCGTTCCTGATATAAATGCACCTGATACAATTTTAGAGTTACCACTTTTATAATTTCTAAGCTTTTGGGCGCCAACACTATGAAAATAGGAAGTGAAAGAGAGAAACAAAGCAGGAAGAGGAAGGCTCGAGTATCCGAGTGAGTTTCAAATCGAGTTTTAGTCTCTACCGACCTTGGGTATGCGACTCTAGAAGTTTAGAATGACATTTTACTAGTATTATTTTTTCTCTTTTGTCTTGTACTCATTATTGATCATGTTTATTTATTATAAGATATTATGTCCTTATATTTATTGGGATTTGTATAACCGAATATTTGTTGTATAGTGGATATTTCAAGCGTACAGCCCTATGGTTTTTTTCTTTTATTCACAAGAAGGGTTTTCCATGTAAACTTGTATGTCTGTTATTATTCAAGATTATTATTTGCTTATTGTGCGTTGTCGATAATTTTCTCATGTTTTAAACAAGTGGTCTAGTTTCCAATAAGTATCAGAAATACGATTATTATTGTGTATTGAAATTTGTTTGAATTGATAAAGGTTGAAAACAAAATGATTTATTTGAATGGCTCAAATTATGTTATTTGGAGAAGTAAGATGAAGGATTTATTATTTGTTAAAATAATGTATCTTTCAATATTTACTACACAAAAGCTCGAGTCAAAATCCGAGGAGGAATGGGCTTTTGAACGTGAACAATTTTGTGGCTATATCCGGCAATTCATTGGTGACATGTTTAATCACATTCGGAATAAAACACACGCGAAACATTATGGGAGAAGCTTAAGACGCTTTATGCTTCAAAAATCGGTAACAATAAATTGTATCACTTGATAAAATTGATACAAGTGAGATACAAAGAGGATATGTCTACAGTCGACCACTTGAACGAATTTTAAAGATGTGTTAACCAATTAAGTGGCATGAGTATCAAATTTAACGATGAGTTGTTAGGCTTGTGATTGTTGACCACCTTATCGAATTTATGGGAGATGATACAGATCACCATCGCTATTACTACTCCAAATGGCATGGTGACCCTAGAGATAGTAAAATGAGTCGTGATGGATGAAAAGATGAGACGACAATCATAGGGCTTTTTTTTCACACTCCAAAGTGCTAGTTTCATAGTCACGAGGAAAAAGTAAAGGGTATGGCCCTAAATCTGGTAAGAAGAGAGGAAATAAGTCCCGTCAAGGTATCAAAACCTCAAATGCCACCACTGTAGGAAAAAGTGACACATCAAGAAATACTGCTACTAGTGGAAGCATGAAAACATTGAAGGGAACAAGAAGAAGGCTGAGAAGACCCAACATGAGGAGAGAGCCTCAGTTGTTACCAAACTTGATTTGGTGTTGGTTTGTAAAGAAGATGAAGCAATCAATTTAGTGGATCACGAAACTTATTGGGTGGTGAATAGTAGCACCTTACTTTATGTCGCGTCTAGAAGGGAATTTTTTACATCTTACACTCCTAGTGATTTTAGAGTGTTAATGATGAAAACTGAAGGCACGTCTCAAATTATTGGCTATGGCGACGTGTGTCTAATCACCAACAATGGAACCAAGCTACTGTTGAAGGATATTCGACACGTCCCGAATATTGGGCTGAATCTTATTTTAATGGGGAAGTTAGATGACGAAGGGTTCTGCAACACCTTCTCTGAAGGGGTATAAAAGTTAATTAGAGGTTCTCTAATTATATGTTGTAAGCCTCAATTTCAACCGAAGACATACACGTAGCGAGAAGCAATGAGTCTTTGGATCTGTGGCACCAATGATTGAGCCACTTGAGTAAAAAGGGGTTGAATTGTTTGGCCAGGAGAACTTTTTTCAAAGTATGAAGGAAGTTAAGCCGAAGACTTGTTCACATTGCATGGCAGGAAAGCAACGGAGAGTTTTATTCCATGGAAATTTGCCCACAAAGATGATAGGTCTTCTTAAGTTGGTCCACACTGATATATGTGGCCCTCTTAAAGTGAAAACACTCGAAGAAGTACTCTATTTCATTATCTTCATTGATGATTGTTCGAGAAAGCTATGTATATATCCGTTGAAGTCGAAGGATCAAGCTTTTAACGTCTTCGAACAGTTTCATGTTCTAATAGAGAGACAAATGGGAAAAAAGTTAAAGTACATCCAGAGTGACAACAGTGGAGATTATATTAGAGCATTTGACATGTACTATGTCGAACCCATGGAATTCGATACCAAAAGATTCTATCGAAGACACCATAATTGCATGGTGTGACCGAGCGGATGAATAGAACACTGATCGACAGAGTTCGCTACATGCATTCGGAGGAAAAGCTCCCGGGTTTGTTTGTTTTGGGGAAGCCTTGAATGCTGTGGCTCACGTGATCAACCTATCACTTAGTGACCATCTAAATGGAGAAATGGCGGAGGTGTAGTTTGGAAAGGAGGTATCCTACGACCACTTGTGCATATTTGGATACAAGTCCTTCGTTCACATCCCGAAGGACGAAAGGTCTAAGTTGGAATCAAAGATGAGGCAATACATCTTTTTCGGTTACGGGAAAGTTGAGTTGGGCTATCGGTTTTTTATCCAATAGAGAAGAAACTTGTCCAGTCAAGGGACGTGGTGTTTATCGTGGATGAAACTATTGAAGATATTGGCAAAGCAAAAACGGTCATTTCCAACAATGACAAAGCCAACTTTGTGATATGAATCATGAATTCTTAATATCGGTGCCTATTTGTAATAAAGATGGTGATCAAGGCAATGTCGAAGGAGAAGAAGACTGTGAGACTCCTATACTTGATGGAGAGGATGACGCAAATGTGGATGATGTTGCTAATCATGACAACATTAGACCTGCTGAGACTATCCCACTTTGACGATCCATAAGAAATCGAAGGCCCTCCTCTCGCCTATCGGCTAATGAATATGTGCTGCTTTCCCATGGAGGAGAACCTGAAAGCTTTGATGAAACTATGGAAGATGACTATAAGTCAGAGTGGATGGAGACCATGCAAGATGAAATGTAATCATTGTAGGAGAATCACACATTTAAGCTAACCAAATTGCTCAAGGTCAAACGAGCTTTAAAGAATAAGTGGATCTTTTGTGTGAAGACTAGTAAGAATAACTCATAACCAAGGTATAAGGCGAGGTTTGTTGTGAAAGGTTTCAACTAATGAAAGGGTATTGACTTCGAAGAGATTTTTGTCCCTATTGTGAAGATATCTTCAATCAGGGTAGTTCTTAAATTGGCTACAATTCTTGATTTGGAAGTTGAACAATTGAACGTGCGGATGGTATTTTTTCACAATGACCTTGAGGAGGAAATTTACATGAAGCAACCGAAGGAATTCTAATTGACTATCGGAAGTCAACTTCATGATATCTAGTTGTATTTGAGGGAGGAGCTATCTTGTGGCAATCCAAGTTACAAAAATGCATTGTTCTCTCTACTACTGAGGCGGAATTCATTGCTGTGATGGAGACAAGCACGGAGATGTTATGGATGAAGTTCATCCGGGAACTCAACTTCAAGTAAGAGCGATGTGCTGCTTTGTGATAATCAAAGCACTATTCACCTTTGTAGAAAATCATCATTTCATTTTTTATCGAAGAATATTGATGTGAGATATTATTAGGCAAGGGATGTCCTCTATTCGAAGCTGTTAATACTTGATAAGGTCAGAACCGATGAGAACGGATCAGATATAATGACCAAAATGATATAAAGGGGAAAGCTTGAAGTTTGCCAAACTATAGCCGAGATGATGATAGCCCCTACAAGATCGTGAGAGAAAGTTTGTTAGGTTATGAGTCACTCCCGTGTGGGCCCCATGCTCATTTGATGTGTCATTCGAAAGTATGCAGGAGAACACACGTATACCAAACTGATTAGGAGAAAATTGTAAAGCGGTACACGACAGGCGCATGACTCACGCATGTGCGCCAATTCCAGATTGAGGGCGCCTGAGAAGTGCACAAGGGATGCACGAGTGTGAATTCGGGATTGTCCAACACCTAATGTGCGCCCGAGGGGGCACTTGTGCACCGATTACAATGGACTCATGCTTTCCTAATATAAATGCACTTGACCCGATTTTAGGATTAACACTCTTGCAATTTCTAAGTTTTTAAACACCGACACTGTGAGAAAAGGAAGAGAAAGAGAGAAAAAAGGGAGAAGAGGATGGTTCAAGCATCTGAGTAAGTTCCAAATCGTATACTAGCCTCCACCGACCTTGGATGCGCAGCTCTTGAAGTTGAGAAAGACGTTTTACCGATCTTATTTATTCTTTTTTATCTTATGCTCATTATTGCTCGAACTTATTTATTATAAGGTGTTGTGTCTTATATTTATTGGGGTTTGTGGAACCAAACATATATCGTATAGTGGATATTTCGGACGTATAGTCCCGTAGTTTTTCTCCCTCATTTGCAAAAAGGATTTTCCATGTAAAATTGTCTTTTATTATTTGTGATTATTACTTATTGTGTGTTATCGATTATTTCTTCACGGTTTAAACAAGCAGTCCAATTTCCAACACAAAGAAAAAAAATTAGTTGTAATTTCTTTAAAAAAATAAAAATGAAAAAAGAAGGCAAGAAAAGATTTAGGCATTGTCATTATTAATTATTTCTGCATTATTGATTTGTGAAGTAATATGATATTTCCACGATCGGCATATAGTTTTAAATCTCATAAAATTTATATCTGACATTACTTGAGTATCAGATAGGAAGAAGTGGAAATGGATAGTCATGCTGTTATGGTTTTCATGATTCCAATCTTATGAATTCAACTAAGCTTTGCCAGTATATGGTGGTATGTTCATTCACGTTGCCCTTCCAATAATACGGAGTATTTCTGTTAATGACTGTTAAGGAACCAGCTCATTCTATACTCAACTTCCTAGTTCACTCGTGCTCAAATTTGGATACAAGGATGGGGCTTCCTGAGAATTGAACTCATTAATAGACAAAAATAATAGGATATCATGTCAAAAAACATTGTCATCCCAAAAGTTCATTTTGTCAGGTAAAAGAGACAATAATGGTTTTATATATTGACATGATAAAAATAAAATTTGATGCTTGTTATTCTCTGGTGACTTTAGGTCAGAGGCATCACTGTCTGTAGGAACACATCTCATACCACATCCCAATAAGGTAGTGAATGCTCACCTAACATATCTTCTTTATACATGTATTTGAAAAATTAAGGTGTCTACATAATCATGTTGCACAGCCTGTGCTAAACTTCATTCACAGTGTAGGTTGGCTCTCAATATATTTCATTCAGTATTTTAGCACTATTCTTAATTTCTCTGTAAGGTTGAAAAGGGTGGGGAAGATGCCTTCTTTGTGAGCAGCTGCGGTGGTGTAATTATTGGTGTTGCTGATGGTGTATCTGGGTATGCTACTCTGATTCTCAGAAGCCATTTTTATTTTTATAGCATTTTACTATCCCCATGGGATATTTTGAAATCCAAGTTGCAGTTAGTATTACCTAATGTTCTTGATTTCTAAATATTTCTCTGAACTTGTATTATATGATCAATTATAAGGGATTCCAGACATATAACTCAGGTAGCATAGTCGCATGCTCTTATAGTGTCTGTGCTTTGCCTTATAATGATGTCTGTGCTTTGCTAGATGGGCCGAGAAGAATGTGGATCCTGCATTATTTTCTCGGGAGCTCTTGTATAATGCTGCATCTTTGGTGAGGGATGAGGAGGTAATTATCTCTGTCAAGTTCTACATCTGCCACAATTTTTCCATCAACCTTTAACACGGGAAAAAGGATCAGCGACTCTTACGTATGAGCAAACTATCCATTTTGATGCTCATTTTCTGTACAATTTAGCTTATGCATATTTGGCATGTCATATTTGACAGGTGAATTATGATCCACGGATGCTATTAAGAAAGGCCCATGCAGCTACTACTTCTGTTGGTTCAGCAACTGTGTAGGTTTACAGGTTCCTTTCAAAGATTACCCATCTGCTGTTGAATCTGCCATAGATGCATGCCAATGCTATTGGAGATTCCCTTAAAGTATTTGTCACCATTATGTGCTTTGCTTCTGTTAATCATGTAGAATTCTTGCTATGCTGGATGGAAATGGAATTCTCAAGATTGCAACTGTTGGAGATTGTGGACTACGAGTTGTCCGTAAAGGTAAATTTCAAATAGAGAGAAATTTTCGAACATAGGAGCTGTCTGATACTTGTGATTTTAGTGAACTTGCAGGACAAATAGTTTTTTCAACATTTCCACAAGAACACTATTTCGACTGTCCTTACCAATTGAGCTCAGAGCCAGTTGGTCAAACGTACCTAGATGCTGTGGTATGCCAATTCACATTCTCTCGTATTTTTCCAGAGCAGTAATAAAGTTACATCTTTGGTCTTCTCTTTTTACGTGCTTTTTTGCTTAGTAAAGTTGGGGGAGAGGGATTGAACCTGAGTCCTCGGGACCTCAACCTTAATAAACTTGTTAAGGCCTCTTTTCATTAATGCTAAATTCACTTTGTTGACACCTGTGAGTACTTTCTCAACCCCCTCCCCCTGCCAAAAAAAAAAAAAAAAAAAAGGACACGCCTGTACTACATCAGATCCTTGGGTTTTCCATAAAAACTAGATGGCATGCAGGAAGAAATAATAAGGGCTCTAATAAAGTATAAACTAAAGACAAAAATACTTAGACGCTCAAGTAGACATTCCGCTGTGATATTTGCACTAGTCCCAACATTGGCATTGTTCTATTTAGAGTACTACTTTTATTTTTTATAATATTTATCCTGGCTCATGTGTTTTTGTGTTTGGGTGTTCAGCGACCACTGTAAGTCATTTGTGCAAGTCTTTGCTTCCCCCCCCCCGAAATACTTGTATTTAATCGTTGGTACTTTAAGATGGGTAGTGACATTTGCAGCCTTCAAATAAGTTAAAAAAATGTCTAGAGATATTGGGAAAAAAAATGCAGAGTCCTACGCTTGGAATCAATACTACAGGGACATGGTGATGAAACAATATCTTCTTTTTCTGAAGGAAAAATTAAGAGCCATCTTGATCATCAGAAGACTCTAGTGGGGCAATGATATTTGGAAAAAAAAATTGTTAGGAAATATCCATATTTATTAATTTAAACGTGTGGAGTAATGTCATTGCTATGTGGTAGTAGTGGACATCTTCATCATCACATAGGAGATCATCTTCTGCCCCAATGCAGGTATGCAGTGTGGAACTCATAGAGGGAGACACTATAGTGATGGGATCAGATGGACTTTTTGACAATGTTTTTGACCATGAGATTGTATCAACTATGAACAGCCATAGTGATGATGTTGCTGAAGCTGGTACTTGTCCGTTGGTTTGAAATCACCCTTAGGGTTGATGTTATTCCTCAAGCTTCATAATCTTCTAAATGAGATGTGATTTTGATGCTAGCAAAGGCGCTGGCTAGTCTGGCAATGGATCATGCTGTGGACTCGAAATTTGATTCCCCATATTCATTAGAAGCGAAAACAAGGGTAAAAAGATCGCATCAGCCTACTTGTTCATATTTGGTTACCATTCTTGAGTAGTACATGCAACTGCATTAAGAATGATTTGTTTGCAGGGTTTTGATGTGCCACTCTGGAGGAAGGTGCTAGGGATGAAACTAACAGGCATTGTTTGCTCAGACAATTACGGGTAACTTTGCATCTATTTCTCATCCAATGCTGTGGCTTATTTGTACTACCACGCTGATTGTGCAGGTGGAAAGCTAGATGATATCACTGTTGTTGTTGGCCGGGTCATAAGCTCGCAGAACGGTGTCTTGGATGAAGTTCAATAGGAGGTATGCCTCTATATTCCGTCAGAAGACATTACAAAGATTTTTTAATTTTTTTTAATTTATCATTCTCTGGAAGGTGATTTCTTCAGTACTGTAACTACATTAATTTGAATACTGATGTATGTGATTACATTATCTAATAAGTTCGAGAAACTCTCCCCAATTTTTACCCTTGCACATCATTGGCTTAAACTGCTTACCAATGATACATACTTATTTTTAACTAAGCTCTGATTAACCAGGTTGATTGAGTTATCAGATTTGGAAATCATCAATCAAGGTGCAAAGCTGATGCCTAGTAACTAGCTCATGTTTGCACGAGGAGCATATACGTGTGGCACATGGGAGCAAGCACACGTACATTCCCATTTGTCACCCAGACTTGGACCCATGGACTTTTTTTCATTTTTAATGCCTAGCAAACATCCCACGTGATTCGTTGAAACATACTTTTCCCTATTAATTCCAGCAACCACAAAAATTTACCTAAAAACTAGCTGAGCTTAATTTGAGAAGCTGAAAATTTCAATCTTTTGAGATGCATTGAACTGCAATTTCCAGGATGTGACGTTCAAGATGTGGCATGTGAGATTTGGCATTTGTCTTTGAGGAGTAATGCTTGAGATGTGCTGTGCCAACGGGGTGAGGGATTTCATGGCGCTTGAATGGAACGGTGTTCTGTGTGGTGTGGCATTAACTCATCATCATTGGGACATTCATGGTGTGCAGATAAACACACATCCTGAAAGGAAGCAACTTCCTTCATCCATCGGGCCACGTGAAGCAAAAACATAAAATGCAGGTCATGAAACTCCAGTCACAGGCTATTCAGCAGTGAAAGCTCCATCAAAATTGTCTAATCAACTTGCAAACCCCCAGAGGTCCATGATATGGGAAAAATTAATGCTTGGAGGATTAATACTCTCAGGACATCTATTAATCCATCTATTTTTTTATGAGCCCATCAGCTTGAATAGATAAATGGCATATCACCTGATTTTGTCCCCCTATAACTGCTCATATGGGAATTGCCTATCCAGGAGGGCATGGCAAGAAATACATCATTCCTTCATAAATAGGACTAACTACACACTCCACTCTGGCCAATTATCAGACCACTGTTATCCCAGCGCTTTCCATCTCTCATGCAGCAGCAAATAAGAAGAGCAGAAAGAAGTAGGACGATTCAACTACCGTGGGAACTCTCTGCTCTGGCTAGTGTCATCATTGATTTCTTGGAAGAAGGCTTTTGCAGATTCATAGGTAGATCAACAGATGGATGCAGCAGGAGCATGGAGGAGCATTCTTGGTAGCCATCCCCTCATGAGGCCCCCGTGTCCATCTTTTTTCACTATTGTTTGAATAACATCCCGCATAGAAACACTGCTGAATCTGTCACACCCACAAACACCCTGCACACCCAGTCACGTGCATCTGCGTTACATCATTTGCTAAATTCTAGCCTGACAACATAATCCATGACCTCTTTTCGATTTGTGTTTAAGGTATCAATTATCTTTAAACAACTTTTTACACCATTCTACAATCGGAAAAGTGGACAATTGGAATATATCTGCAACACAAAAGTAAAATTGTAAATAAGCATTTCTATTTGTGTTTAAGGTATCAATTATCTTAAACAACCTTTTTCCACAATACTACAATCAGAAAAGTGGCCAATTGGAATATATCTGCAGCACAAAAGTAAAATAGTAAACAAGCATTTCCAACATCAACGTATACTGAGCAGAAGTTTATTTATAAGCACCAATAGGAATTGGAGGTATGATGGCCAAGGCCAAAAAAAAGCTCCGAAGTATAGAGACAGGCTCCTCTTCGTTCCAGACAGTAAGGCTTTTTTGCAGCACTTTATACAAGAGCCCTCCCACTGTCATTTCTAAAAAGATGTATGTAACTGCTTTCATAACTCAATAGTAATTGACAAAGATATTCCCATTGTATAGTCAGCATAATCACGACTAGGAAGAAGATATCAGAAGTGTGTCCATTCAACATCAACTTTAATCCATGCAGAGACAATGAGCTTTAATCGTATACCAATTTTTAATTAGCGAGTGATAGTTAAGCCAAGTTCCCTTAGTTGCATACAAATTGTAAATTGTGCGAATGAATTTGGAACACAAGTAATTTTCTGGTATATTCATGTTACAAGCAGAATGGGCAATGAACAGATAAATCGATAGCCCAATGCATGAGGCTTTCTATATCATGGGCTTCAGGGAGGGTCAGATATATACAACCTTGTACCTGCATGTATAGAGCCTGATTTTATTGACTGAAAATGCAATCCCTAAGCTACAAGGGAGCAACCTTACCGATCGCACCAAGCTCACCCTCAATATGTAATGAACAGTAAGTGCTGATATTTTTTAGTGGTGGTTTTGGTGAGGGAGTAGATGGGATCACGGCTTTGGATGGCGACTGAGGTAACTTCATGAATTTAACGAATCTTCTGAAGAAGGCTTTGGGCAGCCAAACTGTGATGGTAAATGGCCTATAACAGTGAGATCAGGCCTTGGAATTCCAAGAGTTTGTTTCCTGAGATTGGGAATATCTAGGTGGAGGAAACTGTGCAATTTTTCATTCCAGCGGGACCTATTGGTGAAAGGTGGGTGTATTTCCCAATGTTTTCACATATTTGTCAAACTCGTCGGGTATGGTGACAATGGAAGCAGGGCTGATGAACTCTGAATTTAGAGAGATTCTGCTGAGGTCCAGTCTAATGAGGATAAGTGAGGTCTCTCAGGTGGCGTTAAGATTAAAAATTATGTTGATACAGGAAGAATTGTATGTAATGAAAAGATTACAGATAATATACTAAATTCAAATCCATCTCTAAAATCACGACTCACCTCTCCCCTCCCACCGTCTTGTATTCCATTCTTGGTCTTTTTTTCTCTTCTAAATTATCATTCCATTCAGCTCAAACTCTTCTGTTATTCAGATATTCTCAGACCACAAACTATTCCAAATGCAGGATTCAAGACAAAACCCCAAACCTGCTTATAGAGAAAGTTCTGAAACTCAATCAAGACACCATGGTATCTTTAGGACTCATGAATAATATAACCAAGGGAAATAAGGTGTAGATGGAATCCGTTGGAGCTCATAATTTAAAATTAAGTCTTGACTGACCTTATAAAGAGCCTGCACATATCAGATCCATGATGTCTTTTGGAAGATATTTTGATAATTTTCACTACCAGTCAAACTTGGCATTCGATATTTTTAATTATCAGTTAGGAACTTCTATTATTATGTTTAATATAATTTTGTCCGACTAGGATCAGAAAATAAAATAAAATATTATTACACTAAATTTTTGGTGAATCCCCTAAATTAATTATATCACCTTGGAACCAAAATAATTGGATAATTGAAAACTCCTCAGGCATTTTCCCGTCATCAGCCGCTCACCATTGGCAAGCCCTTCTTCTTGGTATAATGGTAATTAAACAAAACCTTGAGGGCATTGAGAGGATTAATCCTAACTAATTTTCCTGCCAAATACCCTAACAAATTCTATTTAAATCAGGCCTCCTCTTTGTTGGATGGCCCATGGTAGCTTTCTGTTTTTTTTTTTTTTTTCAGTTCAGCCCGAATAACAGAATTCAGTTTTGAGGGAGAAGGAGTTGAGAGGGAGAGAGGGGGGGAAGGAGAATAAAGAAAAAGAGGGAGCCGATCACTTTCTAGGCTGAAGCTTTGTTTGAAATCCACCGCCATTGTTGCTGCTGCTGCTGTTTTGCTGGGCCGTGGAGTAATTAAGCAAGTGATCCTTATCCCTCATTATTCCTATCATCTCACTTGTGTATCCCTTCTCCTTGTTAACAATTTTACTCATTTTCATAATCCTGAATTGTACTCCACGTGTAGACTTCATATCCCTCAATTTTGTTCTTCACCGTCCATCTTAGAATTCAAGTTGAAGGACTCATTTACCTGGTGGATTTACTTATATTTTGGTATAAAATTGGTGGTGTGAATTATTAAGGTAAGGAGGTGTTGATTTGGATTATGTTTCATAACTGTAAATCGAAACTACAGTAACATACCTGAGGATGAGGATGATAGAGAGTAACTGGGAGAAAATCAGTTTTTGAACCATTTGGGGGCTAACCATTTATACATTTAGCTGATGCGTTCATGCCTATTAAATTGTCACTCTTATACTATGTGATGCTATGTTTAATATTACATTGCTAAAACATGAGTTCAATTACATGACGAGGCAATATACGATTGACAAAGACAACATGATAACAGAAAACTAGTTCAATTCACTTCTTACTAAGATTACATACGAAAAATCAATGTGTTCGTGATAGCAAATTTGCCGCTCTTATACTATTGTATGCTAAGTTTAATATTTCATTGACAGATGTGATTTTAATTATCCGAAGATGCAACAACTGATTGACAAAGAAGCAACAATAAACACTGAAAACAAGTTCCATTCTTTGTTGTTTTTGCTAATTTTAGAACCACTGCAATGCTCCCGAGCTAGAAAGCACAGACATCCTTTTAGGCTCAAAGTGTCAATATCCGATACATATCAGGCACCGACATGCCTCAGACACGTTGAGACACGTGTCGAACACGCTCTGACATGTGTTAATTTATTTTTGTCTAACACATTTTGAACACGGTCCGGATGTGTTCCGACACATTTTGAACATATTTCAGACATGTCCTGACATGTTTTGGACACGCTCCTAACACATTCCGACACATTTTAGATACGCTGAATAATTTTATAATTTTAAAGAAATTGTAAACCATTTTGTAAATTTTAAGAATTTAAAGTCGTACTTCTCTTTTTCATTTTTATCAATAGTTCCCACTTCCCAAGATTATCTCACAATCAATAGAGACTCCTTTTGTGGTAGGCCGCACTTTTCTTTCAACAAATTTTCATAGGATACAAAGTCATGATTCAAAAAAGAAAAGACAAACACGGAAGTGAAACAAATGAAAGTAATAATATAACTAATCTTTTGTGGAGCAATAATTTAATTTCTTCATCACAAATGAAGGCAATAACCCACAAAGTTAGTATAAAAAATAGTATTCATCAATTAAAAAATTATAAACCGTAATTTTAATTTTAAGTATTCTCAACATGTCGTGTCCTTAATTTTTAAATAATAGTATGTCGGTGTGTCAGTATCGCGTCGTGTCCATATCCCGTGTCGGTATTCATGCTTCATAGCTCCTAAGTGATGATTTGAGGGAGATTTTTTGGTTGAAAGAATCTTTATAATTCAAAATATTCCATGTCCTCATTGTGCCAATGCACCGTTGAAAATTTAAGCAAATGTGGTCCCTCAGACAATATGCCAATGAGCCGGCAATTGCGGTTGGTGAGAGAGAGTAGCAGTTTTGGGTAGCATCTGTTCCTCTTCCGCGTAACAGTTTAGGTGAGTGGATTTCTAGTTAATCGGGTGGCTCTAAAAATTTAATGTTTAATGCATTTAATGCTCTAGTATTTTATTGATAAAGTAATTTATAAATTCCTTCGGTTTACACAAGTAGTGAACCGGTGTCTTTTTTCCTCTGAGATGATTTCATTAGTGCTTGCATGGCAAGACCGGTGCTCAAGCACTGCGTCGGGTTTCAAACGGCAACGACATTTCATGAGTTTTGTTTGGTAGTAATAAAATAGAGTATAGTTTTCCTATTTACGGCTTTAGAAATGACATTAATAAATTAACAAATTCGGAGATAATTCGGTAAGTCTTTCGAGATGGTATACAAGCGGGCACTTGAATGACAGAGGACCCGAGTGAGTTTGGTCCAGGGTTTAGACATGGTGTTTAAGTGATACCATTTTATGAGTCGTATATTGTAGCTTGCCATGGTGGGCTCAATTTGGTGCTACATAAATCTAATATTTAGTGTATTCGCAAATCTTCATTATTCTTCCAGTGATAATATTCTTCATTTTAGTTTTAATTATGTGAGTATGATCCTTGTTAATACTGAATAACACTTCCATTATTTCACATTGTGGAGTTCCTTTGCATTATACATGATTGTGTGATTATGTTATAATTTTCTTACGGCCAATATAAAGAAAATTATATGAAAATAATGTAGTCACAAAGAATATAAAACCTAAAAAACATAGTATGGTTAATAGTCGTTCGATACCAATCTCCATATCATGGTGGTGATGAAATATATTGCTCAATATAGAGGGATACTTACAAGCGTATGAGCTCTGTATAGTATGGAATCCGGGGATCTTACGACAAGAGATGTTAGATTTGACATATTGTGGCGATTCTGGTACCCCCGGTGGCCAGCGGGAATCTGAGTAGTGATATTCTCATACCTTTAGTGGGCATAGTGAATCTAAATGATGATATTCCTGTAAACTTGGTGGCCGGAAGGAATATATATGTGGAGGGGACGGTTGCAAACTCGCAGTGGCAAAGTTTCAGGAGACAATTGAATTGGTATGATGTCAAACGTGTGAGTATTGATTAACTCATGTGGTTACCTAGCTGTCGAGAGTGTAAATACATGGCCCTTGGTTTATCATGGTAAAATAGGATCCAAAAACTTTCAATGATATCTTGTCACTATTGATATCTATTAAATTTTGGATTTAGTGGAATTTATGAATTATATTAAGTAGAATCCATGACTTGGATTCAACGAAATTCAGATTTTGTGTAGTCCATGATGTTATGTTGTTATTCAAATTTTGAAATACGAGTCATTCGTGTTAACATTTAGGCCTAGGTAATCCTTGTTTTATAATATTTGGACTCAAGGGATCCCCACCTGTTATTGATGAGATCTAAATGATGTGGAATCACTTTGTCTTCATGATGTGTGTCCAATGAGAACTATTATTGTTGTTGCTTTTAAACTGTAATTACTACGAGTAATAGAGCCTCAAATAAAATTTATTATTGAGCTTCATAATATTATTATTGTTTCATATATCTTGATATTATTTATCCGAAAAGATTATTAACTATTATGTGTTATTAATTATTATCACTCATTGAATATTGAACTCACCCTAACATTCATTGGCTCTAGATTAGACCAGAATTCAAATCGCTAGTGGAGGATCTTTTTTGTGGCTACAGAACATCAGGTAGAGAGTATCTAGGAGGTTAGTTGAAGATGTTTTCTATTACAAATTGTATGGAAATTATTTTTGGGGCGCTGACCAAAGGTAGCTGCTTTGTATATTCAACTTTATATTTTTATTAATGTATTCAAGGCATTAGACCCTTTAAGAATGATTATATTTTCAAAATATATTCTTTTATGTATAATGGTAATTAGATGAAAAGTTTGGTTTGAGAATTCCTCCTGAGCAGTCAGGGCCGGGTCTAGCTGTTCAGGTATGTGTGGCCACATCACTAATAGATAACAGAAAGGAAGCGCATTGCAAAAAGTGATGTTCAAAACTTAAACCCTCAGCAACTTGTGAAATTCTGAGTGGAGTAAGCTAAAATTGAAGAGCTTTCAGCACATTTTGGCCATGTTGTAACCTCCATACTAACTTTATCAAAGACTAGCTATCACGAAAGAACACTCAAAAAAGTAAATTGGCATCCTCCAGATTACCAAATTCAAAGGAAGCCAACAGTTCTCCACGCAAGCGCACACACACAACCAATTGAAAAATAATCACCTGGCATTGCAATCGAGTCTTCACGACATCAAGCGGTGACGTGACAACGGCAGCTAACGCCCCAGCCTCTACGCCAGCGGTGGCATGAACGATTAACCTTTCATCACTAGCGCTCTCCGGTGAAATCTCCATCAGCGCTCTCTTTGCCGCCCGTAGACGGAGAAATGCACCGCTGTAAACGGTGCGTTCATCATTACAGTGGTCCTATACGACGCGTAGAACGCCCCGAAACCCTCTTCCCTCAACACCCTCTTCAAGCAGTCTCACACCCCAATATACGCCCCAACTCCGCTGCCGCTCAATTGCAACCTCTGCTTCACCATATCCATAGGCGTGAAAACGGCGTCGCTCGTTACCGTCGCACACACTCCCCACGCCGCGTGAGCTAAATGACTGTTCAAATTCCCGCCGGACAACGCCTTCTTGCAGAATTCGTAGATAGAGAAGTCAACGGCGTGGGCCGGCCCAGCGCTGAGGCCCATGGCTGCGATGCCGCGGTACAGGCCGATGGACAGAAAGGCGCTGCGAATTCCGATGGATTTAACCGGGCATGACCCAAGAGCTTGCAGCTGGGTTTTGATAGTGTCGACAGGGAACATGGCCATGTGTTCGACGCAGCCGGCGATGGAGCCGGCGATCATGAACTGCCAGAAAAGAAGCCTGTAATAGCCCAAGTCCTAGAACATAGAAAAATCCCCGATGTCAAGTTACAATTACAAAGGATGGTGGTCCGGTCAACGTAAAGATGTTGACCGGAAGGCCTGAACAAGGTGTAATCCGGTCAACGTAAAAGGTTGACCGGAAGGCGTATTCCGGACAACGAGTGTTGCCCGGAAGACGTGATCCGGTCAACATAAAATGTTAACCGAAAATCATACATGAAAGGAAGGGAAAGAGAACGGTAATCCGGTCAACGCCAGTAAGTTGACCGGATTGGAATTAAATGAGAAATGTGTACCTGACGAGGTCAATTAATTTGGAGATTAATGAGGAAACTCATTGGACATATAAAATCGTAAATAACTCTGAAAATTTAAGAAAGAGACTGTTGAGAAATGAAGAATCGTAATAATGTGGAAATTAATAAAAAGCCATAAATGATATACTTTAGTGTGGCTAACTCAAACGACGACCGCCAAGGCCTATAAATAGAATTAGAAGAAATGAGAAAGAGGCACGCAATAGAATTCTATGTAAAGGAAGGCCAAGGGATTCAAGGCAAGGTAAAGAAAAGTAGAAGAAATCCAGGCAAAAGTACTCATCCCTGTTTTCAAGTTCATGATTACGCATAATTTCTACGCTAGTATATCTGATATTATATGAACTTATATGATGTTATTCTGTTCTTTTTATATCTGATGCTTGAAGTATGATTATTGTTCGATAATTGCATGTTTAAGGAAAAGATTTTATGATGTTTGGTTTTGTTCTGCTCGAAGAATGATTTTCTGTCGATTTAAATGAACTGTGATAATTGTATCATTAAAGAAAAGAATTCCGTCCAAAAAACTCTGGTCTTTTTATGAACAAAGTACTCCGTCCTCTTCTGAAAAGTACTCCGATTTTGAAAGAAGAGGAACTCCGGCCTTTACGTCTTTAAAGAAGCATTCCGTCTTTAAGAAGCACTCTGTGACAGAACGGATTTTTTTTTTTTTTTTTTGATTCCATCATTCCTAACACAATTGAAAACCTACTAAACCGGAGTGCAAAGATCAGAATCTGTCCCCAGGACCCATATACAAGTAAAGCGGAAGTTATACTAACACTTGTTGAAGCATTCATATTCATTCCAAAATATTCATTTCCGAGTACATAGCCAAAACGTTTAACCATAGAAGTCCATCAAAACATTACAATAATATTTCTCCAAAATAAGCTTTTGAGATCTTTAATCCTTGAAAGCTCTAATTACTCCAACTCGTCAGTCTGAAGCTCTAACGCTTCATCTGGGGGAAAAATATAAAACAGTGGTAGAGGCCCGACAAGTTACATGCACATGGGTAATAAAACGATGATGCGAGCGGTCATGTAGCTATACATGAATCGGACGGTAAATCGAGAATGCAGTCCAAAAACATACCTTGGCAAAGCTATACTTCAAAATCGGTAATCGTACAAACGATAAAAACATATGAGAACATATCGGTATCCCGGTCGATAAACGGTGAAACATACATATCATATCGGTAGACGGTCTTTCATATTCGGTAATCGGTACTTTATATTCGGAAGTCGGTGCGGTAACATAACATATCAAGAAAGCGATAAACATTACTTCATATCATATCGGTCACGGACCACGCCAAAATACCCTACTAGCTAAGGGGGCGAATAATCGAGATAGATTGTGTTCACTTCACACAATCTAAGGCCCGTCTTGTCATATGGGTATCCCATCTCACGGGATCGGTACGGTATGTCACCCGAAGGTAGGCCGTGCGGTAATTCCCTCTGTCCATAACGCCCGAGGGCGGGCGGACCTGAAATAACTCCATGGACGAGTTATCTCGATTACCACCGAAAAGTCTTAAGGCATGCCGGAGAACCTATCACAGGTGTGTAGTCGGTCAGTCTTAAAATAATATGAACACTTCTCTTCGTGAAAGCCATTTTTAGTAAACCGTAGTTTATTTTACTGTGCGAATTCGAGTTCAATTTTCAATGCAAACCGGAGTTCATTTTCACATTAAGGACGGAGCTCTTTTTCATGTGCAAAACCGGAGTCATTTTTCATTCTAGCCGGAGTTCCTCTTTTGTTAGAAATAGGAGTCCAAAAGCCGGAGTTGATTTCACGTTAAGGACGGAGCTCTTTTTCATGTTAAAAGCCAAAGTTCATTTTTTTTTTCTTTAACAACGGAACTCTTTTTCAAAAGCCGGAGCCCAAAGCCGAAGTTCATTTTTCATTAAATACGGAACTCTTTTTCAAAAGCCGGAGTTACTTCTTTATTAAAACGGAGCTCCTTTCGTGTGCGAAACCGGAGTTCATTTTACCTTTAAAAGGCTGGAGTTCTTCTCTTAAAAAGACATGCTTTTTCTCTCAGGAGCTCATTACAATCAAAGTTCATTTTTTTCTCAAAGGACGGAGTACTTTTAAAAGCCGAATTTTCATAAATCCGGAGTTCTTTTAACAACAAAAGCCAGGGTTCTTTTTATTAACAAAGGTCGGAGTTCTTTTTATTAACAAAAGCCGGAGTTCTTTTTATCAACAAAGTAGGACTTGTTTTTTTATCAACAAAGCAGGAGTTCTTTTTATCAACAAAGCCGGAGTTCTTTTTTTTTATCTACAAAAAGGACGGAGTTCTTTTTAACAACAAAAGGACGGAGTTCTTTTTAGCAACTAAAGGACGGAGTTCGTTTTCTTATACAAGCCGGAGCTCTTTTTCTTTATTACGGACGAAGTTCATTTTACCTTACAAGCCGGACTTCTTTTTGGACGGAGTGCTTTTTGGATGGAGTGCCTTTTGGACGGAGTACCTTTCTTAAAGGACGGAGCTCTTTTAGACGAAGTACTTTTCTTAAGGGACGGAGCTCTGTTGGACGGAGCTCATTTTCATTAACAGGACGGAGCTCTTTCTCGTTAATAGGACGAAGCTCTTTTTCCTTAACAGGACGGAGTTCATAAAAAACCGGACTTCTTTTCCTTGTTAAAAACTAGAGTTATTTCTTTCATAAAAGCTAGAGTTCTTTTCATGGACGGAGTTCTTTTTCCAAAATGGACGGAGTACTTTTTTCATTAGGGCCGGAGTTCATTTTACAGTAGGGGCCTGAGTTCGCTTTACATTACAGGAGCCGGAGCTCATTTTATATAACGGGCCGGAGTTCGTTTTACCTTATAGGAGGTGGATATTTAATGCAGAAAGCAGGAGCTCAGAGACCGAGTATACTTCAATATTCTCAAACATGAACTTAAAAGCGGAAGCAGTACACTTGCAATATTCTTAAATCATCAATTTAAAAGCGTATCGATATAACTTGCGGTAAAGTATGAATTTAGAAAGCAAGCGAGAAGGCACTTGCAATATTCTCAAATCATCAATTTAAAAACGATTAATACGATGTAACTTGCAATGAAGCATGAATTTAGAAAGCAGAAAGAGAATACTCTTGTAATGAACTTAAAAACGGCGTCAGGGTAACTTGCACGGCGGTGACTCGATTTTCCTTCCCTTCTTGCCTGACAGTTGGTTTCTCCTTGGCGTCCTCCTTCACTCCCTCCTTATTGCTTGCGTTTTGCCTTTTGCCAAACGCAGCCACCCGACGCTGGGTTTATATAGAAGAGGGGTTTGGTGGGGTAAGTGGGGTAGGTGACTTACTTTGGTACTTGTTTGCAGACGGTAGGTGGACTAACTAGATTAGTTCACCCACTCCATTTGATCGTCGCCTAGTTGGATTCTAACTAAAACCCACAGTTTATTCTTTGTTTATCCGGTCAACTCTTTGGTCAATATTTCTGATCAGTGCCGGTCTCAATTTTAGTAACCTTTCAAGAAATCCGGTCAACTCTCCAATTTCGGTCAAGATCTTCGAATCCGGTCAACTTCTTATCATTCACTCCGTCCATCACTTTCTCATCAACTTCGTATTTATTTTCCTTCATCGACTCCGGATTTCTTCTCCGTAAATTCTACTCCGGTCTTCAAGGACACTTCGGCCTCCTTATGCTTTCCGGTCAACACGCGTTGACCGGATTATGCCTGCCTTCATACTTTTCCGGTCAACATGCGTTGACCAAATTCATCCTTTTCCCAACTCTCCGGTCAACATGCGTTGACCGGGCATCCCTCGATCTTCCTGGATCCCTTGATCTCATTGGCTCGATAATCGAAATTTTCTATGTTTTAGAATCCGGGTCGTCACAATCTCCCCCACTTATAAAAGTTTCGTCCTCGAAAGTTGATGATCCTTACGGTCTCATAATCACACGTATTTTTGCATTAAGGGTTTATTCCCTCAGACAAGGATTACCCTAGGAAACCTTAAGCATTTGATCATTCTTATTCTCTTATATCTGTTCAACCCAGGCGCTTATTGATTTTCTCAGCTATTGATATGAGGATGGTCCTAAGAATTTCTTAAGTGGCCTACGGTATATGCTAGCTATTCCTCAAATTGAATCCGATACTTCAAATGAATTCTATGAACTTCCACTTCAGTTCGTTTCATGCTTCAAAAGAATTCGATCACGGGGACCTTAACCTTACTCTTAAATTCCTGAGCCATGGGTTCATGCAGGGCTACCCTGATTTAAACAGTTCTAGGATAGTCATTTTATGAAGACAACCCTAAAATCCTTGATTTATATCCATTCCTCATAAATATCTCTCACAGATCCTCAATTCATAACATGAGAAGAAGTCCTAATCTACGACTGTCTCTGTGAATTTTGTTCCGTCTTTGACCATTGCTCAAGACCTCAAGGTCCTAACACTTAATAGCCTCAAAATCTCAATATCCATATACCAAAGGAAATAACTTTTCCCAAACCCTCAACCTGTGGCAAGATCAAAGTCGCAAATTATACGATCACCACTGGTTCAATGTGGCTTCAGATTCTATTGTCTAATTCATTACCTCTACACTTAACAATTTTAAGACCTTGTTGGCATGTGAATCGCCACATTATTTGAAATCAACACAGGGCATCATTTGATCGTCATTTAAGTGAAGACATTTCATTCTTGATTTCAAGTAATTCGATAAGGGATTCCTCCCTAATTTACAGAGTACTAATTCTCAACAATCTAGAAAAGTTCATCCTCATAAAATTATCGGATCGATTTATCTTTCAAGTGATTCTTCGCATATCCATTCGAAGACTTCGACATCGACTATTGATCTTAGTATTCTCCTCCACAAATATATTAAGATCCATTTCTAACCTTAAATTTTGTTCAAGGGATCATTCTTAAGTCCTCAGAGGTTTCATCACAAAATTCCAATTACAGAGACAATTCCATCCCACGGATGTCTCCCCCACTTTGGTGATTACTTATTAATCCATATAGCATACATATGTCTATATAATCAAGAAACAAATCAAAATTTTGTGATTAAGAGAATACCTTCCTCCCCCTTCGGTGTGTCTACGGGCACCGCCGCCATAATACTTGAACTTCTTTTTCTTTCGATCGTTTGGTAATGGGCAATCCTTTATCGGGTGACCCAACTTTTCACATCTATAGCATGCTCCTATTTCTTTATAACAAGTTTTTCCCAGGTGCTTCTTTCTACAATATGCACATTTAGCAGCTGATGTTGGCAATTTAGTCGCTGACAAAACTTCGGTAGTGCTCTTCACTCCACACAATCTAAGGCCTAAGGTACTATCATAGGGGTATCCCATCTCATGGGATCGCACGGTATGTCACCCGAAGGTAGGCCGTGCAGTAATCCCTCTGTCCATAACGCCCGAGGCGCGGGCGGACCACAAATAACTCCATGGACAGAGTTATCCTCGATTACCACCGAAAGTCCAGAGGCATGCCGGAGAACCTATCTGGGCTGTAGTCAGTCCCGGGTCTTAAAATAACATGAACACTTCTCTTCTTGAAAGCCATTTTTAGTAAACCGTAGTTTATTTTCTGTACAAATTCGGAGTTCAATTTTCAATGCAAGCCGGAGTTCATTTTCACATTAAGGACGGAGTTCTTTTTCATGTGCAAAACCGGAGTCATTTTTCATTCTAGCCGGAGTTCCTCTTTTGGTAGAAACAGGAGTTCAAAAGCCGGAGTTGATTTCACGTTAAGGACGGAGCTCTTTTTCATGTTAAAAGCCAAAGTTTATTTTTTTTTTCTTTAACAACGGAACTCTTTTCAAAAGCCGGAGCCCAAAGTTTCATTTTTCATTAAAGACGGAACTCTTTTTCAAAAGCCGGAGTTACTTCTTTATTAAAAAAGCGAGCTCCTTTCGTGTACGAAACCGGAGTTCATTTTACCTTTAAAAGCCGGAGTTCTTCTCTTAAAAGACGGAGTGCTTTTTCTGAAAAGCCGGAGCTCATTACAATCCAAAGTTCATTTTTTTTTCTCAAAGGACGGAGTACTTTTAAAAGCCGAATTCTCATAAATCCGGAGTTCTTTTAACAACAAAAGCCAGGGTTCTTTTTATTAACAAAGGTCGGAGTTCTTTTTATTAACAAAAGCCAGAGTTCTTTTTATCAACAAAGTAGGACTTGTTTTTTTATCAACAAAGCAGGAGTTCTTGTTATCAACAAAGCCGGAGTTCTTTTTTTTTATCTACAAAAAGGACGGAGTTCTTTTTAATAACAAAAGGACGGAGTTCTTTTTAGCAACAAAAAGACGGAGTTCGTTTTCTTATACAAGCCGGAGCTCTTTTTCTTTATTACGGACGAAGTTCATTTTACCTTACAAGCCGGACTTCTTTTTGGACGGAGTGCTTTTTGGATGGAGTGCCTTTTGGACGGAGTACCTTTCTTAAAGGACGGAGCTCTTTTAGACGGAGTACTTTTCAGACGGATTACTTTTCTTAAGGGACGGAGCTCTGTTGGACGGAGCTCATTTTCATTAACAGGACGGAGCTCTTTCTCGTTAATAGGATGGAGCTCTTTCTCGTTAATAGGACGAAGCTCTTTTTCCTTAACAGGACGGAGTTCATCAAAAATCGGACTTCTTTTCCGTGTTAAAAACTAGAGTTATTTCTTTCATAAAAGCTAGAGTTCTTTTCATGGACGGAGTTCTTTTTCCAAAATGGACGGAGTACTTTTTTCATTAGGGCCGGAGTTCATTTTACAGTAGGGGCCTGAGTTCGCTTTACATTACAGGAGCCGGAGCTCATTTTATATAACGGGCCGGAGTTCGTTTTACCTTATAGGAGGTGGATATTTAATGCAGAAAGCAGGAGCTCAGAGACCGAGTATACTTCAATATTCTCAAACATGAACTTAAAAGCAGAGCAGAGTATACTTGCAATATTCTTAAATCATCAATTTAAAAGCGTCGATATAACTTGCGAAAAGTATGAATTTAGAAAGCAGAAAGCGGAGAAGGCACTTGCAATATTCTCAAATCATCAATTTAAAAACGATGTCGATGTAACTTGCAATGAAGCATGAATTTAGAAATGAAAGAATACTCTTGTAATGAACTTAAAAACGGCGTCAGAGGTAACTTGCCCGACTTCCGGCCGACTCGATTTTCCTTCCCTTCTTGCTGACGCTTGGTTTCTCCTTGGCGTCCTCCTTCACTCCCTCCTTATTGCTTGCGTTTTGCCTTTTGCCAAACGCAGCCACAACAATTTGGGTTTATATAGAAGAGGGTTTGGTGGGGTAAGTGGGGTAGGTGACTTACTTTGGTACTTGTTTGCAGACGGTAGGTGGACTAACTAGATTAGTTCACCCACTCCATTTGGTCGTCGCCTAGTTGGATTCTAACTAAAACCCACAGTTTATTCTTTGTTTATCCGGTCAACTCTTTGGTCAATATTTCTGATCAGTGCCGGTCTCAATTTTAGTAACCTTTCAAGAAATCCGGTTAACTCTCCAATTTCGGTCAAGATCTTCGAATCCGGTCAACTTCTTATCATTCACTCCGTCCATCACTTTCTCATCAACCGTATTTATTTTCCTTCATCGACTCGGATTTCTTCTCCGTAAATTCTACTCGGTCTTCAAGGACACTTCGGCCTCCTTATGCTTTCCGGTCAACACGCGTTGACCGGATTTTGCCTGCCTTCATACTTTTCCGGTCAACATGCGTTGACCAAATTCATCCTTTTCCCAACTCTCCAGTCAACATCCTTTTGTTTTGAAATGAACTCCGGCCTTGACAAAAGAGAACTCTGGCTTTTTACTCCGACTTTTTACTCCGGATTTTGATAACAACTCATGACACAAGAACTCCGGCCTTTAACAAAAGAACTTCGGCTTTTGAAAGGAACTCCAACTTTTGAACTCGATTTTAAGATAATGAAGAAAAAGACTTTTGAACTTTAATTATGTGAAGTTAAGGACAAAGAAAAATGTTATATAAAAATAAATGTAATCCAGACAGTAAGTGAAACTCTATAACTTCTGACTTTTGATCTATGATGTATGGCCATTAAAGAACAAGAACTATGAACCGAGTCTTCATTAAACTTACTGTTAAAGATGGATGAAGGATATTGGAGTGGCACTCGAGGATTGCCTTCTGGGCCACGGGAGAGGACTTTCTGGTGGCATAAGAATTATGGACTACGGCCCCGTATGCCGGGTTAAAGGCATTACCTCCCGCCCCGGGGAGCATAATGAGGGGATACGGCTTTAGGTTGTGGGGTTACACACAACCCGTCCTCGATGTTGTCCGCTTCCGTCCGATCCCTAAAGATGATAATAACTCTGATGTTTTGTCTTTTTATGAGTTTTTCCGAAGTCAAGATAATAAAGTAATTCCGAACTAAAGAAAAAACTGTATGATGATATTTTTGTATGCTAAGTTATGTGATGGACTATGTTTTGGTTCGCTTATGTATATATGTTTATGTTTTCTGCATGTGAGTATTTTTGCTAGGCATTGTGCTCACTCTTGCTAATTTCAGATGGGGAAAGGTTCATGGAGGACGAAGTTGAGTAAGGCCTTATAAAGTGACTAGACGGCTTTGATGACCGAAGCTGATCAATGAAGAGCTTGTTTAATTATTTTGATATTTTGTGGAGACTTGTAAAACTGTTTCGCTGTTATAAACTTATTAATGTTAGCATGTTTCTGTGCTATGAATAAAAGTTATAATTTTTAGTAAGCATCTCAGGGAAATTAGGTCGGCTAACATTAGAGTTGGCCGGACAAGTTTAAAATCAAACCGGTGGGCCAGCTTTATACAGTCCGGCCTCATGAGATCCTGTAAAATTTTTATGTTCATTTGTTATTTTATTTTAAGGCAAGAATTATGGGCTGACGGCGGCTTTATAAGTGAAATAAGGCCGGGCCGTCACAAAGCCCGTCATGGGACCCAGAGGAGATGATGATCTCAGGGTGAAAATTGGATGGGACGGGTCGAAGGTCAGGGTTGTAGAATTTAGATATGGAGTCTATTGTAGCCGCCATCTTGAGTTGAATTTGAATAGCAATAGTAGTTGTCGCCACACAAGAACAATCAGACTCTATTGAGCGATGCAGAAGACAATTCGATTAAGCAATTGCAGAAAAGGGAGGGAGAGACAGTGAAATGCATGATTTATTTATAACCGTCTAAGCGTTGCGAGTGTGAACAGCTCAGCTGACTTTGGAAGTGTTAAAAATTGCCTTTTTTTTTTTAACTTTAATCTCCTTCATTTTTTTCAGATTAAATGAGTATAAAATTTAACAATTCAATTTTTAAAACTTTATTAATTTTCAGTTTGCAAATTAAAATTAATTTTATTTCATGGCAAATCTCAAATTTTATTTGAGGCCATAGTCCTAGTTTAAATATAATAACTTAATTATCAAACTCAGTTTAAATTAAAAGTATAATTTCTATACATTCTTCGGATCTAAATTGTTATACGAATTAAAAAGTCAGGTAAATTATTCGACCGATCTAAGCAACTATGGGTCTAATTTTTATACACAGTGATGCGTACCTGAATCCGATTTCGAATAGATTCGGATTCGTCTGGATTACTTGACCTGGTTTCGTTCACTGAGTTCGAATCCTGCACACCACTAAAATGAACAAGAGGTCAGTGTGTCGATGAGAAGTCGTCCCACCGAAAACACTCCGACGCTCAAGTCAATAAAGCCTTCTAAGTAGGGAAGATAAACTGGAAAGCAAGAGAGGGAGATAGCGAGTTGATCGGTCGGGAGTGTTAGCTTGTCGAAAACATGAGCTATTGCTTCCTACTCACAGAGAGCACGAGGAAGCAAAGTTGCGAAAGCATGGAAGCTCCAGGGAACGACTCTCAGAAAGCCAAATCGGTCTCCAGGAATCTGGAGGCCCTTTTGGTGGGATTGGAGGTCGAACTCTTGGGTAGAGAGGAAAAGATGATGGGCCTCTGTCCAGTACTCTGTCAGCGTTCGTGGGCGTCTTTTCAGTAAGGGCTTTGCGTTGTCTGGGTTAATGTTTTTTGTATACCAGAGCTTGCCTCAGTCAAAGTTTGCGTAAGTAAGCTTGTGTACGTAAGAGCTCGTGTGTACGTCTGAGATTGTCTGTCCCTTGAATGAGAATTCTAGGGTTTACTTAAAGGATGACAGGGTGATCTTCCTCGGTTGGAAGGTGTGATCCCTGGCGTTATTTTGGGCGGCCTTCCTTTTACAGAGAGGCGCCAATTGCCAAACTGGCTGAGATTGCTTCCTTCACAGCAGTCAGCGGCTTTCTAAGTTGCTCACCTTCCTTCTGTGTATTTTACCGTTAGAGAGCCCCAGTTGGCAAGAGATTGAAAAAATCCGGCGCCTTCCTTATGGGAAGGGCGTTGATTTTGTCAATGTCCTTTTTGGACGCTAGCTGAGATTATGGAAGGCGCTGAAAGAGCCGTTGCTAGTCGTCTGCTGGATCGTGGGCTTAAGTGGGCCAGGCCCGTAAAAAACCTTTTTGGGCATGTCGCTACAGTGCATCTAGTCAACGCTCAAGTTGACTGTCTGTATGTAAGTTGGCAGGCTGCTGAGGTCTAGATGGTCAACGCTAGCGTTGACCGTCTTGGGCCTTTCAGGATTTGGGCCTGCGTCTCCTGTTGTGCCGTTTTTAAATTGATTGTCCAGCAGGCCATTTTGGGCCTCCGTTGACGTTGGGCCAGCCCATTTTCGATATACCCATTAATAGCCCCCATGCCGGTGGTTAGAATTCTAGTCTCCGGTATGTTCATGATGGGATGCCCCTCACCGCCCTTCGTCGCTTGAGGATCCCGGAGGATTCTATGAAAGCGGAGAGGAAAGTTGGCAGCCATTGACCTTCTTTGGTGATTCCCAAGAAGAATGTTTGACCGAGCTGCTGACCGTCTTTAGTCGGTTCAAGAAGAATGTTGACCGGAGCTGATCGTCTTTAGTCAATTCCTAAAAGAATGTTGGCCGGAGTTGTTGACCGTCTTTGATCGTTTTAGAGAAGAATGTTGTGGGGAGTTTTGTTGATAAATCTTTAGTCGATTCGGAGAAGAATATTGATTTGGCATCTTGTTGACCGTCTTTGGTCGATTAGGAGAAGAATGTTGACCGAAGCTGTTGACCATCCTTGGTCAGTTCCGAAAGGCTTTTTGCGAGCTCTGATCAACGCGTGGCAGTCAGCCGGCTTGTCAGGCCAAAAGTAGCCACGCGTCTTCTTTTGGCTAGGCAGATATCCGGGCCATTAATGCGTTGGAGATTTGCCTTTTGAAGGGCCAAACAGGGAGGTGACACGTGGCAAGACTGACGGCGTCCTTTCTGAGGGATTTTAAGGCGTTTTGCCGTTCAAGTTTCCCTCCACGCTTTGAAATTCTTCTACGCCTCCTTGCATCGTCTTCTTCGTCTTCGACTTTCCTTCTCCAAGAAACCCTAGCCCTTTCTGCAAGCCATGGCCTCCATCGCCGACATCGCCTCTGTCCTTAGAGAGGGTGACGTAAAAGCATTATGCGTTGAGTTCAATATCCCGAAGGATATTGCATGAGGGTCCCGGGCAAGGACAACAGAGCCTTCTCTCCACCGACAGGGCACATCACGATATATGAGGCCCACCTGAGGAGTGGCCTTCGTCTTCCTCTGCCGGATGACTTGCTGTCTGTCCTGCAAGCCCTACGAGTTCTAATTTCTCAACTTCACGCCAATGTCGTACGATGTATCTGTACCCTTTATATTTTCCTTCGTAAACATTCTAAGAGGTTGAGGATGCCGATGGTAAAGGGTCTTTTCAAAATAAACCAGGGAGGCGAATGGATATTGCTCGTCCCCCGCTCTGGCCTAAAAATAAACACGGCCATTTATGACTCGCTCAAGAATTGAAAAAATCGGTTCTTTTTCATGAGTGTGGGGCGACCCTGGCCCCTTACAAAGGACTGGGGCCAGGTGCCGGAGGTGTATATTGGGACGCCGTCTGTGACGAAGATGGCGTCTTTAGAGTGGTTGACCAAGCTGATCAAAGACCACCTCGCTGACTTCAAGACGGACTTCTTGGTCTCTAAGGCAGAGACCAAGAAGGTGAACTGAGGACCGCCTTCCCCGGTTCAAAAGCCCATGCCACCGGCGAGGATGATGCGGCCGAAGGACTCCAAGGGTCTGCTTATCCGTATCCACCCCACAGATGAAGGCTTTTTTGGTCCGTTGCTTAAGAAGGTGTTGGGGACACCTTCCTCGTCGTCGTCGTGCCCCGATTATGTCGCCACCAGGATCTGCCTTGGCCCCGGCAGTACCACGGGCATGGAACGGACCTTCGAAGACCTGCCGGTGGCCATGGGAGAAAATATCATCTTGGCTCAGCCCGCGCTGCAGGCGGCTCCTCGAGCAATGCAAACAGAGTCCTTTACGAAGCCCGCCTGTGAGCCAGTGGTGGAGGCACAGGAGCCATCCGTTGGCTCTCTAGTCGTGTAGACTCCTGCTGTGGAGCCAATGGTGGAGTTTGATCCTCCGGCAGCTGCTGCGGAGACTGTGGTGGGGAAGCATGCAGTTGCTATGGACGACATTGATTAAGGGCTGCTGATGAGATCTTGGAGGAGGCTGCCACTAGCTCGGCTCGAGAGGACATCGCTGTTGGCCCACCGCCGCCTGGGCCAAGTCTGGAGGCTAGGCCCGAGAGGCATGTGAGGAGGCTTTGGGAGGTATGATTCTTAGTGATGGCTTCCGTGTACTTTCCCCTTTCTCAGATTTCTAACTTGTTCTTTATTTGTCTTTTGTGTAGTCATCATCAAAGTGGTGGAGCAGCGTGACCGGGTGATTGCCGATAGGGAGGCGGAGATCGCCTGGCTGGATGCTAGGCTAGCTACTTCGGGGGGAAGCACCGTATGGAGACTGCTGCCCTCGAGACTATCCTGACGGGAGTGGAAGCGGAGAATGCCAACTTGAAGGCTGAGGTTACAGACTTGAAGGCCGAGGTTGCCCATTTGAAAGAAGAGGGTGATCAGGCCAAAGCGTGCATCAATCAAATTGCCGGGAGAGTAGTAACCCTAGAGAACGACTTGAGTCTCCGTATCCGGCCCCACGAGGTTGAGGGCATGATGCACTCACGGCTATTGGAGGGGGTCAACGTCAGTCGGTGCATTGTGCGGTTGGTCGATCTCGGCTTCCCCGTTGTCCTCATCAATCTAGCCAATAGAGTGGCGCAGCATAGAGACGACCTCGTGGGGGAGCCCCGTGACAGTTAGAGGCCTTCGCCGCCCCCGTAGCCTCTTATGTTGTACATTCTTAGGACCTCCCTTGTATTTATGTACATAAGATGTAACTTGTAATACATTCGGAAGCAATAAAATGGAAGTTTTTTCAACTTTGTGTCCATTTGCCTTTACTGCTTTTGTGTTTGCATTCTTGTTACATTGGACGGCCAACTTGGTTGGCCGGCTGCCATTGTTGTACTGCCTAAGGAGTGAGGTCCTTAGACTTTGCAGGCAGTTGTGTTAACCAGCCTGGTGGCATTGCCCAAGTGTTGACTTTGGCAGCCAACGTTGGAGAAGGATGCTTCTCCCTCAAACCGTCGCTGACTGATCACGCTATCTCCTCATAAAGGAGGTCGTTGCATGTGCTACGTAAGCCCCCTAAGATTTTGACCATTATCGGGCCACTTGGATGACCAAGGTTTACATACGACCGAGAATGGGCCGTCTGGATAACTAGGGTTTAATACGACCGCCAACGGACCGATCGGATGATCGAGGTTCATATTAGACTGCTTATGGGCCACCTGGATGACCAGGATTTATATTAGACCGCTTTCGGGTGACCTGGATGACCAGGATTTATATCTTTGCCAGTGGGACGACCTCAACCCACTTGGTGAAGTAGTCGATGCCCACGATGATGAACTTTCTTTTCCCCGTGGCAATCCAAAAGGGGCCGAGAAGGTCGAGCCCCCATTGCGCGAAGGGCTAAGGAGCCTGAAGGGTCTTCAGATCCGTGGATGGCTGGCGGTGAAGGTTGCTGTAAAGCTGGCAACTTTCACATTTCTTCACAAACTCAAGCGCGTCTTTTTTCATTGAGGGCCAGTAGTAGCCCTAGCGCATGACCTTGAAGGCTAAGTTTTTTCCGCCAATGTGCGATCTGTAGATCCCGAGGTGGACTTTGTCTAAAGCATAGTCAGCCTCTTCAATAGTTAGGCATCGGAGGTATGGGGACGAGTAGCCACGGTGATATAATCGTCCGTCAACCACAGCATACAGCCGGCCGTCTTCCCGACCCGTTTGGCATTCCCCACGTCCTCTGACAATGATCAGTCAGCCAGATAACTAAGGTAAGGCGTCATCCAATTTTTCGCTTCGAAAATCTACATTGCCTCTTATTTCTCGATGCTGGGAGCGTTTAGGATCTCTCATATGTCCCTCAAATACTGTTCCAGATTTTTGACTGCAGCAGCTCTGACCAGCCTGGTCCGCCTTCTAGTTTTCAGTTCGGGGAACATGAACCAAGGTCAGCTTGTTGAAACCCTAGGCGGCCTCCCTTGCCTTTGCCAAGTACTTGGCCAGGTGTGGGTTGTTCGTCTTAAAGCCTCCGTTAACCTAATTAACGATTAACTTGGAATCGCTGTAAACTGCCAGTCTCTTGGCAGAGCATTCCTTGACTAATAGCAATTTGGCTAACAGGGCCTCGTACTCGACAACGTTATTGGTTGCCGAAAAATTGAGCCTGAGGAAGTATTTCACCTCAAACCAGTCGGGGGTCATAAGGACCACTCCAGCGCTACTGCCCATATCCATAAACGATCCGTCCACGTGGAGTATCCGCTGTTTTTCAAACATTTTGTTGACCAGCTGTAAGGGCCAAGATCGTAAAACATAGAAAATTTCCGACATCGAGTCAATATAATCAAGAAGTTGAGGAAAATCAAGGGCTATCTGGTCAATGCCAGTTGACCGAAAGATGAGTGAGGGTAGTAATCCGGTCAACAAGTGTTGACCAAAAAGCATGGGGAAAAGGGAGTGATCCGGTCAACATGTGTTGACCGAAAAGCGTGAGGAAAAGGGAGTAATTCGGTCAATGTACGTTGACCGAAAAACGTCAAGGAAGCCTTATCCGGTCAAGGCTAGTTGACCAAAATGTAGGAAGGAACAATTAAGTCCAATCAAGGCGGTCGGCCTTTGGACCTTAATAAAGAAATTTCCTCACGAAAAGTAAAATCAGAATAACCATGCTTGCAACGCCAGTAAGGAAGCCCTTACGAAAAGTGAAATAACCATGCCTACAATGCCGGTAAGGAAGCCCTTACGAAAAGTAAAGTCAGAATAACCAGACCTGTAACGTCAGTTAACCAAAACAGTAAGGAACACCTTAAGTAAAGTCAGCCTGAGTAAAAAACCTACTCCCAACTACTCTGATAGAAAAGAAGAAGTTGACCTGCCCTACGTACTACCACCGACCCTAACGCCTATAAGTAATGGCCCTCCCCATTAGTTAGGATAGGAAGCCATGCAAACGACTCGGTGAAGGCATTAAGAACTTCGAGCCAGAACCAGGTGAAAGGTTAATAAATCCAATCCAGGCAAGTGTACCCCCTGTTTTTAAAGCTCATGTTTGAAATGCAAGTGTACTCACCGTTTTAAGTTCATATTTTAATAACTAATGATGTTCAGTTATTTCATGACGTTCGAGTCCATGAAGTTTGATTATGGCATGATTTAGATGATGACTAGTTATTTGAAAAAGTACCGGTTGTTTCATGATGTTTGGACGTTTCACTTAAATCTATGAAATCTGGCCATGTTTTAAGAAGTTCGGTTATTGCATGTGTAAAATAACCCCCGGCTTGTGATAAAAAGAACTCCAGCCTTTGATAAGAACTTCGGTTTTGTTAGAAAGAACTCCGGCTCTTGTTTAAAAAGAACTCTGGCTTTTGTATAAAAAGAACTCTGGCTTTTGTTGAAAAAGAACTCCGACTTTCAGTAAAAAGAGTTTCGGCTCCGGCTTTTGTTGAAAAGGAACTCCGGCTTTTAGTAAAAAGAGCTTCAGCTCCGACTTTTGTTGAAAAAGAACTCCGGCTTTTAGTAAAAAGAGTTTCGGCTTCGGCTTTTGTTGAAAAAGAACTTCGGCTTTTGAACTCGGCTTTTGTTGAAAAAGAACTCCGGCTTTTGAGCTCCGGCTTTTATTGAAAAGACATCCGGCTTGTGATAAAAAGAACTCCGGCTTCTATGAAAAAGAACTCCGGCTTTTATGAAGAAGAACTCTGGCTTTTATGGAAAAGAACTTCGACCTTTATAAAAAAAGAACTCCGGCTTTTAAGGAAAAGACTCCGACTTTTAAGAAAAAGAACTCCGACTTTTATGAAAAAGAACTCCGGCTTTTAAGGAAAAGAGCTCCGGCTTTTAAGGAAAAAGAATTTCGGCTTTTAAGGAAAAGAACTCGGCTTTTAAGAAAAAGAACTCCGGCTTTTATGAAAAAGAACTCCGGCTTTTAAGGAAAAGAGCTCCGACTTTTAAGGAAAAGGAATTCTGGCTTTTAAGGAAAAGAACTCGGCTTTTAACAAAAAGAACTTCTACTTTTATGAAAAAGAATTTCGGCTTTTAAGGAAAAGAACTCCAACCTTTGATAAAAAGAACTCCGGCTTTTATTGAAAAGACCTCCGGCCTTTGATAAAAAGAACTCCGGCTTTTATTGAAAAGACCTCCGGCCTTGTTAAGAAGATCTCTGGTGTTAAGACATTAAAAGAAAGACCTTATGGTGTCCAGTTAATTGCATATTTGACGGTGATTTTTTTGAAAAGCATGATTTGCGGATCTAAGTGTTTGATGGCCGAGTAGCTACAAGCCTTAAATGTAGCCGTTATTGAGATATGATGGTCAGGTAGCTGCAGACCTTAAATGTAGCCGCTTGATTGGGTCATGACTACAGACCTTAAATGTAGCGTTATATGATTTTGAGGTCAGTAGTTTGCAAACCTTAAATGTAGCCATTATTGAGTATGATGGTCGAGTAGTTGCAAACCTTAAATGTAGCCGGTTTTTGACGGAAATGAATTCGAAAACATAAGTATATTTTTGGGAATCAAATTGCATGAAAATGACTTTGGAATCTGTTTACATCAACTCTGGCCATGTTTTATAAAACTACACGAATATTTGTTTCTATTGTATTATGCCTGCTTGTTCATTATTATGCATGACTTATGCACGAGTACTTTGCTGGGCTCTCTATCTCACCCCTTATATTTTTCAGATAATGATGATGGTGACGACGAGTTTATGCCTGACGAAAAAGAATAAAGTCCGAGTGACTAGATAAGCAGGATAGCTGGCCGGAATATTAAGCAGCGAAGCAAAATTGGTGTCTTCACTTTTGATGTTTTGGGAAGAGATTGTAAATTAGCTTTTTGCTAAACGTTAATGAATATTAGTATACTTCCGTATAATATTATGGTTTGAGTAATTTGTGATTTCTAGTGGCATCTCGGTTGTTCGGGACCTTCGTGTCCGACCGACCTCGTCTTGGACGGTCAAAAGAGAGAAACCACAACCCCTGGCTGCCAACTCATGAAGTTGGGCCTTACGCGATCCTGTGCAAACAATTTATGTATATATAAAAGAAAAGAAAAATTTTAAGTCCACCTTTTAATCAGAGTTTATGACCAGTTTCAATCAACGGGTGGCCGCATGCGGTGGAATGTGGCCGGTTTGTTACAGTTGGTAACAGAGAAATATGAGATGCCTTAGGTTTTGATCTGAATCTATGTGGAAGGTTAGGATAGGTTAAGATGAATCAATGGACGGGAGAAGGAAGCGAGTTATAATGACTTAGGCTTAACCATTTTAGTCCGGCCAATAGGCTAACGCTAAGCAAAACCAAAACGTGGTGTCTAGGAGAAAGTCGTGTCTTAATAAATTTTAGAGCCTAAATTTTGATCTAACAAAATTGTCTTGATTTCAAAAGTCGAGGCGCGGGTTGGAAAATGGCGGCGAGGAAAAACGAGCGGTGGTAGTACTAGTAATTCTCAAGATTGGGAGGAGAGGTACTTGAACCTACTAGAAAGGATGACCACTTTCATGGAAACCATGGGACAACAAAATCGGAGCCCCATTTGGTCGCTTCCCGTCAAAGAGGGGACGTTACGTATATGACTAGCCGTTAATGAGCGAGTTCGAGTTTCTAGGAGAACCAGACCCAATAAAGCGAGAGACTTGGATCCAACAAATAAAGAAGGTGTTTGCGGTGATTAAATGTTCGTCCGATGATAAAGTCCTATTTGCGTCTTATAAGTTAGTAAGGGAAGCTTATCACTGGTGGGAGACGCAGAAAAGGGTATTTGGGATGCCAGAAAACGAAATTACCTGGAATATGTTCGAGGCAATATTTTTGAGAAATATTTTCCCGGTCTTTTTGGGACGAAGGAAGATGAGTTCTTACGATTAAGATAAGGCACTCGTCCGTGACGGTGATGCGATGCAAAGTTTTGAGCTATCTAGATATGCTCCTATATGGTGGAGGATGAAGAAAGAAGGGCGAGAGATTCTTTCGAGGACTAAGGGATAATATTAGAAAACACCTATCCACATTAAAGTTGCTTACTTATGGAGAGGTATTAGATAGGGCCATCATTTACGAAAGAAAAATTGAGAATGAAGAATTTTTTCAAAAGAGGGTTGTTAATCGAAAAAGTCTTAGTGAGGGAGTCAATCCGAATCCTTAGGACCAACTAAAAGGGGAAAATAGGTGAGCAAGAAAGGAGTAGCACCGCAATTGAGCCACATTCGGTTTCAAAGCATCTACAGAATTGCACCCATCGGAAGAAAGCACTTAGGAAAAACTTGTTTTAAGCTAATAGGGGCTTGTTTTAACGTAGTCGTAAGGTCACCAAGTCAAAGATTGTCCTACGATTAGAAAGCCGGATATGAAAAAGCCCAACGTTGTTCCATCTAAAGTCTTTGCGAATATTCGGGATACCAAAGTGTTGTCAAGCATGATTAAAGGTACCTTCGGAGATCTAACTTCTTCTCACCCTTTTTGCATCTTAAGTAGTAGTAAAAGACCTAATCTGAATAGCAAGCAGGAGGTGGAGCCTGGCAAATGGCAGGCTATGGATCATTAAATTTTGAGAACGAAATTCCTATAAGTAGGGGAGATTATAAGGGCCCAAATCCTAAAACATAGAAAATTTTCAACATCGAGTCAATATAATCAAGAAGTTGAGGAAAATCAAGAGCTATCTGGTCAACGCCAGTTGACCGAAAGATGAGTGAGGGTAGTAATCCGGTTAACCAGTGTTGACTGAAAAGCGTGAGCAAAAGGGAGTGATCCGGTCAACAAGTGTTGACTGAAAAGCGTGAGGAAAAGGGAGTAATCCGGTCAACGTACGTTGACCGAAAAACGTCAAGGAAGCCTTATCCGGTCAAGGCTAGTTGACCGAAAATGTAGGAAGGAACAATTAAGTCCAATCAAGGCAGTCGACCGGAAACGCGAAGGAGAAACCCAAATCCGGTCAAGGCCAATTGACCGAAAATAATAAAGAAATTCCCTACGAAAAGTAAAGTCAGAATAACCATGCTTGCAACGCTAGTGAGGAAACCCTTACGAAAAGTAAAATAACCATGCCTGCAATGCCGGTAAGGAAGCCCTTACGAAAAGTAAAGTCAGAATAACCAGACCTGTAACGTCAGTTAACCAAAACAGTAAGGAACACCTTAAGTAAAGTCAGCCTGAGTAGGTAACCTACTCCCAACTACTCTGATAGAAAAGAAGAAGTTGACCTGCCCTACGTACTACCATCGACCCCAACGCCTATAAGTAATGGCCCTCCCTATGAGTTAGGATAGGAAGCCAAGCAAACGACTCGGTGAAGGCATTAAGAACTTCGAGCGAGAACTAGGTGAAAGGTTCATAAATCCAATCCAGGCAAGTGTACTCCCTGTTTTTAAAACTCATGTATGAAATGCAAGTGTACTCACCGTTTTAAATTCATATTTTAATAACTAATGATGTTCAGTTATTTCATGACGTTCGAATGCATGAAGTTTCATTATGGCATGATTTAGATGATGACTAGTTATTTGAAAAAGTACCGGTTGTTTCATGATGTTTGGACGTTTTACTTAAATCTATGAAATCTGACCATGTTTCAAGAAGTTTGGTTATTGCATGTGTAAAATAACCTCCGGCTTGTGATAAAAACAACTCCAGCCTTTGATAAGAACTTCGGTTTTGTTAGAAAGAACTCCAGCTCTTGTTTAAAAAGAACTCTGGCTTTTATTGAAAAAGAACTCTGGCTTTTGTTGAAAAAGAACTCCGGCTTTCAGTAAAAAGAGGTTCAGCTCCGGCTTTTGTTGAAAAGGAACTCCGGCTTTTAGTAAAAAGAGCTTCGGCACCGACTTTTGTTGAAAAAGAACTCCGGCTTTCAGTAAAAAGAGTTTCGGCTCTGACTTTTGTTGAAAAAGAACTTCGGCTTTTGAACTCGGCTTTTGTTGAAAAAGAACTCCGGCTTTTGAGCTCCAACTTTTATTGAAAAGACCTCCGGCTTGTGATAAAAAGAACTCCGGCTTTTATGAAAAAGAACTCCGGCTTTTATGGAAAAGAACTCCGGCCTTTATAAAAAAAAGAACTCCGGCTTTTAAGGAAAAGAATTCCGACTTTTAAGAAAAAGAACTCCGACTTTTAAGGAAAAGAGCTCTGGCTTTTAAGGAAAAAGAATTTCGGCTTTTAAGGAAAAGAACTCGGCTTTTAAGAAACAGAACTCCGATTTTTATGAAAAAGAACTCCGGCTTTTAAGGAAAAGTTCTCCGACTTTTAAGGAAAAAGAATTCCGGCTTTTAAGGAAAAGAACTCGGCTTTTATGAAAAAGAACTCCTACTTTTATGAAAAAGTACTTCGGCTTTTAAGGAAAAGAACTCCGACCTTTGATAAAAAGAACTCCGACTATTGTTGAAAAGACCTCCGGCCTTTGATAAAAAGAACTCCGACTTTTGTTGAAAAGACCTCCGGCCTTGTTAAGAAGATCTCTGGTGTTAAGACATTAAAAGAAAGACCTTATGGTGTCTAGTTAATTGCATATTTGACGGTGATTTTTCGAAAAGCATGATTTGCGGATCTAAGTGTTTGATGGCCGAGTAACTGCAAGCCTTAAATGTAGCCGTTATTGAGATATGATGGTCGGGTAGCTACAGACCTTAAATGTAGCCGTTTGATTGGGTCATGACTATAGACCTTAAATGTAGCGTTATATGATTCTGAGGGTCGAGTAGTTGCAGACCTCAAATATAGCCGTTATTGAGATATGATGGTCGAGTAGCTGCAGACCTTAAATGTAGCCGATTTTTGACGGAAATGAATTCGAAAACATAAGTATATTTTTGGGAATCAAATTGCATGAAAATGACTTTGGAATCTGTTTACTTCAACTCTGGCCATGTTTTATAAAACTACACGAATATTTGTCTCTATTGTATTATGCCTACTTGTTCATGATTATGCATGACTTATGCACGAGTACCTTGCTGGGCTCTCTAGCTCACCCCTTATATTTTTCAGATAATGATGATGGTGACGACGAGATTATGCCTGATGAAAAAGAATAAAGTCCGAGTGACTAGATAAGCAGGATAGCTGGCCGGAATATTAAGCAGCGAAGCAAAATTGGTGTCTTCACTTTTGATGTTTTGGGAAGAGATTGTAAATTAGCTTTTTGCTGAATGTTAATGAATATTAGTATACTTCCGTATAATATTATGGTTTGAGTAATTTGTGATTCCTAGTGGCATCTCGGTTGTTCGGGACCTTCGTGTCCGACCGACCTCATCTTGGCCGGTCAAAAGAGAGAAACCACGACCCCTGGCTGCCAACTCACGAAGTTGGGCCTTACGCGATCCTGTGCACACAATTTATGTATATATAAAAGAAAAGAAAAATTTTAAGTCCACCTTTTTAATCAGAGTTTATGACCAGTTTCAATCAACGGGCGGCCGCATGCGGTGGAATGTGGCCGGTTTGTTACAGTTGGTAACAGAGAAATATGAGATGCCTTAGGTTTTGATCTGAATCTATGTGGAAGCTTAGGATAGGTTAAGATGAATCAATGGATGGGAGAAGGAAGCGAGTTATAATGACTTAGGCTTAACCATTCTAGTCCGGCCAATAGGCTTACGCTAAGCAAAACCAAAACGTGGTGTCTAGGAGAAAGTCGTGTATTAATAAATTTTAGAGCCTAAATTTTGATCTAACAAAATTGTCTTGATTTCAAAAGTCGAGGCACGGGTTGAAAAATAATGGGACAACGAACGGCTAGTAGTACTAGTAATTCTCAGGATCGGGAGGAGAGGTACTTGAACCTACTAGAAAGGATGACCACTTTCATGGAAACCATGGGACAACAAAATCAGGCCCCCATTCTGGTCGCAGTTCCCGTTAAAGAGGGGACGTCTGTATATGACTGCTTCGTTAATGAGCGAGTTCCAGAGTTTCAAGGAGAACTAGACCCAATAAAAGTAGAGACTTGGATCCAACAAATAAAGAAGGTGTTTGCGGTGATTAAATGTCCGGCCGATGATAAAGTCCTATTTGCGTCTTATAAGTTAGTTGGGGAAGCTTATCACAGGTGGGAGACGCAGAAAAGGGTATTTGGGATGCCAGAAAATGAAATTACCTGGGATATGTTCGAGGCAATATTTTTGGAGAAATATTTTCCTGGCAGTCTTTTGGGATAGAAGGAAGATGAGTTCTTACGATTAAGATAAGGCACTCGTACTGTGACAGAGTACGATGCAAAGTTTTCAGAGCTATCTAGATATGTTCCCTATATGGTGGAGGATGAAGAAAGAAGGGCCAGAAGATTCTTTCGAGGACTAAGGGATAATATTAGAAAACACCTATCCACATTAAAGTTTCTTACTTATGGAGAGGTATTAGATAGGGCCATCATTTACGAGAAGAAAATTGAGAATGAAGAATTTTTTAAAAAGAGGGCTGTTAATCGGAAAAGTCTTAGTGAGGGAGTCAATCCAAAATCCTTAGGACCAACTAAAAAGGGGAAAATAGCTGAGCAAGAAAGGAGTAGCACTGCAATTGAGCCAGCATTCAGTTTCCAAGCATCTACAGAGAATTGCACCCACTGCGGAAGAAAGCACTTAGGAAAAACTTGTTTTAAGCTAATAGGGGCTTGTTTTAACTGTGGTCAGCAGGGTCACCAAGTCAAAGATTGTCCCACGATTAGAAAGCCGGATATGAAAAAGCCCACTGTTCCATCTAAAGTCCTTGCAGTAACAGTTCAGGATACCAAAGTGTTGTCAAGCATGATTAAAGGTACCTTCGGGAGATCTAACTTCTTCTCACCCTTTTTGCATCTTAAGTAGTAGTAAAAGACCTAATCTGAATAACAAGCAGGAGGTGGAGCCTGGCAAATGACAGGCTATGGATCAATAAATTTCGAGGACGAAATTCCTATAAGTGGGGGAGATTATAAGGGCCCAAATCCTAAAACATAGAAAATTTTCGACATCGAGTCAATATAATCAAGAAGTTGAGGAAAATCAAGGGCTATCTGGTCAACGCCAGTTGACCGAAAGATGAGTGAAGGTAGTAATCCGGTTAACAAGTGTTGACTGAAAAGCGTGAGCAAAAGGGAATGATCCGGTCAACAAGTGTTGACCGAAAAGCGTGAGAAAAAGGGAGTAATCCGGTCAACGTACGTTGACCGAAAAACGTCAAGGAAGCCTTATCCGGTCAAGGCTAGTTGACCGAAAATGTAGGAAGGAACAATTAAGTCTGGTAAAAGCAGTCGATCGGAAACGCGAAGGAGAAACCCAAATCCGATCAAGGCCAGTTGATCGAAAATAATAAAGAAATCCCCTACAAAAAGTAAAGTCAGAATAACCATGCCTACAATGCTAGTAAGGAAGCCCTTACAAAAAGTAAAATAACCATGCCTGCAATGCCGGTAAGGAAGCCCTTACGAAAAGTAAAGTCAGAATAACCAGACCTGCAATGTCAATTAACCAAAACAGTAAGGAACCCCTTAAGTAAAGTCAGCCTGAGTAGGTAACCTACTCCCAACTACCCTGATAGAAAAGAAGAAGTTGACCTACCCTACGTACTACTACTGACTCCAACGGCTATAAGTAATGGCCCTCCCCATGAGTTAGGATAGGAAGCCAAGCAAACGACCCGGTGAAGGCATTAAGAACTTCGAGCCAGAACTAGGTGAAAGGTTCATAAATCCAATCTAGGCAAGTGTACTCCCTGTTTTTAAAGCTCATGTTTGAAATGCAAGTGTACTAACCGTTTTAAGTTCATATTTTAATAACTAATGATGTTCAGTTATTTCATGATATTCGAACGCATGAAGTTTGATTATGGCATGATTTAGATGATGACTAGTTATTTGAAAAAGTACAGATTGTTTCATGATGTTTGGACGTTTTACTTAAATGTATGAAATCTGGCCATGTTTTAAGTAGTTTGGTTATTACATGTGTAAAATAACTTTCGGCTTGTGATAAAAAGAACTCCGGCCTTTGATAAGAACTTCGGTTTTGTTAGATAGAACTCCAGCTCTTGTTTAAAAAGAACTCTGTCTTTTGTTGAAAAAGAACTCCGACTTTTGTTGAAAAAGAACTCCGACTTTCAGTAAAAAGAACCTTGGCTCCGGCTTTTGTTGAAAAAGAACTCCGGCTTTCAGTAAAAAGAGCTTCGGCTCCGGCTTTTGTTGAAAAAGAACTTCGGCTTTCAGTAAAAAGAGCTTCGGCTCCGGCTTTTGTTGAAAAAGAACCTCGGCTTTTGAACTTGGCTTTTATTGAAAAAGAACTCCGACTTTTAAGCTCTGGCTTTTATTGAAAAGACCTCCGGCTTTTATGAAAAAGAACTCTGGCTTTTATGGAAAAGAACTCCGGCCTTTATAAAAAAAGAACTCCGACTTTTAAGGAAAAGAACTCTGGCTTTTAAGAAAAAAAACTCCGGGTTTTATGAAAAAGAACTCCGGCTTTTAAGGAAAAGAGCTCCAGCTTTTAAGGAAAAAGAATTCCGACTTTTAAGGAAAAGAACTCAGCTTTTATGAAAAAGAACTCCGGCTTTTATGGAAAAGAGCTCTGACTTTTAAGGAAAAAGAATTCCGACTTTTAAGGAAAAGAACTCGGATTTTAAGAAAAAGAACTCCGGCTTTTATGAAAAAGAACTTCGGCTTTTAAGGAAAAAAACTCTGGCATTTGATAAAAAGAACTCCGGTTTTCGTTGAAAAGACCTCCGGCCTTTAAAAAAAGAACTCCGATTTTTGTTGAAAAGACCTCCGGCCTTGTTAAGAAGATCTCCGGTGTTAAGACATTAAAAGAAAGACCTTATGGTGTCCGATTAATTGCATATTTGACGGTGATTTTTGGAAAAGCATGATTTGCGGATCTAAGTGTTTGATGGCCGAGTAGCTACAGGCCTTAAATATAGCCATTATTGAGATATGATGGTCGAGTAGCTGCAGACCTTAAATGTAGCCATTTGATTGGGTCATGACCACGGACCTTAAATGTAGCATTATATGATTCTGAGGGTCGAGTAGTTGCAGACCTTAAATGTAACCGTTATTGAGATATGATGGTCGAGTACCTGCAAACCTTAAATTGTAGCCGTTTTTGATGGAAATGAATTTTGAAACAAAAGTATGTTTTTGGGAATCAAATTGTATGAAAATGACTTTGGAATCTGTTTACATCAACTCCGTCCATGCGTTATAAAACTGCACGAATATATATCTCTACTGTATTATGCCTGCTTGTTCATGATTATGCATGACTTATGCACGAGTACCTTGCTCGGCCCTCTAGCTCACCCCTTATATTTTTCAGGTAATGATGATGGTGATGATGAGTTTATGCCTGACGAAAAAGAATGAAGTCTGAGGGACTAGATAAGCAGGATAGCTGGCCGGAATATTAAGCAGCGAAGCAAAATTGGTGTCTTCACTTTTGATGTTTTGGGAAGAGATTATAAATTACCTTTTTGCTAAACGTTAATGAATATTAGTATGCTTCCATATGATATTATGGTTTGAGTAATTTGTGATTCCTAGTGGCATCTCGGATGTTCGGGACCTTCGTGTCCGACTGACGTCGTCTTAGCCGGTCAAAAGAGAGAAACCACAACCCCTGGCTACCAACTCACGAAGATGGGCCTTACGCGATCCTGTGCACACAATTTATGTATATATAAAAGAAAAGAAAAATTTTAAGTCCACCTTTTTAATCAGAGTTTATGACCGGTTTCGATTGACGGTGGCCGCATGCAGTGGAATGTGGCCGGTCTGTCACACCAGCCGTTGGTAGGTTGCTCCAGCATTTTTTAGTTCGAAAGGCATCACTTTGTAGCAGTAGGTGCCCTGATCAGTCATAAATGAGGTGTGGTCATCGTCCTCCGGACTCATTCGGTTTTGGTTATAACCCGAATAGGCGTCCATGAAACTTAGCAGCTCATGTCCGGCTGTCGAGTCAACCAGCAGGTCGATCCTGGGCAAGGAAAAGATGTCCTTCGGGCAGGCTTAGTTAACGTCGGTAAAATCGACATACATCCGCCATTTTTCGTTGCTTTTCTACACAAGGACGACATTAGAGAGCCGGTCTGGGTAGTGGACTTATCTAATGAAACCTGTGTCCAGCAGCTTCTTCACCTCCTCTCGGATGGTGATCGGCTTTTTTACGGAGTAATTTCTCCGTTTCTACTTGACAGATTTTCGGCCAAGATCCAGCCCTAGCTTGTGGACCATCACCTCTACCGGAATCCTAGGCATGTCTACTAGAGTCCATGCAAAGAGGTCAGCATTCCTTTGCGGAACGCGATTAATTCATTGCTCAACGGTCCGATAAGTGAGCCGTCAATCTGTACACACTTTTTTGGTTCCTCCAGGTCCATTGGGATTAGATCCGTAGCTTCACCGGAACTGCGCTTGCTAAAGGGTTATCTCATCTCGATGGTCGGGTTCCCCAACTGTTCTAGCACTGCCTCTAGGGGCAACTTGAGACATGTAATAGGTTCATCCAATAACCTAGTCACCCAGCACCTCTCCCACACCGTAAAGCGTTGGAAATTTCATCTTGAGGTGCGGAATCAAGGTGACTGCCCCAAACGCTATCAAGCAAGGTCTGCCCAGTATGGCGTTACACACAGAGGGTAGGTCGACCACCAGGAAGGTGAGGGTTCGGCTTGCTATTTTCAAATACGTACCCAAGGTGACCTCCAATTGGATGGTCCCTTGAACAGGCACAGGGTCGTTGTCAAGGCCGTACAATGGGCCTTTGGCAAGTTTTAGTTAATTCTTTTTTAAGCTTAGTTTGAAGAACGCATCCAAGTAAAGCAAATCTATAGAACTTTTATTATCGACAAACACTCACTTCAGCTGGTAGTCAACACTACCATCCGAAATGAGTACAGATACAACAAGGGGATCAATATGGGGGGATATTACATGAGTTAAATCATCATTATTGAAGCTAATGGTGTTGTCTGTCATTCGTTGCTTCTTCCTCCCAGTTTGTTGTTCCTCGTCGCCGGATAGGTTCTTAGCAGGTCGGGTGGTATCATATTAACCACCCCTGCTGTAACCTGGTTTTTGGGAGGAGACTGCTCTTGCCCCTTTCCGCCAGCCGCTCCGGAGCTCTGTCTGGAGCCCCTGACGAACTTAGTGAGGTGGCCTCTGTGGATCAGCTCCTCGATTTCCCTCTACAATGTCTTGCAATCCTTAGTTGAATGCCCAGTAGAGCGGTGGAAGTTGCAGTACTTAAACTGGTTCCTAGAGTCCTTCTTTAGTGGTTTTGGCCACTTCAAGAACTTCTCTCTGTGGATTTGCACGAGGACGTTCGAGCGCGTGTCCATCAAAGGCGTGAAACTGGTGGGCCCATAGTCTCTGCGTTCCGAGGGCCCAGTCCTGTGTTGCTTCCGGCGGGAGTGTTCATTGCCACCGTACTTCCTTTTTCCCTCTCTAGGGAATGATCGAGGCTGATCTGCCCGCTTTGGCTGTTTCTCCTCATTGGTCCCCTCTGCTGTAGCATAGGCCCGGGTGATGTACTCTGCTTCCCGGAATGTTTGGGGATTCTTGTGGGCCAGGTGCTTGAAGAAGTCCCCGTAGGTCAACGCGGAGATGAAATTGCCCAATTTCATCTCCTCCGTTATCCGGGGAATCCGTCTGGCCTCTGCCACAAAGCGGTCCAAGAAGCGCCGTGGGTTCTCTCCCGGCTTCTGCTTGATGTGGGAGAGGTGCCACGGCTGCTTCTCTTCCCCTCGGCTCGAGGCGCACTGAGCCAAAAAGACATCTATGAGTTCCCGGAAGCTACCGATGGTGCCTAAAGGGAGGTGGTGGAACCAGATTCGAACATCTCCCTTCAGTGTGAGTGGGAAACAGCGGCACATCACTGAGTCTTCCAACCCTTGTAGACTCAGAATGGGTGCGGAAGTGATCTAGGTGGTCAACCGGATCACTGCTCCCATCGTATGAGTTAAGGAAAGGCATCTTGAACTTAGTCGGCAGTGAAAGGTTTAGGATCTCCACTGTGAAAGGAGATTGGTCTAAGTCGATAGCGTGCTCCTCGTCCTGGAACACGCGATTCTAAATTTTATCCACTCGCGGGTCTGCGCGAGTGGCATTTGCAGATCTCTTGGAGTTGAGGTAAGCCCTCCACTCCGTCTTGTCCCTAGAGGGTCCAGCAACCGGTTGGCTACTGCCTCCAGCAGATATGGCAGTCCTGGAAGCTCGCTCCTAAACTGCGTTCCCGTCTTCTACCTGAGAGTATCGGAGATTTCTTCTCTCCAGACTTTCTCACGGAGTTGTGCTCCCGTAGCATTCTTCAGGCCTGTTCTGGCCAAGAACACGTGAGGAGGCTTGGACCGAATTGTTCATGGATCTCTCGGGCCTTTTGACCTACTTCTTTTTCCTCTAGCCACTCTTTTGGGTGGCCGGCTCAGGAACGGCTGCCGGAGAAGCCGCCTACTATCGCTACTCGTTTTGAGTGCAGAGTATTCGAGCAGACGATTGTTGGCCTGGGCATCTGCTCCATCAGCTATTGGTGGCACTCCGCCGTTGTCCCGTTGACCGTTGTACCAGCAGCGTGGTCCTGGTCAAGACAAGTGACGTCTCCAGCGCGATCACTAGCTTGGACTCTCGTGTTCACCATTGCGAATGAATCAGAATCAGATGGTGAAAAGAGAGCGTTGTGCAGAGAAGTAGTTGGCTTTTGTAAGCACATTCCACAGACGGCGCCAATGATGCATACCTGGATCCGACTTCGAATAGATTCGGATGCGTTTGGATTACTTGACCCGGCTCCGTTCACTGAGTTTGAATCCTACACACCACTAAAATGAACAAGAGGTGAGTGTGTCGGTGGAAGGTTGTCCCACCGAAAACACTCCGACGCTCAAGTCAGTAAAACCTTCTAAGCAGGGAATGTAAACTGGAAAGCAAGAGAGGGAGAGAGTGAGTTGATCGGTCGGGAGTGTTAGCTTGTCGAGAACGTGAGCTATTGCTTCCTACTCACAGAGAGTGTGGGGAAGCGAAGTTCCGAAAGCATGGAAGCTCCAGGGAATGACTCTCAAAAAGCCGAATCGGTCTCCAGGAATCTGGAGGTCCTTTTGGTGGGATTGGAGGACGAACGCCTGGGTAGAGAGGAATTGATGATGGGCCTCTGTCCAGTACTCTGTCAGCTTTCGTGAGCGTCTTTTCAGTAAGGGCTTCGCGTTGTCTGAGTTAACGTTTTTTGTGTGCCAGAGCTTGCCTCAGTCAAAGTTTGCGTAAGTAAGCTTGTGTACGTAAGAGCTCATGTGTACGTCAGAGATTGTCTGTCCCTTGAATGAGAATTCTAGGGTTTACTTAAAGGATGACAGGGTGATTTTCCTTGGTTGGATGGTGTGATCCCTGGCGTTATTCTAGGCGGCCTTCCTTTTACAGGGAGGCGCCAGTTACCAAACTGGCTGAGATTGCTTCCTTCACGGCAGTCAGCGGCTTTCCAAGTTGCTCACCTTCCTTCTGTGTATTTTACCATTGGAGAGCCCCAGTTGGCAGGAGATTGGAAAAATCTGGCGCCTTCCTTATGGAAAGGGCGTTGATTTTGTCAATGTCCTTTTTGGACGCTGGCTGAGATCATGGAAGGCGCTGAAAGAGCTGTTGTTGATCGTCTGATGGATCGTGAACTCAAGTGGGCCAAGCCCGTAAAAAACCTTTTTGGGCCTTTCAGGATTTGGGCTTGCGTCTCCTGTTGGGCCGTTTTTAAGTTGACCTTCTAGCATGCCGTTTTGGGCCTCCGTTGACCTTGGGCTAGCCCATTTCCGGTGTACCCATCACCCGGGCATCCTAACCTGCGCATTGCAGCGATTTAATCAAAAGTTTGAGGTATATGGGACTCATTTTTTAATATATATTCTCTAATATTTAAATTAGTAATCTTTTTTTAAAAAATCAAAATATGCACGAAGATATAAATAAGGAAAAAAGGGGATAAATGTTGAGTCCTTGTGAGTATGGAGGATTAAGCGCCGCTTTGAATATACTCTCTCGGGTGCTTATATGTCAAAGTATGTTTTGCCTTATTTTTGGTTGGAGATCTATATTTATAATCAAGGTTTTAACTGATTGGTCAACCCGAAACCGTCACCTATTGTAATATTTTAAATTTTTATTCAATTTAATTGTGACTATTTATTTATTATTTTGGGTAACATAAATATAATAAAGATTAATAGAATATTATAAAATTTTGAGAAATAATCAAAATTATAGAATGACGCTTCGGAGTGCACCTATACTATTATTCGAATAATGATTTAAATTTCTAAATAAAAAAATATATAATAATAATAATAATAATAATAATAATAATAATAATAATAATAATAGTAAAAAGAGGAGTCTAGCGTCGGGGAGAAGCAGCTGGGGAAACAAGGAAAAGAAAGAGAGAGGGAGAAGGAGAAGAGGAAAGATAGGGTTTCACGCGAAGCAGAGTAGAAAGAAGAAAAAGGAACAGAAGGGTGAGGAGGAGATAGGAGGGTTTCAGCGGCCGTTGGAGGTGTGAGCGAAGGAGGCTGTGCGCAGTTGGTCGGCAGCGGCTGTGGGAGGCGACGAGACAGGCTCACACAGGAGAGAGAGGGGGCTGTGGCGTGGGCTTCGCATCGACAAGAGAGAGGCGAGATCGGCGCAGTAGTGGTGTGTGAGGCAGAGGGTTGCGCCGAGAGAGAGGGTTGGAGCATGAGCAGTGCGTGCAATGAGTAGAGAGAGCTCACGGAGGAAGGACAGCGGCCGCGAATGGAGGTAAAGGCGGCGGAGGCTCACGATTGAGGTAGCGGCAGTCACGGGCGAGGCAGCATTGCACAGAAGAGAGAGAATGTAGACTGGTAGAGAGAGAAAGAGGCACATTTGGAGAGAGAAATGCGATTCGGGTGCTTCGGAGTGTCAATTCTTTACATATGTGAAGTATAAGGTTGAGTCATTTATCCACTAATCCTATCCTTGGTATGATTTTGTTTCTGATAATATTTGATTACTATGTGGAGATTTTACTAATATGCACGTTAATTTTATATTGTAACAGAACAGGCCCTAACCCTTTTTAAGACCCTTCGTTAATTAACTTACATAACTAATGTCCCAAAAATTTAAGCATAAATCCTACAGAGATTTTGGTAGAGTTTCCTCTATAATTCGATGAAAATAAAAAATACAACTTGTTGTAAAATAAACCTAAGCAAGCACAATCTATTCAAATGACCATAATTTACCCTACAATACGTATACACAAGATCATAGATTTGTCATATCATCCATGACTCCAACATAGTACTTCTAACTACTGTATTGAATCTTAGAGATGCCATCTAAAAACCAAAATAAAAATCTTTCATCCATAAAAATACATGCAGAAGCAACTATTACCACGATTTAACCTACGGGAGCATAAGACATTCATTCATCATAAAACATATAGAAATTCCATCCATAAAGTTAGTTATTTACATTCACTACAATTTACTTCTAAAAGGTTCTTCGAGGTGACTTCGAGGCTCCAAAATTTTCCTTGCTAAGCCTTGCCTATTCTTTCTCATCAGAGACCAATTCTATTGCTCGAGCATGCTTCGAGCGCCGAGGCTGAATAGGGACCCGCGCTCGAGCATGCTTGGGCGCGTAGGTTCTGGTTTTTGCGTTCTAGTAGCGCTCAAGCGCAGCTCACGTGCCACTTTCTATTATTTTTGCCCTAGTGGCACCTCGGGTGCCACCAGCGCTAGTGTCTTGTTTTCCCTTTTAAGCTTCTGAATTTATCTTGTCTTTATCTTTCCTTGGTCCATTTATCCTAAATTTAGTCGTTTTGACCAAATGATCAAAATTTACTATGTTTTCAGAGACCGGGTCATTACATATATATCCCATCTATTTATTCTAAACATGCATATATATTTTACCAGTTGTTTAGTAGTTTTACACTAGTACGAGTAATTTGGAGGGTTTTTGGACACCCGAATGGTATATATATATTTATGTATTCATATTGTAATATTCAAAATATTTTTTTATTATTTTAAGAGAATAAAATTGACAAATTAGTTTTAATAATTATTCTTAATTACTTTTGGGTTTAAAATCTTATAGTTTAATTGATCTTTGGGCCTAACAAGTTTAGAAGATTTAAATCGATAAATTAGATTTAAATATTTGGGCTATTAGTTTGTATTGAGATTAATTAGTGAATTAGAACAAGTTAATTTAATATATAATTTAAGCTCTAAAAATGTTTAAAATATTAGTAATTTAGATCAAAATTTTAAATATTATTATAGTGGTAGTTAGATAACTAATTAAATAATTAATATTTTAATGAGTAATAAATTAATTTATAAATATATGTATTAAAATATGTTTATAATAACATATATAATATAATAATAAAATAAAATAATAATATATATAATATATATATATGTAGTAATGATGATGATGATGATGATATGATGATAATAATAATAATAATAATAATAATAATAATAATAATAATAATAATAATAATAAGAAGGAAACGAAGAAGAAAAGAATGGAGGAAAGAAAGAATTAAGGAAGAAAAGAAAGAAAAAAAGGAGAAGAGGAAAGGAGAGGAGAGAGATGGGATGGTGTGATTTGTGGTGGTGGGAGGAGAGTAAGGAGGAATAGCGTGCAAGGATTACGGCGAGTAGGAAAGAAGGAGTTGATGCTCTAAATGATCTCCCTTCGTTATTTAAGGAGAGGATGGGGAAGGAAGTGGGGAGAGGAAACCCTAGCCGTCCAGCTGATGCCATCGCCGCTACAGCTGCTAATCGCCTTTGTGAACCTAGGCTGAAGCCACTGCCTTTGCAGTCGAAGCCATCATCGTCAATTGGTGGCGTTGTCGTCGTTGCTGAAAGAAGAACACGAAATTAAGACAAGTTGATTTAAGATTCCCTTTGCAAGTAATCTTCTTATTTTGTAAGAAATTTTCATTCTTTATGCAAATAATCTCTTCCTCCTTCCTTGAAAAATGATTATTGATGCTCGCATATCCCAATTTCATGGGATTTAATAGAAATAGTTAGGTATGTTGAAATTGGGAGAAACAAAGCCATGGTTTGTATGGCACTAGAAACCAAAAAAATTAAGGGTTGTCGCTAAAATTGAGGCTTGATAAACTGTGAAATTATGTTATAAATTCTCTTTATTTGCATAATTGGAAGTGAAAATTTAGAATTCCTTGCCTTGGATGAGAATCAGACGAAATGTGAATAACAAAGGGTATGTTCTACTGTTGTGGATGCGCGAGTATAGGTAAGTAAAAGTATGGGAGTGTGTATGCATATAGAGGTATATATATGTAATTGTATGAGTATACATATGTGTTTGCGTGTATGTGTGCGTGTGTGAACTGCTGGCCCTGTTGCTACTGTGCGTGCGTGTGTAGCCGTAAGTTTGTGAGAGAAGTGCTGGGGTACTAAAAGTGTGGGTTGCATGTAAGAGAGAGAGGATAGCAGGGATGTGGAATATTGGGAAAATTATGAGTGAATATATATATATATATATATATATATATATATATGAACATGAATAATTGGTAAAAAAAATAAATATTAGTGTATTATGTGATGGTAAATATGTGTGTACATATTTTAGATTACAAGTTGATTTATGAGACGTGGTTAAAGTTATTATATAGTTTCGTTGGAAATTGCTAGACGAATTTGAGATAAATGAATCGGATTTGGTAATAATAGGATTGTCCACAGGTGATGAGTAATATATGGTTTGGGTGATAGGATTCGTATGTCAAAACAGAATGGGAGACTAGATAAATGTTTAAATTGGTAAAAATATATGTTTCTTGATTCTCTTTTGTTATTTTATCGTTTCATGATAAATTCCTTTGTGTTAATCTTGATAGTGTGAGTACGATCCTTTATCAGCATCAAACAACAATTCTTTTATTGAAATTGTAAAGCCTTCTTGGTATTATACTTGATTGCATGAGTAATTGAGTTATTAGCTTCCTACAGTTAAGGTTAAGGAAAGCGTATAAAAACACTAAGGTATCTAGTTGAATGGGAGGTTACGACACCTTAGCATCGTCTATACTTATCCGATAATGATTTTCATATTATGATGATAATGGGGTATATTGTTTATTGTCGAGGGATACTTATTGCCATTAACCATCGTAGGAGATGATATCAGGGATATCATTTGGCGAGAGGTATCAAGGATGGTATGGGCATGCTCCAGGTATAGCCTCTGGGAGAATTATAGGGATAGTGTGGATACCATAGATAACCTTGTTACACTTACCCAACCATTGGGGGTATAAATACACAGCCTTTAGTTCACGGTGACAGAATAAGGTCCAAGGAGAATCATTGTGATATTTCGTCATTGTTTATATCTCATGAGTTTAGTATTCGGTTGAATCCATAGGTTGTATTCAGAAGAATTCTTGTGTCGATTTTATGATACCCAGATTCAGTAGAATCCATATTATTTGTTATTATTCGATTTTCAGGACGTTCACGCTGATATTTGAATCAAGGGATTCCTTTTTATTTCTTGTAAGATTAGATTCTGAGGGATCTTCACCTTGTATTGGTAGAATCGTATGATCTTGTCCCATTAGAGTTAGAGTGATCCGTTTATGTATTGATATCGTAAATGCGATAAAATGCACTTTCTTTGACATATTTATCTATTGGATATTGTATTATTATTCATGATTTTTGTCAAATCTTATGTATTGCTACTATCTTTTCCTATTTGTTTTGGATTTGTTATCACTTGTTAGATATTTAGCTCACTCTTATATTTTATTGGTTTCAGATTTAGTTGATTGTATAGTGCAGGTCGAGGGATCTTACTTTAGCTACAGAAACCCAAGATAGAAAAAATAGTGGAGATAGAGGCTCATGAGAAGAAGTTCTAGAGACAGTTCATTGATCGAGGTTTTATTTGGATATGTTATTGGGATTGTATTTTTAGGATAATAATATTGTATACATTTATTATATCATAGAAATTTATTATGAGAATTATAATCATGATGTTGAATTTATGATAGTGATTAAAATTTTGAGTTTTCTCATGGTTGGTTTGAACTGGGTTGAGTGACTAAGGTTTGGGTTGTTACACATATGTTGTAGAACCATGAACCAGGTCATGTATAGGTTCACATGCATTATACTAGGGGACGATGTCACTATTTTGTGGAACCATGATGGTTTAAGACCCTAGGGGTCAATTTATGATCGAGACATTGGCTATTTGTGGCACCTCTCCCGATAAGGAGACTTCAGTCCCAACAGGAATATATGTGATATGTGATCTCCCTTTCTCCCATAGGAATGTGAGTTTTGATGTAGTCAACCTGCCCCATATGTTTTAATGAGAATCATCGTAAGAAATTGTTAGAAAACTAATATTTGAACATCCTAATATATAACTAAACTTAATATTACATCTAAAGCCGTGAGCGGTAAAATATAGTAAGTTCCTACTCTATGAAAAACGAAGTACATAGATGGCATTAAACTACAAGCTTAAAATGCAATTGAGCCTTGAGTTGCTAGCTTAAATCACAACCGTTATAACTATGGTTATCTAACGAGGGTAACCCTTCCTCAAGTTAGTATTATGAATCTTTGATTCTTTGATTTCGTACATCTTTGTATTTCTACATGTATTTGAGAGGACTGTGATTTGAGATACTTGGTTTGACTCATGGCTGAGCGATAGGAATGTCTCGTATGTGTTGATATGTTAAATATTGGAATATGTTTTATATTTATATATTTTGGTTCTAGTTTTCTTTGGTTTCAGCATATAAGATATGAGATTTGGATCCGAATGATGATATATATCCCACACGGAGTGGTGACAGTCGCTATCATGTGATGTGACCTCGGATCATATGATATGATATCATCTATGAGATTAGATCGGATCGTTATTTGTTATGATTATATCCCAGTTGGACTGTTTGATACGGATAATGATTTAGTACGAGGCATTTTCTTGGTTTTTAAGGATTTCACCAACATTCTATTTTGTTTTACGTGATTATTATATAATATTCCTTTCCTTTAATTTATGTGCACTATTTAATATATATCTGATAATACTTACTAAACTATTGATTCACGTTTTCATATTTTATCCCTTCAGATTAATGGCATAGATACGCTTATAAGAGTTCAACGTGATTTGATATTGCATATCTCTATCGGTGAATGGAGATGCTTATATTGATTATGTTTCTAATCTCAGTGGTGTATTATAGTTGTTGTTTATGGTTGGATGAGGGCCTTGGCCCATATATAGGATATATTGGAGTTATTGCTTTATGTTAATGATTTATTGTTATATTTGGATGCCTCCTTTGCGATATTTGGATAACAAATCATATATTTTATTGTCTGAATTTAAATCTAATGAGATCTTGTACGGATTTTATTATATTTGGACCTGTATATGTACGGATTGTCACGTTCGGGTTGAATTTTTATGGTTAATAAAATATATTATTGCAAATTTTATTTTTGATCTGCATATATTGTATTCCTGATATGTGATAGAAGTGGTATCAGAGAGAAGTTATAAGGAGAGGTATTTTGGGTTATTTTGGATAAATAATTAATCAAATATTTGGTATGATAAGTTTACCTTATGGTAAATAATTGAAATTCGGGTTGTAGAGGTTGAGGTTCGAGTTGGTTAGTTTGCCATTGTGACGGAACGGATTTTTTTTTTCCTCAAAAGCTTCCACAAATGGATAACATAATTAATCTGGGTCTAATTAGGCAAGACTTCAGTAAATTTACGTGATCTCCTTTCAGAATCGGATGAAATCCCAAAATACAAACCCGTAATATTCATCCATATCAAGCACACAACTATCCATTATTCGCAATTCCTACAACAATCATTCACAGGATCCTATGTGCCATCCACGGCACAAATCCATCAAAGCAATTACTATTCTAGCAGATAAATAACGAGATGCCGTCTAGGACCTGCACAAGAAATCCAGAGTATAGCGGAAGTACACTACAACCTGCAGAAGCATAGCATATTCTCTTTTACTATCATACATACATTTCACATGCTTGTTATACAAAATTCCACATGTTCTATAACATCAGGGACCAAAAGAGCAGTATATAAACATCATGATTCTAGCTAAGCCTTTACATCAACAGGCTCCTCCAAAATAGCTCCAATAGGCGGCGGTCCTCAAAAATCTTCAAGCAACTCTTCTCTGTTTACTCTTTTTCATCAGCAAGAGCTCTCTGTCTCTCATGTGGGGGAAAATACTAAACAGGAGAGCCGAGGCCCGAAAGGTACATGCGCACGTGAGCGAAAAACCATGATGCGTAATCTGGCCATTTAACTATACATAAATAGAACGGTTGATCGGATATAATCCATGAAACAGAAAATCATGCTATGAGCGGTATTAAATTCCATAAATCGGAAATCGGTGAAAAAATGGATGCATGCGATGTATTACGTAAACGATAAATATCATCGAATCGGTACTTCATAATCGTAATCGCACGAACATATCATATCGGTAAAATAATGAACTATGTACATCGTAACATATCGGTACCTCATATTCGGTAATCGGTACGGTAACATATTATATCGGTAAATAAGAACGACATCATAACATATCGGTACTTCATATTGATGTCGGTGCGGTAACATATCATATCGGTAAAAAAAGAACGGTACATCATAACATATCGGTACTTCATTCTTAATCGGTGCGGTAACATATCATATCCAGAAAAAAGAACGGTACATCATAACATATCGGGTAATTTCATATTCGGTGAATCGATACGGTAACATATCATATCGGTAAAAATAAGAACGGTACATCATAACATATCGATACTTCATATTATTTTCCTCCTTGTACCAAGCCCCGAGGACGGCCATCGTTCCCTCCTTGTACCAAGCCCCAAGGACGGCTATCGTTCCCTCCTTGTACCAAGCCCCGAGGACGGCTATCATTACCTCCTTGTACCAAGCCCCGAGGACAACTATCGTTCCCTCCTTGTACCAAGCCCCGAGGACGGCTATCGTTCCCTCCTGTACCAAGCCCCGAGGACGGCTATCATTACCTCCTTGTACCAAGCCCCGAGGACGGCTATCGTTCCCTCCTTGTACCAAGCCCCGAGGACGGCTATCATTACCTCCTTGTACCAAGCCCCGAGGACGGCTATCATTCCCTCCTTGTACCAAGCCCCGAGGACGGCTATTGTTATATTTTTATTAAAAACCCCCTTTTCACAATTAGACTTATACAATACATTTTCAGCTAACTTTAAATCCACATGGAATTTTGGTCGGTATACGTTCGTACATATTTTCGAAAACAAACATACGGGAAGCTTCATTTCGATATCAATTAACTTTCATATAATAGAAGCTACGGTTAAAACTCATCAAAACCTCTTCATTTTCGTACATGGGGCTTCGCCAAAACCTTTGAACTCAAATCGGTCTCTTACTTGCACATATTTCATGAAATCAAGCCATAAATCCAAATATACATACTTAATCATGCATTTTACTCAAACTACACAACATTTTCAAGCTAGGGTTTCACCACATGCTTTCTGAGACAAATCAAAACACTATTTTCATGCTTATTCACGAATTCGAAGCTAAATCTTGCGTAAACATGGATAAACATAAAATCCAACCAAGTAATCGAAGGAAACATGCTTCATGTACTTTAAACATGCATCATCAACATTTTAGAGCATTTTCAACGGTCTTAAAGCATGAGAAATTGGTACGGTGAAATACAAATCAAGAAGTACACTTGCTGAGCTCGTTCTACCATTATTTTACCCGAATCGAATCATAACCGTGGTCTCTCCCCTTTCTTTCTCGTCGTACTTCTTTATTGTGCCTCAACTTCCTCTCTCTACAAACACATATCACTTAATCGACATTTAAACAATTACGGAATTATTTCAAGACTCCCGGATGTCACGAACGGGTCAAATCTTCATGAGATTCGGCATCCGGTGATATATACACACAATCGGGACATGGGGATTCATATTCTAGGATCATTTCATCATTTCATGAAGGTGACAACACGCAAAATCCACCTTCGGTCTTGGGTGAACAGTGAATAACGCCCCTTTAACGGGCTCGAGGACGCGCGACGGGTCCAAACGTGCAAGATCGGACCAGCGGCCAACCTATATACCTCATTGGGACGTGGGGATTCCAATTTTGGGGTCAATTTCATGATACGAGGCCGGAAACGGAAAACCCCAAAATCCCGTAGGTTAGGTTTCGATAAAACCCACCCGGCCGAATCGGACCTGAAGAATCGACAACTAACCACATTTTTATGGACCTCAAGGCATGGGTTTTCAATATCCTACATTCCCCGTGGGTATCGACACAAAATACCCAACGAAAATACACAAAACATCGAAAGAGAACGAAAAGTGGGTATGAGAACACTTGCCTCGACGCGTGCTTTCACCTTTTTAACTGGCTCGAGGTTGGATTCGGGCTCTCGGGCTCGATCTCCCTTCTTCTCTCTTCGGTCGCGCCCCTCTCTCTCTCCTCCGACCCTCACTGCAGTGCGAAAAATGGCGAGGAAAAGTCGCGACGCGACTTATACACTTCGCACGGCCGCTCGAGCGGCCAATGAGCGGCCGAGCCACGGCGGCCACCGCTCGGCGCCATCGAAGGCCGGCGAGCGGAGCCACGGGCGGTTACGCTGTCCGCTCGAGCCGTGGCTCCGGCGCCAATGACGCAAGCCTGGCGGGTGGCTTCAGCCGGATCCGAATGATTTTTTCCGATTTACTAGTTCCTATCTTTGAACTTTCCAATCCATTCCTCCCGCACCTTTTGAATACAATTTACCTATTTTAACTTAATTATCTCCCAATTATCATATTTAGGAACTCGGGCCGTCACATTCTCCCCCCACTTAAAGAAATTTCGTCTCAAAATTCAACGAGCCTCGAATTTCCCAACCCGAGATGAACTTCTTACATTTAGAAATCATTTCCTCGACAATGCCTATTTTAGGAACCTCAAGCATTGGAATCGTCCTAGTTCTCGTCGTAAAACAAATCCTTAGTCTTTCAAAACGGCCCAAACTGTGGCTTATCGATTCTCTCATCCATCGATACAAGGAAGACCTCATAACGATCCTCCAAATTTCAAAGTGACCTAAAATCATGCCGAACATCTCCTAACCCAATCCGACACTTTCAATGGATCAATGACCTTTCACTTGAATCCATTTCATGCCTCGAAAGAAATCGGTCACTAGAGCCTCGACCTTATCTAGAAACCTCCCGGGCCACGGCCCACGACGCTCTGCCGCACTACTTTCTGATTAATCCTCAATCATTAAATTACGGCACAATCATAACAATCGCCCCGAAAAAAAAAGTCGACAAGACTTTCACCTTCTTGCCAGATCTCAAAATTCCGATCACTTAGTAACCTCAAGATCCCGTCGACATTTCAACGAGCCAACCGACTGGATAAGAATACGACATTCTAACACCCCGTCATCCGAACTTACTAGCGATTCATCTTCAAGACTTATAAAACCTCAAAGACAAACAAGTCCAAAACTCGTAGCATCAATTTCCAACATTGATGCCCGCCTTCGCAAGGAAGACACCGACATTTACTTTCTCACCCTTTAAACAAATCTGACCACATGCAAGGCCATATAATCATCTTCGTATCTCCGAAGACAATACTCCTGAGTTTTCAAAATGAAAACCTTAATGGCCAATTTCCGACATACACTTGGGGTTAACACTAATCTGGACCCCTCCCCCACTTATCTCAAGGGTATTACATTCCACAAGAACTTATCAGACCCATTAGGGGTCAACCCAAATGTCACGAACATCAATCACCCTATCCGATTAGATCCAAGATGACCGCACAGTTCCACAACACAAATCGGCCTCCTCAATCGGCCGCACTTAAAATCCCAAGTCCTCAAAATCATGCAATTACAAAGCCACAAGCTTAGGAAGGCATTTTCAATCAATCAAATTCGCATTCCTTTCTCACCTGAACATGCGAATTATCACCATCCATAATCCATGACTTAATTCCTTGATTATCACATGAAGCAACCTCAACATCGACCCCGGCGTGGTCGAAAGATCATCCCATAAAACTTCATGAAACGCCAACGAATCAACAAAACCCAAACGGCGTTTCGGACTTTATAGTGGCCATAGCCTCACCCCCGAATATCACGATTACAACTTCCATTGATCCACAATATCGCGTTATGGACCCAAATCAATTTCATAATTCATCAAGCCTTTACAATGACTCACGGACTATGTCTATCCATCCCCAAGATCGATCATCCAATCATTAAGCTTCTAAACATTTAGACATTCGTGAACCACCTTATTGGTCCATCTATTTACCTCGAAGATTCCAAATATTCGACCACGATACCAAAGCCGATACTTGCACGGCCCTACTTAAGATCCTCAACGATTGGCATCGATTCGACACGACCTCGAATTACCGATCATGAGATAACTCGACCGAGTCTTCCCTTCGATAACATCCTCGATCAAATGATTTACAAGAAAGACAACATCAATTTCTTGATACCTCGATCAATTCAAACTCATGCTTCAAATCCCATAACCTTGATTGTCTTGACGTTATCTTTTACCAACCCGACCATATTAGCACCGCAGTTCGTCCACCGAACTACTACTAAGATCGATTACGACTTAACACTTTAACTATCTCAAGTTCATACCCACTATCGCACAATCCAATCACAAGGCACAATAAGTTTACCAACCCAATTCAGATTGACCCGATAACTTATTGACCGAATCATTTAAACGTCACGACAAGATTGACACCACAAGATGGTTTAAGTTAACTCAACCAATAGTATCCACGAACTCCAAAGTATCACAACTTTGACTCCACTTGCATCGAACTTAGATCCTTAGTCCCTGGAATCACAAAACCATAAACATCATCAGGGTCTTCAAGACGCTAGTGTTGTGACATCACGATTGAGAAATTTCATTTCCAATCTCGGCAATCCACATATTCCCTCATACACCATCACCACCGAAACTCTGATCCTACGGCACTTGATTTCTTCACTTCAAGGTCAGAGGATACAAACTATTTTTAAGCCAACGACCATGCTATTTACACTTAGGTCATAGTCCCAAGGTCTCTTCGGGAAGGCATTTATCCAAACTTCTTACTTGAACATCCACCCTGGTACATCCTTTTACCTTTCCGAATACTAGATTACCTTTGTTACTACAAAGCCTAGGAACCTGAACCAATCTCTTTCTTAAAGGTCCTAGTTGCCTTAACTTCTTCAACCTATTCCTACAGAATTTTTAGGATCCAAGCCTATGCTTCCGCTTTTCGATCAATCAATTCCTAAGGCATCTCAATTCTCGATACCAATTGTGACCAACGGATTTTTTTTTTTTTTTTTTTTTCAAAAGCTTCCCAAAATAACATAATTAACGGTCTAATTAAGGCAAGACTTACAGCGAAATTTTGGCGAGTCTCCTTTGTAATCGGATGAAATCCCAAAAATACAAACTGTAATATTCATCCATATCAAGCACACAACCATCCATTATTCACAATTCCTACAACAATCATTCACAGGATCCTATGTGCCATCCACGGCACAAATCCATCAAAGCAATTACTATTCTAGCAGATAAATACGAGATGCCGTCTAGGACCTGCACAAGAAATCCAGAGTATAGCGGAAGTACACTACAACCTGCAGAAGCATAGCATATTCTCTTTTACTATCATACATACATTTCACATGCTTGTTATATAAAATTCCACATGTTCTATAACATCAGGGACCAAAAGAGCAGTATATAAACATCATGATTCTAGCTAAGCCTTTACATCAACAGCTCCTCCAAAATAGCTCCAATAGGCGGCGGTCTCAAAAATCTTCAAGCAACTCTTCTCTGTTTACTCTTTTTCATCGTGCGGTAGCTCTGTCTCATCCGGAGGGGGAAACACTAAAAAAAGGAGCCGAGGCCTGGGCATAAGGTACATGCGATATGAACAAGAAAACCATGATGCAGAAACACATCATGTAACTATGCGAAACAGGACGGTTTAGACAAAGTAATTCAGAAACGTGAAAATCATACTTTGACAAATAATACCTTTCATATAACGAAATCGATTCTCATTAAATGAATCGGTATGTGAACTCGTAATCGGTGCGTAACGAATAACGGAGTCAATGAACAGGAGCCAATAACGGAAATCGGAAATCGGGAACCGGAAAGCGGTAACATATCGTAATCAAAGACAGACTTGCTAGCGTACCCTACTAGCCGAGGGGGCGAGTGATCGAGATGGGTGTATTCACTCCACACAATCAAGGCCGAAAACGGGGGTATTCCATCTCGAGGACCAGGCGGGTGCCACCAAAGGTAGGCCGATAACAGAAATTTCCTCCTGACCGTAACGCCCCGAGGGCAGGGCGGACCACAAATAACTCCATGGACAGAGTTATCCTCGATTACCACCGGAAAGTCCTAAGGCATGCCGGAGAACCTATTCGAACTAAAGTCAGTACCGGGTCCTAGAATAGCTATAACATAAATAGCCTCTTTCATAATCGTAGCTTCAAATTTCACTTTCAGTACATACGGTAACGGTCTAAAACTCCTTCAGACTAAATTCAACGGTGCATGAAAATTCGTCGGTACAAGTCCGTGCAATTTTTCAGAAACAATTATACAGGAAGCTTCATTACGATGTCAATTAACTTTCTTATAACTGGAGCTTAGTTAAAAATCACTAAAACCCTTTCATATTCGTACTTAGTGCTTCGCAAAACTTCCTGACACAAATCGGTCTCTAAACAAGCCTTATTTCATGAAATCAAGCCATAAATCCAAATATACATACTTAATCATGCATTTTACTCAAACTACACAACATTTTCAAGCTAGGGTTTCATCACATGCTTTCTGAGACAAATCAAAATACTATTTTCATGCTTATTCACGAATTCGAAGCTAAATCTTGTGTAAACATGGATAAACATAAAATCCAACCAAGTAATCGAAGGAAACATGCTTCATGTACTTTAAACATGCATCATCAACATTTTAGAGCATTTTCAACGGTCTTAAAGCATGAGAAATCGGTACAGTGAAAACAACATTCGTCAGTACACTTGCCCGAGCTCGCTCTACCATTATTTTACCCAATCGAATCACAACCTGTGGTCTCTCCCCTTTCTTTCTCGTCGTGCTTCTTTGTTGTGCCTCAACTTCCTCTCTCTACAAACACATATCACTTAATCGGCATTTAAACAATTACGGAATTATTTCAAGACTCCCGGATGCCACGAACGGGTCAAATCTTGCGAGATTCGCATCCGGTCGATATATACACACAATTGGGACATGGGGATTCATATTCTAGGATCATTTCATCATTTCATGAAGGTGACAACACGCAAAATCCACCTTCGGTCTCGGGTGAATAAAAGAATTGCCCCCTTTAACGGGCTCGGACGCCGAACGGGTCCAAACGTGCAAGATCGGACCCACGGCCAACATATATACCTCATTGGGACGTGGGGATTCCAATTTTAGGGTCAATTTTATGATACGAGGCCGGGAAACGGAAAACCCCCAAAATCCCGTAGGTTAGGGTTTCTAAAACCCACCCGGCGAATCGGACACTGAATCGGACAACTAACCACATTTTCATGGACCTCAAGGCATGGGTTTTCAATATCCTAACATTCCCCGTGGGTATCGACACAAAATACCCAACAAAAATACACAAAACATCGAAAGAGAACGAAAAGTGGGTATGAGAACACTTGCCTCGACGCGTGCTTTCACCTTTATACCTGGCTTTCGGGCAGAATCGGACTCTCGGGCTCGATCTCCCTTCTTCTCTCTTCGGTCGTGCCCCTCTCTCTCTCCTCCAAACCCTCACCCGTGCGAAAAATGGCGAGGAGAAGTCGCGGCGCGACTTATATATCGGCCAAGTCCGCTCGCGGCGGCCGAGCGGCAGAGCCACGGGCGGTTCTGCTTTGTCCGCTCGAGCCGTGGCTCAGCGCCTGTCAGCGCGCAGCTTCTTTGAGTGGCTTTCCGGCCGGATCCGAATGATTTTTCCGATTTACTAGTTCCGGTTCTTTGAACTTTTCAATCCATTCCTCCCGCACCTTTTGAATACAATTTACCTATTTTAACTTAATTATCTCCCAATTATCATATTTAGGAACTCGGGCCGTCACACAACCATCGTAGACTGATCATGTTATCTTCTTACAAAGGAGGTCACCGTGTGTGCCGCTTGAACCCCCTAAGATTTTGACAGCAATTGGGCCACTTGGATGACCAAAATTTAAATACGACCGCTCACGAGCCGCTTGGATGACCAGGGTTTAGATTCAACCACCTATTGGCCGCCCAGATGACCGAGGTTTGGATAAGACCACTTATTGGCCGCCTGGATGACTAGGATTTGAATTAGACCGCTTTACGGGCCGCTTGGATGACCGGGTTTAGTAAAGAGTGGGTAAAAACCCGCTCATCTTAGGGATAGTTTAGGTCGTTTACGTAGTCCTGCAAACATACAAAGCAAGCATACAAACACATACCCATGTATATGAAGCAAAAAAGAAAACACAACATAGCATAAAAGAAAATTTGCTTATTTTATTGATTGAAAAATGTACACACTTTTACAAGCATTCACATGAGTGACCTACCTAGACCCTTACTAGAAATATCGCTTGAGGTGGACCACGCGTTCCACGTCCGTGGAACCAACTTGCCGTCTTGGGTCTGAAGTTTATATACTCCGTTCCGCAGGATGGCAGAGACTAAGAAAGGCCCTTCCCAATTTGGTAAAAGTTTATTCCGGTTGGTGTCTTTGCCTGTGGCCTCGATACTCCGCAAGACTAAGTCCCCAACGTTGAACTGTCATGCTTTTACTTTCTTGTTGTAATAGCGTGCGACCCTTTGTCGGTAGGCTGTGGGTTCGTATTCAGCGGCGTTACGGGCTTCTTCTAATAAGTCCAAGTGCTCCCTGATTTTTTGGGAGTTGCCTTGTAGGTCGAAGGATTTGACCCTAAGACTAGGAAGCCCGATCTCGATCGGAATTACCGCTTCAATCCTGTAATAGAGACTGAAGGGAATCTCGTGAGTTGGCTCCTTTGGACTCGTCTGATAAGACCAAAGAACAGAGGGTAGCTTGTCCACCTAGGAACCCTCGGCGTCTTCCAGCTTAGCCTTGAGACCGTGGAGTAGTGTGCGGTTTGTGACCTCCACCTGTCCATTCGCTTGCGGGTACGCCACCGAAGTGTAGACTAATCTAATGCCCAGACTGGTGCAATACTTTGTGAAAATCTTTTCTGAGAATTGGGTTCCGTTGTCGGTGATGATGACCTCGGGAATACCAAATCTGCTGACTATGTTTTGTCGGACGAACTCAAGAGCGTTGTGCTCCGTGATCTTGGCCAACGGGATGGCTTCAACCCACTTGGTGAAGTAATCGATACCTACGATAATAAAATTCCTTTGCCCTGCTACAATGGGAAACGGGCCGAGAATGTCAAGTCCCCGCTGCGCAAAAGGTCATGGAGCCTTGAGGGATTTCAACTCAGTGGGCGGCTGGTGGTGAAGATTGGCGTGAATCTGACAGTTTTCACACTTCTTTACGAACTCAAGCACATCTTTCTTCATCATCGGCGAGTAATAACCCTGGTGCATGATTTCGAATGGCAAGTTCTTGCTGCCAATATGTGATCCACAAATCCCGAGATGAATTTCACCTAGGGTGTAATCGGCCTACTCTAGAGTGAGGCACCGGAGGTACGAAGTCGGTAACCACGGTGATATAGCCATCTTTCGACCACGGTGTACCAACCAGGTGTCTTCTTGATCTGCCTGGCTTCATCTGTGTCTTCTGGGAGTGCTCCGTCGGCCATGTATCTTTGGTATAGAGTCATCCAGTTTTCTGCTTCGGTGATCTGCATTGTTTCATGTTCCTCTGTGCTGGGAGCGCTAAGGATCTCCCACATGTCCCTTAAGTACTGCTCCGAGTTCTCAGTTGCCGCCGCCCTGACAAATTGGTCGGCCTTCCAATTCTCAGTTCTGGGAATATGATCAAAGGTCACGTTGCCAAATCTCTAGCTGATCTCCTTCACCTTGGCCAAGTATTTAGATAGGTGAGGGTTGCATGCTTTGAAACTCTCGTTAACCTGGTTGACGATCAGCTCGGAGTCGCTGTAGATGGTCAACCGTCTAGTTGAGCACTCTTTAGCTAGCCTTAACCCAGCCAACAAGGTTTTGTATTCATCAACATTGTTGATTGCCGAAAGTCAAGTCTGAGTAAGTACTTCACTTCAAACCCATTCGGGATTTTAAGACTACTCCGGCTCCACTACCTAAGTTCGTTGACGATTCGTCCATGTTTAGGACCCATTCTAGCCCCTCCTCGCGCTGTTCCACGTCCTTAGTGGGCTGTTCCTCGAGAATTAGTGTTGTGGTCTCGATGATGATGTCGGCCAGAGCCTGCCCTTTAATTGCGGGTCTTGGTCGGAATTCAATGTCGAACCCTTCCAATTCGATAGCCCACTTTACCAGCTGTCTAGAAATGTTGGGTTTCTAGAGAATGTTTTTCAGAGACTATCGGTGAGAACAATCACGCGATAAGCTTGAAAGTAAGGTCTCAACTTTCGGGTGGAGAAGACGAGTGCCAAGGCTAACTTTTTTGAGCATCGGTAGCGCCTCTAGGCCTGTTAACATTTTGCTCACGTAGTTGATCGGCCACTGGGTGTCGGTGTCCTGGCGTACAAGGATGAAGTCGAGGGCCACCTCTGACACCACTAGGTAGAGGTATAGCTCCTCTCCATCCTTAAGTGACGTTAGCAACGACAGGCTGGCCAAATATCGCTTCAGCTCGTTGAAGGCTTTCTAGTACTTTACTATCCACTAGAATCCATTTTCTTTTGTTCCCCTTAGCACCTTAAAGAAAGGCTGATACTTGTCCCCCGACTTAACTAAGAAATGGGATAAGGCTACTAGTCGTCCGGTTAGCCATTAGACGTCATTAACGCTCCATGGCAGAGTCATGTCTGGAAGGTCCTTGATCTTCTCCGAGTTCACTTTGATCCCTTGTTGGGAGACACTAAAACCCAAGAATTTCCCTGAGGATACTCCGAAAACACACTTAGCCGAATTCAGCTTCATTTGATGTGCGCAGAGCATCTCAAAGGATTTAGCCAGATTGTGAATATGGTCATTAGTGGTCCTGCTCTTGACGAGCATGTCGTCAACGTACACCTTCATATTGCAGCCGATCTGCTTTTCAAACATCTTATTCACGAGTTGTTGGTAAGTGTCGCCCGCGTTCTTTAGACCGAAATTCATGACCTTGTAGCAATAGGTGTCTTGATCCGTCATGAACAAGGTGTACTCCTCGTCCTCCGGGTTCATCCGGATCTAGTTATAACCCGAGTACGTGTCTATGAAGCTCAACACTCGTGTCCCGGATGTGAAGTCTACCAATAGGTTGATCCTGGGTAAACGGAAGCTGTCTTTTGGGCAGGCCTTGTTGACGTCGATGAAGTCGACGCACATTTATCATTTTTCGTTGCTTTTCTTTACCAAGATGACATTGGAAAGCCAATCCAGGTAATGGACCTCCCAGATGAAGCTGGCGTTCAGTAGCTTCTTTACCTCCTCCCGGATAGTGATCAACTTCTCCACGGAGTGATTTCTCCGCTTCTGCCTGATGGGTTTATGGCTAGGATCGAGGTCCAACTTGTGGACCATTACTCCGATCAGAATCCCAGGCATGTCAATGGGAGTCCGTGCGAAGATGTCGGCGTTCTGTCACAAGAACCCAATTAGCTCGTCGTGTAGTGTCCCGATGAGTGAGCTGCTGATCTGTACGCACCTTTTTGGATCTTTCCGGTTCAATGGGATTGGACCAATTGTCTCTCTGGGTTACGCTTGCTGTAGAGTTGCTTCGTCTCGATGGTCGAGTTCTCCTGCTGATTTGGTACTGCCATTTGGAGTGATTTGGGACATGTAACACGTCTGTCTAATGACTTGGTCAACCAACACTTCGCCCACACCGCATGCAATTGAAAATTTTATCTTGAGATGCGATATCAAAGTGACGACTCCAAATGTTGTTAGGCACAGGAGACCTAGTATAGCATTATAGACGAAGGGTAGGTCAACTACTAAGAAGGTGAGTATTCAAATCGCCATTCTTGGGTATGTGCCCAGGGTGATTTCTAACGGATCGTCCATTAAACGGGTACTAACTCGTTGTCAGGCCGTATAGCTAGACTTTGGCACGTTTTAACTGACTCTTTTTTAAACCAAGTTTAAAAAATGCATCGAGGTAAAGAAAATCACATGAATTTTTATTATCAATAAATACTAGTTTCAACTAGTAGTTGACACTACCATTCGAAACAAGTGCTGATACAACAAGAGGATCTGCATGGGGAGAAATTACATATTCTAGGTCATTGTCACTAAAGTTAATGACATTATCTTCAATACGCAGCTTCTTCCTCCCAGCCTGTTGTTCCCTGTGGTCCGCTGGAGTCTTGGCCAGCCGAGTCGTGATCATGGTTACCACTCCTACTGTGACCCGATTCCGTGGAGGTGAAGGCTTTGGCCCCTCACCACCTATTGTGTCGAAGCACTGCCAGGGTTTTTGACGAACCTAGTAAGGTGGCCCCTAAGGATCAGGTCCTCTATCTCCCACTAGAGTGTCTTGTAATCTTTTGTGGAGTGTTCGAGAGACCGATCAAAATCGCAATACTTGGCTGGATTCCCTCCTTCCGCTTTCTCAAATGGCTTCGGCCATTTAAGGAACTTTTTTTCATGGATCTATATGAGGATGTTCAAGCGCGTGTCAGTCAAGGGAGTTAGATTAATCGGTCCATAATCCTTACGTTCTGGCGGTCTAGTCCTGTGGTGCTTTCTGCGGGAGTGGTCGCCACCGTTATACTTCTTCTTTCCTTCTGCTGGGAAAGAGCGAGGCTGTTCGGTCCGCTCGGAACGCTTAGCCTCATTGGCCTCCTCTGCTGTTGCGTAGGCCCTGGTGATTCCTCTGCTTCCTGAAAGGTCTACGGATTCTTGTGCGCTAGGTGACTAAAGAAGTTCCCGTACATCAACGTAGAGATAAAGCCGCAAAGCTTTATCTCCTCCGTGAGCCTAGGGATCCTCCTGGCTTCTGCCACGAAGCGATCCAGAAATCTTCGCTGATTCTTCCCGTGTTTCTACTTGATGTGAGATAGATACCAAGGCTGCTTCTCTTCTCGGTAGTTGGAGACGTATTATGTCAAGAAGAGATCAGTCAGCTCCCAAAAATTTCAGATTGAATCTGAGGGGAGGTGATGAAACCAAATGCGAGTGTCCCCCTTCAAGGTAAGCGGGAAATAGCGACATATGGCTACATCATCTAACCCTTGCAGACTCAAATGGGTGCGGAAGTGATTGAGGTGATCCATGGGATCAGTGCTCCCATTATGTGAATAAAGGGTTGGCATTTTGAATTTTGTTGGTATTGGATGGTTCAAGATCTCCGCTACGAAAGGAGATCTGTCAAGATCCATCGCGTGTTCATTGTCTTTAAGAACACGGTTCTAGATCTTCTCCTGTCTTGGATCTGTTCAAGCTACGTTGGCTGATCTTTTGGAGTTGAAATATGTCCTCAACTCCATCCTTTCTCTAGTGTGGCTAGTAGCCGGCAGGCTACTGCCACCAGTGGATTTGATGGCCCGGGAGGCTCCCTCTTAGGCCGGGGGCCTAGATTTTGCCCGAGAATATCGGGGGTTCCTTCATTCCGGACTTTCCTCAGGAGTCATGCCACTTGAACGTTCCTCAGGCCTTAGTCGACTTTGGGCCTGTGAGGATTCTGGTGTCTGAATGTTGTCTGGTCTTCTGGATTTTCTGGTTGTTTTCTTCTTCCTCTAACCTCCTCTCCTGGAGGCCAGTGCAAGGGTTGCTGCTGGCGGAGCCCCCTGCTGTATGTGCTTCTAGAGGGAGTAGAGCATCTGCAATATTTTGTTCTTATTCTACATGTGCTCCATCAAATTTTGAAAGAAAGGTGTGGGCACCCCATTGACCGTTCCGTTGACCATGGCACCAGCAGCGTGGTTCTGGTCGAGCGAGGTCACGTCTCTTGCGAACTTGCTAGCTTGCGCCCTCATGTTTACCATTTTAGCTGATAACGTGGGTTTAGATGGTGAAGCTGAGGAAAATATTTGAGCAAAGTGGTTCACTTTTCATAAGCAATTCCCACAGATGGCGCCAATGATGCTTCTTGGAACAAAACTTTGAATAGGTTCGGGTCAAGTCGATCATTGAATCCGACTCCGTTCACCAAATTTGGATTCTACACACTACTATAACAAATAAGAGGTCAAGTACCGGCGGGATATTATCCCACCAAAAATACTTGATACTCAAGTTAATAAACAGCCTTCAAATAATAAGAAGGTTGGGGTAAAACGATAAATAACGAGAAAGGTCCAGAGCGTTTGTGGTGGGGGCTTTGCTCTCATTGCGAGAGGCTTTCTGTGGCTTGAGAGGAGCATTGGTTTCTGACACTATGTTCTCAAGGAACGTAGTGACAGAAGAGAGAGGGAGAGAGTTGGCAACCTATAAGCGTGAGAGCTTGTGAGGGCGTTGCGTGAGCTTATTAGGGATTCTTTGCAGAAAAAGAGATCGTGGGCTTTTGAGAGCGATTCTTAGCTGAAGGGAGAATGTGCCCTGGAGTGAGGGCTCCATGGACTTTTATAACTAAGATGCTAGGCATCTTTCCTTAGGCAAGGATGCTTGATTCCTACGCTTTGCTGGGCTGGCTTTCTTTCTTGGCGTGGGGCTTCAATGGCGGTAACGGCTTCTTAGATGGATTGTTTTCCTTCTGCATTTTGTAACTGCTAGGGTTTGCTGTAGACAGGGGAGAGAATCTGGTGCTTTTCTTATTGAATGTGCGTTGAATCTGTTGGTGACCGTTATAGTGGAGATTGTCTTTTAGGAGAACGCAAAATCAAGAGAGAAGACCGTGGTTGGTCGTGGACAGAAGTGTGGGTCAAACTGGGCTTGGCCCATGTGAGGCCTGCTCTGGAGCTGGCCTTCTGTGGCGCTTTCGGTCAACAGAAATATTGACTATCTCTGTGTGCCAGTTGCCCATCCTTATGTAAGTCTTCTTTGCCTTTCCTCCAATCAACGGTACACATTGACCGTCTAAGCACATATATGGGCCTTCATAGATTTGGGTCATTCCTCCCTTTTGGGTCAGCTACTATGAACGTACCCATCAATAACGTTTCTAAACTAAATTGATTTTCTTTCCAAATAGTTATTCCTAATGTCCTTCACCATCCGTTGTGAAGGCTCCAAGTTTCATGATTTGTTGAAGGGGATCACCTAGTTTGATATCTCTTAACTTTTATACTATAACATTCTTGTTGGCTTAATATTCATTATCCAAAATTGATGGACCGGATGTTCAATTTGAAAGGAGTGTGAACCTCCTGTGCACTCTTATTCTTCTTATTTTGGTTGTTGGTTCATCCCATTCTTCTTTTTTAATTGGGGTCAAATGATTTTTAAAGTTTGCTTTGTAAGAAAGTATCTTGTATATGAATGTATTTATAAATAAAAAAAGAATTTTTTTTTTTTGAAATTAGGTCATAGTTCTTTATTTGTTTCTTTCAAATTTTAGACTTGTATTTATTCACATAAAATTATGAATTGTCAAAAATTTAGATTAATAAAATATCCAAATAGAAAATTTTCTTCAATTATTGATTATCAATATCTCAGCATTCTTCAGATTCTAACTTGGTAGAAATTTAACTATTTGGTTAAAAGAAAGCTTTGTCTTTTAACAATACGAACTCTTAGCAATTTGATTTTTTGAGAGTTTGCCTTTTTTAATAAATTGGCACCCTTAATAAAATAATTAGAATTTTAAATTATCAAGATCAACCAGAATTTGTTAATTAAGCTGAGCCAAACTTCCGGAGTATAATTCCAATAACTTTTTAGCAACGTCATGACTAGTATTATTTCTAAAACGAAAATGACTTATTAACTAGACAACTAATGCGATGATAGATGGTTCATTAATTGCTCCATTTTTTAATCATTTTTATATGTAGTGTTTTGGTTTAAAAAATGAAGCAAGATGCGTCATAAATTGAGCAATGCGCTACTTGTGCCAGTATTGCTATTCGAAATGAATAGTTTTCAATTTCGATTGTCCTTTCAAATTCTAATATTTTTCACTCTTCTCTTTAAACCCTAACTGTGTATTCTTTTTCATTTTGTATCAAAACACCAACTTTTTGATTTCTTTGATTGACCAACTTTTAATTCCTCATAACTTCCCGAAGTACCTTAAAGAACATTATTGGCATCGCTTCTTGTCTATCCATAGATGATGTATTGGATATTTACAATCAATATAATATTTATCATGCCATTCTCTTTGAAATTCTTTCGTCTGAAGAGAGGAATTACTCTCTAAGGGATGGCATGATCACTATCTATAAAGCTTATTTGCAGAACAGTCTTTGGGTTTCTATTGCAGGAAAATTTGTAGAAATAATGGAGACTTTTGAGGTTCCAATTGCTTATTTTTATCTCAATACTAATAGATATATTGTAGTATTGTGCGTATTTGTTTTTGTTAATTAAATCGTAGATTAGATGTCTGGATGATTAAAGTGATCTTTTGATTTAATCAAGAGAGCGATTGGATTTTTCTACTCCCAAAAAAGGGTTCAACATAAGTGGTGGAAACCTAGTCTTGGTGAAGAACTGGAAAAATAAGTTCTTCTTTATCAAGGTTCTCAGTAATTTGATTTTGTTAAATAAATAGGATGACATTATTTTGGTTCAATTCTTGAGAATGAGCACGCTATGACTGAATCTCAAACTGATCTTATAAAAGAAAATGCATCCAAATTATGTAAAACTGGTAATTTTTTACTCAAACGGCTTCTGATGTGATAAACTGGTACATTGTCCTTGGACAAGAAACCGTTGCTGGTATGCTTCCTCGTTCTTGAAAATGAGGAAGGGTGGCATTTTTATAGGTTTTCCTCTCAAGGTTATCGCTAATCAATTCAATGTCCAGATAACAATTCATCAACTCCTCATTCGAATTTTGATGAGGTTTTGAGGATTGCAAATGAGTTTTGCGTTGAGATTACTAAGATGGGAGACGATGAATCTGCTCATCAATGTACTTTGGCTATTGTCTTTTCACTTGCCCAATATCTGGGGAGATGCTTGCTTTGAATTTGAAAGAGATGATTCCTACTACTTCAAATAATGATGAGCATGTTTCCCAACATCATTCTTTGAATGATGATGAGCCTGTTATTGTGACGACCCGACTTTTTACCACAGCAAAAAGCCGTTGTCAAGCCCAAAAGAAACCTTGCCTTAAGCGCATAATAAAACGGTGGACATAATTTTTTTTTTTTAATCATACATGGTCTCATGAGATCTGAAGCCTCAAAAGAGAACACGGAAACGTACTAACATTCAAAACATTTATAAAATGCATAAACAGCGGAATCTATTCAACATCAAAGGACAAAATAAAGCTTCTTCAATATCTGCTTCGGCTCGCCAAACCACTTTGATACTCCACAAAGTTCTACTCAACTTCATCCTCCATAATTCTTTCATCATCTGAAAAATAGCAAGAATGAGCTACAAAACCCAGTAAAATACTCACATGCAGAAAACAGAGTACATAACATATACATATAAGCGAATATAATACGAAAATTATCATGTCTTTTAGTTCGAAATTTTCTTAGTCTTTTGCTTCTTGTCTTGTCTACTGAAAACTCATAAAAATCATGGAGGGTTCTTATCATCTTTAGGGACCGGACGGAAGCGGACAAACATCGAGGACGGGTTGTGTGTAACCCACAAGCTAAAGCCGTATCCCCTCATTATGCTCCTCGGGGCGGGAAGTAATGCCTTTATCCCGGCATACGGGGCCAAAAGTCTTATGCCACCAAAAGTTCCCTCCCGTGGCCCAAGAGGCATCCTCGAGTGTTACTTCAATATCCTTCATCCATCTTTTACAGCAAGCTTAATGGAGTCTCGGTTCTTAGTTTATATGGCCGTTCGTTGTGGTTCAAAAGTCATAGAGTTCCACTTGCTGTCCGAATTAATGCATTATTCTTTAAGCCGAAGCTCTTTTCTTTTTCAGACAGAGTTCACAATTCCGGAGTTCAAAATGCCGAAGTTCTTTTTCAGACGGAGTTCAAAATGCCGAAGTTCTTTTTCAGACGGAGTTCTTTCGAATTCCGGTTCCGAGAATCTGGAGTTTATTTTCATTAGAGACGGAGTTCTTTTCAAAAGCCAAGTTCTTACCTTACTTAAAAACCGGAGTTCCTTTAAATGGAGTTCTAAAAACCGGAGTACTTTTCTTTAAATCCGTAGCTCTAAAACTGGAGTGATTTTTCTTTAAAATCCGGACTGCGTCTTTATTAAAAGGACGGAGCTCTTTTTTGTAAAAAGACGGAGTGCATTTTCTTCAAAAGACGGAGCTCTTTTCTGTAAAAAGACGGAGCACTTTCTTCAAAGGACGGAACAGTTTTTCGTAAAAGGACGGAGCACTTTTCTTCAAAGGATGGAGCTGTTTTCGTAAAAGGACGGAGCACTTAACTTCAAAAGGGCGGAGTTCTTCTAAGACGGAGTACTTTTCTTCACAAACATACAATTATCAAAATTCATATAAATTGACAGATAATCATACAAAACCGAATATCATGAAGTATTTTCCTTAAACATTCAATTATCGACAAATAATCGTAAGCATCAGATGAAAAGAACAGAATAAATATCATATAAGTTCATATAATATCAAACATACTAGCATAGAAATTATGCATAAACATGAACTTGAAAACAGGGGTGAGTATCTTGCCTGATTGTTCTTCTACTTTGCCTGATCTTTACTCTTGCCTGAGTTTCTCTACCTTGATCTTTACTCTTATCTGGTTTCTTCTACTTTGCTCTTACTGAAATTTCTATTAAGTTCCTTACTCTCATTCTTCTAGCTCTTGTTTATAGACTTTAAATTTAATAGCCTCCATAAATGATTGGCAGTATAAGAAAAATGTTTCTTATTAATAATGATCATTATTAATGAATCAGGGGAAATGTTTCTTATTAATTAGATCATTTATGATCTTATATTCCCAAGGAGTTCGTAAATTTCCAATGAACTGAATTTAGCTTTATCATGTAAACACATTAAATCTCTGGTTAACTGAACCTAGCTTTCTCATGTGAATACATTAAATTTTTGGTTAACTTAACTTAGCAGGATTTAACTTTCTCATGTAAACACATTAAATTCTAGGTTAACTTAACTTAGCAGGATTTCTTGGTTAACTTAACTTAGCAGGATTTAACTTTTCTCATTTAATCACATTCTGGTCAACTATCGGTGTTGACCGGATTATCCCTCACATTACCTCCGGTCAACGCGTGTTGACCAGATCTTCAACTCTGGCTTTCTTCCCACAATTCTACTCCGGCCTTACAAAGCTTCAAAACCACTCCGGCCTCCAACACACAAAGCCACTCCGGCCTTCAAGTCACTTCGGCCTTACATTCATACAATGCACTCTGGCCTTCAATGGAACAAAACCCGATTTCAAAACATGTTGAAGGCCGATTCAGATTTTCTTTCTGAAAGTAGCTGGACTTGATTCACACGGATGAAGCCGGACTTATTTTGAATCAAGGAATATTCCGGACTTCTTTTTATCAAGGAAGTCCGAACTAGAATTTTATCAAGGAATATTCGGACTTCTTTAAGGAAATCCGGACTAGAATAAAATTCGGGCCAAAATGAAATCCAGACTAAAAATTCATTAAGGAAAATCCGGACTTCTTTGCTGGACTTGATTTTCATCTTAAGGCCCATTTACTTTTCTTATTATATTTTCCGGTCAATTGGCGTTTGACTGGATCATATTGACTCGATGTTGGAATTTCCTATGTTCAAAAATCTTGGTCGTTACAATCTCCCCCACTTATAGAAATTTTGTCCTTGGAATTTGATAACCCTCACAATTTCATAATCATAGGTATTCTTTCTTGCATCCAGAAGATCACTCTAGTAAACCTCAAGTATTTGACTCATCCTTATCATAAAACAAATCCTTAGCCTCTCAAGACAACTCAACCCGGTCCCTTACTGATTTTCTCAACTAGTGATACAAGGAAGAGCTTATTTTCTAGAATCTTAAGATCCCAATCGAAGAACATGGCATCCTATCACCCAATCAAAGGGACGTAAAGACTCGCAGCATTAATTGTCAACATTGATGCCTATTTTTTTTTAAATAAGATACTAAAGAATATGTCTGTCCAATAAGACATCATACGGTAATCCTTTTAATGACACCACCATTTTGGCTTTTCAGACTTTAGGTAATGATTATCTTTATATACGAAGCCATAGTTCTCAAAGCAGAGACTCTATTTGCTAGTTCTGACTTATATTCATAGTAACACTAATCAAGAACTTCTCCCCCACTTAATTCAAAGGTATCCACCTATCATGTCGGGAGAGTAACATATCCTTATCGTTCCTCAAAGGCATCCCATTCCACGATAACTTACCAAACCCATCAGTGATCAACCCGAATGACATGATCGTCAATTATCCCCATTTCATGACTACAGATGGAAAGTGTACCTTCCACAACCTCCGTAGAGGTTTCGGCCTCCTGTGCAGAGACAGCAAACACCTTAGCTGTAATAGGGGGCTTAGATCCTGGGACCTGTTTAGGAAGTGGACAGTCCCTAATCAAGTGTCCAACTTGGCCACAGTTATAACAGACTCCCATCTTCTTATAACAAGGTTTTCCTTCATGATACTTCCCGCAATGTTCACATTCATTTTTAGCTGAAGCTCAGAAATTTGGCACAGACCTATTTTGCTCCCCACTAGGCACCGAGGGTCTTGCTTTCTTAGAAGGGCCTTCAATAGCACTAGCCATTGAAGTCTGATTAAAAGTTCTTTGCCTGACCATTGCTCATCTTTCGAGTTCTTTCTCATAGATGACCGCGTTCTAGAGTACCTCTCCGTAGGTGGCTAAGGTCAGAGTTGAAAGTTGTCTTCTAATATCATCCCTCAAACCCTGAAAGAACCTCCTAGCCTTCCTTTCCGGATCATCCACCATAAAAGGAGCATATCGAGATAATTTTGCATCATATTCATTACCCCTTTAGGCGAAGGAATTCATCCTCTTTTTGTCCACGAAGATTAGCAGGGAAATATTTCTCCAAAAATGCTGCTTTAAATATTTCCCAACTAATATCCCGATCTGGCACATTGAAAACTCTTTTTTGCATTTCCCACCAGTGATGAGCCTCGCCTGCCAGCTTATGAGTGGCATACAGAACCATGTCTCCAGCCGGACACTTAATGACTGCAAATACCTTTTTCAGTCTTTGAAGTCAAGTGTCTGCCTTCAATGGGTCAGGTTCGCCTAAGAACTCAGGAATTCGTTCGTTGGTGAAACGATCATAGACCGATCTTTCCTGATGTACAGGAATTGGGGTAGCGGCTGGAGTGGGTGGAGTTGTTGGAGTCAAAGCTTCTATGACTTCGGCCATTCTGTCCAACAGATTCGAGTTTCGTGCCTCCCGATCCGGAGTGTTGTTCATTTGAATGTTTTGCCTTCTTCTGTTAGACATGACTTTAGGAACGATTTGAAATTATGAAAAGAATATTTCTGTTAGTCTTAAAATAACAATCATAATGGACTCTGTCCGAAACAATGAGACATAAACAAAACTAACTTCCATAACTAAGTCCGTCCTAGTTTCCGCGATAATTCAACTTATCCTAAAGTATCTCATTTCTTTCTCTGATACCAACTGTGACGACCCGACTTTTTACCACAGCAAAAAGCCGTTATCAAGCCCAAAAGAAACCTTGCCTTAAGCGCATAATAAAACGGTGGACATAATTTTTTTTTAATCATACACGTGGTCTCATGAGATGCCGACTAATTAATATTTATTACGAAGCCTCAAAGGAGAACAAAAAACGTTAACATTCAAAACATTTATAAAATGCATAAATGGAATCTATTCAACATCAAAAGACAAAATAAAGCTTCTTCAATATTTGCTTCGGCTCGCCAAACCACTTTGATACTCCACAAAGTTCTACTCAACTTCATCCTCTATAATTCTTTCATCATCTAAAAAATAGCAAGAATGAGCTACAAAACCCAGTAAAATACTCACATGCAGAAAACAGAGTACATAACATATACATATAAGCGAATATAATACGAAAATCATCATGTCTTTTAGTTCAGAATTTTCTTAGTCTTTTGCTTCTTGTCTTGTCTACTGAAAACTCATAAAAATCATGGAGGGTTCTTATCATCTTTAGGGACCGGACGGAAGCGGACAAACATCGAGGATGGGTTTTGTGTAACCCCGCAACCAAAAGCCGTATCCCCTCATTATGCTCCCCGAGGCGGGAGGTAATGCCTTTATCCCAGCATACGGGGCCAAAAGTCTTATGCCACCAAAAGGTTCCTTCCCGTGGCCCAGGAGGCATCCTCGAGTGTCACTTCAATATCCTTCATCCATCTTTTACAGCAAGCTTAATGGAGACTCGGTTCTTAGTTCATATGGACGTTCGTTATGGTTCAAAAGCCATAGAGTTCCACTTGCTGTCCGAATTAATACATTATTCTTTAAGCCGAAGCTCTTTTCTTTTTCAAACAGAGTTCACAATGCCGGAGTTCAAAATGCCGAAGTTCTTTTTCAGACGGAGTTCAAAATGCCGAAGTTCTTTTTCAGACGGAGTTCTTTCGAATTCCAAAGTTATGAGAATCCGGAGTTTATTTTCATTAGAGACGGAGTTCTTTTCAAAAGCCAAGTTCTTACCTGAAGTACTTAAAAACCGGAGTTCCTTTAAATCTGAAGTTCTAAAAATCGGAGTGCTTTTCTTTAAATCCGTAGCTCTAAAATCGGAGTGATTTTTCTTTAAAATCCGGACTGCTTCTTTATTAAAAGAACGGAGCTCTTTTTTGTAAAAAGACGGAGTGCGTTTTCTTCAAAAGACGGAGCTCTTTTAAAAAAGACTTCTTTTCTTCAAAGAATGATGGAGCACTTTTCTTCAAAGGACGGAGCTGTTTTCGTAAAAGGACGGAGCACTTAACTTCAAAAGGCGAGTTCTTCTAAGATTTGAGTACTTTTCTTCACAAACATACAATTATCAAAATTCATATAAATTGACAGATAATCATACAAAACCGAATATCATGAAGTATTTTCCTTAAACATGTAATTATCGACAAATAATCGTAAGCATCGGATGAAAAGAACATCGAATAAATATCATATAAGTTCATATAATATCAAACATACTAGCATAGAAATTATGCATAAACATGAACTTGAAAACAAGGGTGAGTATCTTGCATTGGTTGTTCTTCTACTTTGGCAAGTTTCTCTACCTTGATCTTTACTTTTACCCGTTTCTTCTACTTTACTCTTACTCAAATTTCTATTAAGTTCCTTACTCTCATTCTTCTAGCTCTTATTTATTGACTTTAAATTTAATAGCCTCCATAAATGATTGAAAGGAAAATGTTTCTTATTAATGATGATCATTATTAATGATTCGTGTTTCTTATTAATTAGATCATTTATGATCTTATATTCCCAAGAAGTTAAATTCCCGCTAATTTAGCTTTATCATGTAAACACATTAAATCTCTAGTTAACTCAACCTAACTTTCTCATGAACACATTAAATTCTTGGTTAACTTAACTTAGCATTTAACTTTCTCATGTAAACATATTAAATGAACTTAACTGAGGATTTCTTGTTAACTTAACTTAGCGAGGATTTAACTTTTCTCATTTAATCACATTCCGGTCAACTGAGACGGATTATCCTCACATTACCTCCGGGTTGAGATCTTCAACTTTGGCTTTCTTCCCACAATTCTACTCCGACAAAGCTACAAAACCACTCCGGCCTCCAACACACAAAGCCACTCCGGCCTTCAAGTCACTTCGAATTCTGCACTCCGGCCTTCATCAAAACCAGTTTCAAAACATGTTGGGCCGATTGATTTTCTTTTCACTTGATTCACACGGATGAAGCCGGACTTATTTTGCATCAAGGAATATTCGGACTTCTTTTTATCAAGGAAGTCCGAACTAGAATTTTATCTATCCGGACTTTTTAAGGAAATCCGGACTAGAATAAAATTCGAGCCAAAATGAAATCCGGACTAAAAATTCATTAAGGAAAATCCGGACTTCTTTGCTGGACTTGATTTTCATCTTAAGGCCCATTTACTTTTCTTATTATATTTTCTGGTCAACTGGCATTTGACTGGATTATATTGACTCGATGTTGGAATTTTCTATGTTTAAAAATCTGGGTCATTACAACAATGATCTCCGATCATTGTTGAATATGATATTTAAGATATTTTCTAGCTCTACTACACCTATTGAACCAGTGTCTTGTTTTTTCTGCAACTCGAGCTATGTCTCCCGAATCAAAAAATAATGTACATATTGTTAGATAGTTATATAATTCATACTTTGTCATCCTTTCCAGGGGTCCAGAGATTTCATATGAAGCCCTAGATTTTTTACATTCCTCTATATTAGAGCCCTTTGCCTCTTTTTTACTAGTTGTAGTCATCTACAACAAACTCTGACTCGGCTAGATCATTATTATTAGGTTTTATACCCAAAGTGGGTCATCCAACACAATTTCCTTGATTCTAAGCCATTCATCAAACTTTAAATTGCTGATTCAAACCCCTTTTTTATAGTCTAAAAATCTAGTTCGTCAAATCAGACATAGGCTGTCTATTAATGCAATTGAGATTGAATGCTTATCTTGATCTTGCATCGATCATTTTGTAATTCAAGGTTTGAAATTTCAAGCTATGGCCGCTAAAGCTAGGGTGTCATTATTTGAAGATCAATTAGTCCATTTTGAGAAATAATTGGCCAAGTGGATGCGTAGATCTCGCAACTATGTTGATCAACTTATCCTCATTGAAGATCAATCCAATTCTTTTGAAGATAGAGTTTTTGAGGCTGAATGATGCATTAGGGTTATGGATGAACTAAAAGTTGAAATCTTAATGCTTAAAGAACTACAACAGAGGAATTTCTTATCTAAAAAAATTGACTTACTACTTAACTCTCAATTCAATGAAGAAATTAGTCTTTGTGAGTGGATAGTCTCCTTATTGACTCCTATCTATCCTATTAGTTTCTTGGATGCCAAAAACTCTAGAACTTCTTTAGTGTCTAAGGTTAAAAGTTCAAAGAGCAACCAAGCTCTCAAGCTCTAGGATGAGGATCCATACATCAGTTATAGGATTGCCAATTCATTTCTAGTCCTTGAATCTCATAGCCCCATGTTGTAGCTGTGTGTGAGAATGTTGCAATTTATTCTTCAATGTATATATTCAGATTTTTCCATCTTCGTATATCCGCTATTCATTGAAATTGGTATTGATTGAACAATTTAGCCCCCAAGCATAAGCATATAAGTTTTTTGACCATTAAATGGTAAAAATAATTACCAGCTAAATCTTTAGACTATTGTCACTAGTTAAGAAAGACCGTGGTTTTGATCATTTGACTGATCATACGTATTCCGTGGAATGATGTATTAACACTTATATGTAGATAACATTCCTAAAATTTAGTAGGTCAGATGATTATCATTAGTTAAGTCTTGATTGACTTTTTTGACCTATTTTTTGACCAAAGGGGAATTAAATACTTAGTTTGCAAGCTCCCGAGTCTTTTGACATTTTTTGGTGTGTGGCTATATTTAAGGCTACATGGTTTTATTGAATCTATATCGTGACCATTCCCTTGAATCAGTGCAATTCATGAACAAGATGTTTAAACCAATTGTCAGATTAAGGGTCAATCATGGTAGTATTAATAACACACTTGCATGCAAATTGACAAAATTTAAGTTAAAATTACTTTATTAATAATTTAAAAGAGTAATTTTCAACACACAAGTACTCCGAAGTGAAGGATAGAGTGTACCTCTATGTTCTTAGATTGGCTTTTTTATTAATATTTTTTTAGTTGAATGGCATTCCAAACTCTAGAGACCATCTTATTGTTTTGAATGCCTAACTTATATACCCCATTATGAAGTATTATTGATATTAAGAATAATCTTTCCTAAATTGGAGATAGTTTATTCGTGTATATGAGCTTCCCCATTGTTTCTATATTCCTTAATATCAAGTCATCGACCTTAAAAGTCCATGCATTTACCCTCTTATTGTGGTATCAAGTGACTTTTTGTTGATAGGCTACTGATCAAATGCATGTTGCTTCTCTAACTTCATCTAAGAGAATCAATTTTTACCATATGAGTTGAGAATTTTAATTTGAAATAAAGTTTTCTATTTTATAGTTTGGCAATCCTATTTCCACTCGGATTACCACCTCTATTCCAAAGTATATATTGAATGGTGTCTCTTGAGTCGAATGTATTGGAGTCGTTCGATAGGCTAAAGTACGGATGAAAGTTCATTTACCCAGGTGCCTCTAACTTTGTCCAATTTAGTCTTTAATCCATTCACAACCATTTGATTTATTATTTCTATTTGTCCTTTTGTTTAATATATGAGATTGATGTATGCACTAATCTGATATTGAAGTTATTATAATATTTTGTGAACCTTTTTCACCAAGAATTGATTATTATTGTTGATCATTATGGCCTTCAGTATCCCAAATCCTCAAATGATATTTTGATGCACAAATTTAGTTGCATTTTACTCTGTAATTTTCGCCATTGGATAAGTTTCAATCTATTTTATAGAGTAATCCACTGTGACATTAATAAACTTTATTTGTCTTGTTAGGGAAAAAAGGCCAACATGTCTAGCCTCCATTGTGCGAACGACTTAAGAGACTATAAAGTTTAAAGGTCCATATGCATCTACCTGGGTATATTTCCATGGATTTAACAATTCTAACATTTTTTAATAAAATCCATTGTGTCCGTATTGATGGCTGGCCAATAATACTTCTATCTCATAATCTTAAAGGCCAAATTTTTTTCTCATACATGCACTGCATATATGCCTAGATGCATCTCTTTAAGAGCGTAATCAGCTTCCATTAAAGTTAGACAACATATTTTAGGCACCGAGTAACCTCTTCTATAAATTGACTTGTCCATCAAAGTATACCAACCGGCTATATTTAAAATTCATTTTGCTTCAATGGAATCAATCGGAAGCATTCCATTTTCAAGGTACCTAATATAAGTAGTCATCTAAGTTACTTAACCAGTCACTTGAATATTCATCTTAATCCTTAATACTAGGTCTTTGCAGCATCTCTCTCATATCTTACTTGCATTATTCCAAACAATCGGACGTTGCTACTTTTGAAAGTTGATTGGCTTTCTAGTTATTTTTTCTAGAAATATATGTAATTTCAAATTTTTTGAGGAATAACAAAAGACAATGTACCTTGTGAAGGTATTTGGCCAAGTTTGGATTGGACACATTAAAGTTAGCTAATACCTAATTGACTACCAATTCAGTATAATTGTAAACAATTAGGTTTTTAATAAAATATTCTTTACCTAGCCTCAAACCAATTAGTAGAGATTCATATTTCGCTACATTATTTATGGTTGGAAACCTAAATATGATTGAATATTTTATCTCAAACACTTCAGATGTTGTCAACACTATTTGGACTCCTCTACCCGACTATGAATATGTTCTGTCAATATGTAATATCCATGTGAGCAATGAGTCTTCTGGAGTAGCCCCATATATTTATCTGTTTCTCCTGAGATTTGGATCATTGTTTTACAATAAAACCTATGACTTCTTAACCCTATTATAGAGTATCATGGTCAAAACTGTATGCCAAAAGTTATACTAAAGACACATTTCATGAAATTTAACTTCATTTGGTATGTTTTAAGTACTTCAAACATTTTGGCCAAATTATTAGTATGGTCGTCAGCAAACTCGCTTTTGACAAGCATGTTATCAACATATAGTTCAATATTTCTTCCAATATGTCACCCAAACAATTTGTTTCATCAACTTTTGGTATGTCGCTCCTACATTTTTCAAACCGAATGGTATTATTTTATAACAGTAGATTTCTTTATTAGTCATGAATGTGGTCATCTCCTAATCTGTAGATTCGTTCGGATTTGATTATATCCAGAGTTACCATCCATAAAACTTTATAGTTAGTTTCCGGATGTTAAGTTCACTAACTAGTCATTCCTCGGAAGTAGGAAGCTATCTTTTAAACATATTTTATTCACATTTATAAAATTAATGTGCATTCTTTATTTTTCGTTGCTCTTTCAATAAGGACAATATTAGATTATCAATTCGAGTAGTGTACCTCTTTAATGACTCTAATATCAATCACTTTTTTAACCTCTTCACAAATCACTATGAATTTTTCAATGGAACAATTTCATCATTTTGGTCTAACAAGATTGTGTTCTATACATGACTTAGCTTATGAATCATCATTTTTGTTAGAATGCCTAGTATGCTCACCAGAGTCCAAGCAAAGACATCCGTATTATTCCATAAAAATTTAATTAACCTTTGTTTTAGATCTTGAATTAATAAAGAATTGATCTAAACATGCTTATCCAAGTCTACCAAACTCAAAGGAATTTGGAAAGGTGATTCTTTAAGTTAAGCTTGTTGAAAAGAGGCCTTGTTCCAAAGAACAAATCCCTCAATTACCTGGGAAAGAGCCAGGTCATTAATTTGTGTCAAACAGCAATTTCAACTGGTGACCTAGTTTTCCCCAACTTCTCCAACCCGTTTCTAGTAGAAAATTTTATCTTAAGATGTGAGATTGAGATTATTGCTACAAATATTGTTCAATATGATTGACCAAATATAATGTTGTAAACTGAAGGAATGTCAATAACTCAAAAAATTAGTGTATGGGAAGCCAATTTTGGATTTTTAGCGTAACCTCCAAATATACTATCCCCTTCACTTGGACCAAATCGTTACCAAATTTATATAGTGGTTCATTTGATTGTTTTATTTGATTACTTTTAAGCTCAAAATTAATAAATGCATCAAAATAATAATAGTTTTTGAACTTCAATTATAAATAGATGTTTTTTAGTTTGTAGTTGCCGATTCCGTCTGTAATGAGTGTAGATATAATAAGAGTATCAAAATAGGAAAAGATTTCATGTACCATATCATAATTATTAAAACTAATGACATCATTTTCTACTTCTAATTTTTGTCTCTTATTGAAGGAAGCTTTTTCTAAATAATCTCGAACCTTTTTGTCACTAGATATAGTCAACACTATATTAATGACTCTTGTCATCACCCGATCTCATGGTTAATCAGACTACTCCTCATCATTTTTATTATTATCTTGGATAGACTCAAGGTTCTACAGATATTTCTTAAAGTATTCTTTTATATAAGTGCCTTAATCTCCTTCTAAAGCATCCAATGGTCTTCAATATTATACCCCCAAAAATTAATGACAGAAATAATATTTAAACTGACCACCTCTTTTCAATTTCTTGATTGACTTGGAATTCTTTAGGAATTTTTGTTTTGTGTCTACTTTAAAACATTCATTCAGATATCATTTAACAATGTGAGGTCCAACAACTTGTATTCTGTACAAACACTTGACTTGAGTCTTTGTTGCTTTCAAGGGTCCTGGGTGGAGGAACCTCCACCACATCTTTTCTTGCCACCACCATTTGAACTCGGATGATGCCCATAATCTAAGCACTTTGGCAATTTTACTTTGTTGGCCTCTTCTACCGCAATATAAGCCCAAGTAATGGCTTCTCCCACTAAGAACTTCTTGGGTCCCTGTTGCACTTGAGATTTAAAGAAGTCACCCGATTTTCTAGTAACCATGAAGGCAATCAATTTTACTTTATTGGTGAGTTTCAATGTCTTTGATTTCGACATTAAATCTAGCCAAAAAGTACCTTAGGCTCTTAATAGGAGCCTATCAGATACGGCTCCAGTATTAATATTTTAAATTTATGGGATTGTCAGTAACTCTTTATCTCCGATATAAAAGCTGTATGACCTAATTTGGTCATTTTTCTAGCAATGTTTTTCCAAAAAAACCTACTGTTTGTTTCTTTTTATTTTTTCATTCACTTCTATCATGGAAGTGATTTTTTGGTATTAAAGAATATCCTCAATTTTGAATAATTAGTAAATACGCCCGATATCTACTTAGTTGGGAGGCTTTCAGCCATATTGCTGCGTAATCCTTTCTCTCAGTTTGACTGGTATCTAGAATCTCAGGCATATTAAGAATTTTATCACTTGGGACTCTCTTCCCAAGCTTTGAAGTTCAAGCATGCTTCAAGATGGGAGAATGTAATGCAAGCAAGTGCCTTGAAAGCCTATAAAATCTTTGACTGTGGGTGAACTTTCTTCAAGATGATTCTCTTTCCTTTTAATCTCCTCCTTGATGTCGATGTCTGAGTAGAGGACCTTAACTTTGTGAAATTGGCCATTCACTTTGTCTAATAAGGATTTCAACATCATCGACATGGGTTGTCATGGCTTCAATATCAGGATTTGATGATGAGCAAGCATCCCTATAGTTCCCTTCCTCCAAGATAAAACCACGAGATAGGATATCCCTTGGCAGTAGGCTCAATTGTTATTGTGTTCTCGTATTCACCATTTTTTACCTTGTCGAAGAAGAGAGGTTTTCAGAGAGGTGCAACCTCGATTAGGTAGGAATAGATGACTTAACTACAATTCCCACAAATCGTGTCAATAATGCGTACTTTAGATCTGGATAGTTATCCGAATAAAGTGTTGAATCTTTGAAACTTTAAATAAATTCTACATACCACAATATTTAACAAGAGGTTAAAGAATATGGAACTCGAATGCCAAAAAATTTTCCGACACTTAAATTAAAAATCTTTATTTAAAATAAAAAGATAATAAAAAGTTGAAGATAAAAGAGAGTGAAAATTGAAGGAGTTGGTTCCATATTTTTGGGATTTATGAATATTTAAAGGGTTAATGTTCTATACTTGTTTTTTGGTTGATTCCTCCCTTTTTTATTCAAGAAAAATAGACATATTTATTATATTATTATCAATGAGTATACCATTCCTAAAGGGGTATGATTGCAGGTAAATTGAGGTGTTATATTAATTGCAAATTAAATTATTCAACTGTTTCATAAACTCTAAGTATGTGCCTATTCGTTAGACGTATTAACTGTTTACTTAACCCGATTATTCATCCCTTGATTCATGTATTCATCAAGAATAACCGTCCAAATTTATTAACCGACCGACCATTCGATACTTCCGTCTTTTATATTATCAATATTTTAATTATTCAATTATTCGATCGTTTAGTCATTTTATCAGAGTCTTTTTTTAATTAGGACCCAGCACATTAGTTAATTCACCCCTCTCCGTGAGCTTATAACTTGCGGATCGGGTCAGTCTTCCCTTTAATTGTACCAAACAAATAGATATAAAAAACAGGTATTGAAATAGAAATTAAATTAAAATATTTGTTTTACATCAAGTAATTTTAATTATTGGGATCAAAAGAGCCTTACAATTAAAGGACTCGTACATACACCGGACTTATTTGAGTGATTGCATAATTATGTCCCTCGTTGGTTGCATAATTCTTGGGTTTTCTTTTTATCTTTCTTTTCTTATGTTATCGTACGGACTCATGACATATTGCACCACCCCAAAAACAGGGACCAACCTTTGCAAAAATAAAGCAGCATATCAACTTGGCGGGGGGGAGAACAAAATAACAAATTCCCTCATATTGGGAAATTTTTGGCATTTCTTCAATGCCAGGATTCTTCGAAGAGTTTCATAGCAATTCTAAAATGGCAAAAAGAAAGAAGAAGAAAAAAGAACAAAATAACGGACCACACTTACAGTAACTAGATTCAAACAAACAAACACAATAGGAGGCGGCTAATCAGGCAGTCAGGTGGGTATCTCACATTGCTTTGCTTCGGCCGTATCAAAGCTGCACTCTCAGAACTACAGCTTTACAGTTCAAAGCCTACTGTATCATTGGCGAAGCATAGGAGGAACTACCCAAGAGCAATAGTATTGGATTTTTATCCAACAGCTTTAAGATTTTTTTGATGAAAAATATTCCTATTTACCAAATCTTTACTTAAATACTCTAGAGTTCTAATCTAATAAGCATAGTATTCTAAAAAAAATATTCTAGAATTCTAATCTAATCAGCACAATATTCTAAACACCGAGAAATAAGAGTCGATCCATAAGAATCATATATTTATATCAATACAAGATGGCTCTATTGGTTCAATCTGAGCCTTCAATTTTTCTTTGTCGTTACTGTTTGCAAACATCACACAAATAAAAGTAGCTCCCCTCGATATCCCAATGCACATGCATCAACAAAGGAAGTGTTTAGACATTCAAAGTGCAACTTCATTATTATCATCATAATAATAATTATTATTATTTGAAGAGAACACAGATGGGAGGAGGAAGCAGTGTTTTACTATTTTCTATGTTAGTGAAAAGATATCACCAATATAGACAATAGCAATATATGCACATTCACAAGATGTAACATGTACCCACGTATGTGTATATATATATATGTGTGTGTGTGTGAGCGCATGCGTGTGCATGTGGGTGAGTGTCTGCGTGTGTAGAGCAATTCATCTAGGAGTGATGGTAGGAACGACTCCACTGACAAGATCACTGCCAGAGACATCAGAAGACAGAAAAGGATTCTTCATGGAGGTGGTGGACGATGTGGAGGAGATAACCTTTGTTTGGGCACTGCCTGGAGATGATTCACTGATCCTAGTATCAGAATCTGGCATCATATGCCATATGTTTTCAAGCTCTCGCACAACCTCTGCCATCGTCGGCCTCGCATTTGTCTCCTCCTGACAACATTTCAAAGCTAGGGCCATGAACCTCTCCACACATTCAGAAGGATAAGATCCCATCCGTCCATCAACAACCGAGAAGATCATGCCGGATTGATATGCCATATCAACCTAATATGAAGAGAGAGAGAGAGAGAGAGAGAGAGAGAGAATCTTCTTGGTAAATACTATCTCTCTTCATCAATATAACAAGAAATATCAAGTAATAGAAACAGTGTGATGTGATGGTATGGGAAGCAATGATTCGCGGACACTGACAGGCATGAAGGGCTCAGCTCAAGGGAGCTATGTCCTTTTTCTCATTATTAAAGCTCCAGGCTCCAGAGCAATGACAAGGTTGAAAGGTATTTATTACGTGTCAATGCAAGGGTGATCATCAACAACTATGTGGTCTTGATACGAAAGGGCAGCACTCTATGTCTAAAATATTGATATGAATTCTAAGTTCAAATCTCACTCGAGTAACATGTTGAATGGGGGCCCAATGAGCCAACAACCAAGGACCACATCCCATCCCCCACCACTGGAAATTAAACAAAAGCAAAGTGGCAATACTCTAGAAGTAATAAAGTACCTCTCTCACAATATTTTTGCCATGTGAAATTGGTTGCATCCCTGTCACAAGCTCTAGAAATACAACGCCAAGACTATAAACATCACTTTTGTCAGTCAGCTTATGCGTTAAGAAATACTCTGGATCAAGGTAGCCCTGAAAAGGGGTTAAATGAGTTTCATCAGATTTTACGAGAACAGGATCAAGGTAGCCATACAAAGATGTCAATTTTTGGTGCAAAAGGGACAGAGGAACTGCCGGATATGAAAGAGTAACAAAAGTCAGAGAATTACCAGTGTTAGATACTTCAAGCTGTAAATTCTTCCAAAAGGAAACAAAAATTAAGCCACGTAAATACTATGCTTTGCTGAATCATTCCCTACAATTTGCCTCTAGGGTCTGCTGGCATGTTTTTGCATAATTCCGCATGGACTTTACTTTCTCATCTCTTAGTTGTCTTGATTCTTCATTTCAACGTCTAAAAACATTGTTCAATGAACAAGAATCCCATGTGGGGTCTTAGGAGGGCCATAAACATGCAACCTTACCCTTGTACGGTAGAGTGACAGTTTACATGATTTGAGTCCATGAACTTAAGGTCTAGACCTAAGTCAATTTCTATAAAAGTTGAAATCAAAGTCATCATGTCTTGCATTTGATTTTCCTTCAAGCATTAGATTTAGAAGTACAGAAATAGGATGTCAATATGATATCCAGAAATGGCTTGTATCTAAGGATGTGATGCCTTCTTATCTTACTGACTGTTTCTTGGGAGACTATATTTGATTGACTCATCTATTTGTTTCATAATTCTCCCTTTCTTTTCACTCATCATGAACGTAACTACTGTCACAGCTTACATCAATTAAACAAAATTTATCTAGGCCATCCAACATCTATGCTACTGAGGTTTGTTTGTCATGACCAACAACAATGCTATCAAGGGTAGTTTGTGTTTGAGCTTTCATTGAGAGGCTTCCTGAGTCTGTTCAACCAACAACAACAAGCTAGATAATGAAATTTATGGGGAAAAAAGAGAGAGAGAAAGGAACTACACAATTGAAAAATGTTTACTTCAGTGAATATTTACTGAGTAAACTAAACAAAGTGACAAGCTAGTGAATTTTTATTCACCAGTCAGATGCTGGTAATAAGTGTGTCATCTACCTATATTGCACGTTGTGATCAGGAAACAATTGCTCCTTCACATGACACTGGAACATTAAAGATAATTTATGTTCACACAAGACAGGAGTTCTCTTTTGGGGTCCCCTCCCCCTTCCTCCTACCTCACTCTAAGTCTGCATGTTTTTTCCTCTTTTCTTTTTATGTAGTATAATTGCAATTTGATTTTTCTGTAACATGACATATTCAATTACTACAAAGGAAGGCATGTTTTCCAAAGGTGTTTTAGAGGACACAGAGAAACACCATAGATGCTAAAACTAACCAACGGAGGAAACTTTCATCTAATCATAGAAAAATAAATTACCAATCAGAAAGAGAGAAAATTATAATGCTCATCTAAAGATCAAATAAATCTTACAATATGAGAACATATTGTCAAAGATAATTTTATCGGATGAGTAATATTTCAACCAGAAAGAGAAACAGTACCGGAGTTCCTTTGACTACTGTTGATACATGAGGAGGAACACTTCCTTCAGTGTCAGGAATTGGTGCCAGTCGTGATAGTCCAAAATCAGCAACTTTTGCTGTGAACTTGCGGTCCAATAAGATATTGCTGGCCTTGATATCCCGGTGGAATATTGGAGGATCAGCTTCAGTATGCAGATAGAGAATGCCCTTGGCAGATCCCAGTGCCATTTTCAATCTAGTAGCAAAACTCAACTGTTGTTTAGATTTAGCTGTGACAAAACGACTTCCAATAAGTTAATGAGATGTTATAATTATGTATCAAGATTGTGACATAAAACAGAAAAAAAAGGCAGTAACGAGAACAACAATAAAATCACATCTATGATACTCCAAACAAAGGAGATCCTTAGAAAATATAATACAGCAGAGAGATACCACAAGAAAAAACAAAATAACATGGTTGAAAGGAAGAACAAAGAACCATCCGATGCCTTGTTTCATAATAGAGCCTACTTAGATTAAGAAAAGCATAAATGGTGTCAGATTGAACATGCCCAAGACAAAAACAAATGTAAAGGAACATGGATACATACCAGAAAGGTGATCCCTCAAAGTTCCATTTGGCATGAATTCATAAACCAACATCTGCATGAACAAGTGCAAGAAATGTAAGGTTTTGGACTTCCTCACAGAGTTCACAAGTGGAATATGATTGCATAATACATGCACACAAAAGAAACAGGAACATAGAGATCATGTGAAGACAGTAAAGAGGCAGATAGCCTCAGAACTCAATAAAAGAAATCAGTCTAAAAAGATTCCAGTCAGAAACTCAATTATCACAGAGACTAAAAAGGGATATACTAATGTCAGTCAGAGTGGTCCAATGTTAATGATCAAATGACTATATCCGCACATTACAAACTTAATATCTTATTAGACCTCATAGATACTAAAATATCATCAACACTAATGCTTGCATGTTTTTTGGAAACAAAACATGAATGATGCCAAGGATGAAGATATGCTTAAGTTGATCTCTTCCCTCCCCCTGTCCCCTGCCTCCCCAAAATAAAATAAAAATCTATTATTCAATTGTAGCATGATGAGTCAAAGGACTCAAATCCCAAAGGCAGCACTGTGAAAGCACAGAGCTACTGCAGGTACCATTGAGCTAGGAGGCCAAACAGCAAGTTGAACACCATGACAATAGCAGTGCAAATCTACCATTGGACAAACACAAAAGGCACTGCTAAAATAATTTCCTCAAAAAAGAAGAGGCAAAATTACCTGTTCACCTTCTTCAACACAATATCCAATTAAGACGACAAGGTTCCGGTGATGTAGCCTTGACAGTAATTCAATTTCTGTATAGAACTCTTTTTCTCCCTGCAATGACCCCTCTTGTGCACGCTTTACAGCCACTAGTGTGCCATCTGCTAAAATACCTTTATAGACCTTTCCATAACCTCCTTGTCCAACTTGGGCGGAGTTGGAAAAATTGTTCGTAGCCAGTGCCATTTCTGCATAGGTGAATCCTCTCACGCCATCAATTTTAATAGGAATCCTGGATACTACAAGGCATACAAGGACTCAACATTAATAATAGATACAAAATACAATAATAAATGTCTATATTTAATGATAGCAATAGAAACAATAGACAAACGCTATTTGGTCTTCTATGAACATGGGTGGGAGGGGGTTGTCTGAAACCTTGATCCAAAGCATTTTAGGAGCTACCCCTTCTGACATAAAGCTGGCAAGCCATAATTCGACAAATATTCAAAAAGAGAATGAACCTCAAAACCATCTTTTAATATACTAGCTCTACAATCCATTCTCTGAGATAGACTAAGATAAACCTTGAGATCCTCCCTGTCCACATTCACCCTCCAAATAAAAATGAAGATTTACAAGAAGAATACCGCAAGGCAGTGCACCAAAGAGGCTACAGAACTAGACCAGCTAGCTTCATAATGGAACTAGGCCTTCCTCCACTGCCAAAAGAGAACCAAAGCCAAGACTGCACTAGAAGATCTATGTTCACCTAGGGAGGGTCAATTGCACCGAATGAAATAAAGATATCCCTTATTTATAAAAGTAGGATTTTAGGCATAAATATGTCATTGATCCCACAGAACTTTTGAATGAGTTCAATGTCTAGATGATAGTCTTGGAAAATTAGGGTTAGGGACAAAAAAGTCATTGAAGTATCAAGCAATCAGATATGCATTTCCCCCTTTGTTTACCACATGTTCATTACTCAACATCTAAGAAGACCTAGCTTCTCAAGGCTTTATACCATGTGACCTCAACTAAACAGATGCAATGCAAAATTTCTCAAACTTTTGCAATAGATTTTGCATAGATTGAAAAATGTAAGTTACTAATGACTCACCAACACCTTGCAAAGCCTTTTTTTTTTATTAGGATTTCTAGACCTTCTTTTTTACTTTACAGCCTACAACAATATCAGTAAGAATCCATTGCTTCAGTCTTTCAGAGGTTAAAAGCAATATCATGAACATAAACTAGTAGATAATATAACTGATAGGTTCTTAGGCATTGGCATATGTATGTACTCATCCCCTTGTTTGTCTCGAGGAAAAGCGTACTGATAATTTTCACCACTTTCACATGCCAAATTTGTATAGACACTTACATCGACGTCTTTTTGAACCCATATGGTGCTTCCTCAAATGCTTTCTGTAAATCAGAAAAGAGACAACTGTTGATAATGTAACAGCACCAGCCACGGCCCCCAGAATTATGCCAGCCAATGCACCCTTGCTTAATCCAGATGCTGAGATGATTGTGAATTCTGCAAGATAAAGAACATAAGTATAAGCATATAATGCATCTATGATGTCCAAGCTTTTGATTGGACAATGGACAAACCAAAAGAAGGCATTACAGGCTGACTTAGGTATTTATTCATCTAGTAGGCGACAGCTTTCTGGGCATTGTATTCCCAAACTTGGCAACCTAGCACCTAGTTCATCTTCATGCAGGCAATGTATTTTCAATTATAACTGCCAAACTTTCCAGGATAGCATACAGAAATAGTTGGGACACAGAAAGCCATAAGCTAAGTTAACCTCCAAAATTACTCAATTTACTGTTCCATATCAACCCTAAAGATTCATAAACTTGTAACTGATGTTACACAATCAAACAGGTAGCCAAACAAGGGAAACAAAGATAGCATTAAAACGGGCAGAGCAAGACATGCAAAAAAAATTCTCTAACAGTAATTAAATGTCAAATTATCACAAACATTTATGTTTACTATACTTCCTTGTGACCTAGCAGTCACATATTCCAACCATGAAAACTGTCTATTTACATCATAGTCTCAAAACTGCATATATCTAACCCACTCCAACCCCACAACATGCAAGCTCCATGCGCTGTTTCACCCTTTACAAAAATATAATTGTATTTTTATAGGCCTTTCCACAGACCACATATGGTGACTATGTTGCAACAAACTTGGCTCCACAGCACATCTATAAAAAGATACTTTACATGAAATATTCACTACTTAATTAAATCAAGTATTATTAAAAGGTCAATCATGGCTGACAAAATAACAGTCACCAGGATGTGGATTACTTATGCCCTTACGCTAATTAAGACCAATGCAATAGAGAAGCTAATTTTGGTATCCAAGTGATTTTGTATGATTGGAAAGAAATTATGCACAAAGTTCAATTTGAATGGAAGCCTCTACATTGCACTAGCTGCTGTAAATACGTATTCAAGCCACCCAAAACCCACAGCTGGATCAGTTAGTGAAGGCATGAGTTTCCAATCCAGAAAGTTCCAATGAAGGCATGATTCTGGAGCACAACTAGTCTCAGGGGTAGATTCCCAAAAAAAGCAAATGGCATACTCCTTCCAATAATAAAGTTATTGTGAAGGGGCAACAATTGCACTCCTTCCAAGTACATAAAAGCAAATGACTCACTTTTGCTGGGAATTGATATTGATTCTCTAATCTTATACAATCACAGTTGTGGCCCACCGCCCATGTGCTAGTCACCACTATAACACATTAGAATAATAACTCAATGCTCACACTTATAAACTCATCCCACACTTTTGTGATTTTCCTGTGCACTTTTTGCACTTCTTCTCTGCTGTTGCCCTTGCTTCCATGTAGCACAGTGTCCAATACGGTTGTTATGTTAAAGAAATTGCCATTCAAATGTAAGCAAATTGAATAATAGACAAATCATTAACAAGGCCACCTCTGCCATGGAACATCAACCTTCATAGAGGAAAAAGAAAGAAAATAGCTCATCAAAGTAATGCCAAATAGTCAGGATGAGGCTTTTCTTTTGAGTCCTTGAACAAAGTAGATCCTACCCAACAGAAGAGAAACACACCAAGGACTTTGCAGTTTTCACTATTCAACTAGCTAAGGCCCTGTTCTCATTAAATGAGATCAAATAAACTCCTCACTTAAATTAATTAAACTCAGCACAATGCCTTGCTCTTGTACAATTGGATCAAATTATCTCAATTTTTTTCCAACATTTACTCTCCCTAATCCCTACAAATGAGAACAATCCTTCAGCCAAAGCATATTGTGCACTCCTGTTATTTAAAACTAAATTTCAAGGTCTTTGCAACTGTCACAAGAATCATATTTTTTTAGCATTCCTACAAAAAGCCAAGATGAATTGAAGACCTTCAACACATCTCTCAGTGCTTTGGCAGATAAAAGCAAAGACTCTTGAACTAAAGGAAACTTCTAAGACTTGCCTGAATTGTAAGGACCCAAAAGAGTGAAGTTGAGCAGCTCATAAGGTCCAAAAGTATTATTATCAGGAATATTCCATCCTCTGAACATCATCCAGACTCGTTGAACCTCACTGAAATTGAAAAGATGAGAAATATTGATAGCATCATAAACAGGAAAAAGCTTCAAATACATTTTCAACCGAGGTCCTTCCTCCCAAATGAAGGAATCAATCTCCAGCTGGTTAAGGTACATATCAAGACCGAAGGTTAGGTATTCTTCAAATTCATCCTTGTATGGGCGGAAATCTGAAAATCCAGGACTTTTCAATCGGTATCCAATGAGTAAAGGTACAGCACAAAAGCAAGGCTTCAGAGATGCAGGTGCATATTCAAAAGGAGGTGGACAAGCTTGAACTGGACAACCAGTGGTGGAATTCAACATATCCTGGTTGTCATTGTTATCTTGGCTTTGAGATCCACAAAACTGGTGATTGCTTGTACTTGAGCACAAAGGATTCCCTTGAAGCCTAAATAATGCAACAAACACAAGTCAGTAGGAATACTTTCTTAGATGAAGGTAGTGTCCATATCAATACTTCAGAGGTTTACAAGAGAGTGACGTTTGCTGGGACAGCGAGACTGCCAGAAATACTTGACAGCTTGTTGTTTTGAAAATCCCTGCAACATTAAAAATAAAAAATAAAAAACATATGGATTGCTGAAGAAATGACCTACAAGAAGAAAAAAATAAGTGTCGAGACATCGTAGGTAACATAAAGCAACACAGTGTCACCACCAAATCAAAAGCTCATCTTAGTTTCCTATATAAAAGGCCTTCCATGCTGAGTATGACTACATGATTGAATATGTAACATACATGTAAAATACAGCAATTATGATTTAATACTAGGATGCTTACAAGATAAGTGTCTCAGCACCACTTAAATTTCTACTGTGCCAAATTGAGGAAGGAACAGAACCATTCAACGAATTATTGGCAAGTGACCTGCAAAACAATCAAGTATATAACAACATCTATATTTTGTGATGTTATAACTATATGGAGTGGTTTAACATCTACAATGTTATGCAAAAAATTAACAAATAAACTGACAGAAACGGAAAGAAGCATGACAACTTACAGTCTTTGAAGATGGGGAAGTTCTGAAAAGTGGGCAGGAATAGTCCCAGTGAGACTGTTGTTGGACAACATGCTGCAATATTACATACTATATGTAAAGGATATGATATAATTGGGATTATAAAAATTAAGCAAAGTTTCTAAAATAAATCAATTCTATAATAGATTAAAGCATGACAAACACAAAAAGGACGTGATCACCAAATAGATCTACAAAATGGAGACGCGTACATATTTGTCATATCATCGGAGAGCTTATACGGTGGTATGGATCCATTGAGCTGATTTAAACTGAGGTCTCTGAATCAATGATAGCAAATAACAAAAAAATAACTATTAACAAATGAATTAGAAAAACAAACAAATGACTACTATAAAGCTTTATAATGAAGCAAAAAATCATGCTCGCCAAAATACTTAATATATATATATATATATATACAAGGATGACAATAAGGATGGTCATATGATATCATGTTGCCAATGAAGTATCCAACAGTATTGATGAGCTTACAAATAAGCAAGGTTTGGTATCCTGCTCAGGTCAGGTATTGATCCTTGCAAGCTGCAATTCCTAAGGCTCCTATAAATCCGCCAAAAGCAAAGGTAATTGATACAAATCATTATAATTCAAAAATTTAAATGGCATGATGATCCACTAAACATGAACAAACTATCCACTATGAAACACGCCAATATTCCAGTCTTTTACCAGCTAAACATAAGAATTTACATCAATCTTCCATATTTGGCATCAAAGAAGGTGAAAAAGCTTTTTTATAATGAATAATTGAGAAAGTCAAATCATAAAGCAAGCATAAAGAATTTCAATGCATATTTAATAAGTTCTATACTCGATCTCATTTGGCAAAAAAATAAAAAGGATGAAGAGGATAATGCCTAATTCACATCCCGCGTCACATTTTTTCTAGACATCAAATTGTATATTTTAACCCATTTAATTACATCTAGCATGATATGGTACATTTCAACCTCTTAAGCACTTACAACTTCAACAACTTGGACATATTTCCATAGGAAGAAGGAATTGTACTCCCACCAAAGTTATTATTGTCAAGTTGACTGCAGAATGAAAAATAGAGAACCATTAGAACATTTTACTAGAAACCATATTTGTATAGGAAACGGCAAAAAATTCACTAGTTGTTTGGTATAATAGAACACATACTACATTAATATTAACAATAACATGACAATAGTTCCAACACATATCGGATCAACATTAACATATTACTTTGGCTGGATTATTTACATTAACAAATTCACTAGTGATTAGTTAGACCTTTGATCCATTTTTTCAACAATCACTACAACTTTAGTAATTCTTCAAAGGAATTACCCAATTTTTAAATATTCTATTATAAAATTCCCAGGACATATAAAGCTGCTATTCCTAACTAACAAAATACTTTATCTACAAAATTCTGCCCTCCAGATCTCAACTTAGACATGAAGTTAGCAACCATGATAGCCAAGAATTAGATCCAAAACAGGAAAAACAAGAAAGCATACAGTGTTGTACAATCATTGATGTGTACTAATACTTCTTGCAGGAGGGGTCATGGATTCAATTTTTGCTCCAAACCCTAATGCTAGATGACAAAGGAAGGCAGAAACAATTCTTTGGCATCCAAAAAAAAAATGTGAAGTAATCCTTCACAAGCATCAAATGACAAAACTACTAGATGTTGCAGAAACAATATCACTTAGCCCTCAAAGTGCCAGCATATATTTCTTCAGCACATGACAACTGAGTTATCTGCCTCTACTATGTAAAAAATGAAAATTAGCAAATTAAACAGGCAGCTGAATTGAGCTGATTGCTTATTTGCCGCCCCTAGTTGTTTCTAGATAATTTCTGGAATCTGAACAATATGGCAACCTTTTCCACCTTTATTGCTACATATATTATCACTCAACATGAATCTTGGGAGATCTCAGATACCTCTTTAGCTTTAACAAGAGAATAAATACTTCTCTAGCCAAATTCATGGTTGGAAGTATTCAATATGAGTTACTCTATACATTGCAGTCTAGTCAATTTTAGGAATTGGAGGTTCAAAATTTTTAAAAGAGGATACTTAGAGGAACCTAGAAGAAACAACAAAAAGTAATGATAATAATATGAAAAATGCCAACAGAATAATAGCATAGTCATCTTATCCAAGTAAGGATAAGGCAAACAGAAAATTCATTTCTCCAGGTCTGCAAAGTAGGGAACATACAGGATCAGCAGTTGAGGCAGTTCGGAGAACTCGTGTGGAAGATATCCAGATAAGTTGTTATTGTCAAGCAGGCTGCAATGATTTTGTCCCTCAGTCAACAAAAATTGGTGATACGGCACAGCTAACAGAATAAATATGAAATGGCAAGTAAATTTTTTTCTAAAACTGTAACGACTGGCACATTATATACAAGACTTTCCTCAAGTTGGCCAACAAAAAGAAAGATCTAAAAACCAACTTACAAGTGAACGAGGCTGGGTAATCTGGATAGCTCAGGTGGGATTTGACCACTTATTGAATTGTTGTTCATATGACTGCTCATAGGATACAGCATTCACTGGCATGCAAATGACAGAAACAGAAGTAATTGAAAAAATTAAAAGAACCAAATGAATACCCTTACAAGTGCTTTGTTTTGTTCAAGTTTGCAAATGACTTAGGAATTAGTCCTGTTATTTTGTTTTGGTCAATTTGTATCCTGTCCAAGTAAGGTAGAAAACCAAGGCTGTCTGGTAAGGGACCTGTCAGTTGGTTTCCATTCAAGAGCCTACAAAATAAGCAGAATTTAAGATAGAAGAAAATTACACAAGAATATGAACTTAAGCGATATGATATTTGAAATAAGTTAAACCAAATGTGCAAAATTATCAGCAGCAGTGAATACAATTCACATATAAATGGAGAAACATCATATTGCATCATCAATAGGGTCAATATTATTACAAAAAAATAAAAAAAACAAAAATCAACAAAACAAAACCATAACAAATGAGATGAAATGAGAGACGATTAACGTACAATAGTTTCAAGGATGTAATATTGCCTATCTCTTCTGGTATACTTCCACTTATATTGTTCCACATAAAATCCCTTAAAAAACACAGAGAAGACGAGAGAGAAAGGCCAGCAGTCAAAACATATATAAAGCCAACAAAAGAAAGCAAAGCAATTAAGATTAGCAAAGGATGATGTGTGTGTGCCCACATGTAAGAGAGGAGAGAGAGACAGAGAGAGAGAGAGAGAGAGAGATCCTCAAGATATGGAAGCTTAAATATGGCATTAAATCCAGGAGGCTTGCATACAAGATTTTCAAATAAGACAAGCGTCCAAGATCTGATGATAAACTTCCCAATAGGTTCATATTTAGTAGGTTCCTGCAGAGGAAAGACAAGATTTAGAACATCACTCTTAAAGATGGAGATCACCATTACTGACAAACTGAGGTTCTTGCTACGATCAAGTGGTGTATGAACATTGAGCATCCCATGAAGTTTTTGAACTCAGTATTACTGGGTCTCTTCATTTCCTTGAAGTAAGCATACTGGATGCTGAAGCACGGATATGGCTAACACGGTGACACAATTAGTCAATGAAAAGCCTTTAAATTTCTTGAAAAATAGCACAGCCATTCCCAGAGTTGCACACTTATTTGAGACTATAGCATATCCCAAGTACCATAAGATTCACGATGCTAATCAAATCATAGGCAATAGGGGCAGCAATTGTATCAGGACATGTCTTGTCAAGTTTGATCTTGCCAAGTCATGCGCATGTCAAATACCTTCAACCTTAACGTATTTTACCTTAAAATATGACAAAGCAAATTTTAAGAATGTACATTAGGTCTTACATGATTCAGATACCTATACTATGGAGTTCTTTAGGAGAAAATTTGTTCAATTAGTGTTTATTGGCCATTAACAATAAGAATATTATAACCAAACCCATCAATTGCGTTTCAAAACAATTTTCTTCAAATGTAAACAAAAAACTCTCAACAATGGTGCTGAGGAAGCATCAAGCAAAAGGAACAACGTAAATAATTTCACTACCTAAGAAAATCTCAGGCAGTCAGAAAGAACAACTTCAGAAAAAGATGGCAACAATTTAGACCAAGACGAGTGCAAACTAAGCCAACCAAGATAGAAACCAGACATATTTAAGCCCCTTTTGTTAATACAACATCAGTCCTCAATCCAAAAACTCTTCTTCTGAATAAAGGAAAACTGCTCATATTTAAAAATTCTTTCACTGAATCTAACTTACTACTATAATCAATTAAATTAACTGTCAAATGGGAAAAACTTTGTCTTCCTAGTTATGTTAGTCATGTCACATCAACCTGTTTAGTAATCATGCCAATTTTGCTAACCTAAACCCAGAAACTCCATGTCAGACTTGCATCACAATGTGATGCCAACCCTAACAAGCAAGCACTGCCCACTAAATCTGATCTCCAAATCTTCATTCTATTTATTTCTCAACAGAGTAGAAATATACATTTGGGCCAGAGATATGGCACCAAATCCTCTGCCACTATGGATCGACTAATGTTCTAATAGGTGTAAAAGTTTTCATTGAACATAGAAAGGTTACCATTACAAATTTTGACTATTTTTCTTAAGATCCTTAAGTTCAAGTGCCAATTTTCGTATTTTTGTGATCAACTATGACAGGTCATGTACAAGCTCTAAGATGTACCTTCTCACAAATTTCTCAAAAAAATAGTCCAGAAAAGCTATACTTCAGCACCCTTCAGTTACAGGGAAAGAACAAAAACTCATTAATGATCTTAATAGAAAAATCTGGAAGAAAATGGAAAAAGGAGACTTGTCATACATTAAGGATGTGCATAATAGGTCCAAAGGCAAAAGAGAGAGAAGAAACTTTAATGTCAAGATGCAACATTTATACAATTCTGTTATGCCAAAGTTCATGGACTAATTGCACATACTTCAAAAAAACTAAGAATTATAACTGTACAAGAAAGATATTTTAATATAAAAACAAGAGTGAACACCATAGGACAAGCATTTTACAAATTATCACCAAAATATCTTTATCAAGGTTAATCAAGTCCACCCAATTTACATCCATTGACTTATTTCTAAAAGAAGAGAATATATACATATTGAAAATGGAAAAACAAGATGGCAATATGCTTATCCCATCAAATCTTCAAAGTTAAAAGCATACATTTGGAAAAGGCTTACAGTTCCTGGACATGTAAATAGCCATCATCCATTGTCGTATTATAGCACACAATCCCGGTCCAATTGGAAGTACATGGGTCTCCTTGATTCCAATTATTTAAATTCTTCATTGGATCTTTTAAACTTCTTTTAATGGTCCGCAATGCCGCAACTGTGAAACAGATAATAGGCATAAGTGATCCAGCTGAAATGTGAATCTAATGTTCATTGTGCATCAGGGTACTAAGAGAAATCATGCCTGGAAACAATTCACATCAACAAGCAAGGGAAGGTGGATCCACCAAAAAAATTCAGTGGGTCACATTATGGATTCTTCAAAAAAACAGTAATAGGCGTGAAAGAATTGAAGAATGATATTTTCCTTCTGATTTTCTTGAGAATATTATTCTTCAACAACAAAAAGTGTATTATTCAACTATAAAAAGTGTTGTTTGCCTAGTTAAATAACAATAAGACAAACTTTCTTTTTAATTTCAACCATCCAGTTCAGTTGATGTCAACAAAACATTTCTTTCTCCATTGATGTCAAAAAATAAAAATAAAAAATCTCCTTCAATAGTTTATTATTCTAATTTATTTTAGCCAAGCTCACTACAACATCACTTAACCTTTTCTTATCGAGCAATGATTGATATATCAATAGGCTAATATGGATAACAATTTTATTACCAGTTGATTACGAAGAAACTTCTTTTTTATTACAGTAAGACTATTAGAGATTATGGGAGATAAAGAAAGAGGAAAATATTTAGGAGTTTAGATTTCAAATGAAAGATGAAAAATATTGGTAAATGAAATAATACTTGGATACTAAATGAGAAAGAGCCCAAAAGGTGAATAGCAGGAGTGAGAGATTTACAGTATGTTTGATTATGGGAAATGCAATGGATGAGAATTGGAAGGTAGCTTGTACACATTTGGCAATATCCCAGATATTTCCAAGTTGGGCAGTTTATACTATTGATGTGATACTATAAATTCAATTGAAGTTTCATGCTTAAATAAAGTATATTTGGACCTTAAAATTAATTAGAGTCCGTTTGGTGATGATTGAATCAATTAGTTGTGGCGTTCAACCTAACGTTTGAACGACACCTTGAAGGTTAGGAGACTGTTTTCTAATTAAAGCAGATTTTGTGCAAATTTCAAATAGAAGTTAACTTCTTGACATTTTTCCTCATAGAGGTAAGTCTGAAATATGGTAGTTTACCTAACTAAAGTTAGATAATTAAAATTAATACGAGTTAGTTTGAAATTGTTGAGAAGTAGTTTCATTCTATAAACAAAAACCCTTCTCACCCTTGAAAAAATATAAAAACAAAAAGAGCAAAAATAGAAAGAAGAAAAAAAATGATCAAAATGTGAAGGGAGAAGTCAGAAATTTCAAGGAAGCCAAGAAGAATAGATTAAAGTTAAGAAATCAAGAATCAACATCAAGAAAGTTCATACTTCTTTCTTTGTAAGATTCATACTTCTTTGTCATGGTTGATTTCTTGGAAGTTTTATTTTCTTTCTTGAAGAGTTGTTATTCTCTACCTCTTTCTTCCAAATATGATGTTCATATGGTTTCATGTTATATTCATTTCGAATTATATGTCAATATGTGGTGGGAAATAAAGTGTTGAAATTAAAGGAAGGGAAGGAAAAATGGCATGAAAATGAAAACAGACTTGAAATCAAAATGTCTATACTTAAATTCATGAAATTGTTTAGTTATAGTTGAAGTGTTTAAGTAGATAATCCTGGTCATTATCTTATATTTCAAGTTTTTATAAATATTGATTGCATTTGAAGTCGTTTCTCTCCAATTTCTATCTGGCATTTATGACAATGTTCGAACACCTTATGACCATGTAACACTTGATTTTCCCAATTTATATTTATGAAGTTAAAATTTTTATATATTTGATAAATGTCAAAAAAATTTTGAAAAAAATAAAGTCCTGAAAAAGGAGGCTTAGCGCCTAATAGACATAGGAGCCACACTTGTACACGTTGACACAGAACCTCCGTGCTTAAGGTGCACATAATGGGCAGTCATGCGTGGTCTAGGTAAAATAGGTCATGCTCATGCATGGGTTGGGTGGTGCTCATGTGTGCATGCATTTAGTCTTAGTGTCTAATGTGTACCTAATTGGTACTAGCGCACCAATTTGAGCATTTAAAGCCTCTTTAATTTTTCTAGCATTTCGCAAAAAAGAAAGGGAAAGAGAGAGAAAAAGGAGAGAGAAGATAATGTAGGGAAGGGTAAATAGAAAACGAGAAAGGAAAAGAAATTAGGAAAAGGAAAAAAAATCAGATAAGGGAATAGAAAAAGAAGAGTAAAGATCGATCAAAAAAGAAGGCAACCACAACTACTCAATATTAATTCAATTCATCAATGTCTCTCCAATAATAAAGTTAGGACCCTTATATAGAAAAATCCTACTCCTAAATTAATTAAAAAAATAAATATAATTTTTTAACTAATAACATCTTAAAATGAAAAATAATATGATATAATTTTTTAAAATTCTCATCAAATAAAATCTCTTAATGAAATAAAATCTTTTAAATAAAATAAAATCAAGTTAAAATAAAATAAAATCATAATCAAATCAAATAAAATAAAATCACTTTTAATTAGAAATATCCATGATTTCCATAGCAAATATCCCAGGGTGGCTAGGACTCGACTCGGTTGAGTAAAACACCTATCGTCAATCCCCTAAATACAAGCTGAATAGTTGTACAATCATCTGTTGACGCCTATAAAAGTGAGTGGGGACTAAAATCTGATAGAACCACCAACTCCTCCGAAGGGAGAAAAACTCAGGCTTGGAAATGGGCGATCCTGTTGACTCTGATATAACTCTAAAATATCTTGATCTAACTATTATATTATTCCTCTAGAAATCTAAGCATTCTCAAACTATAGTCGACTAACCCACGAACAAGGAAGCATTAAACTGCTCCATCTCTAATAAACATAATTTGCTCATCCGGACACTATTAACTGTATCTATTTATGCCCGTAGGGTGGAGAATTATATGAGTGGGTGAACATTCAGTATGTGGTGATCCTAGAGTTGCTTCAAATGGATCAGTTGAATGGTTGAAACTACCTTTGTAAGCAATTAAATCTTTGATATTAGAGGTATTATGAAAACCGAAATGAAATAGAATGTCAATAACATATGTATTTGATCCAACCTACTATAAAACCTTAAATGGGCCATCACTATAAGCCTATAATTTAGAAATGGGCCCGTATGGACATCGCTCCAGCCTAATCCGAACTATAATACAATCCCAACACTAAAATCAATATATCTTTTATGCACATCAACTCGAAATTTATATAAGGCATTACTTGCTTCCAATTGTTTATTGATCTTGATATATAAGTCATGAAGATGTTGAATAAAAATTTCTGCTGACATGGACACATTAGCATATTGGACATTAGGATAAGGTCCAATGGTTTTTGAGATTTATAGTCATGCAGAACTCCAAATGGGCTCATGCATATAAATCTATTAATAGAGCTATTATATAGAAGTTGGACCGTAGAAAGGATCAAGTCTCAAATCTTAATATTTTTCAGAACCAAAAATCATAATAAATTGTCTAAACTCTAATTAACAACTTCAGTTTGATCGTCTGTTTGAGGATAATAAGTAGTGGAAAACTTTAGTTTGATACCAATAATGTGCCATAGGATCCTCCAAAGGTGATTGATAAAATGAACATTCTATCAGAAATAATAGATTTTGAAAGGCCATATAACTTGACAATCTCAACAAAATAAAGTTAAGCAACCTGAAAAGTATTAGCAATTTTACTACAATTAATAAAGTGGGCCATTTTAAAAAAACAATACACAATAACATGAATGGAATCATGATTCTCAGGGTATGTGAGAATCCTAATACAGAATCTATATTTATGTCCTGCCAGGGACAACTAGATACAGGTAGAGGGGTGTAGAGGCTAGTGTTTTACTTCTTATGTTTCGCAAGTTGACATGTTTGATAAGTACTGATAATTTTACCCATATCTTTCTTCAAACTAAGCCCGTAAAATTGTCACAACCTCTTCTATTATCTTATCACGTCCAAAATGGCCAAAAAGACCACTAACATGAACCTCCAAGATTATAAAATCTCGAACAGATGTCTTAGGGATACAAAGTCTATTAACCCGAAATAAATATTCATTCTAAATGTGAAAACCTTCTACGGTGTTTGGCTATCCATTTTTTAAAGCTAAAAAGATTTTGCTAAAATCAAAGCAAAGCTCGTATTCTTCTTTAAGTCTTTCAAAGCCAACAATCTTAACTTGAACAGTAAATAATAAGGACAATTGATGGCTTAAGGTATCGACCGCATGGTTGTGGACTTTTTCTTATGTTTTAACACAAAAGAATAAGCTTGTAAATATTCAATCCATCAACCATGCTTATGATTTAATTTCTTTTGGAACCTAAAAAGGCGAAAAACTTCATAGTCAGAATAAAAGACAAACTCCTAATATAGCAAATAATTGCGCTAATAATGTAAAGCCCGCACAAGTGCATACAACTCCATATCATAAATAGGATATCGCTACATGGCATCATTTACTTTTCACTAAAGTAGGTAACCGGATGGCATTTTTTGCTAAGAACTCCTATTCCTATATCTGAGACATCACACTGTAAGGATTGAATTTCATAATTTTGCTAAGCTGAATATTTACCCTGGGATGTAGTTGCGGCGCAAAAAAAAAAAAAAAAAATATCGATGGACCTAATTTATAACCAATTCAATTTCGGTTGATAAAATCAGCACCACAGCTTGCAAGAGAGCAGCCGGGCAGCAGCAGTGTCTTCCAGGCAGCTATATAAATATTTGATAACTTAGTAAAATCAGAAAGGGGGCAGCACGGCAGCAGGATAAATATCAGTAAGGGAGCAGCTCACAACAGCAGCAATAAATAATTAAGCAAGTAAGGAAAGCAGCAGCAACACGGCAGCAGAGGAGAGTAGCAGCAGCACGGCAGATTCAGTTTCAGCAGTGGAGCAGCATGAAGCAAGCATCATCAGCTTGCTTCATCAAAAATTCAGCAACCAATCATACCTTACCACCAGGCAACTTCCTAAGGAACCAAATCAGCAGAAATTAGAGGATAAATCATCAGCAAATTGAGGACACTTACTTGAATTAAGAGAGATTTATGGGGGTTGCTGGCAAATGCTTAATGACTCAGCTTAATGCCTCCAAATTATATAAGAGGCGCGTGGAAGAAGAGAGGAAGAAAATAAGGGAAAACCGAGAGAGAGAAGGAAGGAAAACCAAAGGAGAAGGAAGGAAAACTGAAGGAGAAGGGAAGGAATTCAGCTGAAATTGGCAAGTGCACCATAAATCCTTCTTTCTTTGGTGTTAATTCTTGCTGGTTTTTCTCCAAGTATTGTTGTTCCAGTACTTGATTCCTTATTTTACTGAACTACTGCTACTATTTCTTCAATTTATAACAAGAAGAGATTAGTTTGGAAGGTGGCAATTCAGCTACTGGGCACCAAATGCTTAATCTGAATTTTCAGTATCCTGAACTGGCTACTAAAAATTGATTGAACCGGCCACCGACCAGCCACCAAAACGACTCCAAATTAGTAACCAACTAGCTATGTCTCCTTGTGCCGTAAAAATTCAGCCCATGAAAATGGATTGAACAGGCCCCTGAACCGCTGACCAAATCAACTGCGGCATCCATGCTGATGCCGAGACATTCAGCTTACAATAAATTAGCTATAAATAGAAGGAGAAAAGGAAAGTGAGAAAAGAGAAGAAGCACGAACGAAGGAGGAAGAATGAACCAGCAAAGAGAATCCAAACCGGTGAAGCATTATGTATGATAATGCTGAAATTGCAACATGTAAAGAATTGACTGAACTGATTTTGTGTTTATCCATGTTTATTGCAAGTGGACCGTACATCAAATCAAATATGTGATGAAACCCTAGCCAAAATATTATGCTGATGCTGAATTTTCAGCACATGAAAGACATGTTGGACTAGCCCTTGAACCAGCCACCAAACTAATAATTTAAACCGGCTTAGTCTCATACTGATGCTAAAGTTTCAGCTGATGAAAATATACTGAACTGGCTGTCGAACCAGCGGCTGAACTGGGTGATATACTTGAAGTATCCTGTTGGACTGGCCTGGTTCTGAAATTTCAGTATTGAACCGGTTGCTGGAATTTCATTTTGAACTGGTTGAATATCAGGTATTAAGATAATGAACCGGCTGAACACCATGTAAACCAACTGCATATATTGTGAACCGGTTGCTGGAATTTCATCCTAAACCGGCTCATTGAATTGGCTGAACTTCTTGAATGGTTCTAAATTTCAGCATATCAATAAATTAATATGAAGATGGAGAACCGGTTGATTTAGCATGTAAAGATGGTAAACCGGCTATTAATCCCACTACAAAATTTGTGTCACTCTAATTTTGACGTTGATTTTGCTATATATCTGAATTTTTAGCATATGTATATATTGCTGTTTTGCTACCATATTTCAGTTTCTACATTTATGAAAGCTTAAGTGGAAACTTACACAAGAATAAGAAATATGATTATTTTCTCCCGAAATTGAGAAAATTAAGAAGTACCAAGAATACGTGTAAAATTTCCACAAGAAATTCTTAAAAGGAACTAAGGAATTGAACTAATGAATTATTCAGAGGGTAATATTCCCTAACATGCCTTAGGGTATTGTGAACCAGTGAAAATGAACTGGATGCTGGAATTTCATATAAACCGCCCCTTGAATCCGTGGTTCTAAATTTCAGGAACTTTTGGTGGCATAAGTTTCTGACCTGATTTTGCTATATATCTGAATTTTTAGGTTATATTGCTGTTTTGTATACAACCTACATTCAAATCTTTTGAATAAAAGAATAAGAAATATGATTATTTTCCCTAATTAAGAAAATTAAGAAGTACTAAGAATACGCATACATAATCATTTTCTCAATTGTCCACTCCGTTAGCTAGTAAGGTTTACTAGCCCTAATCCCTAAAAATAAATAATATTCAGTATGCTTTATTAAGAAAAGAAAAGTTAAAAAAAATAGAAGTTCAATCATATTTTATATGATTCTTATTCCTCTGATTAATATGTTTTTATTTTAAGTATAAATGTATATATCTTTGTTACACGTGCCTTACTAAGTATTTAACTCACTCTCTTACTATTTTACTAACCCTTCAGAGGACGAGCACGAGTTGATACCTGATGAGAATGATTGAAGCCAAAAGTTGTTTAGCCTTAAGTAATGATGAATTTTGATGTAATATAGTGGATGTATGGTTAATTTTGATATCAAGAAACTATATAATTTATCTTATGATGAAATGAATATAATTTTGGTAATGAAATTTAGTTATACTTCCCGCAGAATATTATGACTATTATTTATGTTTCCGTAAGTTTTTATGGTAATGGTTTTTGGTACCTAGTAAGCATCTCTGAAGTAAAGTCCGACGTTGTATTCCATTCGTGCGAAGTCGGAGTCACTTATGATATGGCAATTATATGGATCCTGTGTTATATATTATATTGACTTTATGTAATATGGCTTATCATTATGTTTAAGTTGTTTACGGATGTTAAGAAGAAGGGAAAGTGGTCCGTGACACACACTCTACCTTAAACACCTTAGAGATATCAGGGAGCCGCATGACAGGGCTGTCATCATCTTCTCTTTTATAATTTTTAAAGTTTTGGCAGCATTAAAAGGCCAAGTGGGTTTACTTTTCTTCATGCACTCAATAAGAAGAGTCATGATTGTGTTAAATCCCTTAACGAATCATCAATAAAAAGTAACTAAGCCATGAAAACTTCAAACTTTATGGGCGTATGTGAGTTCAGGCCAATCTGTGATTGCCTAAATTTTTACAGGGTTAATAAAGACACCATCAAAGGAAATGATAAAGCCTAGGAAAGCTACCTTATCTAAAAAGAAGGAACACTTCCTAAGATTGGCAAACAAGTTTTATCTTTTAAGAGTAAGACAAATTTGTGTGAGATGGTCTAAATGTTGTTTCCTTTTCTTATTATAAATAAGAATGTCATCAAAATAGACTATTAGGAAATGTCCCATGAAAGGCCATAAAGTTCAGGTCATGATCCTCACACAGGTATTGGAAGTATTAGATAACCCAAAAAGTATAACTAACCACTTATAAAGGCCGTCCATCTTAAAAGTCGTTTTTCACTCATCTACTGGATAAATTCTGATTTGATAATAATCACTCTTTCAATCTATTTTAGAAAAATTGTGGCACCAACCATTATATCTAACATGTCATCAAGCCTAGGAATAGCAAAAATATATTTCACGATGGTTTTAATAATGACTCTACTATCAATACACATCCGCTACGATCCATCTTTCTTAGGTGTCAAGAGACCAAGCACCAGGCACCGCATATACACTCATACTCTCTTAAACAAATCCCTTGCAAGGGATCTCCTCAACTTGCCTCTAGAGTTCAACATGCTTAGTTGGATTCATCCTATAATGAGGTAGATTTGGGAGAAATGCACTTGGAACAAAATCAATAATATGCTAAATGCCACGTAAAGGCAGTAAGTGATTGGGGAGGTCATCAGGAAAAATATCTTGAAAGTTTTAGAGAACCTGACAAGCCTCGTTGGATATTAATATGGAAGAATCCAAAAGGACCTCAAAAATAATAATAGCAAATACAACAGACTTACCTATAGAAGCACATTCAAATGTTGTAGGGCTAACAATATGTGATCTTTTTGTCACTATCATCACCTTTTCCTTATCATGAGTTACCTATTTTGGAGGTAAATGATAGAAATAAATCTTCTTTCCCTTGTGAATAAAAGAGTAGAAATTGAAATGACCTTGGATTGTTACATCCAAGTCATATAATCAATGTCACCCTAAAATAATATTACCTACATCCATTGAAATAGCATCACATCAAATATGATTTTTGTACTCTGAAAATTGAATGGGTATCGACAACGTTTCTTAACGGCTATAGAATATGTGTTAATTGACGAGACACTATATGGATTAAGATGTAGGACTGCTTTCAACCCTAAACGAGAAATAGTATTAATCAAGATAGTATTGATATAATTACTACTATCCATAATAATTTTACAAGCTTTTCATTCACCTTAATATAAGAATAAAAGATAACATGACAATTCCAATCATCAACTTCTTTAGTTTGAGTCAAGGAACATCGTACAATACCCAAGAATGGCGTATAGGGGGAGGAAGAATGGGAACCTAGGCTAGAGAATTAGTCATGATGCAACCAACGAAGGTGCCAATATCATTACCATCCAAGTCATCAAGCTCCGCTAACTTGGATTCATACATTTATTCTTCAAGAGGTTTCTCATTTATTCCGTCTTGTCCTTCGATAAATATTTTAAAAAAATATATATCTAAAACCTTTACAACTAAAGTACTGTAATTAAAAATTTTCTTCTCAAGGTCTCAATACCCTTTCTTTAGCTTCCCTTGCAGGGAGAATTATAAACGGAAGAGGTCCTAAAATAGACTTAGAGTTTGTGGTAGGGGCATTTGATGGACGATTAGTGCCACGTTGTCCAAACAATGCCCTGATAACTAATTCATAATCTCTGACCAAATTATACACATGGTCCAAAGTGGTATTTTCCTGGAGGACAAACTCTCCTAAGGTCCTTACGTAATCTTTGCCGAAATCTATTTAGCGTCATAGCCTTATCCTCAATGATGCGACATTTCATTTGAAAATCATCGAATTAAGTCACATATTCACTTACAGATTGAGTACCCAATCAAAAGACACTTCACTAGTCTAATAAGTTGTTACTATATGAGTAGGGTAAATATTTTTCTTGAATGCGTCGTTCCATCTTGGCTTAACTCCTGACAAGGACAGCCTGACACCTAATAAGAAAGTTCTCAACACTATTCCAAAATAATTGGGCATTTTCGTCAGCTTGAAGCTAGCAAACTGAACTCTTCTATTTGAAGACACACCATACAACTCAAAAAAACAATCCATATCTCGGACCCATTAAGTAAAACTCAATGGTCTAAACAACCATCAAAAGTCTAAGTTGATATTTTTAAAGAGTTGTTCATCCTAATCCCACTCTCAATCATAGTGTCAAGGTCTATAATAACATTCATGAGGTACTCGACTTTCATGTCTTTGTCGATGATTCCTATTACAAGATACATCAGAATTGTCAACATTTGATGATTGAGGTCCTATTTCTAAAGTGACAATTCTATTTGCTAAATCCAAATTCGTTTGACGGGGTAGTGGCCTAGTCAATTTGAATGGCAATTATATGATTTTATAATTGTTATTGATTGGCAGTAAATGGGTTAAACTGTTGATTTAGAATTTCAAATTGGTTGAAATTCATGATTAGGTCAAAGCGGCTATGGGAAATAATGCAACCACTTTGTAAGTGCAGGCAACACCAACACGACTAACAGGGTTGATATTAATAAACAATTCAGGCAATCGAAGGTCCGTATAAATGCAAGCCAATATTTATTTATCTATATATAGTTTTTTTTTAGGACTTTGTATGGCTCAGGTAATGCAGATAAATTTTGCTAATCTGTTAAAATAATAGAGCAAGAACCAATCGTAATGCAATTATATATCCACTATAAATATAGTTATAAGAGGTAAATGGATAAAGGATAAGGGTCCCTTTTTTATAAGAAATAAAATGACAAACTTAGATAAAACTAAATACTATTAAAGAAATGTAAAAATATATTATCTAAAATAAAATAGAACAAATGCACCTAGATAACAAGAAAGATAATCTGAACCACTTATTTGATGTAGCTTTATACGATGAGAGCTTTCTGTCTATTGCCTCTTTTTTTTTCTATTTTTTTTGCATATAGCCTGCTCACCACTTTTTTTTTTTTTTTTATTTGGGCCTCAAAGCCCAAACTCGCACAAAAAGACAAGGGAAGTGTCTCTCTTCCCACAAAGATGTGGCAAACCCAACAAAACACAACAAAGATGGTGCTCTATTGTTATCCTTTTAGGTAGCGATGGCGATGAAAGGCGCTCTCTCTTTCAGACGGCAACAATGACGAAGGGCGCTCTCTCTTTCAAGCATGGATGACGGCGACAAAGACGATGATGAAGAAGAAGATGAAAACAAAGACAAAGATGACGACCAAGACAAAGAATATGAAGGCGAAGATGAACGGGACAACCCGATTCCATGACTCCCTCTCTCTTTGTGATCATATAATTTTTTTGTCATCTTACTTTCTCTCTTTGAAGAAAGAATGACATAACAGCCAAGGTTTAGGTTGGGCTTCGGTTCGAGCATGCAGGGTTTGATTCAATTGATGGTGGTGGAGCTTGGTCACTGGGTGGTGGTTGATTAGGGCTTTGGAGTGGTTTAGATGGTTGGTTTGGGCTTGATTTGGCTTGGCGACGATGGGGGAGGTTGTGGTGGTGGTAGAAGGCGGCAACGTGATGGATAGCACAGATGAGGTGAAGAGGAGGAAGATAACATGCAATGATTTCCAATGAGTTTGGCCACTGCTACTCGTCTTCTTCCTCCTCTCTTATTTTTCAATAATTTTTTTAACAATTGTTTTTCACAATTTCTTTTCAACAATTTGTTTCAATAATGCCCTCTTTTTTTTCAATAATTTTTTTTGTTACAAAGACATAAAAAAAGGAACGATTTTTTTTTATTTTTCTTTTTTTGGTAAAATAAATGCAAAGCAGAAATGGATAATATTTTACTTGCCGAAAGAGGGTGCAAACTACTTTATGAGGGGCGAGACGGTGGAGGGCTATGGAGTAAGTGGTGATGCTAAATGGTAAGACAGTATAAAAAGAAAATTGAGGTTTAGCCCCTAATACCAAATTTGATGTAGGAAAGGGGAAATAGGAAATGGGAAAGAAGAGAAATTAAGAGAAGAGAAAGAAACAGGAAAAAGGAATAGATAGAAGAAAGGCACAGATCAGCAAAGAGAGAAAAAAATTATAATTATTTAATATTAATTTAACTCATCAATGTCTCTACAATAATAGAGTTAGGTCCTTTATATAAAAGAACCATACTCTCATATTAATTAAGAAATAAATATAATTTTCTAACTAACGATATCTCAAAATGAAAAAATAATATGATATAATTTTTTAAAATCATCATCAAATAAAATCTCTCTATGAAATAAAATAGTTTAAATAAAATAAAATATAATTATAATTAAATCAAATAAAATCTCTTCTTATTTGGAATATCGGTAATGTCCACATCAAAAGAAGAGAGAGAAGGTAAATGAAGGTGATTTTGAGGTATTTAAATCAAGTACATCTAAGTCCATTATTTAATCTATTGTAGAAATCTTTCGATTTTCCTTCAAATATTATTTAAATATACATGTATGTCAACATTTTCGCCTCTTTTAAATATTGTTGCATGCATATTTGTTTTTACTGAATTTTGGATGTTTTCAAGGTTTATGTTCATATTTGAGATATCATAAAGAAAATCATAAAATCTTTGAATATTTGACTTTGTATGCTATTTTTATACAAATATTGGACGAGAATTCTATTTTGTGAAATATAATTACTTTACTCTTGATTTGGAAAAGTTTTACTATGTGATATGTGATGTAAAGTTATCTGTTTTGACCAAAAAAAACTATTGTATTGTAAATAGATTACATTCGGACATATCCTAACAATCTATATGCAACTTAAAGAATACATCTATCATTCACAGGTGGAAAAAGAAAGTGGTACTCGACCCAGTCTAGAAGGTATTATAGATGGGCACCTATAGGTCTTGAATAATAGTATATTGATCTCAGGGTATCGGAAATATGTATAGCCCATTCATTAAAATTTGCCTTTCGATTAGTCATTGTGTGAGTCACAAGTCCTTGATACTTAAGTTTTTCACATGTTTTTGATATGATCATTCAGTTTTTAGGTTTTTAAATATGCTTTTACATGTTTCATGATCTTCCTGTGTTTTTTGTACACTTCACAAGTTTTGTATATTCGTATATGATGGGCATTTCATATGAAATCGTATTTTAGAACATGTTTATCAAGAATCAGATGTTTTAGATCCCTCAAATGATCACAGTTTACTATCCTTTAAGCCTGTTTTACTTATGTATATTCGTATGTTGTATATATATATATAGTTTACTGATTGTTAGGCTCACCTTTAAAATAATTTAAGACCCTTCTAAATTAATAGGCATTGGATTCTTGCAAGACTGGACAGAGGACTATCGAAGGAATATAGCTAGGAATTTTATTTATGATTTTTGAGCTTATTTTCGGATTCCTTGTAGTAGATAGGATTGACACTTAGTTTCCGCAATATGGAATAGGCCGCTACGCTATTATGAAGTTCTGTATGATTTTTTGCTATTTTTATGTTTAGTATTTTGGTTAGATACTTTTCTCTATATGGATTAAACAAGTACAATATTTTTTCTAAGCCAAACAAGAATAGTTTGGCCATTTCTAGAACTATAATAATTATATTTGGTTATCTGGCTTCTGATGTTTTTATTTAGTGTCCAACCTGGTTTTGGTTATTGGACCTTAAATTGTGGATAAATTTTATATTTATGTCAATATTATTATCTATTCGTACTAGGGTTGTGATAGACCGTTGAATAGTTTTGTTTAGTTTCTACAATTCTTTAAATTCTGGCCTGATCTATTGGTTTCAATGGATAATTCTAATTAATTCTTATGTATAACACTTCTTAGATGTTGTTTAAGTCTAGATCCATTAGTTTAAGTCATTTCTTGTTGATTTGTTGGACTTTTTATCCTTTGAAAATTGAATAATAGTTTCTATTCTGCAGCAAATAAATGGCATGCAACCAACGTTTGAATGCCAAATTTTTGGCGTGTGAGCCAATGCTTAAACTTTAGTTAAGCAAATTGTCGTATGACTCTTTGAGTCATCTGAATCTCTTGGATTCCGATCTTTATTCATTGATCTTTGAGTCTAAATATTGGAATTGTTTCATTTAACTCATAGCTATGATTATAAAGGATGAGATTATATGAAAACATTATGATATCAAAGAATGTAAAACCTGCGATACCATAATTTAGTTCTAATACCTATTTTTATATCCCAACGAATGTTAAGGTCATGGTTTTGTGGTGAGATGTTTATAGATGTGCAGCCATCACATTATGATGACGGTTGATATCAGTGAAGAACATTGGATTTAGGCATGGTAATGCCACGAGGACTCGGTTAAGATGGTTGCATGTACCATCTGGGATGCCCGTAATCTCATGTTATATACCCAATCAAATGGGGGATGTGAATGCGTGCAGCCTTTGTTCGATGGTAAATAAGACAAATAGGATATTCATTGGAATTCTCATTATGTTTTACGATATCAGTTGTGTTAGAATTTGTAGATTTGATCTTACTCCATCACATGTGAAAATCTTGGGTCTTTATTCCCTTGGATTATTGATTATTGTATCTTCATATACATTTTTATTGAGTTGAACACACTATTATATGTTAATCATATATTATAATTTATATGACTTACTAGACATTGGGCTCACTTGTTCAGTTGGATTCAGCAACAGTACTTGCAAGCATCCCACGGACTTAAGTGTAGGACAACATGGTCTTAATAGATTCAAAGAGAAACCTCTAAATGGATTATTTATATTTCTTTATGATGTATTAAGTTTGTAAGATGGTAATTATGATGTATTTATATTGTTAGGATGTATAATTCTATCATACAATTATTGTATATGCTTGATATAATTAATAAAATGATAGTGAATGTTTTATCAATTTGAGGTTTTTGAGATATGAGACTTATGGTTTTTCGGCATTATGATCCAAGAAGCTTGAATTGTATTTTAAACACAGAATTGTGTAGTGACACATTTTCATTTTCATATGAACAAAATGAAAATACTCAGATGATGAAACTAAGGAATCAAAAGTCCAATATTCCCTTATTTTTATGTCCAATGAGGAATGAATGTAAAATTATTGATCTCAATGAAAACCATGGAGAATGTAAACCACTGTTTGCTGACCATTGAAACATTGTATTCATCCATCATTGCTTTAGCTTCCTAAGAATAGCAGCAGCTAGGGCAAAGCTCGCTTTTTTTTCTTTTTTTTGCTCTGGAAGAGGAATTATTTGATCCTCCTCAAATCCTAAAATATCAGTAGACTTGTGCACTGGGTCATCCTATTTGTATTCGTCCATTTTATATCTCATTTTACACACCATTCTGATTTCTTACAGTCCCTATAACCAAATGGGCCCTTAGGGAAAGCTAATTAATTTAACAGAAAGTTATGTAATATCAACGTTTTTTTAATGGAGAGTGGTGAAAAATACAAATCATAAAAATGTGAATAATGATTCAGCCTCAGTATTTTTACCTGGAAAAAGAAAAAAAGAGTTACAAGCTATCATAATCCCTCTCCATCAAGAAAGAGGAAGTTCTCTGTTCTTTTATCATATTATCCTGTTCACTTTATAACCTTTTCATTTTCACAAAGGTCCCATTAGGGACACTTTAGAGAAAAAAAGCAATATTAGACCTATTATTTATTATTTCCTTCACATTTCAGTTTATAAACCTGTGTCATGTGCTGCAATTCATTGATCTTGATCGGAACAGCACAAGCAAAAGATATTAGTGGCAGTTTCCCTTTTACTAAGAGAGTATGGATAATCCGTTAGTAATTACGTCAGCTCCAACTTGCTAAACCATGGCTCGTATGACCATTTAAATTCAAGTAATTAGACTAAAAGTATTGAGTTTTGGGTCATTCTTTTGTGAGTCTCACATCCATCAACATGTCATCCAATGGTATGCTCAATGTTGTATGAAAATTAGTTTAAACAGAGAAAATTTCTGGAGTGGCAAAGAAAATTTCTAAGTGACACATGATGGGTGCCTGAAAAGAGCACATGCACCATTTGCCCAAAAGAGTGCGTGGTTTGTACAAAAATGTTGCACTTAAGGGGTGCTCGTGCGCCATTTGTCCAATGAGTCCGCGTTTAAGGAATACTCCTGCGCCGACAATGCTATAAATTATCCTTGATACAATTTCAGGATATTGATTGTGGTTCTTTTGAGACCTTAAGCGCCACATTGATAAAAAGAAGAAGTGGGAGAAAATGAAGAAAGGGAAGATTTACTCATCCGTTTGCATTTTAAATCGTGTTTCATTCTCTATTGACCTTAGATAAGTTATTATTATTATTTTGAAGAATATTTTGACAGTTATTTTCATCTCATTTGCTTGTATTACCTATTGCTCAGGTTTATCATTATAAAATATTGTATTATTGTGTTAGTTTGAGGATTTTGTAACAAGGACTCATCATATAGTAAATATTTTTCAAACTTATGGTCCCGTGATTTTTTTTTCATTTTAAAAGAATTTTTCACGTAAAATATTATACTTGATTATTTGTAATTATTATTTTGTAATATGTACTATCGTATTCTTTCTTCAAAGATTCAAACGAATGATTCAGAAACAACCCTCGTAGAAATTATTTCTCGGCTTGTGAGCAAAGCTTTGACATCCGGAACTCAATAAGAGAATACTTAATGAAGACAGTAGTGTCAGAGATTCAAAGCTGACTGATGATCACGTCTGTGCGCTTGCAAGCTTTCTGGATTTGGACCTATCATCGAGGTGGAATGGGTACTTCTCACCCATCAAAGATTGCAAGTTGGTATTTGTTTATTGCCACCGAAGTTTTACCATCCCATGGTAGAATATTAGTGAAGGGGTACATTGTAAATAAGAATTTCATAGGGATAAGCATTTTGGGCAGATCCAGGTGATCTGTTTCACACAATACACTAAGCTGAGCTCGAAAGTGATTGCCAAGAGATGGGACAGTCACAATTCTGGAGCGTTTACAATCACAACCACAATAGCACCACAGTCTTTGCTGTTCTTATCTTTTTCTTGCTTCTTTTGTTTTTCCGTTTTATTTTTATTTTTTTTTATAACGGAGTGGGACACGCATCAAGGCCATTGAACACGCACTACAAAGATCCTTATCGTGGAGGCGAAAGCTGTGGCCCGATAAGAGATCCCTTTCTCTCTCCTAGTAGTGACATTTGAAAACTCTACCCTGTATCTACTACTGTAAGAGATAAGAGGGGAAAGGAAAGCGACCACTGAATCGCAAAAATTTCACAGCATAAAGTGTACCTTCGTCGGGATTGGTAATCCCAGCGTCCTCTCCTATCAGCGTAGAAGGCCAACAAAGCCAGAGAACCATCACCAACACCACAGAGGCATCGCCCCAACCAGTGGATCGCCGCCACATCTTCGGTTTGCGATGATGCTTTCCTGCAAATCTTTCCAGCGGCCAGATCATGCACCACAAGTTAGCAGCATATGTAGTTTTAAAGAGAATCAAACAAATTAGCAACTACAGAATTAGCTAACGCTACCAAACCCCGCGATGGGGCTTCTTGAAAATCAAAATCATCAAAGAAAATCCGCTTCAGCAAGAGCAGCTGTAAAACGGATTGTTGCGAAATAATTCCAGAACAAGAAAAAATCTGGAAAAAGATCAGAAACGAGGATATAGTACGATGATGAATGTCACAATACGGGGCAAGAAGAAGAAAACCTCAAATTGACAGAGTCGGTGGAGGTTGGAGGAGTGGGTGGGCGCACATGAGCGTGGCAATGGATTAAATGTTGGACCCCGTATTGGTCCGAAGAAGAATTCGCCGGAGGTTGATGAAATTGACCGAGTCGCCATGACTGTTGCGTAGTTTGCCACTTCAAGATATAACTATTGGTGAGATTATGGGAAATGCTCCGTATCGTTGAATCAATCTAAAAGTTATTTTTGTGATGGGGATTTGGCAACGGACGGCATTGACTTTTGCGGCGCGGGAGCAGGTGTAGTTTTTTTAAGAGAGGCCCTACCAACTTGGACAAAAATAATAAATGTGCAGAGGAAGACGAAAGCAGTTAATCGATCATCCATGTTGACAAGTTGCAGATGAAAAAGCAGGGCCAAAGTAGAGACAGGTTGACTGTGCAATGCATGCCATAATAACGGGAGGGTGTGTCCGTCACGGCCCAAGGCCCACCGCTTTGTTGAATCATCTATTATTGTTTCACTACTTGGGCAGAATATGGTGGTTTACGCTGAGGTCGTGCCCTATGGACCCTTAGCAGGCCGGCTTATATAATAGCATTACACACACTAGAAAATTAAAAAAATAATAAAAATAAATAGCCCATCTAATGATTCCCCTTTTTAAAACAATTGTAGTTAAAATTTCATTTTTACGCTATTAAATTAAAGTCATTTTATAATTATAAATATTTTTAAATGTCGGTAGATAAATCTAATTCATAAATATATTATCGTTTCAATCTCAAAGTGCAAAAGATTTCCTTAATTAAAGCATAAATGTATAGAGGTTGGTCCTTAATCCCTATCTATCCGTGTTCGTTCGATGTGAAATTTAGTTTCATCCACTTTCATTTTGTTGATTTTTAAACTTATAAACTAAAATTTTCTTTTAAAAAGAAAATAATTTTTAAAAATATTCTAATGTTATTTACTCTTATTATTACTCAATATTGACGATACAGTGACGCCTGTGAAGACTCACAACATCGGGCTTCTCGGCTTCCAATGATCAATTCACTGCTTTTTTGGCGATTATTGCTCACTTTTTGTGACTCTTTTTTTTAATTAGTTTTAATTATAATTGATTTGTTTTCGGCTCTGAACTTGTTATAATAAAACTAAAGACAATCAGCTTTAATTTTCTAATTTCCGTAGTACTCCTAGATCTATATAGGATAAATAATGTTGATGACATCAGCAATACATGTCATTCAATATAAGATATTTTTCCTTTAGATTTGGTTCAAGTCCTAACCAAATACTATTAACTTCCGATGCCAAACTTGTTTCCGCTCTTTTTTTTTTTTTTTTTTTCCTCATACAAAAGAGCTTGTCATTGAGAATTGGTCAAATTTATACCATATTATCACGCGATGATAGTTTATGCCGGTCACCCGTGCGATATCTGCCTAACATGCTGTATGTCAGAAGTCAGTCTTTTTATATTTTTATCTCAAAATATGTAGAGATATGAAATTTTTTTTAAAAAAATATTTTGTACTATAGAAATTATGTATAATAATATAAAATATATTTTTAACATCCACTCTTACAAGTTCACCCCAAAAGCTATCTCTCCAATCTTTTAAGATAAGCTGCCTCTTAGTTACATACTGCTCCCTGGCCTCGTTTCATTTAACTTTATTTAAATTGCTTGCTCTCAAACTATTTAAACTACTTATTAAGTTTATCCCAAATGTAAGCAGTTATAAAGTATAAGTCACGAATTATACTTTGTATAATAATTTATTAAATTGAGTTAATAAAAATATTAAAATCAATTGAGATTTTTAGATCAAAATTAATTTTTTGACCAATTTAAGTTAAATTGACACCTAATTAGCATTTGAGCTACGTATATACATATTTTTTACAGTAAGGTCGTACATAAGTAACGCTATTGGAACGCTCGTATATATTTTAAATAGATTAGTTTGAGCCGAAATGTAGATATTTGATGTATGCCTAAAAGGTACACCGTACGATTTATACCTTACCATCTAATGCACGCTTGATAAGTGCTCATACACTGATTTTTTATAGAAATCCCCTCTTGATCGATTTTCAATAATTTCTACATGATTTTCTAACTCCTTGAACTTGTTGAGCTTATTAAGTTTATCCCAAATGTGAACAGTTATAAATTATAGATTACAAATTATATTTTTAATAATAATTTATTAAATTAAGTCTATAACGCACTGATGGTTTGACACGAGTTATATAAAATTAATATAGTAATAGATAATTTAAAATATTGATATTAATAAATATTATAAATAATAATGAGTATGAAATAATTAATAATAGATGATAAATAAAAATAATAATAAATTAGAGTAAAATATATACTAATAAATATTAATAATAATTAGAAATAACTCATAATCATAATAGTTGTTATAAAATAATAATTGTGAATATAATGATAATAAATATAATAATAAAAATTAAATAATTAATAATAAAAATATATATATTAAAATATAATAATAATAATAATAATAATAATAATAATAATAAATAAACGGGTAAAGAAAGGAAAAAGAAGAAGAAAGGAAAGAGAGGGGGATAGAAAAGGAAAGAAAGAAGGAAAAAAAAGAAAAGGAAAAGAAAGGAAGAAAAAGGGGAAGAAGAGGAAAGAAAAGAAAGAAGAAAAAAAAAAAAGAAAAAGGAAAGGAGGGGAAGAAAAGGAAAGGGAGAAGAGGAAGGGAAGGAAGAAGGAAGGAGGAGCGCGAGGGGGTTTGGGGGCTGAAATGGAAAGTCCTGACAAATCCTAATGAGGCCTTTCTCCTTATTTAACGTGGTGTTAGGGTTAAGGAAAGGGGGGAGGTCGAGCACAGAGTGAGAGCAGAGTGAGGCCTAGTGGTTGATTTCGCTGACGGTGTTGTGTTTGGTTGCCATCGCCGTCATCGTTCAAGTGGTTAGCTGCCGTCGCCGATATCAATTGGTACCGAAGCAACCATCACAAATCTGAAGCCGAAATCGGAGCCGTGGTGAAGCCGAACCATAAGCCGTGTTCTGAAACCATGAAAATCAGGCAAATGAAATCCATTTACTGTCATTTCTCCTCTAATTGCAAACGAATCCTTATTATTTCACTTCTTCCTTCATTGCAAGTATAATTTCTAATTTTTGTCAGTAAATCGTTTCTTTCTTCTCTCTGATGCTCATTCGTGCCGTAATCGACTGTGTCTCTGTGAGGTGAAAATTGGAATAAAAAACAGAGCATTCGCTCTCTGCTCAATCGCTTCAGGAAGTGAAATGATGAAAATTTATACTAGGCTTTGGTTGCGTGAATGGGTATTGCTAGTGAGTATAATCACGCGTGGATAATTGGGTGTATGTATTCATATGTGTGCGGGTGTGTAAATATAGGAGTGCACTGTGTGTGGTATGTGGGTGTTGGTGTACAGTGAGAGTGGTGGCAGAGCTGCTGCCGTGTGTGCAGCCGTACGTGGGTGTGTGTGTAAGGTTTGTGTGTAGCAAACTGCGGGAGATCAGCGTGCAAGTGCTGCTGCAAGTGGAATATTGGCAATGTGTGAGCGAGTGCTACAGTGTGTGTGCCTCTGTGTGTGTGCAGTTGGGTGTGTGTGCTGCCGTGTGTGTGTGTTGGTGTGTGGAAGGGAAGGCAGTGTGTGTGTGTTGCGTGTGTGAGTATATACATGTGTATAAATACACTGTATACTGTGTGTGTGTGTGGTCTGGTGAGTGCTGTGTGTGGTGTTGGGCGGTGGGCTTGGCCATTTGGTGAGGGTGTATGTGTGTATATGTGTGTGTATACGGGTGTGGATATATATATATATGTATATGTATATGTATATGTATCCTAAAATGTGTGGTTATATGTATATGTATAAGAATACATATGGTAAAAAGTATAGAGGATATTTACAGTTGTATATGTTGTATGTATAAAGGTAAATTGGCCTGTATTCGGAGTGATACTAATTTTATGAAAAATAAATATTGCAAATTAATTGTTGGAACCTTATAAAATTAATTGGGGATGGCAATTTGAAATAAAAATATTGTTAGCCTTAGTCGTAAGTATCGCTCCGAAATAAAATAGTAAAGTAGTTGAGCTGATCATATCTTGATTCATGTATCCCCTTGGATGTTTTGAGATACGTTCCTTTGTGTTAGATTTGATGGTATGAGTATGGTCTGGTCAGCACCGAACGACGTTCTATTGTTGATGTTGTAAAGCTTTCTTTGTGTTTTACTCGGTGTATGAGTATGTGTATTTGTTGGCTTCTTTCGGTCAAGGTTGAGGAGAGTGTGTAAAAATATTGAAGTATCTAGTTAAATGGGAGGTTTTGGTACTTTAATATGGTCTACGCTTATCCGATACTGATTTTCGTATTCTGGTGGTGTTGAGGTACATTACCTAGTTCGGCAGAATGCTTATAGCCATGTGACCATCATAGGAGATAATATCAGAGATATCATTTGGCGAGAGGTATCACGGATGGTATCGACATGTTACGGGTACAGCCTCTGGGAGGATTGTAGGGGTAGTTGGATACCATGGATAACCTCATTGCACTTACCCGGCCATTGGGGGCAAAATGCGTGGCCTTTGGTTCACGGTGGCAGAATAAGATCCAAGGAGATTCTCATTATTTCGTACAGTGGTGACCTCAAAATTGAGTTGATAATCAAATTCTTAATATTTCGTACAGTGAGTCAATAAGGATGCTTGTAACCTAGTGACCATCGTAGAGGATGATATCTGGGATATCATTGGTGAGGGGTATCGGAGGTGGTATCGGCATGCTACGGGTACAGTCTCTGGGAGGATTGTAATGGTAGTTGGATGCCAGGAATAACCTCGTTGCACTTACCCAACCGTCGGGGGCATAAATACACGGATTTTGGTTCACTATGGTAGAATAAGGTCCAAGCAGATTAATTGTGATGTTTCATCATTGTTAAATCTCGTGAGTTTGGGATTCGGTTGAATCCACGAGTTATATTTTGTAGAATCCATGGGTCGGACTTTATGATATTCGGATTTTGTAGAATCCATGTTGGTATTATTGTTTGATTTTCAGGTCGTTCACGCTAATATTCGGACCAGGGAATCCCCACTTATTCATGATATCGGATTTCAGGGGATTACCGTTGTTTATTAACACTCTTGTTGTTTTTGGATGTGCGGGTCTTATGGGACCTATTTTACCTAGAGTCGTATTTACGACGTGTTGTAATTTGCTCGGATATAGTAGATGGTTAGAATGATGTTGAGACTTTATAATTGGTATCCGAGATTATTATTGTTGTATACCGTTTTTTATTATTATTACTTGTTAGGTTTTGGCTCTCCATTGTGTTTTTCTTGGCTCCAGAGTAGACAGATTGACACCATGATAGAAGAGATCGTGTGAGCAGACTCCAAGTAGAGGTGATCTCAGAGATTAAAGCTTTCTGGATAAAGATTTAAGATCTTGGTAGTTTAGTTACTGTTTAACTTTTATTAGATTTCTCTATGAGGATTGATATTTTTTACATTGAGGTCATTTACTGAAGTTATTTGTCATTATTATGGATATTTATGTGATGATGCGTTTATGATGACTATGGATTGTGTCTTAAATGATATTATAGAATTCATTAAGATTGTTTGATGATGCGTAATTGATAATATTTGGATGACTTAAAATTTTTACCGTGACGGTCCAAATTGGGTTCGGGGATCCAAGCTTGGGTCGTCACAAAGTCAATAAAAATATTAAAATTAATTGAGATTTTTAGATCAAATTTAATTTTCTAACTGATACAAGTTAAATTAAGTGACGCCTAATTAGTATTTGATCTACATATATGTATATTTTGGACAATAAGGTCATATATAAATGATGCACTGGGACGCTTATATTTATTTTAGCCAAATTGGTTTGAGCCGGAATGTAGATATTTGATATATACCTAAAAGATACGTGTACACTAACGGTTTATACCTTGTCATCTAATGCATGCTTGACAAGCGCTCATATACCGATTTTTATAAAAAGCCCCTCCTGATCGATTTTTAATAATTTCTACATAATTTTAAAAATAAGAGAGAGAAAGAGAAAAGAGGAAGAGAGAAAGAAAAAGAAAAAGATGAAGAGGGGAAAATTCAGAGAGATTCGAGGAGTCTTGCAAATTTTAATTATAAGGTAAGTATATTTAAACTATTTTTTTATTACTGATATTTTTTTACCACTTTGATTGTTTATTATTTTAAATATACATAAATATTTTATTTTCATATATGAAGTATTTATATCTTATATGCATGTATTCTTATTCCCATTATATATATAAAGCCCCATTGATCAATTTTTAGTTCTACACGATTTTGGAGAGAAGTGAGAGAAAAGAAAAAGATGAAAAGAGAGAAAGAGAAAGAAGGCTAAAAGGGGAAAAGGCTTAGAGATGATCAAGGAATTTTACTAATTTTATTTATAAGATAAGTACATTTAAACTCTTTTCCTTCTATTGTTGATCTTCTTTTTCCTTTTTTTAGTATTTATTATTTTAAATATTTATATATATTCTATTTTCATATGTAGAGTTTTTATATCTTACATGTATATATTTTTATTTCTATTTCATAAATTTTTATGAAATATATGTTTTGAAATCCATACATATTGTGTTAAGTGTTAATGGTTTGCAATGTAGTTATTACATGTTTGCAAATCCTTTGTATAAATCCTTTATAAGATATGGATTCTTACATGTATACTTCTGCATATTTTCTATTTGCAAGAAGAGTTAAAAAACTTAAATAAATTGTGCTAATTTTTATTATTTCTACAATGAAATGTCTGCATATCTTTAAATGGACATATTAAAAAGATAAATTATTTTCAAATTACATATTATGGTTTATACATGTTTTCAAATTGTATTTTAAGTGCCTGCATGTTATTATTTTATGAATATCATATATTTAAAGAAATAAGAATAAAAACTCTATATATATTTAATGATAGATTTAATTTCTCTGATATGAAAAAAATCTAAGAATAAATTTATATTTGAGTAGAGTTTTTAATTCAATTATATATAAATCATTGTAAAAAACTAATAAAATTTATTTAAATATGTTTTAATATATTATAAATAGATCAAATATTGCACCTATCATATGTGGGCCAGAAAAGTTAGGTTCAGCTCCATTTATTGAGCTATCTGTAAATAGTTTAATAATAATATGTGGCCTTTAATTATGTAAAAATAATTATAACCTATAATTTGATATTTTATATTTATTAGTAGGGTCATCACCAATTTTTAGTCTCCTATATTTTTGTTTGGTTTGAGTATATTTTAGAAATTATTTATTTTATTAAATAGATTATCAGTTTAAATTATACATGATGAGTTTACGAAATAATATTATCAGTTTTCTAGACATTTCACCATGATATATTTTAGTATATTATATATATATATATATATATATATATATTATAAAAATTTATATGTCTTATAAATTAATTGACTCACTTTTACTCTTATATTTGCTAATATTTCCTATTATATTGTTTTGTGCTTATTTGCAAGTAGGTTGGTTTGAAGGAAAGTTGTTTGAGATTAGAAATAGACTTTTTTATATCAGTTTACGTATAAAGTTAAACAGAACAGTAATTTAATAGTTAATTTTACTTTAACTATTAAGTAATTATATTTTCGGATGGTAACAATGTATGATATCGTTCTATGAGTTTGATTTTAGTTTTTTTTAGTGGTTTGATTGAATTATAATTTTTAATTAGTTTGATTTAATTAGGATACTATTCCTTAGGTGTAATTTGAGATGATATTTTGTCCGTATTTAGAGTAATTTTTGGATATGATATCTTAGGTCTTATGATTGATTTATTATTATTATTATTTTGGGTTATTTTTTTAGTATTTAATTTTTTAGGTTTGCATTTCAATATTATTTTGAGTTTTATGTCGATAGAATAAATAATTAAATTTTAATAATTTTAGATTAAGAATTCAATAATCAGACTTTTGGATAGAAGATGTGATAGGAGTTCATCATTTCATATAGAAATTGCTACTTTCTCAATCAATAACTTGGATCATTATTTCATCCCCCACTATAAAATTGATAGGATTAATGTTTTAGAGTATTTTTTATAAATATTTTTTCTTTAAAATATTTTAAAATCTCTAACACCTTCTTTACTCAAGCACATTCTAGAGTAAGTACGTGTATCCTTAATTTTCTATAATTTTCAGACTACTTTAATGATTTTTTTAAAAGTTTTTAAAATAATTATCTATCCTACTAAAATATCTTTATCTGCATAAATTATACATACAAACATTTTCTATCCACATGTCACATCTGCATAACCTTTATACTTAATATAATATATAATTTATATATTTCTTAGCCATACATAATAGTATGCTATGCTACAAATTGTCCATGTTGTTGGTGGAAATAGTAATATAAATACCAACAATTCATTTCTGTTTCTTGAGAAAGTAATAATTTGTCACAAACTCAAATCAAAACAGATCCTATCATAATCCAAAGTTTTGACTTACAAAATTATATCCCCAAAATATAACATTAACCAAAAATAAATCCACAAATTTGGGTGTTATAAAATAAATATCCATATAACCAAAAATGACAATCACGATAATAATTAGTACAGAATCTCATTAGATAATTTATTCGGACAATAAAATAATCATGACCTATTCCACAATATCATAAGAAAATGTAACAACCAATCACATACATATCCAATAACACAACATCCAAACAGATCCGATACATAACTATAGGCCTACATTTGGCCGATCTCAATGTCCAAAATACATCTAATACATTCTCAATCCAAAAGTAAAACTAAAACTCATCAAATATAAACGAGATTGTGATCAAATCATACCAAATTCCTACAATGTATCTACGTCCATTATTCTAAAGGGATAACAAATAAAAATATAAATTAAAAACTTAACAAGCATCTATATAATACAATAAAGAATAAAGTTTAAAATCAAGAGGAGGGTAATAAACACATTCAAAACACGTAAAAAAACCACAAGTTCAAAGGCCCGACAACAAAAGTCCAAAGGTGATCTCATACTCAAAATATAATTCAATCAAAATATAATCCCATCGGGATATATTCGGAATGAAATATAATCCAAAATAAAATCACATAATCCAAATATGCTAGACTGACCGAATCCTAATTATAGATAAAACCTGCTAATCTCAAATAAAATCTCAATGCAAATTAATGCAGGAAAACACATTAAAATATAAAACATACACAAATAACAAAATCAAAGACTGAGAGACTAATTTGAAAAAGTGTTACATATACTCTCAATAACTTTAAATTATAACAATACTATTTAGACTTATAGGTAGAGCCGTCTATATACTATCTTCTATAGGTAAAGAACAAAGCCATTATATTTTGTCACTTGTAGAGTTGGATGCAACCCCTAAACCTGTCTGATATATTAGAATTTTGAATATATTAATTTCATTCAATTACCTTATGATGGTTTTTATGAAATATAGTTGGGAAGGGTCTTAATATCACAATCATAAAGCCCTTTTTATTACCGACTAAAAAAGGAGTCAAAACTTCCACTCAAGAAAGTTATAAAACTTTTCCCGTTGTGAAGGGGTCACATATTAAATTGAATCACAAAGGTAGAGCCCAAACCCTAAGTGGCGATACATGAATACCACATGCACGACCCATATGCAGGTTTTTATAAATTTTTTTCGTATTAATATACTGACATACAATTAGAATATCTCAAATATTTATTTATTTTTTCATAAAATAAACAAAACTATTAAATATTAGTAAGAGCCAAATAAAATTTCAAAACAATCGGTAAAAAGAATGTGTATATACAAGGAAAGCAAATAGGGTAAGTAAAAATAATATGTATATATATTAAAATCTCCAAATATGAGCGAAATTTACAAGACATGAAAACATACTAAGAATTGGATATAATGATACTTATCTCAACCTCCTACTAAGTAGATATGACAAAATAATGTTTCGAATTACCTCTTCTCTTCTTCCTCTCTCATCTTTCTCCTTCACTCTCTCCTCTTTTTTTCTCGCCTGAAATTGTTGACTAGTGGCGTGTGCTACTTATATGGGCCATCGGTGCATCAGCGCCACTTGGGCGGGGTCCTAGGGAAATTGGTGTTTGAGCGTCACGTCAGGAGCACTTTGAGCGTGACCTTCATGGGAATCAATGCTCGAGTATTGCCTTGAGCGCTCCTAGCATCGAGTTTTACACTTCAGGCGAGCTTCAGGCACTCATTGAGTATACCAACACTAGAAAACGCATTCAGGCGCCCGTCGGGTGCACTTTGGTCACCATGTTGTTTGCCTCCAACTCTAATTATTCTTCAAATTACTCTGTATAAATATTTTTTAATATCTTCAAATTAACCTAAATTAATTAATAACATTAATTTAAATTAAACGGGAATCGGTATTATATGTCTAATATTTTTCTTTTTAAAAATTTGTTTTGATGTTATTTAAATATATAAAGGTGCATTAATCGTACATTTATTAAGCCTTGCTTCTAAAATTTTGTTATCTTGTGATATATGTGGTTCTGCTAATTATTTTATTTATGTTTGTCTAACCACTTATTTGGTAGGTAATGTTTGAAAATTTAGTAAGCATATCATGTATTTTTAAAATATATGATGTGTAACTCAATACCAACAAAATATTTACCATTGAATTTGATAATACATTAAATAATATGGTTGCTCTATGAATGAAAATTTTGACTTCTCCTTCACAGTAATTTATTTCTTGATAAATGTAGCATTCAGTTGTCAGGATAGTTTGATGCCCGTGACTCAACATATTAGAAAAGTTATATCTGCAATTTAATTGATAGCAATATTTATCCTTGAAGATGGCGTTCTGATAAAAATATGTTAAATTATGTAATGGTCATTTAATAATCATCAAATGGAAGCTAGTCATATGCTACATGCAACACACGATAAGATATGCTAGTGGAGACTCGCCCATATAAATCAATTGGTATCTCTTTTTGGTTTGATAAAGCTTTATCTTTTATTTTTTGACTTAAAATATTGCAATTCAGCTGACTTTTACCTGCCTTTCAGATGATTAAAATAGCTAACTTACGCGTTATTGTTTTGCATATATTCAAGCTTTTTAAACTCATGTTATTACCATATACGCATGACTGCAGAAGTTTTAAATGTGAAGGAGTTCTTCCTATTTATAGAGCCGTCCATCATGGGTTAACTTGACCGCTTTTAGCATGTAGAATGCAGAAGTTTTAAAGATCAACGAGTACTTGCAGATTAATGCAAACCGTAGAGACCATTATTGGTAAGCTTCAACGTTCTTAGGATGTAACAATTCAATTAATAGAAGTTTTTGATGTCCGAGGACATCATGAATAGTATTTGAAATACTGTTCAAGTGGAAGATTGATGGAGGATTTTAGACTCGTTAATAGTGGATATTAATATGAATGTAGATAGAATATATTGACCCTATAAAATGGCTTGCGTAACAGTTGAGTTCTTTAATGCCTACAAGTCACAAATAAAATGGTACGCAGAATATGCCGATTCCCTATGGGCTGGCTATCATGTTTGACCAAATCACTAAAATTAAGCGCTGCAGGTTCTCTAAATATTTGTGTCCGAGTTCGGTTATATTTTTCTGCCGAATAGATTTTCTAATAAAAAAAAAAAAATCTTTTTTTTCCCTACAAATATAAGTGGAAATACACTGGCAATAGATGAGTGTGTATTATTCAGTTATAGTATCCAAGGAATAAATAAAACGGAGTAAATATTAATGGAAATGTGAACATAAACTAACGCTGTATTATGAGTGCATATTTGTTTGTGGTGCTCAAGAAATAAATAATATGTGAAATATAATAATTATTTATCTTAATATTACAGCAATTTTGTTTGTGTACACATACTAGACAATACGGTGTAAAAGAAGATCACGCGTGTGCCTTAGTTGCCTTGGATGGGGTGTGCGCCGTAATGGTAACTATTGTGCCGAGTCAGATCAGAGGACAACATTTTTTCCATGTGAGATATTACTAGACCATGCTATATTACATATATATAATTTTTGAAAGTATGAAAAAAATATCTTAATTATATTATCTATTGATATTTAAAAAAGTATAGAACATATCACTAAATCAATTTTCTAATATTATTGACATAGTAATTGATGCGTCCTTGGATTCGAGTTATTATATAGATTATGGAGTCGTTTGATTTTCCTTAGGTCGAGTTGAAGCGGGTCCGATTAACACTTTGATAACTTGGATCCTGCGTAACATAACGAACAAATAAGAGGTCAGACGATTGGCAGGATTCATTCCTCGATATATCTTCCGATTTTTAAGTGAATAATCTTTTCAACGGATAGAAAGATGTGAGGATATAGGAGAAATGTGTTGATGTATGTTATAAGGGATTGAATGTTGGAGTGCACTCGACTAGTAGGCGACTTGGAGAGGGCGCTTGGCAAGGAGTGGCTTGGAGGGATGGAGGATTAGGCTTCAATGAGTGCGCCCGACTACAGGGCAACTTTTAAATGGAAGATTGAGTTCCGCTGAATATACTTGACCATGAGGCAACTTTGAGAGATTGTTGCACTTGTAAGGGAGAGGCCAGCAAGTAGAGATGAGTGATGCACTCACTAAGGAGTGGTTGATTGTTGAGTGTACTCGTAGAGGGGTGGCTAATTAGAGGAGGAAAAGATTCCTGAGCGCTAATGATGAAGAGAGAGGTCGCTCGCAAGTCCTTTCTCGATTACATATGGAGAGAGCTCTCTATGCCCTATTCTATGAGTCGTCTTTATCAGCCATGATTGTAAGAGCTTGGAGCTGGCGCGAGGCCTGCACAATTGCCGGTTGGGATTAATAATCAGTAAAGAAAAATGATTCACCTTTGGCAGGAGGTAGCTTTGAGACTGATTGTCGCATGCTCTTAGTTATCTCCCTCGTTGGAGATAGTTTTCTTCTGCGATTTTCCTCATCTCTTTTTCCCCTCTCTTTTTCTACTGGGGAAATGGGGTATTTGTAGAGGAAATCATATGGTGTGGCCTACTTGGCCTTTCCAACTTGAGGAGCACCGTAATCGGTGCCTTCTTTTTTGGCAAGCCTGACAGGATAGGCTGTGATCACTTACGTGTGTCTGTTGAGTTGGATCTGATGAGCTATCAATATTGGGACAAGCACTTATGAGCTGCATTTGGCAGGCAACTTCATTGTCCCATGTCTTGATGAGCGGTCCTGGGTCACGCCATTTTGGACCTTATGTGACGGACCGAATTATTTTCCTTAAATAACCTTTATCAAGCATAATAATAATCTAGTTTCCTAATTAAAATTATTAATTTCTATAAAAAATTGAGTACAGTTTCATTTGTAAATCGAGCGTTTGCCAAAATATAAATACCTGTAAATCCACCCTGCACAACAATCCACAATAAAATTACAAGTCTCAATGCTCAACATACTACACAGAATTTAAACGCTACATCAACCGAGGTGGCATCGACATCATAACTCCAGTATAATACTGGTGGGGAAGGATGCCAACTAGGAATCTCGATCATAACCACAATGAGAAGGACCTGCGGAAGTATAAAAACCACAATATACAACGAAAATTGATCCATCATTCATTCATACTAAATATTATTAACCATCACCATATATGTTTTATACAGTTTACAAAAGTAGGACCAAAATTCCTGTTTCATACACAAAATCAGCTAAGTCCCAGTCCCGAGCCCTGTGTGCAATATCAGTTGTCTATCGCACTTCTATGGCCTATTCTGTCTCATCGGGAATCAATGTGTTCTCATTTGAAAGATAAACAGTAAGAGTGAGCGTATTGCCCAACAAATAAAATCATACATCACTAACTACAATAATTAATAGGAAAGATAGAAACTAGGCAGGGGAAACATATAACTTGAACAAAAGGAAGCATGCGAGGAGAGGGAACATCTGGGATCATTTGGTTCACATATTTGTTCTGGTTACGCTTATTCATTTTAATTACTTTCATTAATCTTTATGGACCCGGGCTAGTAGGTCGTACTAACCAACGATGTGAGAGAACGATTAAAGGAATGTACCTGCCACACATTCTAAGGCTGGCTATATTTTAGGTCTGCAGCACTTGACCATTGGTTACATTTTAGGTCTGCGGTACTCGACCATCTCAATCGCCCCATATCCCTTGGGGACCAGGGCAATTCTCGTTCTTTCACAATAGTATCCTAAAGCGTACCCTGAACATCACCCACCCCTAGGAGCGATCGAAGTATTTCTTGGGTTCCCACCGTGATATACATGGTAAGTTAGAGGGTACTACCCCTATGATCTTGGTCCAAGTTTCAAGACTAGTCTTAATCCTTTGAAGAGGAATCAACCATTTGTCATATAAATTCTCCAACCGAAAAATCACATTCCCATCACATATCTCCCCCCGGGACACCAAAATCATCATATTGCATTTTGTGGATTTCCTTCCATTTACTTGTTTGGTTCTTTTCTTTTCTTTGGAACTTAAATCTTTCAGCCATTAAATTCAACTCACAAGAGAGCTTGGTTTTACTTACCTCCATTGGTCAAAACCACCTTAGAAACCTCTGGGATGCATTCCCTGGCTCTCAGTGCACAATTATATATTTTTAGAACTTATAATTTGCCATAAACATTTAGTCATAAGTTCCATCACAATTGAAGAGAGCTAAAGTATGCACATTTTCCTTCCAATTTTGGGTGAACAATGTCAGGCCATTTTTAGAGGGCTCGGACACTGCGAACGGGTCAAATCTTACGGAATCGGACGTCCGGTCGACATATACTTACATTTGGGATGCAAGGATTCATATTTTGAAGTCATTTTAACATACTATGAAGGTAGAAACATGCAATTTTTTCTTTTTGTCTCGGGTGAACTGTAACTGTGACGGAATGGATTTTTTTTCTTCAAAAGCTTCCATCAAGACAGGAACATGATTAATAGACTAAATTATAAGGCAAGACCTCTGCAGAAATTTCGGCAGAGTCTCCTTTGTAACTGAACAAAAATCTAAGAATACAACCTGTATGATCAACCATTACAAGCACACAACTATCAATTATCCATAATTCTTCCTACAACAAGCATGCACAGGATTACATGTGCCATTCATGGCATAAATATACAAAAAATGTTAGTTATACTAACAGTTTAATAACGAGATGCCGTCTAGGACCTATACAGTATATCCAAAAGTTTAAAGCGAAAGCTAAACTAATAACCTGGAGAAGCATAGTTTTTCCTTTTTACTATCTCATACATCATGCATTCTATATAAAATTTACATGTCTATGAACATCCATAAATATAAGATCGGTATACAAAATTGTATGATCGGAAAGTAGTCTTTACGTCAAATCAATTCCCCACAAAATAGCTCCAAATGCCCTGCGTCCTCAAAAAGCTTCAAATTTTCACCCTCTTTCTCAGCAAACTCTACTCTCATCCGATAGGAAAAATAATAAAAGCATGAGCCGGGAGTACCCAACAAGGTACATGCACATGAGTAGTAAAAAATGTCTTTACCAAATCAGTCATGTAACTATGTATAAACAGAATGGTTAATCAGAATATAATCCAAGAATTAGAAAAAACATAATTTGACGGTATTAAACTCCAGAATCAGAAATCAGTAGTCGGTAAATAGTAATAAGTAAACGTTAATTAGCAAACGGAAAACGGTAAGCAGTAGTCGGTGTTTAGTATTCGGTAAACTGTAAACAGTAATCGATACTCGGTAGACGGTAAACGGTAAATGGTATTCCATTTCCAATAACATATCGAGGGGTGACCAGAGGATACCCTATTAGCCGAGGGCGAATAATCGAGGATAGATTGCATTCCTCCACACGTCCAAGGCCTCTTACGATCTAGAGTCAAAATCCCATCTCACGGGATCGGTACAGTATGCCACCCGAAGGTAGGTCGATAATAGTAATTCCTCCTGACCATAACGCCGCGAGGAATGGCTAACTCCATGGATAGAGTTACCTCGATTACCTCCGAAAAGTCCTAAGGCATGCCGGAAACCTATCCGGATTGTCAACAAATGGTGTCTAAAATAACAGAAATAACCTCTTTAATGAAAACCCTCTTTCACAATCATAGTTTCACAATTTACCCATCTCCATGAAAGTTTCATCGGTATAAGAAATTTTTAGAAATAAATTATACCACGCTTCTCAATATCAATTAACTTTTTATATAATCGGAGCTTTGGGCTAAAACTCCTTCATTTTCGTAATTAGCGCTTCGCCAAAGCCTTCGACTCAAATCGATCTCTATACATGTACTTATTCCCCGAATAAATGCTATAAATCCATGCATATATATTAAATCATGTAATTTACTCAAGCTTTACAATATTTTTTAAGCTTGGGTTTCATAACATATTTTCGAAGCAAATCGAACACTATTTACATACTTATTTACAAATCAAGCCCACAAGCAATAAACATGGATAAACACAAAATCTAACCATTAATGTTTACTTTAAACATGCATCAACATCATTTTAAAACATTTTATCAACTTTAAAGCAAGAAGAATACAAAAACAACATTCAAAGTATACTTGCCTATCTACTTATTTTTACGGAATGGATTGGAACAAGTGATTCTCCTTTTTCCTCTCTTCTCTTCTTCTTCTTCTTCGTTTTGTGACTTTCCTTTTCCCCTCCTATTATAATAAAGGCGGGAAAAGTTAGGGGAAATTATTCTCCCTATTTTTTTCGCCCTTGAGCGGCCAATCGGGTGCTGGGCGAATCATTCTAAGGCTTAAACACGCCTTCCTGTGGCAAAGACGCGAGCGGGCAATATTTGTTTAGATTTTGCGCTCACAACGCCAGGCGTTCTCGAGCTTTGATCGGCCGCTTGTCGATCTCGAGATATTTTTTCATTTTTTACTTTCAACCATCATTTTTCACTATAAGTTTGCTCTTAATGATACTCAGTACTTTCAATTTTTATGCTTTTGGTTCCCACAATCCCACCAAAAGAAATTTCGCAAATTAAAACAAATTACATACCTCAAGAGAATAAGTGGGGATACTTGTTTCGGATCTCTTCTTCGCCCTCATCCTGAATGTTTTCCAAAGCACTTTCACCATTGGGGGATGGTCTTCGTTCTAACTTCTGATCCTTTCGGTCTACAACCTGGTTCCTCAATGTAGTATAAATCCTTATCAATAGACAAAGATCCGTAGTCAATCACATGCGCTGGATCATCTCGATACATGAAACACATCATATACGCTTCCCGTCGATTAGGTGGTAACGCAACCTATAGGCTACCTCCCGATCCTTTTCAAAATCTCAAAGGGCTAATGAACCGTGGCTTGAAGCCATACAAGCTTCTTCTCTTGGCCTCCAGACTTCCCACCACTTCCAAAACGCGTCTCCATGGGAAGAGTATCCACGCCTATATAAGAACATGCTCTCTCCTCATCGATGTGGAACATCACAAGACACCCCTCAAAGAGGCCGCAACTCCTCGCCGACACCGAACCCAAGTCCCGGCTCACTTATAACATCCTGGTGCTCTATTGTTTGCTTGGGCATCCGGCTCTTGGTCCACCGCCTCCAAAACGCATCTCCATGGGAAGGGTATCCACACCTCTATAAGAGCGTGCTTCGTGCCTCTTTCCAATCCGATGTGGGACATCACACCTTGAGGGCCAAGGGCCCATCTCCGAGCAATAAGATCTTGATGGTCAATGCTCCAGGTTGACCGGCCCAGAGGTCGCTTGATAAGTCCAATCGATATACACATCAAGTAGTAAACAAATGAGGCAAAGAGACTAAATTGTTGCAAGAATACTTTTTCTCATTAATGTACTCAAATGTACAATAGGAGATTGAAACCAAAAATACAAATGTACCTTGGGGGTAGAGCTCAAAATGGGAGGGCCTTTGTTTCTCATAATCAAGGTCAAGAGTTCACGGCATGGTTTGATGGGTCAAGGATGCCGGTTGGAAAGTTGGGGTCCACAATCTTGGCAATGTGGCAACAAATACTAATGCATTCCCAAATCCTGACCCACAGCACTAGGGTAACCTCCTGAGGACGCAGACGAGTGGATAGCTCATTCTCTAACGAGGCTATCCTTCCCCGGAGCTCACCTGTAAGCGCCTCCGCCAGTTTAGCTCTCTCCTCATGACTTGCTAATCGCGCCCTAAGCTCCAACAACTCCCGCTCGACTGTAGCCTTCTCCTGTTGGTGCTTCTGGACTTGGGCATCCAGCTGGTCCATCTCCTCCTCTATGTCGACGATCTCCTCGTCGTGGTCACCGATTACGGCATCTTTCTGGTGCAGGCCCTTGCACACTGTAAATAAAATCTTTATCCTCCTGCAAAAGGTCAAAGAAGTTAGGCAATGACAACTCAAGAGAAAGAAAAGGAGAATTTCGAAAGATTACCTCAAAAACTCTTCGTTGCCTCCTTGGCCGTCTCCGTGACCTCCGAGAAGAACTTGCTGAAGGGGGACCTGGGGTGGGCTCCTCCTAAAATTGCTCTGCCCTAACTTCACTGGCAGGCTCCAGTGGCACAGAGTCCAGGAGGCTGGGTGTGACGGAACGGGTCATAATCCACTAATAACCTCCGTCGATAATCATACTTAACAAATGAAACTAATACACTCTTAATTTAATGTACTGATTTCTACAAAAAATTGGGCATAGATTTTCCCCTAAATATGAACAAAAACCATAAATACATGTAAAATAAAACCTGTACAATGCTTATAAACCACCAAATCTCAAATTCACAACAATAGCATATACACAGGATCAATAAAATACCATTCATCCATTACTCCAACACGGTATTCCAACTACTATATTGGATCAAATGAGAGATGTCATCTAGGAACTTATACAAAACCTAACATTATAACTGCGAAAGCATTCTATATCCATGAATAAACTGTAGAAGTATAATAATGATCCATAATAATTAAACAATAAACCATATCATAATTTAATACATAACATAAAACTAAATCAACTATTTACATAACATTATATCTACCACATTCTAAATATTAAGTCCTCAATCACCAGCAATCTCCTTAGCAAAATCCCTCTCTTTACTCTATCTAATCGGGCAACAGCTCGTGGGTCTCATTTGGAAGAAAAAAAGAAAACAATAGTGAACTAACAGCTCAATAAATACATAATATATAAGACAGTAAATAGTATAAGCAAAGTTAAGCAGAAGAGGAATACATTGGTATGAAAGAGATGCATGAACATGAACTTGGTCAATTATGTATGGGATACAATTTACTTCTTTCTTTGGGATATAATTGCTGCATAATTATTCATCATTTGCGAACTCGAGCTAGTAGACCCTACCAGCCAAGGAAGCGAATAATCGAGGATAGATTATATTCACTCTATACAATCCAAGGCCAAAGGTTCCTCCAAAATTTATATCCCTAGGGCAGGATGGTTATCTTGTTCTTATCCCTCCAAAATTTACATTCTAAGGATAGGATGGTTCTCTTGTTCTTATTCCTCCAAAATTTACATTCCAAGGACAAAATGGTTCTCTTGTTCTTATTCCTCAATTACCACTGTAACGTCCTAAGACATGTCAAGAGTATCACCCGCTATAATACGCAATCAGGACAAATCCTTGAGTCTCCATTGTCATACTAGTGGCATGCCTAAGGATATTACCCTTCAAACATAAATCCGTGGTCATAATTTCATGATTTCTTAGTCTTTTGAGGGAAGATCTACCAAACTTCTTTTGCAAATATCTCCATTTGGGAGAACAAATCCATCATATACCCCAAATTATGGAATTTTCCTCTGATTACTTATACGATTTTCTTATCTTTCTTTTAGATTTACATCTTCTCATAATTTACTCTTATACATAATCATTGTATAACATAGGAAAGGTGGAAATTCTTACCACCATGAGTCCAATTCAACTTTAGGGTTTCAAATAACGATTCTCTTCAAAATTTCTTAATGATAACATTTTTCAAGATGCACAATTAAGCTAAGCAAATATGCATAACTTGAAGCGCAATTAAACAAAGTGAAAGCATGTAAAAATACTCATTAATCACAGATGAACAATGACCGCAATCGAATTTGGGTTCTAGGATGCTCCAAACGGTTCAAAACTTGGAAATCGGACACCAAATTTTAATTGTTTACATTCAAGACATGAGTTAATTATAATTAAAGCTAAATCATGCATGGGAATCAAATTAAACGGGAAATTACAATTTGGGCGTGGGTTAGGATTCGATGTACCCAAAAACCGTATAAAACTATAATTTCGGACACCCAAACTATAGCTTAGCATATCCATGACAGGGGTAATCATATTCTAGACCCAAATTAAGAAAATGCCCCAAAATTTGCTGGTAAAATCATCCATACATGGGGTTAGGGTTCCTTATCCGAAAATCAATCAAAATTTTGGATTTGGGCATGGAATTCACATATATGCATGCTTGGGTCTTGGGAATTACAAAATATAAACTTAACCGATTATCGGAACAATGATACCCAAAGAAAACTGAATAAAAGTGCAAGAAAATGAAAGATGAGGATATGAGTACACTTATCTCGACCCGATCTATCACATTTCTTACTGGCTCTTAGATGGATTTGGACTCGTGGGTTTCGATCTCCTCCTTCTCTCTCTTGCTCTTCATTCTCTCTCTATCTAAACCCAAAATCGGCCGAAAAATGCACGGGAGAAAACCCTTGCAAGAATAAATACCCCGATTGGCGCTCGAGCGCTAGTTGGGCGGTGATTAGGCGAAGCCATTCTGCCACTCCTGCACCCCAATCTGCGCTCAAGCAGCCATCGATCACATGATTCTGTTATTCCCGCCCCAGCCTCGCCTCGAGCGATGCTCGGGCGGGCAGTTTGCCCGGCATGTGCCTAGCTTGCGCCTCAGGCGCTAGTCAGGCACCGAGTCCAATTTCCCCTATTTTGCCTCCAATCTTAGTTTCCCACATTTTCTAAGCCTAATCTTTGACCATTAATAATTCAATTACCTCATAATTACCATATTTTGAAAATCGAAACCTCACAATTTTCCCCCACTTATAAAAATTTTGTCCTCGAAATTTAACGAACCTTGAATTCCCATAATCGGAGGTCATCTCATAAATTCTCCTGGCGTTCCTAAATCACTTCCTTGATTAAACAATTATCCTAAAGAACCTTGAGTATTTGAATAATCCTGGTTCTTATTACCTAATACATTCTATCAAAATCTAATTCTACGAAGCCCGAAGGCAAACCAAATTCATTAACTACTTTTCCGATTTAGCTCAAAATCTCAAACGATTGAAAATTCTTACTTCAACCTATCCTAAGCCTCGAAAGAAGCTATTCCTTCTGAGCCTCAGATTGAACCTTAACATATATGGGTTCGCCACATTCCGCTACACTACTCTGATTATTTATCTAATTACGAATCATTCAATTGTAATTCATCACCACATCTAATTTAACTAGACGTCCAAGTATTTGATGCAGAATTAATCCAAGACCACGTGTAGTTTTCCAAGAATCAACACAAGAACCTGAAATCTGCCTTTGTTTATGAAGAACAAAGTTTACTGCCCTGCTGTATTCTGATTGTTGCCTGTAGAACACTATTACCATTTGATGAAACCAGAGTAGGATTGCTGAAATATATGTCTTTTTCCTCATGGAACATGAAGTTGTGATCTGATTCTTCAAGTACTGTAATTAGGATAGTACACGTTGACTTTCAAGGTATCAAGAATTGTGAGAATTGATCAAGAATTTTAGAAGTAACGTCAAGAATTTAATCAAGAACACCAAGAAACAGAAGGCTAAGCAAGAATTCTGTTGTGGGATAGCTAAACACAATATTGCAGAATGTACGGGACTTCAAGAACAAGAATTTCAGATTATAATCATGGTCTGCCAGCATCACACACTCGAATGGCTTGAAGATATATTGATGCAACCAGAATTTGCAGACTTGGTGACGAGGACTGATGGACTGGTGCAGATTTTCCAAAACTGAACCAAGAACAGGTTTGGGGGAAAATTATTGCATAATCTGTGATCCGAACTTTCTAGTATCAGAATACAAAATCGTAGAATTGTTGATGCTGAATTGTAGATATGCTAGCACAGATTTGCAAAGGTTGATCTGGTGCTTGCCGGAAAGATTTGTTAGGTAGATTGCCATTGCAAAACCACCTTTTGGTGATCAAAAACTGATTACCATAATTCAGTAAACAATCCCATCTGAATTTTGTTTGTTGCTGTTAACTTCCCAATTTCTGCCCTTCAAGAATTGACTCCAGATCAAGAACTCGGATGAAGACAGTGTCAGATTTCTTGAATTGTAGAAAAAAATTTGTGGATTTTCAAGATCCGAAAGAAGGGAAAGAAATAGTATTTGATACCAGTTGTTACATAATAGTCCTGAGAATGTAACTCAGATGAGATGAAATCAAGAAAAATTTAAGCAAGAATTAGAGAAAAAGAAGGAAGAAAGGGGGACTGGGTAAAGAGAGAAGAAAAGGAAAAGAGAAAGGGAAAATTCAAGAGGGAGTCTAATCTCTGAAAGGGGCTAGAAACTAATACTATCAATCTTCATTCATGTATAACCAATTACAAAGAAAGTAAGGGTATTTATAGGCTATCATCCCCTTAGCTTCTTTTACCACAATAACCTTCAAGGTTAATACTTATATCTTTAATAGCCTGTTCCTTACTAGTGTTAGTTGGCCTATGTATGCTATTATGCTTTACATGACATCATATACATGCTGGATTGCATAAAGTTCATGAGCTCCCTCTCTCTAGAGGCTTATGCCCCCAAAAGTGAGCGATCTTTCTCCGGCTACATCATGCCAACCTGGCCTTTGAGCACCTCAATCTGCTTGGTCATGATCCTCTTATTTGTATCCTTCTCGTTCCAGACTGTAGCAACAATTCTCTCTAAAACCACAATGCTCTCCTCGGCCACAGCAAGGGACTCCAAGACTTGGTCCGTAATGATTCTTTGGCAATGTTGTCTTGAGCTAAATTTCAAATAGCTTCGGAAGTCATAGCTTCATGCCTTAGTCTCTTTGGCAATTTTGCTCTGATTGCTGCAAAATGCCGGAATACCCAGTTTGATTTTGGACAAAAAGGAAACAAGAAGTTTTTTTTAGTGTGTCAATATGGCGTTTGGACGCCGATCTGGTGCTTGGACGACGTTCTATGTTTGTATTTATTTTGGTGTCATTTGATGGATCATGGTGGTCGGGGCATACTCTAACTTCTATAATTTAACTCCAAATTGAAAAAACACGTGGAGGAAAATCATAAATTTGTGTAAATTTTATCTTTTAATGCAATCTTTACTTACTTATCAAAAAAACAAAAAAAAAAAAAGCAGCAGCCTCTAACCTGCTATCCTTAGCGGTGGCATCCCTCAATGCCTTCTTCTGCTGCTCTTAGATCTCGACCTCACTATGGTTCACTACCCCTGGTGTGACACAAAGCATTGAAAGTCAAACAAGAAAACCCAAGGGGAACATATAATAGAGGGCATCAGGAAGACTAACTGTATCTTTAGGATAGGCTCAATGATCTGGTCCAATATCTCTATCAGAGTAGACCGAGATAAGCCTTGACAACCCCTGATGGACCAACGACCTCAGCAGATAAAGGAAATTCAGGAACAAAGGATGGGAGCTTGTAGGCTCCATCTGAAATTCTTAGAGGTCCTCCAAGGATAAATGTAGAGTAAGGTTCCTTCAAGCATTGCGACAACTTCCTGAGCGGAGTTGCCCATGAAAGTGCTCTGGAGAAGTAGAGACCCACTGCTGTCTCCTCACCAAAGGAGCACCATTAATAGATCCCTTACTGGTATTCAATGGTGCAGAGTGAAGGTCCAGGGGAAGATTTTGTTGGGGTCACTTCCTCGTGGGACTTATGTCCGCGGACTCACAAGGTAGAAAAGGTGGCGGACTTTCTTGAGTGGTCCGAGAAGCCTGTCATAACGGACGAGGACTCATCAGAGGCGTCATGTCCGAGAGATTGCTGAGGATATGGACGAGGACCCTGAAAGCGTAGGCACTGACTCTCTCTCTCCGTAGGCCTGCTGTAGCCGCATTTTGTAGGTGGGCAGTTGACCCACTCTTGTTGGTGGCGGCTGCAACTTCCAAGGGTGTCAGGCCTGCCATTCTGGGGCGTCGGGCGCGGGCCTATCATGGCAGGTCTAGGCGGCGTGGTCTTGCCACACTAGTGCCAGTAGGGTGGCCGGGTGACCACTAGGCCCTTTGTGTATATAAAAGGCTTGTGTGTCCTTGCTTGTCATGCATAAAAAAAATCAAGTGCTTTGAAGAGTCTTGGAGTGCTTGTGCCGTGTCTTTGAGAACAGACTTGGAGTGAGCCTTGAGAGAGTTGTGGGCAAGTCTTTGTTGTAAAGATAGAGTGAGAAATACTTTTAGAGGGAGATTGTGAGATATACACTTGAGATTATTTTTCTTTTTGTTTGAGCTTGTATAACTAACATACTTATAAACAATCCATTTTATAGTGTATTCTTTGGTGGTTTTTTCCTTAGTTGAAGAAGGCTTTTTCACGTTAAAATCTCGTGTGCTTTCTCTCATTTTTCTATCTCTACTTTTGGTTGTCCGTCCGAGAGCTCTGCTCTGTGTTGCTGTCCGAGTGTTTTATCCGCTCGGTCACCGTGCCTTTCGTTTTGCGCCAATAGAGTTTTGGTGCTTTGGAGCAGACAACTCGGTGGCAGTAGCAGGTACAGCCTCTGGTTGAGTAGCTTGTGCCTGCAACTTCTTTTGTTAGCTTATAAATATGTTTCAACGTTGAGGTAATACCTGTATGATGCGCTCTGGATCTAAATTTTGAACAAATTTGATTCGAGCTATCCGTTGGATTTTGGCTCCTTCCACTGAGTCTCGGATCCTGCACACCATAACTTCAAATAGGAGGTCAGATGACATGGAATGTGAACCCACCGAAAATATTCTGACTCTTAAATCAGTAATCAACCTTCTGAAGATAAGAAGATAGATGCAGTATGAATGTTAATGAGTGTTTGCGGATGGGGGAGTGCACTCGTAGAGAGAGTTGCTTGGTTGTTATGGTTCGTGAGAAGCAGATGCTCTAAGTACTGAGTTCGCTTGGAATTAGTAGCAGAGAGAGAGAGTGTGTTGGGATGCTTGAATATTTGAGAGCTTTGTAATTTCTTAAGAGCTTTTGTGGGAAAGAGAAGGCGTGCCTTTGAAGGGAGTTTCCATGGCCTTTTATAGTCATAGTCTTGTGCTACCTTCTTTATGCAGAGGGGTTTGATACCCGCGCTCTGTTGAGGATCGTTGCCTTTCCTGCGTAGGCATGAGCGCCTTTTCGACTGTAACAGTCAAAGGGGTTGATCTATTTCCTTTTGCGTTTTATAACCATTAGGGTTTTCAACAGACCGCGCGTGGATTCTGGCACCTTCCTTCCAGTATATACTTTGTTCTTGAGGTAACCGTTACAGTGAAACTTGTCTTCTTTGGAGATGTGGAAAATTAGGACAGACGATTGTTATGGCTCGAAGATGGACATGTTGGACAATCTAGGCTTAGCCCACGTGCATCCAGAGCCACAGCCAGTATACTGGCCGCTTCGGTCAATGGAAGCATTGGCCATCCTGTGCTTTGATAGGTCATCCTTATCTTGGGCCTCTACCGACACATGTTCTTCGTCCGATCAACGGTAGCGTTGATCGTCCAGGCAGAAATAGGCCGTTGAGGATTTGAGTTGTTTTCTCCTTTGTGGGTCAACCCATTATTAGTATCCCCATCACTAGCCCCTCATACTGATGGTTTGGGACTTCGACCTCCAGCATGTTCACGATGAGACGCTCCTAGTTGGGTAACTTGTCTGAGATAGCTTGATGAGGAAACCAGCAATGGCTCTTGGTCTACTGGTCACGTTGCTTGCAACTATTGATCGTAACGCCAAGATCCAAAGTACTAAGCTGTAAGAAGTGTTGATTGGATTCATTAACCGTCTTGGTAAGAATCCGAAGAATTGAGCAGGAAGAGGAGCGTTGGCCGGATTTATTGATCGTCCAAATAAGAATCCGGAGAACTAAGTAGGAAGATGAGCGTTGACCAGATTCATTGACTGTCCTAGTAAGAATCCATAGAACTGAGCCGAAAGAGGAGTGTTGACCGGATTTATTAACCATCCTAGTAAGAATCCAGAGAATTGGCTAAAGGGAGCGTTGATCGTATTTGTTAACCGTCCTGGTAAGAATTCGGAGAATTGGTGGGGATTGAATTGTTGCGCCATCATGCTGCCGGACTATCAGTCGAAATGTTTGCCATGTGTCAAGATGCAGTGAATTTGCAACCTCGATAATTAATTCACCAAAAGATTTGATTCGATTACGCTCTCTCCGGAAGCAACACGTGTCCGTAATGATAGGTGCACCTTTTCGATGCGTTGCCTTACTCTAATGGCTACGTGCCTTTATAAAATCTGCTCGTCCGTTTAAATTTTTCATGCTTTCATTCTCTGAAAATTCTAACTCTTTGCTGCTCTTCTTGCTCCCGTTTCCATGGCTTCTTCTGTTCTAGAGATTGCCCCTGTGATTTCTACTAGTGAGATGAGAGAACTGTATATTGTGTTAAACATCCCACCTCAGATTGTATTTGCGATGCCCAGGGAGCATGGCAGGGCTTGCTTCCCTCCTGATGGTCATATTGCTATATATGAGGCTCACCGAAAGAGTAGGCTATGCCTCCTTGTACCTGAGAAGTTGCTCGTCATCCTCACGGCCCTTAGGGTTCCTATCACAAGGCTCCATGCCAATGTCGTGCGATACCTTTGCTCGTGCATCTTCCTCCATCACTACTCACAGATGCTGACGGTGGAGGCGTGAGTGTGATGTTTCGATTCACCTAGAATGGAGACTGGCTCTCATTGTCCCCCAGAGAGCTCCACATCAGCATCGCCATATATGATTCTCTCATGAATTGGAAGGATCGTTTCTTTTTTATGCATGTTGCTAATACATGGCTCTTATCTCGAGATTAAGGCAAGGTTTCCAGTATACTCACCGAGAAGCCCAAGCAGGAAGAAGCGACGGTTGTGGAGTCACTGTTCGGGTTGGTGAGGGACCATCTCTTCGAGTTTAGGAGATATCACCTGGTTTCCATGGAGGAAGCCAGGAAGGCTCATTGGGGACCTCCTTCGCCAGTCCAGAGGATTAGATCTCTACCGTCGACAGCCTCATAGCACAAGAGGAAAGCTGGTGCTCTTGCCATTGATGTGGTCGACGCTCCTTCCATCGGTGATGCTCCCAATAGTCCAAGACAAAAGAGGGTTGCGACAATAGTCTTTTTCGTCATCCTCCATAGAGCCAAACTACATAACGGCCGAACGACTCACGGGAGCTGGAGAGTGCTCCAGAGTAGAGGTTGTTGTGGAGGAGTATGAGGCCTTGCTGCAAGTCGCTGCAAGTCGCACTGTCGCTGTGCTATCGCAATAGGAGGACTTGGCGGCACAAACTGCGCCAATGGAACCGCTGCCTAAATACGCCAGGATGGAGTCGGCTAATGCGTCGCCAACTGGGCCGGAGGAGCCAGTCATGGAGCTGCCCGTGGCGCCTGTGAGCCGGGCCGCGGGAGAGCTTTTGCGGTGGTGGACATCGGCTGAGTAGGCAGAGGAAATTGTCACACAGGCTTCTCTGAGCAGCTCAGGAGGCCGCTGACTGAGCCATCCGCCACCAGGCCTAGGGTCGCGGGGCAGACTGGCAAGGAGGTAACGAAGAGTCTGGCCGGTAACTTTTCAAAACTTCTCCTCTCTTCTTCCTCTGCCATTATTGCTTAACTTTTTTGATTTCTTACAGGAAGAAAAGATATTGGGTACCGTGAGCAAAGGTTGCGCCAATGGGACGCCGTGATCTTGGACCGCAAAGAAGAGATCACCTAGTTTGAGGAGGAGATAGACCTACTGAGGGCCCAGCACAAGGAGAAGAAGGCCGCTTTTTAGTCTGAGTTATCTGAACTGAAAGCGAAATTTGCAAGATTGGAAGAGGAGACTGCTCGGGTGGTGGGGCACACTGATAAGCTCCTGGGAAAGATAGCATCGTTAGAGAACGAGTTATCCACTTGCCTGCATCCACAAGAGGTTACTCAGGTGCTGTGGGCACGGCTTTGGGAAGGCGTCAACATTTGTCGCCGCATTGCCCAACTGGTGGATCCTAATTTTCTCGTCGGCTTCCTTGACCCCGTGAACTGTAGTGCTCGACGACGTGAGAACCTCGTGGACCAGTCCCATGGTGCTCAAGGCCTCTCCCGCCCTCTCCTGGGAGCTCTGCCCCTTAGTTGAGATTTTGTATTCTTGCTTTTGTTGTAATTGTAAATGTATCATTGTCATCAATGAAATAACTATTTTACTGACGTGTTGCATTCCATGATTTTGCTTTCATTAACTATTTACTTTGTGTACTGGCTAGCCGGCTTTGTATACTGTGCATGAGTGGGTCGGCTATATCGCAACATTGGAGACGAATGTTGTGCTCTCAGATGGACCTAAGTCCTTGAGGAGACATCAGGGTGAATCCTGATGTCATATTAAGTCGATTTTATACTCGAGCGTGGGTTGAGGTTTCAGTGGCACTGCCCATGTATGACTATGGGTGGCCTACTTTTGGACGGAGCATTTTCCTCTTGCTTTGTTAACAGTTATAGACTGACCACGCTATCTCCTACTGGAGGAGGTTGTCGCGTGTACTATTTAAGTCCCCTAAGGTTTAGAATCGAACCGCTTACGAGCCACTTGGATGACCAAGGTTTAATTCGACTGCGTACAGGCCGTCTAGATGACCAGGGTTTAATTCAACCACTTACGGACCACCTGGATGATCAGGATTTAATTAAAAATGAGTGAAAATCCGTCCGACTTAGTGGTAATCTAGGTCGTTTATTTCGTGTATCATGCATGCAAGCATTCATATGGAAAAGAAAGAAGAGAAAAGCATGGCACAATGTAAATGAAAAAATGAACTTTCTTTTATTAATTACAATGAATGTTACAAGTATGCTTCATGTCATACAGATGACCTACTTGGACCTTCACTGGAAGTAACATTTTAGGTAGACTGCGTTTCACGTCCGTAGGACCAACTTGTCATTCTGGGTTCGGAGCTTGTATACTCCATTCCGCAAAATGGTTGAGACTAGAAACGGGCCTTCCCAATTCGGGGAAAGCTTGTTTCGGTTGGTCGTCTTACCTGTAACCTCTATGCTTTGCAAGATCAGGTCTCCAATTTTGAATTGCCATAATTTTATTTTCTTGTTGTAATAGCGGGTAACTCGTTACTGGTAGGCTACTGTTTGCATTCTGGCTGCGACCCCGAACCCTAAACTTTAAGCGTGGCTCGGATTGCTCACGCAGAAATCTTAAAATTTAAAATCATTTATAATATTCCATTGTGGCAATATAATTAAATTAAATTTTTATCAAATTCATCAATACATTATATAATTATCCCGAAATAAAAACTACTAAGGATTACGAGTCGCAGCCTGAAAGAAAACTACTCAACTTCCATCGATAACATATCTGTTTGTCTCCCACTGAGAGATAATATCGAGTCTCCACAAATCATTCTACCTGAAAGTCTTGCAGCAAAAGTAGGATCCCACGATCTATACTATGCAATTAACTCAATCTGGAGTCAAGAAAATGCAATAGCGAGCCAAAACCCACCAAATAATAATAATAAAAGACGCTTAATAACTAATAAATATCTCGGATATCAAAAATATAATGGTTGCAACATTAATATAACAATCTAACCATATTCGAAAAACTACAATATGTCGTAAATATGGCTCAAAGCAAAAAACCAAGATAAGTCTCCCTGAATCCTCATGTGACAAAGTTATCAAGATTTACCAACAACAAGTGGAAACTCCTCAAGATCCAACATCAAGAGATATGCGGGGATTCCCTGATCCGAATGTCAGCGTATATAACCTGAACATCAAATAATAATAAAAAACATGGATTCCACTGATCAGAGTATCAGAGAATCTGACATATGGATTCTATCAAATAAAACTCGTGAATTCTATCGAATTCCAAACTCGATAGGTATTAACAATGATGAAATATCACAATGAAACTCCTTGAACCTTATTCTGTCACAGTGAACCAAAGGCCGCGTATTTACGTCCTCAATGGCTGAGTAAGTGCAACGAGGTTATCCATGTTATCCTCATTACCCCTACAGTTCTTCCAAATACTGTACCCGGAGCAGGCCCTTACCATTCATGATATCTCTCACCAAATAATACCCCTGATATCATCTCCTACGATGGTCATATGGCTATAAGTATCTCTCCACAATAAACAATATACCTCTTATCACTAAATACGTAAACGAAACGTTTTGATACCACGCCAACGCTATTGGCCATACCCTCCCATTCAACTAAATACCTTAGTATTTTCATATGATTTCCTTTACCTTGACCTTAGGAAGTCAATAACTCAACTACTCACGCAATCAAGTATAGCTCAAATAAGGCTTTGCAATTTCAATGAAAGAATTGTCATTCGGTGCTAACATGGACCGTTCTCACATCATCAAGATTAACACAAATAAATTTATTATGGAATGATGAAAGAATAAAAGAGAACCAGAAAATATATATTTTGACCAATTTAAATATTTATCTAGTCTCCCATTCTGTTCCGATTTACAAATCCTATCTAACCATATCTTAATTATCACATGCGAACAAGCCTATTATTACCAAATCTGATTCAATCGTCCCACATTCGTCTAGCAATTCCAACTAAACAATATAATAACTTTAACCACGTTTTATAAATCAATTTGTATTCTAAAAATATGCCCACATATATTTATCATTACCACAAAATGTTAATATTTACTCCGCCTATTATTTGGGATCATATATATTCACACTACCAACACAAACTGCACACCCTTAAATACACTCATACACACGCACCTCAATTTCACGTACACTCTCACAGACACATGGCTACAACACACAATTTGTACACACACACAACATCAGCAGTATACACGCACCCTTCTCACCACACGGCTTCACACCTACACGTCCACCCTTTGCACTCCCTGCACACTCTAACGCACACACAACCGTACACACACACATACACACGGTTACACACATTACACACATTGCCAGCACACCACTGGCAGTTTACTCTTAAACTGCACACACTTTCCCTGTAGCAGCATCGACCTATATACCCTCACATGGCGGCAGTAGATTACAGATTGCTTTCACACCTGGCTTCACACACGCACGGCAACTAACACATTTATAACTATGCAAACACGGCAGTCCTCGGCAGTATCAACCTTACTGCCAGCACACAAAGCAGCCCTTCTCTTCTACACACAGTATCTAATATCCCAAATATTTTTATTATTTTAAAAAAATAAAATTAATAAATTAAATTTTAATAATTATTTTTAATTACTTTTAGGTTTAAATATTTAGACTATAAACTTAAATTTAAATTAGTTAGTGAGTTAGATTAAATTAATTACAAACTAACATAAATGAATTAATATTAGATAATCTTAGTGTATCAAAATTTATTGACTGAAAATAAAATAAATAAATAAATATATATATATAATTAATTAAAAGTTTAAATATTATGGTAATGATGATGAGATAAATAGTATCTTTAATGACAGTAATAAATATTATTAATGATAGTGAGTGATAATAATAAAATAAAAAAATAATAAATAAAAATGATAAATAATTATATATATATTAATATAATAATAATAATAATAATAATAATAATAATAATAATAATATTCAGACGGAGGAAAAAAAAAGGAAAAAGGAGAGAAAGGAAGGAAAAAGAAAGAAAAGAAAAAAAAAAGAAAAAGAAAGAAAGGAAGAAGAAAGGAAGGAAGAGAAGAGGAATGAGAGAAGAAGAGAGAGAGAGAGAAGAGCGGCGTAGCAAAGGAGGAAGAAAATCAGGCCCCAAATGAAAACTCAACAAAACCCTAACGATCCCTTCGTTACTTAAGGGACATTGGTGTGGGAAGAAGGGGTAGCCCCCGTCGTGAAACCCTAGCCATTCAGCCATTGCCGTCGCCACTGCTGCTACTAACCTCCATCGTGAGTTGAGTTGAAGTGGCCGCTTCTTCTGTCAAGGTCGCCATCGTTGGGTGGTGTCGCCGCCGTCGTTGATTCGTGCCGCCACTATCGTTGCCGGATGAAGAACTCAAAACCGTGGCAAGTAATCTTCCATCTTCACAAGTGACAATCCTAACTTCTGCAACTTATCCTCCATTTTGCAAGTAAAATTATTAATTCTGCAAGTAAGTTGTTCATCTTCGTGTTGATATTATTCTCTAAGCCTTTTGCATCGTTAATTGGAATTGGTTGTTTCTTGTTGTAAATTGAAAATTTGGGAGGAACAGAGGTGGTGAGGAAATGGGCAAAATTTCAAGGGTTGTACGATGATTTGGGATGCGATAACTAATGAATTTATGCTATTAAATTCTTATTTTTACACGTTGAAGGAGAAAGCCTCGATTTTTCCTTGTTTATTATGGGAACCGATTGTGTTACGGGAAACAGAGCAGCAATGCTCTATTTTGGGGCTTTGGGTGAACGGTAACCAACGATGGTCGTGACCGTATAAGTTGATGGCTCAAGTTTAAAGTGTATACTCCATATTCCGATTAACAAAGTATAGTGGGTCAAGCCTCTATTTTGAACCTCTTCTAATATGTTAACATGGCATTGAGCTTGTGTGTGTGGGTGTGTACCGCTGTGTGTGAGGGTTTGCAGGTGTGCCGTTGTGGAACAATGATGGAAGCTGTGCGCAATCTCACACACACCCATCCCCCTTACCCAAAAAAAAAAATCTCGAAGCCTGCTAGCTGCTCAAGTTTCATGGGCTTGGTCAGGTGTCAGGCGTTGCTGCCCTCTGGGGTCTCCCATCCGGCAGCTGTTGTTTGTTTCTCTATGTTTTGATTTTTCACCTGATGCTGTTGCAATGCTCTGGAAATGGTGGTCTCTTGTGGATTTTTCATCTGCTGCTGGTCTTGGTGGTTTCTGGAATTGCTGAGTTTCGCTGATTTTTTGGTTGATGTTGCGGTGAAAGGGTTCTTTGATCAGTCCGTCCTTACCATGCGGGTTGGCCCTTATGATGCAGGGTGGATCACCATGTTTGCTCCCATGGGGTGTCTGATCTTTCGGCCATGAAGAAGCTCTGCTGGTAGTAATCCTCGCAGGGGTGCATAGTGTGAGGTTCTGGGTTAAAACTATAATAATTAGAAGGTAATTAAGTTAACATAGGTGTATTGTGGTCAAAAGGTGTGGGAGAATCGGATTAGAAAGCTCAAAGAGCCGAAATCATTAAATCGGGAACGAAAACTATAAACCGTGAAATGTTACTTTGTGAAAAAGATTTTGGGTTTTAAATCATGATAATCCTGACTTATTAAGGTGATATAATAAAAAATAAAGTCTAAGGATGTGAAAGATTGGATTAGAATGGTCAAAACGGGTCTCGAACGGCGAAAACGCGACATAGGCTTGCTGCAGGCTTGCCGCAGGCCAGACCCGCGCCCTCCGGGGGCTCGAGCCCAAAATCCAAAATTACCAATGCTCGCCTCGCGCTTGCCGCACGCTCGAGCCAACCATGGCCAAATGCTTGCGCTCGTCGCGCGCTCGAGCGCCAGTTTGTTTTAAAGCCGCATCGTGCTTCTTTTTCCTCTTTTTTCCCACGATCCCCGAAGCTTCTAGAGAGAGAGAGCGCCGATTCTAGTGAGAGAAGGGAGGAGAACGAGACCATGGAGTCCAAATCGGTCCGATAGCTAATTATAAATGTGAAAGTACGCGTTGAGGCAAATGTTCTCATACTCACTTCTCATTTCTTTTCGATATTTGGCTTGATTTTATTGGGTATTCTTGTGTCGAAACCCATTATAAATGTTAGAATCATGAAACCCAAGATTATTGGCCAAGGAATATGTAGTTATTTGTCTGAATCGTGTAAGATCCACTTGGTTTGGTTTCACCGAAACCCTAACCCATGAAATTGGGGATTTTTCATTTTCCTTCCGTGTATCATGAAATTGACCCCAAAATGTGAATCCCCATGTCCCAATGATATACATATGTCGGCCGCGGGTTCGATTTTGCATGTCTTGACCCGTTTGCAGCGTTCGAGCCCTCTAAATGGGCGTCGACACTGTTCACCCATGACATAAAGTAGAAATCGCATGTTTTTATCTTCCTAAAATGTCGAATTAACTCTAGAATATGAATCCCCGCATTCCAATTGTACATATATATCGACCGGATGTCCGATTCCACAAGATTTGACCCGTTCGCGGCATCCGAGAGCTTTAAAAGTCCCCTGTTACTGTTCATCAAAAAATAAATGGGAAAGTTACATGCTTCCATCGTTGTATTATGTTAAATTGAGCTCAAAATATGAACTATCGTGTCCCAATTGTGCGTACGTATCCACCGGACACCCGATCTCACAAGTATTGAACCGTTTGTGGTGTCCGGATGTTCAAAAAGAAACCTGACACTGTTCACTCAAAATGAAATGGAAAATGTACATGTTTTGCCCTTATTTAACTGATATAAAAGTCTAATTGTTTCAATGTAATGTAAGCTCTAAAATGTGTATCATGTCTTAAGAGGAATGGAACGAGTCCCGGAGGTTTCAAATGATATGTGATCATCAGAGGTAAGAAATCCTAATCTCCCTCGTGAACTTGGAATGATTTGTTGAGAATAACAGAATCGAGTCTCACAGAAAGTTATGAACCGAGCAAGTAAATGGAAGGGAATCCACATTGTGCATTGTGATGGAATGATCTCCCGGATGGGGATGTATGTGATGGGAATGGGTTTTTTTGAGTTGTGGATGTGTATGGAAAATGTGGATTTTTTCCTCTAAGTGTTGAAACTAACCTTGAAACTAGGACCATGATTCATAGGGGTAGTATTCTTTAGCTTACCGTGTCCATCGCGGTGTGAGCCCAAGGAATACCTGGTCGCCTATTCTGGCCGCTCGTGGGAGCGGGTGATGTTCGTGGTACGCTTTAGGAAACTACTGTGGAAGAACGAGGATTGCCCTGGTCCCCGGGGGATATGGGGAGATGGCCGAGTGTTGCAGGCCTAAAATGTAGCCGTTTGGTTAAATGTTGCATAGTGGAGATGCAATCGATGGTCTAGTGTTGCAGACCTAAAATGTAGCTGTGGCTTTAGAATGTGTAGCGAACACATTCATTTCCTCGTTCTCTCGCATCGTTGGTTAGTACGGCCCATTAGCTCGGGTCCGCAAAGATGATATAATGATGAAAATGAATAATGCATAACCGATGTAACCGTGAGAATCTAATGATCCCAAATTCCTCCTGTTTCCCTCTCAAGATTCATGACTGTTGAGATTACATGTGTTCCCCCTTTTAGTTATTGCTTCTATTGCTTTCCACTATGAGATGTGACTTATGATTACATTTGTTGAGCTATACGATCACTGTTGCTGTTTTTCCTTCCATATGAGAACACTTAGTTGGCGCTAGATTAGTTAGAGTAAGGGGAGAGACTTGCTTGAAGAGGTTAGCTGGACGTCAAGTGCATTGAAGATTTGGTCATATTGTTGTAATGGAATGTAAACAGCCACTCATTGATGGATGTGGCTTATTGTTATATTATGGTTTTGTTATACTTCCGCAGGTTTTGATAATTTAGTTATACTTTTGCATTTATGTTGATGTTTTGAGCTTTGTTTTATTTTAGATGGCATCTCTCTAGATCTTATACGGTAGATAGGAGTACTGTATTGGAGCTATGGATGATATGACAGATGTGATACTGTGTGTTGTGTTGTAGACTTTGTGTTAATTATTTTGATTAGATGTGTGCTTCTACAAGTTGTATTTTGAGCAGGTTGTATATTTGATTTTCGTCCAATTGCAGAGGAAATTCTGCCAAAATTTCAATAGAATCCATAGGTTAATTATGGGCTTTAGTTTGTGTTACCATTGACGGAGGTTATTTATTGGAAAAATAATCTGGTCCGTCACAATTGGTAGCAGAGAAAAAGAGAGATGCCTTAGGTTCGATCTGAATCGTATGCGGAAGCTTAAGTTAGATTAAGATTGCTCAATTAAGTTAACGAAGATGTTGGGTGAACAAGCTAGTCCGGGCAGTTTTGGTTACCCCAATCCTAATGATTTAGGCTAGCACTAAGTTAGGAGTGACTTAATGCGAAATGTCTCAGTCTCAAGAAAATATTAGTAGTAGCTCCTAGATGGGGATTACTAATATTAGTGGCTAGTTGTAAGGTCGAGAGAAAGATGGTGTGTCGAGAAACCTTAGTGTTGGAATTTGATTGGTATCAATTGGGTCCTTAGATTGATCAGTGTTGATTCGAGGCCTAGGTTAATTAATCTCGGTTTGAGGTTTAAGTTTGATCGGCTATGAATCGAAGTCCTTAGGTTATTAATTTGTTAAGAAGAGTTGCTTGTCAACCTAGTAAAATGTGATCCCATGTCTTGTGAAAAATAAGGCATGTGACCCAGGTTAGATAGGAGGTGAACTCGACCTTGACTGATTGACATAAGAAAGATCATGGGTATTAAGGATTAGGAGGTATTGTCCTATGCGTTTATGGAGGCTTCATGATTGAGTGCCTGGTGTCGGTATGACTCTTGGGAGCATGATTCAATAGTGGTTGGTTGATCGCAAGATTTAGGAATGTCCTTATTTAAGGACGGACAGTGTAGAGGTCCGGTGTTTAAATTAGGGTTTCAAGGTATTAATTCAAGGTGTTAAGTGTTATCTGTCGTGATAAGGCTCTTGGGTTTGATATTGTAGCCTGGTATCGTTTTGGGGATTCCAAACCCATGTAACGATTGTGTTTTGAATTATGTGTAATTGGGAGAACCTAAGCTTGGCAGTACTGACAAAGGTGACCTAGTACTTGGAAGGACAAAAGATATATCAAAGTGGATATTTATGTACAAATCTTAGATAAATGTTTTCCTAATTTGGGGACTATGATCTAAGTTATAGATAGTACGGTCATTGGATTAAGGATAGTTTGTATCCTTTGACCTTGAAGTGAAAAAATCCAGTGCCTTAGGATCAGAGTTTCGGTGGTGACGAAGCATGAGAGAAATAGGTGGATTGCCGAGATAGAAGATGAAGTTTCTCTATTTTGATGTTACAATACTTGTATCGTTGGAATCCTGATTATAGATAATTTTGTAATTCCTAAGTTTGTTTTATTAAGGATCTAAGTTTGATACAGACGGTATTAAGGTTGTGACGTTTTCCTTGAGTTTGTAGATGCGATTGGTTGGGTCGACCGAAATTGTATTAGTAAGCGTATTATGCCTCGTAATTGGACTGTGCAGTTTTGGGTGTGAACTTGTGTTCGCCACGGTACCAAGTCTTAATAGGATCTCAATAGCAATCCGGTGGGCAAACCGTAGTGTTCATTTGGTTGGATTGGTAAAGGATAACATGAGGCAATTAGGTCGTAGGATTTAAAGCGTAGGTCTAAATTCATTGAGGTACCAAGAAATTGATGTTGTCTTTCCTGTAGATCATTTAATGAGGATCTATGCTAAGCCCAATTCATAGATGCGGCCACATCGAGAGGTCTTTTTGGGGTCACTGAGGGGCTTCTGTCATTTGACTATTTGAGGATGTTATCAAAAGGAAGATTAAGTTGATGTATCTGTTGGTCGAGAATTCGAGGTTATGTCAAAATCAACGTCGATTGTTGAGGATTCCATATAGATTTGAGGAGATATCAGTTTTGCATCGTGTGAAATACTCCAGAACCTTCAGGGTAAATGAGATGGACGAATAAGGTTGTTCATGAAATTCTGGGATGTTATATGAAACTGTGCGTGAGTATTGGTATGCCTGAATTGCTAATAATCTGTTACGTGATTATTCCTGTATTTTATTGATAAAATCTGGTAAAACTATTCTTCGCGTTGACGTCGATGGCGTGCGTATAACTTTTGGCACTCTATGGATAAGTAAAGGAAAGTGTACAAAAACTCTTTGGTATCCGGGCGAATGGGAGTCCGTGGGACCATTGAATAGTCTATACTTTTTCAATACTAATTCTATTCCCGAGGTTGAGGTCGTTAATATTGAAGAAGAATACTTATAACCTAGTGACTATCGTAGAGGATGATATCTAGGATATTATGGGCGAGGGGTATCAGAGGTAGTATCGACATGCTACAGGTATAACCTCTAGGACGACTGTAGGGGTAGTTGGATACCATAGATAATCTCGTTGTATTATCCAGCCGTTGGGGGCGTTAATACGCGGCTTTTGGTTTACTGTGGTAGAATAAAGTCCAAATAGATTCTTATTATCTCATACAGTAGTGACATCAAATTAAGCTGATAATTAGATTCTTGTTATATCGTACAGTGAGTTGAGAGGGATGCTTATAACCTGGTGATCATCGTAGAGGATAATATTTGGGATATCATTGGCGAGGGGTATCGGAGATGATATCGGCATGCTAAGGGTACAGCCTTTGGGAGGACTGTAGGGGTAATTAGATATTATGGATAACCTTGTTACATTACCCAGCCGTTGGGGGCGTAAATGCGCTGCCTTTGGTTCACTATGGTAGAATAAGGTCCATGGAGACTTCTGTCATTGATACAGTTGTGACCTCGCATTGAGCTGATGATCGGATTCGACGGAATCCATGTTGCTTCCTTGATACTTAGCCGTTCACATGGCCTTCGGATCGTGAACACGACATGTTATTGAGTCTCGGATAGTGATTGATATGTTACCTGCTATTATTGTTATAGTCTTTGTGTTATTGTCTGAGATGCTTAATTATACTCCTCTGTTGTTGATTATATTTACTTGCTTGGCATTCGACTCACTCTTGTGTTTTATTCGCTCCAGAGTAGACAGATTGATATCATGATAGAAGAGATCGCTGTGTAGACTTCAGGCAGAGGTGACCTCGGGGATCGAGGATTTCAGGATAGAAAGTTAAGATTTTTATTACTTCGGTTACGATTTGACTTTTATTAGATTTTTTTATGAGGATTGATATTTTGGACATTAATATCATTTATTGAAGTTATTTATTATTACTATTAATGATGTATTTATGAGGTTATTGATGATATTTTTAATGATCTTGAGTTCATTGATGACGTATAATTGATGATTTTGGATGATTTAAGATTTTTACCGTGATTGTGCTGATCGATTCGGGATCTATACTGGCCGCCGAGCAGCAATACGCCCCCACAAATACACAGCTCATACACACATGGCTAATGGACACCTACGCACTTAATGTACAATAAGTATTTACTTATTTAATTATATATATATATATGCTTGCATTTATCTCAATATATATGTATTTTAGCATACGTGTGACGGAATGAAATTTTTTTTTTCCTCAAAAGTTTCTGTCAAGACAAGAACAGGATTAACGGTACTAAAATATAAAGTAAGACTTCTGCAGAAATTTCGGCAGAGTCTCTCTTGTAAATGGATGAAAAATCCAAAATACAATCTGTATGATCATCCATTACAAGTATACAACTATCAATCATTCACAATTCTTCCTACAACAAGCATACATAGGATCGCATGTGTCATCCATGGCATAAATCTACAAAAGCGTTAGTTATACTAACAATTCAATAACGAGATGCCGTCTAGGACCTGTAAGTAAATCCAGAGTTTAGAGCGGAAGTAAACTAATAACCTACAGAAGTATAGCTTTTCCTTTTTACAGTTATACATATCATATACTTTTCGTACAAAATTCACATGTTCTAGAACATCCATAAACATAAAGTCAGTATATAAAAATCATAATTCCAGCTAGGCCTTCAAATCGACAAGCTCTTCAAAAACAGCTCCAATGCGCTAAGGTTCCCAAAAGTCTTCAAGCAACACCTTGTGGTCTACTCTTTCTCATCAAGCAATAGCTCTACTGTCTCATCTGAAGAGGGAAAAATAATAAAACAGTGAGCCGATGCCCAGCAAGGTGCATGCACATGAGCAGTAAAACGGTGATGCAGAACAATCATGTAACTATGCGTAAACAAAACGGTTAATCAGAATAAAATCTCGAAAATAGAGAAAACATACTTTGTGAAGATTATACTCGATTCAGAAATCAAGGCTCAGAACATAAATCAATAACCGCACTTAATTAAAACCTAAAATCTAGAAGATGAATCTGCATATGATTCGATAAATTATAAACAGTCATCGATACTTCATAACTTAACATATCGGTGATCGGTACTTCATATTCGGTAATCGGTACTATAACATAACATATCGTAAAACAAGAAACGGTGCCCGTAACATATCGGCAAATCCGGCCAAGATACCCTACTAGCCGAGACGAATAATCGAGGATGATTGTGTTTCACTCCACATATCAAGGTGTGAATCGGTCATATGGGTATCCCATCTCACGGGATCGGTACTGTATACCATCCGAAGGTAGGCCGGTAACGGTAATTCCTCATGACCGTAATGCCCCGAGGGCAGGGCGGACCACAAATAACTCTATGGACAAAGTTATCCTCGATTACCACCAAAAAGTCCTAAGGCATGCCGGAGAACCTATTCGGACTGTAGTCAGTCCCGGGTCCCTAAATAACTGTAATGGAAACCATCTTTATATCGAAAACCCCTTTTTGAAATCAGACTTCACAATATACCTTCAGCTAACTTTAAGTATCCATGGAAATTTTCTCGGTACAGGTCAGAACATAACTTCGGGAACAAATTATACTGGAAGCTTCATTCTGATGTCAACTAACTTTCATATAATAGAAGCTACGGTTAAAACTCATCAAAACCTCTTCATTTTCGTACATAGGGCTTCGCCAAAACTTTCGAACTCAAATCGATCTCTTACATGTACATAATTCATGAAATTAATGTCACATATGCCATGCATATTCATTAAATCATACAATTTACTCAAACTACACAACATTTTTGAGCTAGGGTTTCATCACATACTTTTCAAGAGAAATTGAATACCATTTTCATGCTCATTCACGAAATCGAAGCCAAATCTTGCAATAAACATGGATAAACACAAAATCTAACCGATTAATCGAAGAAAACATGCTTCATGAACTTTAAACATGCATTAACATCATTTTTGCAACATTTTCATCAACTTTAAAGCAAGAGAATCGGTAAAAATGAAAAACGACGCCCGAGTAACACTTGCCTTGGTCTGATCTACCGTTATTTTACCGGGTGTAGGTTGGAATTAGAGATTTTCCCTTCTCCTCTTCTCTTCTTCCTCTTTCTCCTCTCCTTCGTGCGTGCTTTGTTCTCTCTCTCTCTTTTTCCTTTTCTCCTCTCTTTTATAACATAAACGAAAAAAAACGCTGGGCAAAGTCTGGCCGCTCGAGCGCGCCTTGACACTGGCCAGTGGCCGTATTCTATTTTTCGCGCTGAGCCTTCTGTGGCGAGGAAGCCGAGCGGGATACATTCTGCTTTTGGCTCCGAGGGCCGGTGGGCGAGTCGGTGTGGGCTACATTCTCATTAAATACGCCGAGGCGGCCGGCAGTACGCGACGAGCGGATGCTCTTGGATTTTCCGCTTGCTGTACAATAAGTATTTACTTATTTAATTATATTTTTCCACCTTTGCTTTCAACTAACACTGTATGCTTGCATTTATCTCAATATATATATATTTTAGCATACGTATACCCGATTTCCAAATCTCAGTCCCTCAGCCAAAAGCCAAGTGCCCCAGCAGAGCACGTAGCCCTTGTTCATCCTGATTTCAGTTTCTACAATAATTTCCCAATTTCAATAGCATCGTGAAGACTGAGGGAGGGAAAAAGCATATTTGTAATAAAAGAAGGTTTATTTGCAGAGCAAGAAGAGAAATGATAATAAAGAAAATTAATTGCAATTAGAGGAGAAATGACAACAAAGGGAAATTACTTGCCTGATTCACCTAGTTACTGAAACACGGCTAGGGTTTCAATGGCGGTGTCGGCTTTGGCACAATTGCAGCAGCAGCAGCTTCGAACAATGACGGTGACTCTCCTTCCAGCACCGATCGACTACTGCAATGATAACAAAATCAAATGAAATGGAGGTGCCTTAGTGGCGATTTACAGAAGCCCGATGGCAAAACCCCCTTTCTGCTTTCTCTCTCTTTGGTTCGCTTCAAATCTCTGGCGTCAGCCGCTTCTCTCCGTCCTCTCCGTCTCTGGCAGGTGCTCCAAATCTTTGGTAGTAACCCAATTTTCTTTGATGCGTTTCACTTCCTTTTCCTTCCTCACACTCTCTCCTCTACCTATTCCTTTTCTTCTCCTTATTTGTCAATCGGCCGCCATTAATTTGGGACTCAAGGGCGCTCAATGGAGGTTGTTGGATTTAATCCAATGACATTATATAAAACAAATAAAACAAAACTTTTTTGTTTTTTAGAATTCAACGGCACATGCAGCCGTTGGATGGAAAAATGATCCAACAGCTGCAGATATTGTCTGGGCGAAATAAACCCTAGGTTTATTTTGTCTTCTCCATTTGCCGTTCAGCACCGCTCTCTCTTTCCTCTCTTCCTCTTCTCTCCTTTATTTTACTGAGTGGTACCGCTATTGTCATAGCCATCACCATTGCTGTCGTCGTCACCTGAGAGAGAGTTGCCGTAGCCGTTCATTCATTATCTCTGCCTTCCTTTGTGATTTAGCTTTTTTATTTTTTTATTTTTTTTTTTTCTTCAATTTTTTTTAGTTTTTATTTGTAATATATTTTTTTGTATTTATATTTATTAGAAAAAATAATTTTAAACAAATTAATATTATTAATAATTGTTATTTAAGAGTGGTGCCGGAGCGGCTAAGTCGAAGAGTGGCCGAGATGCAGTGGAGAATATAAAATTTGGTAAAATTTATAACCAAATCAATATTACCAAATATAAAATTTATTTACCAAATTAAAATTACCAAATATAAATATTGCCAAATCAATATTTGGAAAGATTTAAAATATAAATATTTCTAAATTTTTTATTTAGAAATTAAATATAAATATTACCAAATCAGTATAAATAAGATTTAGATCTCTCTTATTTATTTTTATTTTATTTGTATAATTTGTGACCCAACCTAATGCTCGGCTCATTGATTAATTATTGGGACACAAATATATAATATTATTCTTTAAATTTAGATAGTAAAATTTATGTTAATTTGGTTTTTAAATCAAAACTAAAAATTATTTTTTTACTTTATTTTTATATTTATTATATAAATATTTTAATTTTTATAAATATGATAAGTATGATTCTATTAAATATTTAAACAAATAAGCAATATAAAATGTGCATTAAATTTAAGTCATGTTAAAATTTTTAAATTTATTAATCTATTTTATATTTCAATTGTTATATTAATATATTCATTGTAAATCACTAGATTATCGTAGCAATTCAGGATATTTTTTTGTTCTACAAAATTTGTTTTACTTTTTAATTTTAAGATTTTTTTTAAAAAATATATTTATAAAAGCCAGTGAGCTGAGTAAATAAAATTTATTATTATATATATTTATTAATATATGTATAAATAATTTACCTAGCATTAAATATAATAATATTATATATATAATTTATGTCACTGCTGACTTTAATATTGTAATGCTAACTATATAATTTTAACAAAAATTTAATTTTTTGAACTACATTGGTATCACATAGAGTGCAAAAATATAATTTAAAAAAATTACGTCTTTGATTTATTTCATAAAAAAATCTTTTAACCAAATCTTTTAATTACTAACTTTTAATTTCTTTAAAAATTATTTAAAATTTTACCTTTAATTTGTAACCTATAACATCAACGATGTAGCCCCCAATCGTTGGAGTGAAATTTTTACTGTCTTAATTTTTATTTATAAGAATGATTTTTTATAAAGATGTATTTATATTTATTAAAAATTTTTTTAACAAGATAATATTATTAATAATTGTTATTTTATTTTTAAAAGGACTAATATTAGCTTGTGAAGACTTTTGAAGGGGATAAGCCCCACTGAAAACGTACAGCATCAATGGGTATCTAAAATTTATAGATAGTAATAGGGGAAGACATACAACCCCTTATTTTTGTCTTGGTGCTGCAACATTGAGTGAAGATAAATAAAATTGATTTGGTTTAATTTTACGTTTTGGCTTAAAAATAAAGTAAAAAAAAAAAATAAATAATTTTTAGTTTTGATTTAAAAATTAAAATAACATTAAATTTTACTATCTAAATTTAAAAAATAATATTACATATTATTGTCCCAATATACAAATAAAATAAAAATAAATATATTAAATAAATAAAAAATAAAAAAAGTGAGATCCATACCTTATTTATAGTAATTTGGTAATATTTATATTTAATTTCTAAATAAAACATTTTAAACAATTTATATTTGGTAATATTTATTTTTCAAATCTTACCAAATATAAGTACATTTTTAAAATATATATATATATATTGGCAATATTTATATTTGGTGATTTTAATTTGGTTAATAAATTTTATATTTGGTAATATTGATTTGGTTATAAATTTTACCTAATTTTATATTCTCCAATGCTTCTCGGCCACTCTTCAAATTGAAAGCTTACATAAAAGATCCTGGGCCTCAATCTTCCTCCCGCTGCTCCGGTACCACTTCCGACTTGACGCCGCCGATCCAGAAATAACAATTATTAACAATACTAATTTGTTAAAAAAAAAAGCGAGATATTTTTATCTAATAAATTTATAAATATAAAAAATTTTAATATTTATATTTGGTAATAAAAACTAAAAAAATTTAAAAATAAAAAATAAAAAAGGTTTGATGATTTTAATTTGGGAATAAATTTTATATTTGGTAATATTGATTTGGTTATAAATTTTACCAAATTTTATATTCTCCGAGAGAACACCACTCTTAAATAACAATTATTAACAATACTAATTTGTTAAAAATTATTTTTTTCTAATAAATATAAATATAAAAAAATATATTACAAATAAAAACTAAAAAAATTAAAAAATAAAAAAATAAAAAATAAAAAGGTAGCTGAATCACAACGGGGGGAAGGGGGAAGGAGAGAACAGCTACGATGATTAATGACAAAGAATAGCTATCCAGGTGCATTTGAATCTTTCTTTCGCCAGGAACGACAAGAATGACAAAGAACGGTAATAAAGAACTCTCTCTCTCTCTCGTGTGAGAACAACAATGGCTATGAATAGCGGCCCCACTCAACAAAATGAACGAGAGAAGAGGGAGAGAGGGAAAGAGAGAGAGCGGCGCTAAACGACAAATGGAGAAGACAAAATAAACCTAGGATTTATTTTGTTTAGACAACATCTGCAACCGTTGAATGACTTTTTCATTCAATGGCTGCATGTGCTGTTGTTTAAAAAAAAAGTTTTTTTTATATAATGAAAATGAGGCCGTTGGATTAAATCCAACGACCTCCGTTGAGCTCCCTCAAGGCCCAAGTTAATAGCGGCCGATCGACAAATAAGGAGAAGAAAAGGAATAGGTAGAGGAGAGAGTGTGTGAGGAAGGAAAAGGAAGTTAAACGCATCAAAGTAAACTGGATTACCGCCAGAGATTAGGAGTACCGGCCGGTGACAAAGATGATGGATACGAGCACTGAACACCGGAGATTTGGAGCGAAGTAGTGGAGAATACTTCAAATCAAAGCCGGAGAGGAGAGAAGAAGGAAAAGGAGATGGAAGCCCGAAGTGAATAGCAGATTTGAGAGAGAGAGAAAGGGAATTGAAAGTTTTAAATTAGGGTTACTGTGCACTCATTTTTGAGCAGTCAAATTTGATGAAATGGATGGTCAAGATCTTATCATGCAAGATTTAATCACAGCCGTCCAACTAATTTTAAAATCAGACGACTGGGATTATAACACCTGTTAAAGGCATTTGTGCCGTTCGATTAAATTTAAAATCAGATGGCCTACGTTATATTACGCATTAAACACACGTGGGCCATCCGATCATGATCGAACTGTCCAAATTCTGTGAAAGATGCCCCCGAATCCGAAAAAGGTAGGCTGAATCGAGAAGGAGAGGTGAGTGGCATTATATTTTATTATTATTAAATTATTATTATTATTATTATATAATATACGTTTTATTATTTATTATTTACTTAATAATATTATTATTTATTAATACAGGAAGAACGGGAAACAGATGGGAGAGAGCAGCGACCCACCATTTACAACTTTATGAAATTATAATTATTAACGTTTATTACTATTTATTATTATATTATCATTTATTATTATTATTTATCCCCAATTATTTTATAATACTTATTATTGTCTTTACTTACTAATTATCAATAATATTTATTATCATTATTATTTTACTTATTACTACATTAAATCAATAATTAAATAAGTCGAGCCGAAACACCGGGTGCTACAATCCTCCCCCTTAAAGAATTTTGTCCTCGAAATGTAGGTCTTGATGCTCAAATAATTGTCAATACTTTAACAGGAGGAACTAGCTCTATTCGAATCAAATATTCATCAAACTTTTTGTTCCCCTAAAATCAAAGGTACATAAAGTTTAGTATGCAATAGTTCATAATTACATTACCAAAACATTAATATCAAAAGAGTCTCTCTTTAAAAAAAAAAAAATTTACAAGTCAGGTTTAAATCTTTTTGATCTCCAATATTCTCATAATTAACTAGAAATTGTATTTTTCACTTTACAACAATCATACTTAAATTTATCCTCCCTATGCAACTCTAATACAACATTGATATATAACTTGAATCATTATTTGACGTATTGGTATCTCATCTGATCATATTGATATAATTTACCCATCATCAACTTCAATAACCATACCGGCGTTCAAAATTTAAATTGTTCTAAGTCCTAGACATGTGCTTGAGTGTCCCAAGCCGTTTAACTCTACAAGCCATCCTTAGTTGCATAACTTTGAAAGCTCCTATTGAATTCTTAACATAAATATAGTTTAGAATAAAGTATCATCCTCTATGAATTACTAAATTATCTAACCTCAAATGCCTCAATCATCAATTGATAGTTAATCCTTACCGACATTCTAATAATGCATCATAAGCTAATAGAACTCCGAAGCTACAAATCTTTACCATCGTCTTTCAACCCATGTATTGACCATTCTAATCTAAATTTTACTGGTGATTATTACTATATAATCTTTTGTATTGTTTCAATAATTCATTTCACCTTCTAATTTAGATTAAAATCATCAAGAAAAAAAAATAACAACTTGTAAGAATTAAATTCTCAAATTTTAAGATCCAAGATCCAAAAATAACTGTAACTATCATTGATCTAGATCATGAATTGATCATTTAATTTTTTTGATCTAGCAAATTAAATTAGAAACTTTATCCTCCCAAATAATAGTTAAGCACAAACCATAAATTATAATTACAAGTGTTGATAACATCTTCCAATTATTCAAAAAAAATACCAACCAAGAAACATAAAACTCTAGTCCTAGGACTCTATTAGGGGATAACCCATTCAACAACTATTTCGACCATCTAAACATACCATTCCCTAAACCCAAAATTAAACCATAAAGTTGATCATACAATTATATACCTCAAATTTTGACAGACAATTCTTAATTTTTCTTTATATTTCAGGTGTTCTCAAGGAAATCTCTAAATGCCCCAAATACCCAAAACAAAGTATTAATCCCAATGTAGTTAAATGTCTAATCCACTAATCTAAGAATGTTTGCACAATTTTTTTTTTCAAGTGAAATCAAATCATTCTCGACCACTGATTGCTCTATCCTACATTGGCTATAGAAATTCTCGGGCCTTTCCATGCTTATACTGAATAGATATCTAACGTATAATACTAACTCCAAAGATATGTACCCTCCAACGTTGCTAATCGATATTAGATAAATAACTTCTATTGTTTGGAATGGATATTATTTGTATGAAATCTCAAAGTCTCATAATAGTCTCTAAATAATGCATAAGGTAGGAAAAAGAAAGAATAAAAATAACATAAAATATGTTGAACTAAATTTCAATTATTGTATAGAAATATATATATATATATATATTACCTCCATTAGAAAGAACCGAATCAAGTGCCTTTTGATCAGGAATGGTGGAAGTTCCATTTGGGCTCTAAGATTTCCGTCTATCATGTCGTGCTATACACTGCTTGGAAATATGCCCCGGTTGGCAACAAGAGTAACACAGTCTAGGAAACTTTTGGTCTGTTGGAGATACTGTTACTATAAATGTTTTTTTGGTGATATGGTCGGTCTTCCCACACTTAAAACAATGTTGGTTATTGCGGGTTCACTAGTCTTTTACTGCTTGATTGATGATGAGGTGATGGCTTACTCCCAAAGTATGGAGAAAATGGAACATTTTCTCATAGAAGATGTGACCGGTTTCAACTAGCCGTTCCTATTGAGATAGAAGCTGTCACTTTGCCATCTGTGAATTGCAAATCAAAGAGTGAATGGCTTGGTCTACAAGTTGGGCCACTTGTTGAAGCGCTCGTAAAACTTCATAATTCTTCGCATGGTTGCCATCGAAAGCTCTTGATAAGTCTGTTGTATTCGTAGTTTGTTATTCTGACATCCTACCAAAACAAAGAGCTTAGAGCAAACTTATTTTAACATTTTTATAGTTGCCCACAGACTATCTACCTAACTTATCCTAAGCCCCAAGATATACAATTGGTTCATTAACCAAAGCTCACCAAAATATTATAAGCCCATCAACTCATTTAAGGAATCTCAATTTTTTTTTTTTTTTTTAGCATCTCCGATTCCTAAGTTCTTGAATTATTTGATGAATCACAATTATTTGTCATACTAAATCCGCTAAATTCCTTAAAAGACTTACAATCTTCTATTCAGAATTAGAACTAATAAAGTGAATACAAAACAACATATCTTATTGCATCACCTAATATCATCAATTATAAGCAATTCCTATAATTTCAAAGTATTCATACAGAATCTTAATTCTTTGATACCATAACTATGACGACCCGAACCCTAAACTTCAACCGTGGCTTGAACTGCTCACGCGAAAATCTCAAAACTTAAAATCATTCATAATCTTCCATAATGGAAATACAATTAAATTAAGTTATTATCAAATTTATCAATACATTATATAATTATCCCAAAATAAAAACTACTAAGGATTACGGGTCGCAACCCGAAGGAAAACTACTCAACTTTCATCAATAATATATCTTATTTGTCTCCCACTGAGAGATAATATCTAGTATCTATAAATTACTCTACCTAAAAGTCCTGCCGTAAAAGTAGGATCGTATGATTTGTACTACGCAATCAACTCAATCTAGAGTTAAGAAAATACAAGGGTGAGCCAAAATCTAACAAATAATAATAATAATAAATACTTAATAAATAACAAATATCTCGGATATTAAAAATATAATGGTTACGACATTAATATAACAATCTAACTATATCCGAGAAACCACAACACGTCGTAAATATGACTCAAAGCAAAAAGCAAGATGGTTTCCTAGATCCTCATGTGACAAAGATATCAAGATTTATCAATAACAGGCAGAAACCCCTCAGAATCCGACATCAAGAGATATACAGGGATTTCCTAGTCCGAATGTTAACGTGAACAATCTGAACATCAAACAATAATAAACAACATGGATTCCACTAATCAAACTATCATAAAATCTGACACATGAATTCTACCAAATACAACTTGTGAATTCCATCGAATCCCAAACTCGAGAGGTATTAATAATGACAAAATATCACTAGAACCAGAAAATATATTTTTTGACTAATTTAAATATTTATCTAGCCTCCAATTCTATTCCAATAATCAAATCCTATCACTAGAATCATATCTTAATTATCACTTGTGGACAAGCCTATTATTACTGTTGCATCCCGGGTCCTCGATTGTTGTACTAATTAGAGAGCCTTTCAATTTTTTGTTACGAGTCGATTTAGATCGGGTCCGATCTCCATTTCTGATAACCAAAAATCTGCACAATATGAACCACAAACAAGAGGTCAAAGTACAACGGGGGGCTATCCCCTATTGACATTTCGATACTCAAGTCAGAAATTTTTCGTAATAAACGGAAGAATGTACGTTTAAACGCAGACATGGTGAGAATGCAAAGATACAACGATGAGGGGAGTGTGAGAAGGATGTATTTAGAAGTTGAGCTCCGTGAATGCGCCTGGCAGAGGGGTGGCTTACCTATACGCCCGCAGAGGGCGGCTTGGAGGTGCGCCCACGGAGGGTGGCTTATAGGTGTGCTCATGGAGGGTGGCTTGGAGGTGCGCCCGGCAAAAGGGCCACTTATAGGTGTTCCTGACAGAGGAGTGGCTTATAGGTGCGCCTACGGAGGGCGGCTTGAAGTGTGCCCGGTAGAGGGGTTGCTTATAGGTGCGCTCGGTAGAGGGGTAGCTTAAAATGCGTCTGACAGAGGAGTGGCTTATAGGTGCGCCTGTGAAGGGCAGCTTGGAGGTACGCTTGGCAGAGGGGCGGCTTATAGGTACGCCCGATAGAGGGGCGGCTTATAGGTGCGCCCACGGAGGGCGGCTTGGAATGCATCCAGCAGAGGAGCGGCTTGTAGGTGCGCCTGGCAGAGGGGCGGTTTAGAGTGCGCTTGGCAGAGGGGCGGATGATAGATGCGCATGGTAGAGGGGCGGCTTAGAGGAGAAGGACTAAGTTGTACTAGTGAGTAAACGTTCTAATTACCTGAATAGAGAATTAACTCTTGGACAGCAAGCTCTTGACTCCGGGATGGAAGGATCGTGACTCCAAGACAAAGGAGTGAGGGCCTCCTAATTGTGGAGGGCTAAAGGCCTCCGGACGGCGGAGGGTTGATGACCTCCGGAAGAGAGGAAGGCTGAGGGCCTCCTGGTGGTGGAGGGCCGATGGCCTCCGCACCTCCTGGAAGGAGGAGAGCTCTGCGCATACTGGATGGAGGACTGAGGGCCTCCGTGCCTCCTGGAAGGAGGAGGGTTGAGGTCCTCCTAGCGGTGGAGGGCTGAGAGCCTCCTAATTGACAGAAGGCTAATGGCCTCTGGACAGGAGGAGGACTGAGGGCCTCCTGACAGCAGAGGTCCAACGGCCTCCAAACGAGAGTACTAAAAGCCTCAAGAACTGGAGATGGACGAGGGGCCCCGGATGGGCAGAGAGTCGAGGGGCCTCTTGGATATAGGATAGTCGATGGTCTCCTGGCCGCCAGTTTTCTCTCATTGAGATCGGCTAGCAATGGCTATGCCATTCTCCGAGCCATATAGAGTTTCTTCGAGCTTCTCCAACTTGTCTTACAATGCTTGAGGATGCTTATTTTTATAATGGGATTTGCAGATACACTATTCTTCCAAAAGTAATGTGAGACTTTTACTTTGAAAGAATTATATTGAATTGTGGGCTTGCTGCGGGGCTTGACCCATTGGCCCATGGTTATTGGACCCATCAATTACCAAATCTGATTCGATCGTCCTACATTTGTCTACCAATTCCAACGAAACTATATAATAACTTTAACCACGTTTTATAAATCAATTTGTATTCTAAAATATACCCACACATCTTTACCATTACCACAAAACGTTAATATTTGCTCCACCTATTATTTGTGATCATATATATTCACACTACCAACACAGACTGCACACCCTTAAATACACCCATACACACGCACCTCAATTTCACATACACACTATCACACACACACGGCTACAACATAGTCTGTACAAACACACAACATCAACAGTACACACGCACCCTTCTCATCACACGGCTTCACACCTACACGTCCACCCTTTGCACTCCCTGCACACTCTCACGCACACACAGTAATACACACAACCGTACACACACACATACACACATACACACGGTTACACACATTACACACACTGCCAGCACACCATTGGGAGTTTACTCTCAAACTACACACACTTACCCTGCAGTAGCACCCACCTGTATACTCTCACACGACAGCAGCAGATTATAGACTACTTTCACACACGGCTTCACATACGCACGGCAATTCACACATTCATAACTACGCAAACACAACAGTCCTCAGCACTATCAACCTTACCACTATCACATGAAGCAGCCCTTCTTTTCTGCACACAACAATATGCCCTCACAAATACACCGTTCATACACACACAGCTAATGCACACCTATGCACTTAATGTATAATATATATATATTGTTGCATTTTCAAATTTCGACCACCATACGGACGAAGACCCAAATGACTCCTCGGGTCTTCTGAACGCACTCGGACGAAACCCATACAACACACAGATAATCTGGTTATCTTTTAGGATTAATGGATGTACTCTGAGAGGTAGGGAGAGAGAAGAATAAAGGAATAACACACGAGATTTTATGTGAAAATTTCTCTATTGAATCAGAGGAAAAACACAGACTCTGAGTTTAGGAACTTGTTTTTACTATAATGCACTTGGCTACAAGGAGTTTATAGAGAATGCTCAAGTCTTTCTCTCTCCTTTCCTTCTCGCTATAATGGCTAGTCTAGTATAAAATGCTGGATCCCCTTGTTCGGTAAATAGTTGGGGTATTTATAGTGGTCGGGCCCTCCTTTGGAGGAGTCCACGTGGAGCTGGCGTGTACAGAGGGCCCTACCACCAACACTGCCCATCAAGCTTGCCATGTCAGATACGTTGCGTGCATGCCGGCTTGTTTCATGTGACGTTATTTCTACAGTGATCAGGTGTACTCTGCTAGTCATCATTCTTCTTGCAATCTGATAGGGCCAGTCACCAAACCTCTGTCATGCCAACTTTGCAGACGGGGTGCCATCCGAGGCCCATTTTGGTCTAAGTGGACTTTAAGTCCATTACACTGCATGGACTGATTTAGGAGCCTAGACCTCTTGGGCCTCTTGGGCTTATTGGGTCTCCATGGCATCAGGACCCAACTCCAAGTCCAGATACACATTTAGACGGTCAACTCTAGCGTTGACCGTATGGAGTGCCAACTAGGCGGCCAACGCGCTTCCTCAAGATGGTCAACATTTTTGTTTGCTCAAAGCACTACAGTAGCAGGCCGTGAAAAGATAAAAACCTAATTTAGGTCAAGCCCAGTTTGTCAGATGTTTTCGTATACGACAAGCAATGGTCCATTTCCCTGATTTCACGCCTTCCTTGAAGCCAATCTCTACTAAAGAGGGTATCAACAGATTCGACGCCCTTCCCATGAGGAAGGCGCCAGATTCTCTCTTCTTGCCTATAATGGATCCTAACGGTAACAGAAGCACAGAAGAAAGACAAATAATCTGGAGAACCGTTACCCGCTTAGAAAGGAAACGACCCCAACAGAATGCACCAATCAAGCTTTCTTGCTTAAGGAAGGCCGCCCAACACGATACAGAATCATGTCTTCTTCGCCAAAGGAGGTCACCCTGCCACCATCTATATAACCCCACAGAGTCTCCATTTTGAGGGGAGACGAAAAAGAAAGACAACAAAAACTACAACGGAGAAATCCTCGAGCATACTAACGCTCATCCTAAGCACGCAATCACTTACTATAATAATTCCACTCCAAGTCTTCAGATTCTAGAGGCTTCACCCACTTCCCGAGATCCGTCCATTTAAGCTTCCACACTTATAGGACTTGGTTGCCCGCTTGTTCCTCATGAACATTGAGCCGAGAAACTGTGCTTTCAACGAGTCATAAGAACGTCTCTTACATTTGAAGACGAACACTTCTTCCTACCTCAATCTCCCTCTCTATCTTAACTTGCATTTCTAGTTACCTTCTTATAATTCGAAGGCTTATTGCTGACTTCAAGTGTCTTCAGTGGGACAACATTCTACCGACATCTGACTTTTTATTTATTGTAATGGTTTGCAGGGTCCAGACTTGATGAATAGAATCGGATCCAAATGATCAAATGAACCCGAATCTGGTCAAAGTCGAATCCAAGTACACATCAACCCGATTACTGAAACAGGCTAGGGTTTCAATGGCGGTGTCGGCTTTGGCACAACTACAGCAGCGACTTCAAATAGTAATGGCGACTCTCCTTCTGATACCAATCGATGGTTGCGACAATAGCAAAATCAAACCAAAAGGAGGTGCCTCAGTGGTGGTTTACAGAAGCCTGATGGTAGAACCCCCTTTTGCTTTCTCTCTCTTGGCTCGTCTCCACCCTCCTCCTGTGTCCTCACTGGAACCGAGCTTATATAGACCCATGGAGTGGAAATCATGGAGAGACAACTGGAAATCATGCGGTGGAAACGGCGCACAATTTGTTAGGGTTTTCGGCCGTTGGAGATTCGAACGGAAGAGAGAACGACCAAATTAGTTAGAGGATGCCAAGACAGAAAGAGAAGGAAGGTAACGACGCGATTTGAGGAAGCTTCGACAGGGAGAAAATGTTAGAGGTCGTTGGGGGGAGCGAACGAGAGGGAGGAGAGGGAGGAGAGGGAGAGAGATATAAAATGCAGGAAGGAAAAGGTGGGCAGAATCAAGAAGAGAGGTGAGTGGCGTTATATTTTATTGTTATTACTATTATATTACGTTTTATTATTTATTATTTATTTAATAATATTATTATTTATTAATACAGAGAGAACGGGAAACAGATGGGAGAGAGCGGCGGCCCACCATTTACAACTTTATTAAATTATTATTATTAACGTTTATTACTATTTATTATTATATTACCATTTATTATTATTAAAATTATTATTATTTATGACCAATTATTTAATAATATTTATTATTATCTTTATTTATTAATTATCAATAATATTTATTATTATATTATTTATTACTACATTAAATCGATAATTAAATAAGTCGAGCCGAAATACTAGGTGTTATAATATGTCGCAGGCTTCCTTTAACAAGTTTAAGTGTTCTCCGATCTTCTGGAAGTTATCAAGTGAATCGAAGGCTTCGACCCTAAGACTTGAGAGCCCGATCTCAACCAGAATTACCACTTTAATCCCGTAGTAGAGGTTAAAAAGTGTCTCTTGAGTTGGTTCCTTAGGAGTCATCTGGTATGACCGTAGGATGGAGGACAGCTCATTGACCTAGGAGTCCCCTGCATCTTTTAGCTTAGTCTTTGGGTCATGGAGTAGCGTACGGTTGGTGACCTCCACCTGTCCGTTTACTTGAGGGTATGCCACTAAAATGTTGACCAATCTGATACCTAAATTAGTGCGATACTTGATAAAGCGCTTTCCTGAGAATTGGGTTTCGTTGTTAGTCACGATGACCTCGAAAATGCCAAATCTGCTCACTTATACTTGGCGGACGAATTCTAGTGCGTTGTGCTCGGTGATCTTGGCTGGTGAGGTGGCTTCAACTCATTTGGTGAGTAGTCTATGTCCACGATGATAAACTTTCTTTACCTAATCGCGATGGAAAATGGGCTGAGAATATAGAGCCCCATTGCACGAAAGACCAAGGAGTTTGGAGGGATCTTAACTCCACGGGCGGCTGATGGTGAAGATTGCCATGGAGTTGGCAATTCTCGCACTTTTTCACGAATTCTAGGGCATCCTTTCTCATTGTTGGCCAGTAATATCTCTATCACATGACTTTGAACGCTAAATTTTTTGTTGCTAATGTGTGATCCACATATCTCGAAGTGGACTTCGCACAAGGCGTAGTCAGCCACCTCAGGAATAAGACACCGGAGGTATGGAGTTGAGTATCCATGGCGATATAGCCTTCCGTCGACTATGGTGTACCTGCCGGTCGTCTTCTTGATCCACTTAGTTTCGTTCGCACTACTGGTAGTGTTCCGTCAGCCAAATACCTCCAGTATGGTGACATCCAATTTTTAGAGCCAGAGACTTACATCGCTTCCTGCTCCTCTATACTGGAAGCGCTCAAGACTTCCTTCATATCCTTCGAGTACTATTTTAGGTTTTCAATCGCCGTTACTCTAGTAAGTTGGTCGACCTTCCAATTCTCAGTTCTGGGGATATGGACCAGGCTTAGCTTGTCAAACTTCCAAATGGCGTCATTTGCCTTAGCCAGGTATTTGGCTAAGAGAAGGTTGCAAGCCTCGAAGCTCCAGCTGATTTGGTTAACGATTAGCTCTGAGTTACTGTAAATGGTTAGCCGCCTAGCTGAGCACTCATTGACTAGTTGTAATCTGGCTAACAGGGCTTAGTATTTGGTAACGTTATTTGTAGCCAAAATATCGAGTTTAAGGGAGTACTTCACGTCAAATCCGTCTAGAGTCCTCAGGACCACTCCAACACCGCTGCCTAAGTTGGTAGATGATTCATCCATGTTAAGGACCCATTATGGTTCTTCTGGGTGGTGATCCGCGTCCTCAATGCGGTGCTCATCAACGATCAAGGTCGTGGTCTCAATGATGAAGTCCGTCAGGACCTACCCCTTGATGGCTGGCCTTCGTCGAAATTCAATGTCAAACTCTCCCAACTCGATGGCCCACTTAACCATCCAACTGGATACACCGGGCTTCTGGAGGATACCCTTCAGTGGCTGGTCTATTAGAACGACCACCCGATTGGCCTAAAAATAGGGTTTCAGCTTCTGGGCTAAGAAGGCAAGTACCAAAACAAGCTTCTCAGTACAAAGGTAGCGTGTCTCTATGCCGGTCAACGTCTTGCTCATATAGTAGATCGACCGCAGAGAGTCAGAGTCCTGACAAATGAGAACAAAGTTGAGAGCCACCTCTGATACTGCTAAGTAGAGGTAAAACTCTTCCTCGTCCCTGGGTGACGTCAGCAACGATGGATTGGCCAAGTATTGCTTCAACTCATCGAAAGTTGCCTGACGCTCCGCAGTCCACTGGAAACCTTTTGCTTTAGTCCCCCTCAGAGCCTTGAAGAAAGGTTGTTAATTGTCTCCCGACTTTGCCAAGAAGCAGGACAGTACTGTCAGTCGTCCGGTTAGCCTCTGGACATTCTTAACGCTCTATGGCGGAGACATGTCTGTGAAGGCTTTTATCTTCTTTGAATTTGCTTCGATCCCTCGCTGAGAGACGATGAAACCCAGGAACTCTCTCGAGGACACTCCAAAGGCACACTTTGAAGGATTTAACTTCATCTGTTGTGTGCGGAGTACCTCGAAAGATTTAGTTAGATCGTGAATATAGTTGCTAGTGGTCTTGCTCTTGACGAGCTTGTCATCGACGTACACCTCCATATTACGGTTAATCTACTTCTCGAACATCTTGTTCATGAGCCTTTGACAAGTAGCGCCTGTGTTCTTTAGACCAAAAGGTATGACCTTGTAACAGTAGGTTTCTTTGTCGGTAATAAACGAGATGTGCTCATTGTCCTTTGAGCTGATCCGGATCTGGTTGTAATCCGAGTACGCGGCCATGAAACCCGACAACTCGTTTCTAGAAGTCGAGTTCACCAACAAGTCGATCCTGGGTAAAGGGAAGCTGTCTTTTGGGCAGGCATTATTGATATTGGTGAAGTCGACGCACATCCGTCATTTTCCATTGCTTTGCGTTACCAGGAGACAATGAAGAGTTAATCCGGGTACTAGACCTCTCTGATGAAGCCGGTATCCAACAGGTTCTTCACTTCTTTCCGGATGACTACGAGTTTATCCATGGAGTGGTTCCTCCGTTTCTGCCTGATGGGCTTACAGTAGGGATCGAGGCCCAACTTATTGACATTACTCAGGCCGAGATTCCAGGCATGTCAACGGGTGTCCACTCGAATATATCAGTATTCTGTCTTAAGAACTCTATCAACTCATCACACAGGGGCCTGGTGAGTGAGCTCCCGATTTACACATACATCTTTGGGTCCTTCGGATTCAGTGGTATTAGGTCGGTGGTCACGCAGATTACAAGGCTCGCCGCAAGATTGCTTCGCCTCGATGGTCCACTCTTGCAGCCGCTCGCCGACGCTGGGTACACTGGGGATATGTAACATGTCCACCCGAAGCTCGGTCGCTTAGCACTTCATCGATACCGCATGCTGTTGAAAATTTTATTTTTAAATGCGGTATTGAGATGATGGCTCTAAACATTGTTAGGCACGACCGGCCTAGGATAGCGTTGTATATGGAGAGTAGGTTAACAACCGGAAGGTAAGTGTATGACTTGCTGTTCTAAGGTATGTGCTCAGCGTGACCTCCAACTATACTGTTTCTTGGATAGCCTGTAATGACCCGAGCTCGAGTACCCGAACCCAACCCAGATTGTCATGGTGAAATTCTCGAATCGTCCAAAATCGGCAATTACACGTCATCAAACAATTTTAATAAACTCAACAATATTATTTAAGACAAATCTATAATCATCATAAATGCATCATCATATAAATATCTATAATAATGATAAATAACTCCAATAAATGCTATCAATGTCATTTATATCAATTCTCATAAATGAATCTGATAAAAGCTAAACAGTAACTGAACTAACAAAATCTGGAGTATCTCTCATAAGAGTCTCAATCTCTGAGATCACCTCTACCTGGAGTCTACCCATGCAATCACTTCTATCCTTGCGTCAATCCAACCTCCGAGTCAATAAAATACAAGAGTGGCCGAATGCCTATAAACATAAAATATAGATGAGTACAATTAAACATCTCGGATAATAAAATAATGAATAAAATTAATAATAGCTCTGTAATATATCAACCACTATCCGAGACTCAATAACATGTGTCCACAACCCGAAGCCACGTGAACGACTAAGTATCAAGGATAAACATGGATTCGCATAATCCGATCATCAACTAAATACGATGTCACAATTGTATGAATAATAAAAATAAATTCTACCATAGTAAAATTAATAATAGCGCCCTAATGATGAGTAAATATATCAATCCAACTACCCCTACAATCCTCCCAGAGTATGCAGTGATGCCGATACCACCCCGATACCCCCGCTAGATGATATCCCGATATCATTCTCTACTACATTACTAGGTTATAAACATCCCTCTTCAATAATAACGACCTCAATCCTCCAGAATGGATTCAATATCGGAAGAGTATAGACTACTCTACGGTCCCACGGACTACTATTTGACCACTTACCGTAGAGTTTTCGCACACTCTCCTTTACTTATCCATAGAGTGCCAATAAAATATACGCACACCACCAAAATTAACACGAAGAATCATTTATCAGATTTCATCAATGAGATACATGAATCATTACGTAATTGACTATTAGTACTTCAAGTATACCCACTTACATTCATAATTCCATATAAACATCTTCTACCACCTATATATATCAATATAAACATATAGCATCCATTATATATATTTCAAGCATAAGTACAATTATATATATATATCCATATATATACCCACCACATGAATATACACCCATACAATAATCACGTAACCGACTATCAACATTTCAAGCGTATCAATACACATGCATAAGTCCATGTTCTATCACAAATATATATATATAAATATTCATATAATTGTTCCAATCCACATATATATATATATATAAATATATATATATATACACACTCATACATATACATAATTATTTATATATATACACGAATACACCCACAGATATATATATATATATACATACATATATATGTATATATATGTATATATACATACATATATATGTACATATATCCCAATACATCACTACATATATATATATATATACATACATATACCACCGTATATATATATACACATACACATATACACACGCGTATACACATACCAACTTGCAACCACTCCACACACACTCACACCAAAACAGCTAGCCCACGGCCCAACACCACCACACAGCCACACGCAGCTACACACGCAAACTCAATTGCGCGCACACACTCACGGCTCACCCACACGAACAACAGCACCCAACGCACACACACTGCCGCACACTCCCGCGCACAGTGCACAGCTCACCCACACCTGCACATACTCAGCCGCAATATATATATGCACATGAGTATATATACACTGTGATATACCCACATCACAGTGTATACGTACGCACCAAACAAAATACACATATATCACAAATATAGGTGCGCAACCGTATAAACAGAGCACGAGGCTCTGTTCTTGCACCCATTTCGACTTCCCACAATTAACCATGAAAATCTCAAATTTCTATAATTCAACAAGAAACAACACAATTATGCAGCATAAATAACGTCATTTCCCAAGCCTCATACTCGCGTAATCCCCTCGAACAAATCTGCTATTGTTCAGAGCCAATGCTATGCTCTTCTTGATTTCTCTTTTTAACCGAAATATAACCAATTTCCATTTACAGCAGAATTACAGCCGATTTCCATAAATCACGGAACCATAGTAAGAAGATTAGCATCAATGAGAAGAAAGGAGGAATTTACTAGTAGGAATTAGGAATTTTACTTGCCTGTTGAACAGAGACGGTTAGGGTTTGCGACGGCAAGGGATTAACGGCGACGAGGATTTGCGGCGACGGTGGCAAAACTGACGACGGCAACAGCAACGGCTTCAACCGCAGCAATCGGCAACGGCGACGGCTTCGGTGACTTTGCTCTGCTTCGGCTCCCTCCTCTTCCCTCCACTCACGCCATTCAAATCCTTAAATAATGGAAGGTCACTTGTGCTAGGGTTCTTGGCTCTCCAATTTCGGCGTCAATTTCTCCCGTTTGCCGCTGTAGAATCGCGCCCCTCCTCCCTCTCTCTCCTCTCCTTTCCTTCCTTCTTTTCTTTTCTTTCTTTTCTCCCTCCTTCCTATTCCTTTTTCTTCTTTCCTTTCTTTTCTTCCTCCTTCTCTTTCCTTTCTTCTTCGTTTTTTCTTTCTCTACACGTTTTATTTATTATTATTATTATTATTATTTATTAATATATATTTATTATTATTATTATTATTTTTTTCTAAATATATTTATTTATATATATTTATTTATCTCCCTTTAAAAATATTCATTATTTAGTTAGTTATCAAACTATTTCTATTTAAAACTTGGGCATAAATTTTTAATATTTTATTTATATATATATATATTTTTTATCAACGAATCTTAATACACTATAAATTTTACCTAATTAATTCACTATTTAATCTAAATTTTAATAAACGGTCCAAATATCCAAATCCAATCCATTAATTCGACTAATTTATTAGGCCCAAAGATCAGTCCAATTATAAGATTTTAAATCTAAAAATAATTAAGAATAATGAATGAAACTAGCTTTTTATATATATATTTGGGATATTACATAGCCATAAGCTCGTTATCTAGGCCATACAGTGGCCCCTCGTTAGGTTTTAGTTTATTCTTTTTAAATTCAAGTTTAAAGAATATATCAAAATAAAGCAAATCTTTTGAACTTTCATTATTAATGAGAACTCGTTTTAATTGGTGGTCTACGGTATCGTCTAAAACGAGTGCAGATATAATAAGGTGATTAGCGTGCAGGGAAATTACATGATCTATGTCACTATCACTAAAGCTAATAACATTCTTTTTCACTCTCTGCTTCTTCCTCTCAACTTGTTAATTCTTGTGATCTGCTTGGATCTTCACTGGTCGGGTCGTAATCATATTGACCACTCCAACCGCACCCCAATTCCGTAGCTAGGACGGATCTGGTCCTTTCCAGCCCGAGGTGCCGAAACTCTGCCCTTCCTGACAAACCTAGTGAGATGGCCCCTTCGAATGAGCTCTTCAATCTCCCACTAGAGCGTCTTGCAATCCTCCGTGGTGTGTCCTGGAGATCAATGGAAGTCGCAGTACTTAGCTGAATTTTCTCCCCCGGTGTTCTGTAATGGTTTTAGCCACTTAAGGAATTTCTCCCCACGGATCTACATGAGGACAATGGACCGTGTATCAGTCAGAGGAGTCAGGTTGACCAGCCTGTACTTCTTACGGTCCAGTGCTCCGGTCCTATGCTACTTCTGACAGGAATTGTCACCACCACTATTCTTCCTCTTTCCCTCGATCGGGAAAGAGTGAGGCTGGTCGGTCCTCTCAGGACGCTTTGCCTCGTTAGCCTCTTTGACGGCTGCGTAAACCCTGGTGATAGATTCCGCTTCTCGAAAGATTTGCGGGTTCTTTTGGGCCAGGTGCCAGAAGAAGTCACCATGCATCAAGGCAGAGATGAAACTGCCAAACTTTATCTCCTTGGTGAGCCTGGGAATCCTTCTAGCATCTGTTGTAAAGTGCTCTAGAAACTTCCTTGGGTTCTTTCCTTGTTTCTGCGTGATGTGGGAGAGATGCCACGACTGTTTCTCTTCCCAATGGTTAGAAGCGTATTGAGTTAGGAAGAGATCAGTGAGCTCACGGAAGCTCCGGATTGAGTTTGATGGGGGACGGTGAAACCAGATCTGAGTGTCTCCCTTCAAAGTGAGAGGGAAGCACCAGCACATTGTCAAATCCTCTAAGCCCTGGAGACTCAGATGGGTGCGGAAGGGATCCATGTGATTAGTGCTCCCATCGTAAGAATCCAGTGCTGATATTTTGAACTTGGCCAGCAATAGACGGTTCAAGATCTCAATAGTGAAGGGAGATCTATCTAGATCAGCGATGTGTTTATCATTATCTGTGAACACACGGTTCCAGATTTTCTCGACTTTTGCCTTCGCTCAAGAGGCATTCCAAAATCTCTTGGAGTTGAGGTATATCCTTAACTCCGTTCTTTCAACAATGCGGCATGTAGCTGGCCGGCTACTACTGCTAGTGGATCGAATGATCCTGGAGGCTTCCTCCTGAGCCTAAGGCCTTGGCTCTTCCTGAGAGTATTGGGGATTCCTCCTCTCTAGACTCTCATCTGGAATCCCACGGCCAGCGCCCTCGAAGCCTCGACGGCCTTGGGCGTTGGAGGCCTTCGAGCATGAGAGTTGCCGCCTCACAGCCCTCTTGGCGGCTTCTTCTTCCTCTGGCCTCCTCCGGAGGCCAACGAGAACTCGAGGAGCGCGGAGCCCCCTGCTTCTTCTTATCCTAGCGGGTGCAGAGCATTCTAGACATATTACTCATCTGATCCGTCAGGTTTTGAAAAAATGATACGGGTGACCCTTTGACCAGGTTACCAACAGAATAGTCTGGTCAAGGGAGGCAGCATTTCTAGTGGGAATGCTAGCTTGGGCTTTGGTGTTCACTATTTTGGTTGATGGTACTGACTTTAAAGATGAGAGTGGTTGTGAAGATGAAAACGGTTGGCTTTTCGTTAGCTTCCCACAGATGATACCAACGTTGGGTCTTGGATCCAAGTTTCGAATAGATTCGGCTCGAGCTATTCATCGGATTCCAGCTCCGTCCACTGTGTCTTGGATCTTGCACACCACAACTTCAAATAAGAGGTCAGGTGACGGTGAGATGTGGTCCCATCGAAAATATTTCGACGCTCAGCCGATGTCGTACCTTTTGAAGGCAAGAAGGTGGATGAAGAGGATGCGGTATGAATGTTGATGAGTGTTTGTGGATGGGGAGTGCACTGGTACAAAGCGTAGCTTGGTTATTATGACTCAAGAGAAGCGATTCTCTAGTCTTGAGTTCGGGAACTAATAGTAGAGAGAGAGAGCATTGAAATGCTCGAGTATCTGAGAGCTTTGTAATTGTTTGAGAGCTTTTGTGGGCAAAAAAAGCATGCCTTTGAAGGGAGCTTCCATGACCTTTTATAGCCATGGTCCTGTGCTGCATTTCTTATGCAGAGGGACTTGATGCAAGCGCTCTGTTAGGGGTCTTGTCTTTCTTGCGTAAGCATGAGCGCCTTTCTGGCTGTAACGGTCAAAGATGTTGATCTCATTCCTTCTACGTTTTGTAACCGTTACAGTTTTTATTAGATCGCGCGTGGATTCTGGCTCCTTCCTCCCGGGAGTGCTTCGATTCTGGAGGTGACCGTTACAATAAAACTTGCCTTCTTTGGAGATGTGAAAAATTAGGGTAGACGATCGTTGTGGCTCGAAGATGGATACGTGAGCCAATCTAGGCTTTGGTCGCTGCGTCCTGGGCCTCAGCGGGTTTACTGACCGCTTCTCCAGTCAACGAAAATGTTGGCCGTCCTGGGCTCTGATGGGCCGTCTTGATCTTGGGCCTCTGCGGCCTACTTCTGTTGCTCTTCGTTTGGTCAACAAAGAATGTTGATCGTCCAGCATGGAATAGGTCACCGAGGATTTGGGCCGTTTTCTCCTTTGTAGGCCGACCAAGTTAGTGATGTTCCCATCACTAGCCTCCCAATGAGAATATACTTTTATTTTGTGATTTTTTTGTATTTTTGTCTTTTTAATTGGAATTACTTAATCATTCTAAGTAAACTTTTAATTTATCTGAAAAATATTTTACAGATATTTAAAAACCTATATCATTTGATATAAGAAAAATGTGCTTTACTGTTGTAGGATCGGGGAAAAAGAACACTATTTCTTGTAGGACCTGAGCAAAAAAACAACCAAATTAGTTTGCATGTGTGAGGTGGTGGACATATGACATGAAGTGCTGAAATGTTGGATCTGTGGCCGTACTGCTGCTGACCTGCTGCATACTATTGATAACGTGATGATGCTCCTGTGATTCGTGATTGGTTAGAATGTCGTTAAATCAGGTTGATTCTATCAGAGCACTTAATTTTTGTATTAGTTGTAACTATAAATAGGAAGCCTTGTACTAAAACATGTATGACTGAATTCATGAATCGAAACTCCAACTGCCCTGCAGTAACTCTCTCTCCCTTTCCTGCATTTTTGTTGTTGCATATTTCAGATCTCAGCCGGTTTGCCTCTTCTTTTCTTATGGTAAAGAGGATGATCTTGTCTACTTCATTACGGTTTACTGTTGTCTCTCATAGGATCCAAACGAAGGGAATTTGTGGATGCAGTTTGGAGACAACAATGTGTTGGGATATTGGCCAGCTTTGGATTCAAGTGAGCTTTATCTCTTAAAAAAAAATGAAGAGGCTCATTCTTTATAACTTGGCCATTTATTTTTTAATTGATGATTGTGATTTAATTATTTAAAAAAAATTAAAAAATCGGTTAAAATAAGTTATTTTAAAATAATAAAATTATAATTATTTATTTAAAGATAAACAATCAATATAGAAAGAATAATCCTATCTATCTTTCTAAAAGATAAAGTCCCTCTCAATCCGGCTGGCCTTATAGTTCTCGTACATTGCAAATAGCGTGTCCATGATTGGATGGGGAGGGGAAGTTGTGAAGTCAGAGGCAGATGGTGGGCGCAAGTTTGACTCAGATGGGTGGGACCGGAGTGGCCATTTCCTTGAAGAAGGGTTTGGAAGGGCGAGTTACTTGAAGAGTATTCAAGTGGTTGACGATTGTAGCAATCTCATAGCCCCTAAAGATATTGGCACCTTCACTGAGCGGTCTGACTGCTATGGTCTTCAAACTGGCAAGAATGGCAACTCGGGGTCCTTACTTTTACTATGGAGGCAGGCCGTGGCAGGATTCCCAACTGCCCTTGGAAGTTTTTCCCACCCTCCTGCTGTACGTAGGTAGCCTTCCATCCAAATGAGGGCTTGGCTATTATTATTAGATTCTTTTTGTTAAATTCTTTTAACAAGAATATAATAATGATAGGGCTGGAAATTGACTTAACGCAATGGAATCATCCCCTTTCCCCGCTTCCTTTACTCCTTCCCAGCAGCACCCCTCCCCTTTGCGTGTTCTGTAACATGGAAATTATTTTTGACCCCTGTAGTGTAAATCTATTTTCACCGTTTTTTTTTTCTCTTCTTTGTTGGCTTCAAGTTTCGGTTAGATATTTAACCGGTCTAATCATGTCATTTAAAGATCAAAATGCAGAATCAAGGATCATTAATCTCTTGCCATTATTTATCTGCTCTGTTTTCTTTCTACACAAATCTGATCTCAGCTTTATCTTCCAAGTCAAGATTCTCTTCTATGATGGTGTCTTTTTCAAAAAAGTGACTCAGGGATAAAACAATTACCCTCTATTTATCAAGACAATTTTATCAATTGTTCTGTAGAGCCATTACCTCGAAAATTAATGGATAATTATGGAAAGTGTAATTGTGGAGTGTTATCAACCAGCAGCATGGTTCATCAATCGTTTAGCTTTAAAACTGAACGGTTAACATTCTTTCACTTGATCCATATTTTATTTAATGTCATAATCAAACATTTCAATTCTCAAATTTAAGAAATAAATATATGAATCATGGCGATAAGTCATTTGTTAATGAGTAATATCATCCATGTATTACAATATATTATACTTCTCAAGATATATTCGAATATGATAACATTACTTTATGAATAAACTTTATATTTATTCTTTATCCAACAATTAATGATATTATCAAAATAATCAATTAATATGTACACAAAATTTTAAGAAACATTACAAACAAATAGGAATTTTATTAAATATCATTATCTATACAATAAAAATCACAAAATAAAACTTAATCCCATTCTAGTTATAAGATCATTGAACCTCAATGGTGGCATACCTTTTGTAAAAGGATCAACGATCATCAATTCTGTACTAATATATATTCAATAGTAATTTTCGTTATTTTAATGCGCTCATTTATGACTAAAAATTAAATATCGATATTTTTACTTCGACTGCTACTTTTATTATTTTTAGCTAGAAAAATAGCAACTGAATTATTACAATATATCTTCAATGGCCTTAAAATGGAATCCACCACTCTAAGCCAAGATATAAAATTTCTCATCCATACACCATACTTCGTAGCCTAAAAATAAATAATAAACTCGACTTTCATAGTGGAAGTAGCAATCAGGGTTTGCTTTGTACTCCACCAAGATACAGCTCCACTGGCAAATATAAATATGTAACCAGGTATTGATTTACGTGAATCAATACATCCAGTAAAATCTGAATTAGAGTATTCCAATACTTTTAAATTGTTGGTTTGTCTATATGGAAGCATATAGTTTTTGGTATCTTGAAAATACCTCATCACTTTCTTAACATTTTTTCAGTAATAAATACCTAGATTACTTTGAAATCTTTTCAACATTCTAACTGCAAAGGTGATGTTAGGTCTTGTACATACCTAAGCATACATTAAACTTCCAACAGCGAAAGCGTATGGAATGTTTTTTTATTTGTTCCCGTTCAAAATTATTTTTTGGGTATTTGTTCAAATTGAACCTATCACTCTTCACAATGGGTGCCACACTTGATGAACAATCTTTTATCTAAAATCTTTGTAAAATTTTATTGATATAAGTCTCTTAAGACAAATCTAAAATACATCATAGTCTGTCTCAATGTATCTTAATGTCAATGATATAAGATGCATCACCCGTAACTTTCATTTTAAATTTATCAGAGAGAAATTATTTCACTTCATACAGTAAAACCCTTATTATTGGATGCAAGTAAAATATCATCCACATATAAAATAAGGAAATAAATCTTACTCTCACTGACCTTCTGTATATATATTTGATCCAAAATATTCTCTTCAAAATCAAATGAAGAGATAAGTTCATCAAATTTTAAATACTATTGACGGGAGGCTTATTTCAATCCATATATGAATTTCTTGAGGTTGCATACCAATTGCTCACCATCACTAGAGGAGAATCCTTCTGATTGTTTCATATAAACCTCTTTCTCTCGGTCGTCATTTAAAAATACTATTTTTATATTCATTTATTATAATTTTATATCAAAATGAGCAACTAATGTCAAAATAATATGAAGAGAATTTTTTTAGATATAGGAAAAAAAGTCTCCGTATAATCAATTTTTTCTTTTTGAGTATATCATTTAGTAACGAGTCTTACTTTATATTTTTTCGATACTGCCTAATGAGTCTTTCTTTGTCTTAAAGACCTATTCATACCCTATACCTTTTGCCAATTTAGGCAATTTAATAAGATCCTAGACTCCATTACAACTCATAGAATTTATCTCTTTCTTTATGGCATTATACCATGATTCTGATTCATTACAACTCATTACTTGTGAAAATATTTTGGGATTATTTTTAACTCCAATATTGTAATCAGACTTCTGAAGATATACAATATAATCACAAGGAATTGCTGATCTTCTCATTCTAGTAGATCTTCTAAATATTGTATCATCATTCTTAATAAGAGTATATTGTATAACTATTTTAGATAAATCTTGAATATCATAGTCAACTGAAATAGGTTCAGCATTTTGTGGAATGATATTGATTAGTTGTTCAATACCAATTTGATCTTGAGGGGTATTGTGTACAACAATTAACCTATCATATGAAGTGGAAGGTTGAGAATCCAAATGATCATTATCAGAAATTATATTTCTAGATCGCTTGCTCCCACTCATTAAGTCATTCTCAAAAAATTTTATATTTCTATATTTCACAATTCTAGTGCTGTGAGATAGACAGTAAAATTTGTATCCTTTGGACCATTCAGCGCATCCAATAAAATATCCACTGATGGCCCTTGGATCTAACTTCTTCTCATATGGATTATAAACACTTACTTCAGACGGGCATCTCCAAAGGCGTATATGTCGTAAACTCAATTTTTAACCTTTTTATAACTCAAAAGGAGTTTTTGGAATAACTTCGTTGGAACCTGATTTAATATATACATTGTCATTTTAAGAGTTTCAGTCCACAATGATTTTGAAAGATTTGAGTCATTTTGCATACTCCGTACCATATTCAATAACGTTTGGTTTCTTCTTTCTGTTACACCATTTTGGTTCGAAGAACTAGGCATAGTATATTAGGCAATAATTTCATATTCCTGAAAAAACCTTGCAAATAGATCCAGCATTTGTCCATCTTCTGTATATCTTTCATAATTTCTCCACCTCTATTTGATCTCACAAGTTTTATTCTTATTATGAAGCAAGTAGAGATATATATATCATGAGAAATCGTCAATAAATGTGATGAAATATTTTAGGCCGTATAAATCAATATCAGGATTATAAATATCTATATGTATGATTTCTAATATGTCCAAACTCCTATTGATATTTTTCTTAATCTTGTTGGTTTGCTTCTCTTTTATACAATTCATACAAATTTCAAAATTAGTAAAATCTAGAATATTAAGTACTCTATCATTTGCTAATCTTTTGATTCTTTTAATAAAAATATGACTTAATCTCCTATACCATAATATAGAGGAACATTCATCCATAATATATCGCTTAATACCAGCATCAACATGTATAGTATTATAAGAGATATTATTTTATAAATTCAAGCAATAAATAATATCCGATAATATATCATTCTAAACAATATCAGACTTATAATATAAACTGAAAGATGAGTCTGAAAATATAATAGAATATCCAAAAGGTATACGTTTTGAAACTGATATCAAATTTTTGGAGAAATTTAGAATATAAAAGGTCTTTTCTAAATTCAAAATAAATCCACCATTCAAAATTAAACTGCATGTTGCAATGGCTTCCACATATGAACACATCTTATTTTCGGAGAAGATACATTGTTCACTATCCAATGGCTTTCTTAGGTTTTGTAATCCCTATAAGAAATTTAAAATATGGATTGTAGAACCAATATCAATCCAACATGTGTTATGAAAAATATTAACCATATTAGATTCATAACATACAAAAGAGGATGTATTACCTTTTTTCTCAAGTCAATTTTAAAACTTGATACAATCCTTCTTGATGTGTCCATTCTTTTTATAAAAGAAGCACTTTGATTCTTTCTTGATATCATATTAAAAAGGTATTTTATCTTTTTTCTTCTTTTTGATTTGAGCCTTAATCTTTCCTTCTTTAACCATAAATACACTTTCTCTTTGTTCCACTATAAGCCTTCATTCCTTTTGAACGTACATGGTTATAAGTTTATTGATAGACCATTTATCCTTATGTATATTGTAAGAGATTTTAAGGAATTTATATTATGGTGAAAGCGTATTTAAAATATAGTGCACAAGAAAAGATTTAGACATATCTACCTCAAGATTTTTAAGTTGAGCCGCTATGTCATTTATTTGCATAATGTGTTCATACACACCTTTAATAATGGTGAGCCTTAAAGATGAAAACTTCATAATTAGGGTACTGGCAAGTGTTTTATCTGAAATTTTAAATTATTCATCTATAGTCTTCAGTAAATCCCGCGCACTTTATTATGCTAATTGATGGAACCATTAACCAGAGTGCTAACCAACAGAAATTTTAGTCTTTATGAATATTAAATTAAGGTGATTAGATCACTCCTATCATTCATAAAAGGCTACAACAACCAGAGTACTGGTTGCAGTAAGTGCGAGTGGTTCATCTTTCTTTATAGCATAATTTATATCTATTCACCCTAAATGAATAAGAATTCTCTTATTCCATACTTTATAGTTGTCACATTTCAGTTTAAAAATTTCACATCTAATATCAAAAATATTAACAGATTGTATAATTGTATAAAAATAAAATATATACTTCACAAATAACAAATGAGGCTAACAAATAAATATAAAAATATATTTTACCAATGTAAAGTATATATCATGAATTAATTAATATAAAAATTATCTGTGGGCTAAAATTTTAAATCAAATAGATTCATATCCAATTTCATAATAAAACTATCAAATTATATTCCAATTCTTAATTCCTATGGGCAAATTAAAAAAAATAATTTGATATTTTATCCTAATTAATCAATTTAATATAATAAAATTTTTTGTGAGATAAATTTTATTATATTAAAAAATAATTAGTCACAATTAATGTCCTTATACAATATTTAATATTAAAATATAATTTTATTAATTAAGAACATGTGGATAATCCCTAATTAATTATATTATATTAATCACTAAATATTATACACAAATATATATATAATTATATTTTTTAAATATTATATAATAAACCTTATATATATATATATGTGCATATACACGTATTATAAATTAATACACAAATATTATATAAATATATTAATTGTCCCATATATATATCAAGAAAAATGTGTTCGGCGCAGTGGTGAAGCTTCTTATTCACGCGTGCATCGCAGGTTTGAGTCCCAGTGCGCGCACCTGCTACACGATTTGCAGCGATTTATCCTTGTTTTGCTACAGTAGCGGGCTCCCGCGCATGTGGGCCACGCTCAGATGCTGACGAAATGGGACATGCGGATCGCAAGGGTTTCGCCTAGGCCCAGGCCGCTGCGCAAGTATGCGGACACGCGAAAATGGGCCGACGACAAAACAGGCTGAATTTTTTTTAAAAAATACTGTAGCATTGTAGCATGCAAAACGACGTAGTTTAGTTCGTCTTCTACCTCCAGCTGGGTCAGCCCAGACCCGATTTCACCCCAACCTGATAAAAACTCCGCCATTGTTTCACCAAAATTGATGTAAAATATATAAAAATATTGAAAATTAAATTTTTTTAATGATTTTCGATATTCGTTTTCATCGAATCATCACAAAAATGGAAACTTTAACAATTTTCAAAATCGAAAAAATGGAAGAAAATGCAAAACTGATTTAAGGCAGAGGCATATACTCTCTGATACCAAATTTTTTATATTTAACTGGTCTAATCATACCATTTAAAGACCAAAATGCGAAATTAAGGATCACTAACCTCCCGCCATTGTTTCTCTACTCTATTTTCTTTCTACGCAAATCTGATCATAAGTTTATCTTCCAAGCCAAGATTCATTTCTAAGATGGTGTCTTTTCCAGAGAAGTGACTCAGGAACAAAACAATTACCCTCTATTTATCAAGACAATTCTATCAATTGTCTTGTGGAGCCATTACCTCAAAAATTAATCGATAATTATGGTGAGTATAATTGTGGAGTGTTATCTGTAAGAAAACTATAATGAGATAATACTTTAATTCACAAGATCTTGATTATTATATTTCTCCATTAAACTTTAAAGTATAAAGAATAAATATACGTATCTGGATCTATAATTATTAAACTTTTATGTACAACTATAATTGTTCTTGTCTCAAAAAATTGGGAGATGATTTTCCTCTCTTCTCCTTATAATTTATAAAATGTTATACAAATTTTTGTGAGTCCCTCAAATGATGCCAAGGACGTCCTTTTATAGAGGGAGAGAGGACCATTCCCAAATTACCAAAATACCCCTCCTTTCGTCCAAGTGATGCGTCTTGAACAGACATAACTGCTGAGAAGTGATATCCATTCGTTCAATGGGTATGTCTCAAAAAGAAATATCTATTCACCAAAGGACATATCATTTGAGAAATAACATATCCTTTTCATCAAAGGATACGTCTTGAATAGGCGTGTCTTTTAAAAAATTTCTCATTATTATTATATATATAAACTAATAGGACTATTTAATTAATTTAATAAATTAATAATTCATGTCTCATCATGTGGGATATATTTCTAACATTCTCCCACTTGGCCCATATGATAATAATATTTATCTGAAATAATCAAAATAAATTTTAAGTGCGCAACATTATAATCCATTAATAGTTTATATGTCATAATACTATAATCAAATAATCGACAAATACGAGTTATGACGGTTCCATATCATTATGCAATATAGTTCCTTCCATGTACCACAACATCTGTAAATTATATGATTAAGTCTTAAATGAGAAATATCATGCGGTCCAACAATAATGTCTTAGGGAGAGACTATTCCTGTTATCAATCCAAAACTTTAAGTTCGAACAATATAGAATAAATAGAATATATCAGAAACATATTATGTGAGATCTCAAATATCAGAGCAATATCATTATATTATGGGTAACGATAAAGATCCATACTGTCAACATGATCTACAAATATTTTTGGAGGTAAACATTTAGTTAATGGATATGCAATCATAAGTTTGATGCTAATATACTCTATTAACACTTTTATTTTTGAATTTCACTTTTAACGGCAATGTATTCAATTTTTATATGTTTAGCACCCTTTAAATACTTGTCGTTCTTTGAGAAGAAAACTGCTGCGGAATTATCACAATAAATTTTCAGCAGTTTGGCTATACTGTCAACAATTTCAAGTCCTGAAATAAAATTCTGTAGCCATAATGCATGTATAGTGGCTTCAAAATATGCCACAAACTTTGCTTCTATCATGGACACAGCAATTCACGATTGTCTGGCACTTTTTCATAAAATGCTCCTTCAGCAAAAAGAAAAATATAACCAGATGTGAATTTTATGGTATCTGAACATCTAGCATAGTTTGAATCTGAATATCCTATCACCACCAAATGATCGGACTTCTTATAAGTAGGCATATAATCTTTAATTCCATATAAGTATCTCATTACTTTCTTTACAGCTTTCCAGTGATCCATACCAGGATTGTTTTGGTATCGTTCGAGCATACCAATTGCGAAACTTATATCTTGTCTGGTGCAAGTCTGTACATACATCAAACTTCATACAGCAGACGCATAAGGAATATCTTTCATTTGATTTCGTTCCCATTTATTTTGTGGACATTATATTAAACTGAATTTATCACCTTTCTGGATTGGAGTAATACTGGCTGTATAGTTCTCCATCCCAAATCTCTCCAAAATTTTCTTGATATATCCTTTCTGAGACAATCCCAATAATCCATATAATCTATTTCGAAATATTTTTATTCCGATCACTTAAGTTACCTCACCCATATTTTTCATATTAAAATTTTTAGAGAGATAACCCTTAATCTCATATAACAACCAAAGATCACTACTTACAAGTAATATATCATTAACATATAGAACCAAAAATATAAACTTGCTCCCACTGACCTTCAGGTATATACACCGATCAATGATATTTTCTATAAAACCGAAGGATAAAATGGTATTATAAAACTTAAGGTACCATTATCGTAAGGCTTATTTAAGTCCATATATTAATTTCTTTAATTTACAAATTAAGTTCTCTTGTCCTTTGATAGAGAATCCTTCAAGTTGTTTCATGTAAATTTCTTCAACTAAGCTTCCATTTAGAAAAGCAGTTTTTACGTCCATTTGGTACAACTCCAAGTAAAAATGGGCTACCAATGCCATTATAATTCTTAAGGATTCCTTCTTAGAAACTGGAGAAAAGGTCTTATAATCAATGCCATCTTTCTGAGTATAACCTTTAGCTATAAGTCTGACTTTATATCGTTCGACATTGCCTTTCGAATTACGTTTGATTTTAAAAACCCATTTATAACCAGTTGTTCTGCAACACTCAGGCAATTCGACAAGATCCCAAACTTCATTATGTGCCATTGATTTTAACTCATCTTTCATGGCATCAATCCATTTAGAAGAATCATTTCTTTCTATGGTTTGTTGAAAAGAAACCGGATCATCATATATCCCAATATCATGCTCAGATTCTTGTAGATAAACCAAATAATCATTTAAAATAGCAAATCTCTTTTCTCTATGAGATCTTCTTAATGTTACTTCTCGTGATTGCTCTACATCATGTTCAATGGTGACATTTTTATTATGGATGATAGAATTATCAATCTGTTATTCAACAACATTTAGAGCAATAATTTCTTTAGAAATTATGGGTATAGAAAATTATACTTTAATTTCTTTTATCTACACATTTTGTGAAATATTACTCTCACTGATTTTACCATTCTCAAAGAATCTAGTATTATCGGTTTTTATTATTCTCATACTATGATTAGAACAGTAAAATCTATACTCTTTAGATTTATCTGGATAACCAATAAAATATCCACTAACGGTTCTGAAATCTAATTTCTTTTCTTATGGATTGTACATTCTGATCTCTGCTGGATACCCCCAAATATGTAGGTGTTGAATACTCGGTTTCCTTCCAATCCATAACTCGAAAGGAGTTTTTGAAACTGTTTTACTAGGAACCCGATTAAGAATATAAATAGCAGTCTTAAGGGCTTCTATCCATAAAAATTTAGGTAAAGTGAATAACTTAACATACTCCTAACCATATCCATTAATATACGATTACGCCGTTCAGTAATACCATTTTGCTGTGGCGTACCTGGCATAATATATTGTGCACATATGCCACGCTTTTCTAACAGCTTAGCAAAAGGGCCAGGACATTGTCATGATATATCATATTCACCATAATATTCACCACCTCTATCAGATCGAATGATTTTCACACTTTTATTTAACTGCCTCTCAACCTTAGAAATATATATTTCCAAAATATTTACAGCCTAAGATTTTTCATGCAATAAATAAATATAATAATAACGTGAAAAATTATCAATAAAGGTGATAAAATATTTTTCTCCTCTTAAAGATGGAAATTAAAAGGTCCACAAATATCTGTATGGATAATCTCTAAAAATTTTAAACTTCTTGTGGCACCTTTCTTTGTATGTTTGGTTTGTTTACCTTTAACACAATCTACATATACATTAAGATCAGAAAAATCAAGATTAGGTAAGATTCCTTCATTTACCAACCATTTTATACGATCTTTAGATATATAACCCAAACTTTTATGTCACAAGAAAGAAGAGTTTTTATTCATATATTTACGTTTTGTCCAACATTATGATGCAGGGTCATGAGAGTTTCAATAAAATTTTGGTCAATGTTTATTTTGTAAGAGACCATTAGAAAAATTTTGAAACGAAGAAGGTTTTATTTTTGTATATACTTACTCTTTTATTTTCAAACTTTAAAGAGTAGCCTTGTATATCAAGTTTGGAAATAGAAATAAGATTTCTAAAAATAGAAGATACATAAAGTGTTTTCAGTAAATCTAAATATATTTTTGTATCAAGAAATAAGCAAAAAGTTCCAACAGCAGAAACAGGAACTTTGACACCATTTCTTAGGACAATAAAATTTTCATTTTCGTTTAGCATCTGGGTTGTAAAAAATCCCTACGTCGATTTAGAAATATGAATGTTAGAGCCTGAATGGAACCACCAGGTATTAGAAAGTATTTCAATTAAGTTTGATTCAAAACAAATATAAGCCAAAGGCTCACCTTTCTTTTCGAACAAAGCCTTTCTTTTATAGCAATCCTTCTTAAAGTGTCACACTTTTTTTACAAAAGTGACACTTTGCATTACTTTCCTTCTTTTGAGTCACTGTACCAGAATAGGGCTCCTTTTTCTTTGATGATCTAGCCTTAATGCTCTCTCTTCTTCTTTCCTTTACCACCATAACCCGTCAAATTTATTAAATGAATTCATTGTTATTTGAGTCTTGCCTCCTCTTGGACCAACATGCTTCCCAATTCATTAACATTTAATTTATCTTTGATAGTATTATAATGAATTTAGAAAGATCCGTACTGAGTAGGAAGAGAATTCATTATAAACTAAACAATGAATGATTCATTCACATCCATACCATGAGCTTTAAGTTTTGCAACCAAATTGGTCATCTCAAGAATGCGTTTATGCATTCCTTGAGTACCATCAAATTTCATGGTGGTAAGTTTTACCATCAGTGTTCCAGCAAGAGAGTTATCCGCTGATCGAAAACGATTTTCAATAGTTTTCAGTAAATTCTTAGCATTTTCAGTTTCAGAAAGTGTAGACTTAAATTGTTCGTCATAGTCATTCTCATAAATATCATACTTATTCTGTTCGATTTTTTCCATGCTCTAAAATAGAATTTTTTCTCATCACCAGGCAGAGTAAGAAGAAGCGCTTATCCGATTGTGATGCAATATCGCATCCAGATACTGGGCAGATGAAATCGACTTGCTCAAGCCAATCGATCAAAATTAGTTCATTGAATACGAAATGAAAAAATTAGGAAACGTAAAAATCGAATGAGCATCGCAATAAATTAATATCTTTAATATTAATGCCAATTAAAAATATGAGGAACATAAAATATAAATAGCGTCATTATAATTCACCTTTTGGTGTAATTATAACACACTAATTAACTATTATAGTGATTTTTAGTCACTTATAAAAATAATTAATAATGTTTCAAAATTTAAATAAGTCATTACGTTTGGGTCCAGGGATCCTATTAAAAATAATGAATACTTATTAATCATTCTATTCAATTAATCAATCACGTAGAAGTTTCACAAGACTTTTTACCTACCATAATATTTACTGATTAAGAAATTATAACATTTTAAATTTACAAAGAATTAAATTAATATATGGGATAACTATATCAATTTTTTTATTTTATGATTTAATATCTACGGTTATTTAATTGGTAGCCACTTTGGCGGTTACTAAACTACATCATCACATAGGTATTCAATCATAATTACTTTGTACAATATCACAAATAATATATGTACAAATCTAAACATATAGTATATAATCATGATAAATTTAAATTTCACATCATATTACTGATATTAAATAAATAAATAATTACTTTTATGTAATATAATTATATATAGATAAACATAAACAAATATATATATATATATATATGTATATTATATTATATTAATATATTATATCCTTTCTTTTACGTTAACAAAAAACAAACAAATATATATATATATATAAATTTTATTTCATTTTACTTTTTCCTTTCTTCTGCCGTTATTACCTTCATTACTGTTCATCTACCTTTTCCTCTATAACGCCATTGTTTCAGATTTCTTCTCCCTGCGACGCCAGTAAGGGTAACAACAAGCGCTGCTCCTATTGCCGTCGCCAATTAGACAGATAAAGGACCAATTGCAACCGTCGGAAAACAGTAATGTTTCAATATAAGTTTTAGTGTCAAAACCGGACACAATTCATGTCGGCCGGCGACAATCGGCGATGTGTTCTATAAAATCGGCCAGTATATATCCGGTAGATTTGTAGACAGGCAACCATAGAGGCAAAAATCGGGACGTAGAACAGGAAGCCACATAAACCCTAAATTGTCATTAATGGGAGTCCAAAACAGAGGGATCTGCAGATATGCAGAATGTAGTGCGGGTTATAGAAACCCTACCCTCTCCATCATCCAATTATCACGGCAAACAGCGGCAGGCAGAATCGAAGACAAAAGTGGAACAGAAATGACAAACATTGAAGTTATACAAACTCCGATTTCCATTCTATGCCATTGCTTCTGTTCTCATTATAGATATAACGGCAGAAAGTGGTGGGAGACGGCGGCAGACATCCAAAGCCAATAATGGTGTTATTGCAATATGCAGAATGTAGTGCGGGTTATGGAAACCCTGCCCTCTCCATCATCCAATTATCACGGCAAACAGCGGTAGGCAGAATCGAAGACAAAAGCGGAACAGAAACGACAAACATTGGAATTATACAAACTCCGATTTCCATTCTATGCCATTGCTTCTGTTCTCATTATATATATAACGGCAGAAAGTGGTGGGAGACGGCGGCAGACATCCAAAGCCAATAATGGTGTTATTGCAACTCGCCGCCACAGTAAACAAATTCTTTAATACAGAAAACCAAACGCATAAATTTTGAATTAACGTTAAATATCGGATGCAATTATGATAATTAGAACCATAGTTAACATTGCCTACAATATAAGAAATTTCATAGAAGCGCGACCCGAAAAGCGCCTAAATGAGAGGCCCCATGAGCCGAAAACCTGGACAAATCCCCGAGGCCAGCAGGAGGCCGGCCAAAGACCAAGACCACGGTAGCAGTCCAAGAACACCGCCTCTCATAGGCTGAAGCTCGAGGACATCACTAGCTACATCTAAGTACGGACAAATGAAAAGACCGAGAATCCTAAGTCCCGCCGAGTCTCGAACTGTTCGAGAAGTCAAGAAGAGATTCGGGGCTTTTCCCAGGAGGATCCCCGAGGACCGCCCTATGCTCGGCCGAGGATGCCGGCTAAGCAACGTCGCGATTCCTAAGAAATCTGCAGGCACCACCGCTCGCCGTCTAAATAGGGCACACTCACTGGTCAAATCAAGATCGACGCCTTTAGACCTCATGCCCGACACACCTAGCCCACCAGCCCGCGCCTGACCACGTGCCATCCCGCGCACGTCAGCAGCATTAAATAAAGCCCGAGGGACGCCGCATAGCTTCTGGGCCATCCGATGGCTGCCACGTGTCTCCGCCCCAACGGCATGATCTTTCCTATAAATACTCAATAAAGTCTCCTTCAAAAGGACCGGATTCTCTTCCCCCAAATTTTCTCCAAAAAGAAGGAAAAAGGCCCACTTCCTCTCGGCCACTGAATCTCTCTCTCCCAGCGAAACGGAACGACAAGAGTGATAAAGCCTTCCATTGAGCGATACCCCCTAAAAAAGAGATACAAAATAAGAGACAATGAATGGATTAACCCTAATACTTGTACTTTGTAAAGACTTCTATCTAAAATAGTGAAGCATTTCAAAGGCCCCGAGCCTCGTGGTTTTTCCTCCCCAGTTAAGAGGAGGTTTTCCACGTAAAAGATCCCGTCTTGATCTTCCTCTCGTGTCCAACGCCTCAAATATTTATGTTGCCTGAAAACCACGAATCCGACTGGACCCCGCGGATTTAGAACACAACATTGGCACCGTCTGTGGGAACGAAAAGCTGACAAAAGCTCACAAGCTTCCTCCCTCGCAGAACAACCAACGCCCTGAAGATGATGAGCAGACAAAATAGTACATCCATCCGGGAGGAGGAGCGCTACGACAGGTGCCTCCCATCGGTAGGCAGGATGAGTAGCGGCCCCGGTACTAGTGTGCGCAAGCTAGTACAGAAGGTGTACAGCCTTTCAAGAGCCGTCCGTACCCTCTGAGAGAAGGTGGACGAGCAGTCCAAGGGCACGCGCCCCGAAATCCCTCGTCTAGCAGCGCCTCAGAGGCGACAAGCGACGCGGGCTCCTGGCTAGTTAATGGACTACCTCAACAGGAAGAAGTCCATGAGCCAAGCCCCAACGAAGAAAGGGCTCAAGAGGCTCTGGAAGACGATTTTCGGACCCAAAACTGGTGAAACAAGTCAGCCGGGAGGACGAGAAGACCCCCTACCCCAGAGGACAGGGGAAGGAAAAACCCAAGGGCCGTCCGGGCAAGAAGAGCACGAACGGGTAGTCCTTGGAGGAGACGGGCCCTCGGGCCCACTGACCCTCACTGATTCCCTCACCAACATCCTGAGGCAGATTAGGGACGAGGAGTTCCTGAGATGGCCCAAGGCGTTAAAGAATCCAGAGGGAGGCGACCAGTGGGAGTATTGCCATTACCACTGCAGCCGTGGCCATGACATCGAGGACTGCCGGAAACTCCAGGTGGAAATCGAGCGGCTGGTGATGGAAGGCTATCTCGATAGCTTCCTGCCACGACCCGGGCATGGCCCTGGAGCAGTAGGACGCACCCGATCGCGCCGCTCAAAGGAAAAGCCGTGATGGGCGCGGAGCACGCCTAACCACCCGCTGAGGGCGCCAATACCGACGAGGGCAGTCCCAAACGTAGCTGTCGGAAGAACCATGGGAGCGGTAACTGAGAAGCACGAAGGCCCAAGCGCGCGGACTAATGTAACCAAAAAAAAAAAATAGAGAAAAGGCCCTGGAGGCCACTCGATGTAAAACGTGTACATCAATGAAAACGTCCCTTCATTTCGCCTATGCTGAAGCGTTCTCATGCTCCCTCATCGACGATGAAGCAACTCGCGGCACAAACAAAAACTCGGCCGCTAACCGAGCGCCCTAGAGGTCGAACCCCGTAGGTCAAGCAACAAAACTCGGCTGTGATCGAGCGGCCCTGCAGGTCGGACCCCGGAGGTCAAAACTCTAAAAACTTCTACCGTGACCGAGCGGCTCAAGAGGTCAAGCAACAAAACTCGGCTATGACCGAGCGGCCCCCGAGGTCAAAACTTAAAAACTTCACCGTGATCGAGCGGCCCTGAGGCCGGCCTCGAGGTCAAAAATCAAAACTCCTACGTGATCGAGCGGTCCCAGAGGTGGACCCCGGAGGTCAAAACTCCAAAACTTGGTATGACCGAGCGACCCTGCAGGTCAAGTAACAAAACTCATTTGTGAGCGGCCCCGGAGGCCGGGCCCCGCAGGTCAAAACTCAAAAACTTGGCTGTGACCGAGTAGCCCCAGAGGCCGGGCCCCAGAGGTCAAAACTCAAAAACTCGACTGTGACCGAGCGGCCTCAGAGGCCGGGCCCCAGAGGTCAAAACTCCAAAAATTCGGCTGTGACCGAGCGGCCTCAGAGGTCAGATCCTAGAGGTCAAAAGAGTAAATCGGTAAAGGCTAGAAGATTCTAAGAGGGTCACACGCCCAAACCCGAGAAGTTAAAGGGCTGGCGATCTTAAAGAGATCACGCACTCAGAGCTAAGAATAAGGCGCCGTACAGTGCGCCGCCAAAAAAAAAAAAGAGAGAGAGAGAACGAAAGACACTCGTACAAGCAAGACCAAAGGAATGTTCGAAGCTCTGATGCAAAAAAGGATAAGTCTTATTCATAAAAAGAATTTATGTACAAGTGTGGCAAAATAAGAAAAAGAAGCAACTAATCAGGGGAGCGCCTCTCGACTCCCTCCTCCTTGAGCCCCTTGGGCTCCTGAAGATCCCGTCTGGTCCGCCGGAACTGGCTCCTCGGGCGTAAGAGGCTCACCATCAGGCTCTACCCGGGGAGGCCCAGGGAAAGGCCTCCCAGCGACGCCGTATAAGTCTTCTACGCTCAATGCGCTGGCGTTCCTGGGATCAAGGATAGCTACAGGAAATCGCGGACGGACCAGTCACGCCACTCAGCGGCACATGCGGACGCCGTCCTAGAACTTGCCGTCCAACACTGGTGCTATTTCGGTAATCTGTACGGACGTCCTCAACCTCTCTTCCTGGTGAAGGATCCGATCCTGAAGAAGGCCTTGCTGAAGCCGCAGGAGCTTGACAGTGTCCTCCAAAAAAGCAATCTTCTCCTTAGCTTCAGCCAGCTCCGCTTCCGCCCGTCGCACAGCTTCTCGGGCGGCCCTCGAAGACCCCACTTCCAAGCGGGATTGGGCGATCACCTCTACCAGTTCGCTGAGGCCTCTGATCAGGCCCTAGAGCTGCAGTAGAAATGTTCATCAAAATACGAACAGATGGGAACAATGCAGGAAAAGAAACAGTGGATTACCTTAGAAACGAGAGGATCGTCCCCTGTGCCACGCTCCCCACGGATCTCAGACTCCTGAAGACCGCTCCTAGGCCCCACAGGCGCCCCCTCAGGCACAGGCCCAGTGATTGAAAAAGGGGCCGGAGGGCAAGCCTCAAAGTCAACATCCCCGAGAAACTCAGACGACCGCTTAACCTGGACCACGGTAGGGTGCTCAGAAGGATCAAGGGGCATGAGCTCGTCGACACTTAAGTCCTCGACCTCCACCACCTCTCGGACCGTTTGAGCCGTCATCCCCTCTCAGAGTCCACCATGACGTTCCCGTCTCCTATGTCCTCGGAAGGGTGATCAATCCTGTCTGAGACGTCACCAGGCAATTCAATAGGAACTTCGAGGACGAAATCATCACGGGGGGGCTGGACGTCCAGAAGCTCCGCAATCTGAGTAATTGCCGCCGAGGACTTAGCCGAAAGATTAGCAGTGGAAGTGAAGGCGAGACCTTCAGCTCCCGAGCACTCAGCCGGAAGATTAGCAGTGGAAGTGAAAGCGAGACCTCCAGACCCCGAGCACTCGGGCAAGGAGCCAGTCCTCGACCTCTTAATGAGAGGAACAGCCACGTCATCGTCGCTCAGATCATCGATGTTGAAATCATCGTCATCATCACTGGAGGAAGGCTCGACGCAGGCCACCGGGAGTCCCGAGCTCTCGGCGAGGATGTCTTCACCCAAGCGGTCAACGGGACCCCCGATCCTCAGTATCCCAGCTCTCCTCCTCAGTCTCTTTTTGGACTTCTCGGAAGAAGCTACGGCAGAAGCCTCGGCCCGCGGTCCCCACTTGGCTTCCTCAAACTTCTCGGGAGACAGCCAAATGTTGCGCTTGTTCAGGTGAAAGCTCCCCAGATTGGCCAGCACCAAGTCCGTGAACTCCTTCACATTCTCCCTGTCCTCCTTCGAAGGATCAGAGCTATACTGGATAGCCACCTTCTCCCACTTTAAGGGAACGGCCCAATGCTCGTGAATGCCAAGAAAGAAGAACTTATCCTTCCAGCGTTTCGTAGAGTCCGGGTTACCCCCACACATCAAAGAAAAGTCCGGGCGGGGAGTCATTATAATCCAGTCAAGGTTCTGTGTAAAGCGAAACATCACCTTGACCGTAAGGGCATTCAAGAGCCTCTTATGGCACTGGAAGAAGATGCACAGGGATACCAGATACCTCACCGCATTTGGCTGAAGCCTGGCAAAGGGCACTCCAAGTGCCCTCATAATGTAGTAAAGCTCCTCCGCGATGGGAAACCGTAGCCCGCCTGTGAGGTGCACTTCATAAACGGTAATGAAGCCGTCCTGAGGATACAATGCCTTATCATGCGACTCTAGAATCATCATGGCTGTAGACTCAGGGATTCGATATCGAGATCGAATCTCTGTGAGCTTGTCGAGCATCACCATGGAGGCAATCTGTCTAACCCCAGGCGCCATGAACGCCGAAAAACAAGAAAATAAAGAAGAAACTCGAACGAAGAAAGGACGGAAAGCCTCAACACTTAAGAGGAGAAGGGGAAAAGCAGGCACGAAGGTGGAAAGTCGGAGCAAGGAGGCGTTTAAATAACCCTAGAATTCGAAAAAGCGCACTCATTACCCTTGCCACGCGTCGCCCGGCCATTCGTTATAGAAAAAGGATGGCCTTTCCTTCCCAAGGCGCCTGTCAGCGCGTCACTTTAGCATTTAATGCATCTTAGAAGCCCGAAAATGGCGACACTGGAAAGGTCTCGGACCCAGAAGAAGCCCTGGGACCGCCTCCCATCAAACTCGACACCGCACTCACCCCAAGGATGCACGCGCTCGAACGGTCACTATAAAGGACCTAACCCGAAACGTAGGCTGTCGTGCTCTGGCCCGTCCAGGAGTGTCCATATCAAGTTGAAAACGCGCGCACCCAAAATTGAGCAGGAAGCGACCAACTCTTCTAGAAGACCGGTGACTTCATGCCAAACGATCGAGAACCTCGTACCCTTTGGCATGGGGGGCTATGTTGGGCCCCAATATAAGGGCCCATAGAAGCGCGACCCAGGAGAAAGGCCCAAACGAGAGGCTCCCATGAGCCGAGAAAACTGGACAGCCTGAGAGGCCCAAAGCAGAGGCCGACGGCCCAAAGACCAAGACCACAGTAGAAGTCCAAGAAGACCCGTCTCCTCATAAGGAAGCTCGAGGACATCACTAGCGACATCTAAGTACACGGACAGCGAAAAGACCGAGAACCCTAGAAGTCCTGCCGAGTCTCAGAACCGCCCGAGAAGTCAAGAAGAGACTCTAGGGCTTTTCCCCAGAGGATCCCCCGAGGACTGCCCTATGCTCGACCGAGGATGCCAGCTAAGCAACGTCGTCGATTCCCAAGGAAATCTACAGTCACTGCCAGTCGCCGTCTAAACAGGGCACCCCTAGTCAAATCAAGACTGACGCCTAGACCTCACATGCCTGACACACTTAGGCCCACCAGCGGCGCCAGCCACGTGCCATCCCGCGCACGTCAGCAGCATTAAATAAAGCCTGAGGGACGCTGCATAACTTCTGGGCCATCCGATGGCTACCACGTGTCTCCTCCCCAACGGCATGATCTTTCCTATAAATACCCAGTAAAGTCTCCTTCAAAAAGATTGGATTCTCTTCCCCCAAATTTGCTCTAGAAAGAAGGAAAAAGGCCCAATTCCTCTCGGCCACTGAATCTCTCTCTCCCTGCGAAACGGAATGACAAGAGTGATAAAGCCTTCCAGTGAGCGATACCCCCTAAAAAAGAGATACAAAACAAGAGACAAGGAAGGGATTAATCCTAACACTTGTACTTTGTAAAGACTTCCACCTAAAATAGTGAAGCATTTCAAAGGCCCCGAGCATCGTGGTTTTTCCTCCCCAGTTAAGAGGAGGTTTTTCACGTAAAAAATCCAGTCTTGATCTTCCTCTCGTGTCCAACGCCTCAAACATTTGTGTTGTTTGAAAACCACAGAATCGATTGGACCCCGCGGATCTAGAACGCAACAGCTCTGATACCACATGTAAGAAAACTATAATGAAATAATATTTTAATTTACAAGATCTTGATTATTATATTTCTCCCTTAAACTTTAAAGTATAAAGAATAAATATACGTACTTGGATCCACAATCATTAAACTTTTATGCACAACTATAATTATTCTTGTCACGAAGAACTGGGAGATGATTTCTCTCTCTTCTTCTTATAATTTGTAAAATGTTATACAAATTTGTGTGTGTCCCTCAAATGATGGCCAAGGACGTCCTTTTATAGAGGGAGAGAGAATCATTTCCAAATTACCAAAATGCCCATTATTTCGCCCAAGTGGTGCGTCTTGAACAGACATAATTGCTGAGAAGTGATATCCATTCGCTCAACGGGTGTATCTCAATGAGACATATCTATTCACCAAAAGACACATCATTTGAAAAATAACATATCTTTTTTATCAAAGGATACGTCTTGAATAGGTGTGTCTTTTAGAAAATTTCTCTTTATTATTATATATATAAATTAATAGGATTATTTAATTAATTCAATAAATTAATAATTCATATGTCTCGTCATATGGGACATATTTCTAACATTATCAACCATCAACACGGATCATCAATCGTTCAAATTTAAAACTGAACGGATAGCAGTCTCTCCTCAATGGGAGGTGGACAATGGTACATAAATGCTTATGAGAATTAGCGCCTGTTTTCCTGGGTTTGTTACTGTGCCTTGAGTAGCTTTAGTGCTGCTGTTTGTCGGTGAGCTCTGCCACAGTGCGTTGGTATAAAAACTTGCAAGAATTAAGTCTTTTGGGACTGACAATCTCCGTATTCTGATAAATGGATCTTAGGCTTATCTTCCATAAACTTGGATCCTCTGACCGTAAAATTAATAAGTTAAGCTTGATCTTACTTTTGACTTGTCAATTTGAGAAGTGAGGTTGGAGTTAGACATAGTTTGATCAGACTCACATGTAGCTTTCGAACCCTCAGTCCTTCCACGAGGCGGAATCCATTACCAGGGCCTACGCTGCTGCAGAAGAGGCCAACGAGGCAAAACGTCCAGAATGGACGGATCAGTCTTGGCCATTCCCTGGAGAGGGAAAAAGAAAGTTCATGGGCGGAGAACATCCCCGCCGAAAAAGACTGACTCGGGCCCCCTAACGCAGAGATTATGGGCCCACCAGTTTCACGCCTCTCACAGATACGCGCGCCAACGTCCTTATGCAAATTCGTGGAGAAAAGTTCCTGAAGTGGCCCAAACCGCTGAAAAAATACTCTGGAAACCAGTCAAAATACTGTGATTTCCATCGCTCTGCTGGCCATTCAACTGAGGATTGCAAGACACTGCAGAGGGAAATTGAGGACCTGATTCGCAGATGACACCTCACAAAATTTGTTAGAGGCCCAGGACAGAACTCGGGACTAGCTGATGAAGAGGGGCAGGAGCAGACGCCTTCCCGGAACAGGATTGCAGCAGGAGTGGTTAACATGGTCACCACCCGACCGCCAGGAGCCCGGCGGACAGCAAGGAGCAGCAGACTGGGAGGAAGAAGCAGCGCACAGTAGATAATACTATTAGCTTCAGTGATTATGACTCAAACCATGTAATTTTTCCCCATGCTGACCCCCTTGTAATCTCAGCACTCGTTTCAGATGGTACTTCAGACTACCAGCTGAAACGAGTCTTTATTGATAATGGTAGCTCTAAAGACTTGCTTTATTTGGATGCCTTCTTTAAGTTAGGCCTAAAAAGAATCAATTAAAACCTTGCTGAAGGACCTTTATACGGCATTGATAATAAATTGGTGCCCGTTCAAGGGACAGTCCAACTGGAAGTCACCCTGGGTACCTACCCAAAGACGGCAAGTCTCATGCTAACCTTTCTAGTCGTTGACCTGCCCTCAGTATACAACGCTATACTGGGCAGACCCTGCCTGGCGGCATTCGGGGGCAGTTACCTCGATTCCGCACCTTAAAATGAAATTCCTGACACCCTACGGTATTGGTGAAGTGTTAGGTGACCAAATAATTGGGCGGACATGCTACATGTCCTAGATTGCCCCTAGTGGAGAACTAGCACGGTGGGAGAACTTGATCACCGAAACGAGACCACCCTACAGCAGGCGCAGCCCGGTGAAGCCACAGATTTGGTCCCACTAAATCCAGAGGAACCGAAAAAGTGTGTGCAGATTGGTAGCTCACTCACTGGCACACTACGCGTCGAACTGATTGCGTTCCTGCACCGGAACGTTGACTTGTTCGCATGGACTCCCGCGACATGCCCGGGATTTCGACCGAGGTGATGGTCCACAAGTTGGGCCTTGATCCTGGCTGAAAGTCGGTCAGGCAGAAGCGGAGGAATCACTCCATCGAAAAGCTAATCGCCATCCGAGAGGAGGTGAAGAAGCTACTGGACGCTGGATTTATCAGGGAAGTCCAGCATCTGATTGGCTCTCAAATGTCAGCCCCGTTAAAAAGAGCAACGAAAATGGCGAATGTGCGCCGATTTCACCGACGTCAACAAGGCTTGCCCGAAAGACAGTTTTCCCTTGCCCAGGATCGACTTACTGGTTGACTCCATGGCTGGACATGAGCTGCTTAGCTTCATGGACGCCTATTCGGGTTACAACCAAATTCGAATGTGTCTGAAAGACGAGGAGCATACCTCGTTCATGATGGACCAGGGCACCTACTGCTACAAAGTGATACTCTTCGGACTGAAAAACGCTGGAGCAACTTACCAACGGCTGGTCAACAAGATGTTTGAAAAGCAGATTGGTCGCAACATGGAGGTCTACGTCGATGACATGCTCGTCAAGAGCAGAGTCACTGGTGACTACATACGTGACCTGGAAGAATCCTTTGAAGTGCTCCGCCAGCACCAAATGAAACTAAATCCAGCCAAGTGCGTCTTCGAGGTAGCCTCTGGGAAGTTCTTGGGTTTCATCGTCTCCCAGCGAGGGATCGAGGAAAACCCAGAAAAGATTAAGGCCCTGGCTGACATGGCTCCCCCACGAAACATAAAAGACGTCCAGCGATTGACTGGGCGGCTGGCTGCTTTGTCCCGCTTCCTCGCAAAGTCCAGTGACAAGTACCAGCCCTTCTTTAAAGCACTAAGAGGAACAAAATCCAACGGATTCTAGTGGACGGCTGACTGCCAGTTTGCCTTCAACGAATTGAAGCAGTATCTGGACAGCCCACCGTTGCTAGCATCACCCAAAGACGGAGAGGAGCTGTACCTTTACCTGACGGTATCAGAAGTGTCCCTCAGCTCCGTCCTCGTGCGCCAGGAATCAGATATTCAGCAGCCGGTCTACTATGTAAGCAAAATATTGACCGGCCCAGAAACTCGCTATCCGCGCGCTGAAAAAATGGCACTGGCACTTATCTTCGCAGCGTAAAAAATTAAGGCCATACTTTCAAGCGCATCCCATAGTGGTCCTTACTGACCAGCCACTGAAGGGCATACTCCAGAAACCAGACGTTTCTGGATGGCTGGTGAAGTAGGCTATTGAATTAGGAGAGTTCGACATCGAATTCAGGCCCAGACCGGCCATAAAGGCGCAGGCTCTAGCTGACTTCATCGTCCAGATCACGACCCAAATTCACGAAGAATAGCCCACAGAAAATGAAGAACAGCTCGACGAAGTCCCAGAATGGACACTCCACGTGGACGGATCGTCCACGGACAGTGGCAGTGGAGCAGGGGTGATCCTAACGACCCCTGATGGATTCGAGATCAAGTATTCCCTGAAACTTGATTTCCCAGCAACCAACAATGTCACTGAGTACGAAGCCCTGCTAGCTGGCTTACGATTAGCAAAGGAGTGCTCAGCTAAGAGGGTGGCGGTTTACACCGATTTCGAACTAATCATCAACCAGGTCAACGGGGGCTTCGAGGCTAACAACCCTTCCTTGGCCAGGTACCTGGCAAAGGCAAGGGAAGCCATCCAGGGTTTTAGCAAACTAACCTCGATTCATGTTCCTCAAATCAAAATCGAAGGCGGACCCGGCCGCTAGAGCCACCGCCGAGAACCCCAAGAGCAAAGATTCGAGGACATGCGGGAGATCCCGAATGCTCCCAAAGACAGAAACAGGAGGCAATGCAGATTTCTGAGACGGAAAACTGGATGACGCCCTACTTTAGATACTTGGCCAACGGATCACTCCCAGAGGACGCCGAAAAGGCCAAGCGAATAAAAAAGACAGCCGGCTGGTACACGGTAGTCGATGGGCGGTTGTACCGCCGCGGATACTTAACTCCGTATCTTGGTTGTCTAACTCCCGAGGAGGCCGACTACGCGCTGGGCGAAGTTTACCTCGGGATTTGTGGATCACAGTAGGCGGAAAAAACCTGGCCTTCAAGATCATGCGGCAGGGCTACTATTGGCCCTCGATGAAAAAGGACGCGCTTGAATTTGTGAAGAAGTGTGAAAGCTGCCAGCTTCACGGCAACCTTCACCACCAGCCGTCCGCTGACCTGAAGTCGCTTTAGGCTCCGTGGCCCTTCGCGCAATGCGGGCTCGACATCCTTGGCCCATTTCCCATCGCCACGGGGCAACGTAAGTTTATCATAGCGGGCATCGACTACTTCACTAAGTGGGTCGAGGCGGCCCCGCTAGCAAAGATCACAACAACACAATGCCTCGGAGTTCCTTCGCCCAGGAGCATTGTGCTGCGCAGTTCAAGTCCCCGAGAGGTTGTAGTAACCGATAACGGGACCCAACTCACGGGGAAACGCTTCACCAAGTATTTCATCAGCCTTTGGATCAAGCTGGTCCACACTTCGGTGGCATACCCCCAGGCCAACGGGCAGGTGGAGGTCACGAACCGTACGCTACTCCACGGGTTAAAGTCTAAGCCGGAGGACGCCGGGGGCTCCTGGGCTGATAAGCTCCCATCCGTTCTTTGGTCTTATCGTACAAGCTCGAAGGAACCAACATGCGAGACACCCTTCACCTGCATTGCGGGGACCAAGCGGTAAATCCTGACTGAAATCGGGCTCCCAAGTCTCAGGGTGGAGTCCTTTGACCTGACGTACCAACTCCCAGAAAATCAGGGAGCACTTGGACTTGCTAGAGGAAGCCCGCGACGCTGCTAGAATATGGACAGTAGCGTACCAACACCGAGTTTCCCGGTACTACAATCGAAAGGTGAAAGCCCGACAATTTGACGTTGGGGACTTGGTCCTACGAGGCATCGAGGCCACAGGCAAGCTGGTCGGCCGAAACAAACTCTCTCCCAACTGGGAGGGACCTTTTCTTGTCTCCACCGTCCTGCGCAATGGAGCATACAAACTCCGAAACCAGGACGAAAAGGTGGTCCCGCGGACGTGGAACGCAACCCACCTGAAGCGCTACTTCCAATAGGGAACCCAGGTACGCACTCACTCACTCATATGCATTCATTCGTATGCTTGTTTTAATTTGATAAAATGAGAGGTTTACTTAGCATATAGGATCCTAGGTCTTGCATATATATATACGAACTGTGTTTGCCTTGCAGGTTTACCCGACCTAAACTGCCCCTAAGTCGAGAGGATCTTCACCCTCTCGTTAAACCCTAGTCATTTAGGTGGCCCAAAAAGAGGTCTGAAACCCTGGTCATCCAGGTGGCCCATAAGCGGTCTTAAACCCTAGTCATCTAGGTGGCCCATGAGCGGTCTGAAACCCTGGTCATCCAGGTAGCCATGAGCGTTCTGAAATCTTGGTCATCAAAGTGGCCCATGAGCGGTCTGAAACCCTGGTCATCCAGGTGGCCCATGAGCGGTCTGAAACCTTGGTCATCCAAGTGGCCCATAGCGGTCTAAAAACCTTAGGGGGCAAGTATGGCACATGCGATGACCTCCTCTCGGGGAGCAGCAACGTCAGTCAACGACGGTGAAGGGAGAAACACTTCTTCTCCAACATTGGCAACCCAAGTCGTCACTTGCACGGCGCCACCAGGCTGGTTACAACGACCGCCTACTCAGCTTAAGGATCTTACTCCTTAGGCAGCCAGCCAACCAAGTTGGCTACCCCATGCACTAACCTTCTCGATGAAAGGATAGTGTGATTAAACAATAACGAGAAGCGTTCCTTCTCTAACACTGACTGCCCAAGTTTCCACTTGGACAACAACGCAAGGCTGGCTAACACAGCCACTTGCCCAAGCTTAAGGACTCAGCTCCTTGAACATCCAAGCAACGTTAACCGGCCAACCAGGTTGGCCGCCTGACGCCACAACATAAACATACACAAAGCAATAAAAAACAATGGACACTGAACTGAAAAGAACTTCCATTTTATTGCTCACAGAGTATATTATAATTTACATACGGTCCAAAAAGCAAAAGAGGTACAAAAGGCTACAGGGGTGGCGGACCACCCTGACTGTCTCGGGGCTCACCCTCCAGATCTTCCTTGCGTTGCGCTGCGCGGTTTCTTTGATTGATAAACTCCACTGGGAAGTCAGGAATGATCAACCGCGCAACGCGAAGTCCAATGTTGAGCCCCTCCAACAGCCGGGCATGCAGTGCGCCCTCAACCTCATGAGGGGTCATTCGAGTGGCTAACTCGTTCTCTGCAGCGGCGGCACGATCTGCAAGGCGTTTGTTGCTCGCTTTAAGTCGATCATACTCCTCCTTCAAGCGAGCAACCTCCGCCTTGACTCGGCGTTCTCTACCTTTAGCTCAGCATTCTCTGCCTCCACGCCCGCCATAACGGCCTCAAGAGCAACCGCCCATTCTGCAGAGCTCCTCCCGAGGCGCCCGCCTTGGCCTTTAGTCGGCTATCTCACCTCCCGCTCGGCAATGATGCGTTCGCCGCTCCATTTCCCGGGAGATAGGCGAGGCCAATCTTCTTAGGCCGCATGGACACAAAAGCAAAGTGTGAGTTTATAAACACAAGGAAGAAAGAAATACAAGGGAGCCGTTTCAGGAGTCATACCTTATAAGTCTTCCTATAAGGCCTCACAGGCCTGGACTCCAGGCCTGGTCCAGCTGGCGGTGGAGTAGGAGATGACGAGCCAGGAGCACCCTCTCGCGCCGAACACGCCGTTCCCTCATCCAAAATACGATCCAAAAACTCATCTTCATCAACGGCAGCGGCGGGCTCCTCTCTTGCAGCCTTTGGAGGAGCTGCGGCAGGCTTCTTCCTCCTGGCTGCCTTTGGAACACCCACTGGCGAATCGACTCTCGTCGACGGCTCCACGATATAAATGCGTGAACCCTCAGGCACGCGTCGCGAGCTGACCCTCTCGATTCCATCCGGCGGCGCCTGGAACCAACTTCGCCACGGGCCGGGGCTGATAACTCCTCCGGCCTCCACCGGCCAGTCATCGACGGACTTCTCTGCTCCCAAAGTGCTACCGGGACCACCGCAAATCCCGGCTGCCACAAGATCAATCTGCAACGAGAATGATGAGGGCGTAGCAGTTACCCTCTCAGTAGCTTCCTCTGAGGGCCTTGAGCGAATGATCAACTTCTATGAGACCTCAGGCCTCATTATTTTAACCGGAGGGTGCGGCTTCTGGACCGGTGACGACGGTCCCCATTTAACCTTCTTGGTCTCCTCTTGGGAAACCAAGAAATTCCTCTTGAACTCGTCGGGATTTAGCCGTATGGCCTTGGTCAGCCAGGCGTAGGCGGAGTTCTCCGTCTCAGACGGCGTACCAAGGTGCACCTCTGGAACCTTACCCCAGTTCCTCGCAAGGGGCCACTTCTCTCCCACTTTAACAAAGAAGAACCGATTTTTCCAATTCTTCAGAGAATCATGAATGGCATTGTTTATTTTTATTCCCACACTGGGGCTGAGTGAAATCCACTCCACCCCCTGGGTCACTTTAAATATAACCTTAAGGCCAGACATCCTAAATTTTTGGCCAAGCTTCCGGAAAAAAAATACATAGAGTGCAAATGTACCTCACCGCATTGGCATGGAGCTGGGTGATGGTTACTTGTAGAGCCACCATGATCGACTCAAACTCCTTCGGGAATGGCAGGCGGAGGCCGCTCCTTAGATGAGCCTCATAAACAATAATGTAGCCCTCCGGTGGAGAAAAGACTTTGTCGTCTTCGCCCGGAACCCTCTAGGCCGTCTCTTTAGGGATGCTGAACTCGACGCACAGAGCCTTGATGTCATTCTCTCTCAGATCGGATGAGAAATCTGCCATGGAAGCCATGATCAGGAAAGGCTTTAGGGTTTCTTTGAAGGAACTCAGTTGAGAAACGAGAATGAAGAAGACGATCTGTTTGAAGGCGAACGGATTTCAAAATACGGAAGGGAAAACTTAAGCGCCAAGCACTCAAAGGACGTCGTCAGTCTAGTCACGTGTCGCCTTTTAACTTGACCCTGCAAAAGGACGGATATCTGGAGCATCACTAACCAGGGTCTCCGCCCAACCAAAGGAAGACACGTGTCGTTTTACGCCTCGCAACCGCCAAAAGTCGCGTGTCATTCCCGAATTGGCAAAAACGGTCAACAATTCTCAGACTCGAAATTGACCAAGACGGTCAACAATTCTGGTACTCCGAAATTGACCAAAACGGTCAACAATTCTGGTACTCCGGAATTGACCCAGACGGTCAACAATTTTGATACTCCGAAATTGACCAAAACAGTCAATAATTCTGGTACTCCGGGATTGACCAGAATGGTTAACAATTCCGGTCAAACTCTCCTTCACGCTTTTTACAAATTTCCACGAGACTCTCAAAGCAAGGAAAGACATCCCATCATGAACATACTGGAGGCCAGACTTCTGGCCACCAGCATGGGGGGCTAGTGATGGGTACACCAATAATGGGCTCGCCCAAAGAATGGTCAACGGAAGCCTAAGAAGGCCAGTCAATATTTTTGATGGCCCAGTAAGAAGACGGGCCCAGGAGCTAGAAAACCCGAGACGGTCAACATTGGCGTTGACCGTCTTGGTGGCCAACTCCCTCCAAACGGTCAACGCAATGTTGACCGTCTTTAAGCAGCTTGATTGGGCCTTTAGAGCTTTGCTACGGTGATGGGCCTATTCCATTTTGGCCCGTAGCCCATCAGTTGATTGCCAGCCGCTCTCCCTTCGTTCTCCATGAAAGCGGCCAACACACTGACGGTCAACTCAAACGTTGACCGTATGCGTCCTATACATTGGGCCCAAATGATGCCCTTCTACAGTGATGGGCCTGCTCCGTTTAGGCCCACCAATCATTAAAAGACCAACCACGATCCTCTAAGGATATTCCACGATCTCAAAAGGAATATCAACAAGATTGGCGCCCTTCAAAGAAGAAAAGTGCCAGATCTTCCCAATTCCTCGTCAGCCAAGGAACTCCAACGGTAACATACTGGGAAGGAAAGAAACCAACTTGAAAAGTGGTTGGTGGTCTCAGAAGGAAACAATCCTCTACAACTTGGCAACAGGCATCAACCTCCAAAAGGAAGGCCAGCAGCAGATCACGAGGACGGTCACTCCCTCCAAAGAAGGAGTATCGCCATCTTTACCATAAAAAAAGGCCCTGAGTGCACCATCCAGGGCATGCTCTCATTGATGCTTTGATTGAAGCTCTCTTGCATGCTTTCTTTAAGACCTACCAACGCAAGAGCTCACATTGATTTTCCAGCAACAAACACTTCTTGAGACTGAATTGCATATACTTTCTGGGACGATTGAGAGCTCATAGAAGCCTACCTTCTCTGCCACCTTCGTTCTCCCAGAAAACCCTAAGGCAACAAGCATGCCCTCACGGCCGTTTACTGCCTTCTCACCTCCCAGATTCAAGAGGACCTCACGTCTCTCTTACATTTGGGTCAAACACTCAAACTCTTTCTCTCTCTCTCTATTTTCAGTTTCTTCCTTTGAAGACTATATTACTGACTTGAGTGTCGGAGTGTTTTCGGTGGGACAACTTCCCGCCGATTACGCTGACCTCTTGTTCGTTTTAGTGGTGTGTAGGATTTGTGCTCAGTGAACGGAGCCGGTTCAAACCATCCAGAAGAATCCGAATTTGTTCGAAGTCGGATCCAGGTACACATCAATAACCATTGTAAGGAATTAAATTGAACAATATATATGAATATCCTAATATGTTTAGTCTCATTTGAAGACTATATCTATTCCTACCGTTGACAAATAAAAGTGGCATTTAAATCTGTTGATAAGGTAAATTATAGACAACCCGTCTATGGGTTTAAACTATAATGTTTTAGTTTAAGATTATAGGTTTTTAGTCTAAAGTTATTAAAAGTATATATAATCCTTTTTTAAAATTAATCTTTGGATTATTAATTATTATATTTTAGCAGGTTTTAAATTTTTTTAAGGACTTTGACCTACATTGTGTTTTATGTTTTGAAATATTGGCTTATGTAATTTGGTAGGTTTTAACGTGATATTTGGAATAATTAGACTTTTGACATTTGAACTTTTGGAAAACATATAATTTAAACTTTAGACGATTTTTATACAATTTGAATTATTTAGTATTTTTATACATATTTTTTTTACATACGAAATTATATTTAGATATTTGATATTTGGATTATATATTTAAGATTTAGACATATTAAATTTCGTACGTATTTTACTGTTTTTTCATTTCTTTGTTTAGTTTCACATATATGCATTTGTTATCATACACACATATTCCCTGAGTTTTAATCTCATAATTTTGCATGTTTTCTAGCTTTTCATATTAGAAGGTTATGAATATATGCAAGATTTAGATAGATTAGGCTTGAAGATTTGATTTAGTTATATTTTGTATTTGAATTATGTATTTAATTTATTTTGGGATTTATATTTGAGTTTGTTATATATTCAATTATTATAATTTGTATAATTTTGAGATTTACATTGATATTATTGCTTAGTTTATTTATTTTTATGAGTTTGGACATTTTTTCAATACTTTTCTTGCAAGTAGTTTTTAACGGGCCTGATAATCCATGGGCCGACTCAGAGCAGGCTTGTAGAGTAGACCGCCCCAAAAGTAGTAGCTGTCCAGTAAAAGGCCTACTTTGCCCAAAATCTAGGCAGTACGGCCTAAATTCGCCCGACAGAGTATGAGCCATAGAAGCTGCCCTTAGGATTGGCCCATTAGTGCGGCTTAATGGTGTCCCACCTTACAATTCCTGTTCAGTAAGCAAGCTCGTGTGACTATCAGTCTTTTACGTCATGACTGCTAGTTTGACACACCTTAGTTACTTGAAAAAGTGCAACTTACTAGAAAAGTAATGGGTGGCTTTGCCAGGATGCTAGGGAATTGTAGCACCATCAACACTCTATTGACAACTAATTAGTACGTACTCTACAATTTCCCTCTTTCTTGAAGGGAGATGGGGCCTTTTTTTGAAAAAAAAAAAGGAGAAAGTAGAGGGAAAAGACTCTCTTGGCCTGGACTCCAGGCTAGCACTAATTGAAATTTTGTCCTCTATCTTAAAGTCGCCACCTAATTGAATGCATGTATCGGGGCCAAATCTTCCGTCTCAAAGCCACTTTCCAACCAAACAAACACATCGAAACTCAATCCTTTGTTTCAAAATCACTCTCTAATCGTGTAACATCCCGAAATCCCGAAATATTTTTATCGGACTAAATTAGAATTATTTATTATTTTCGATAATTTTGGTTAATTCGGGCGTGTGAAAAATTAATTTAATATTTTGAAATTTTGGGAGAATATTCGGAATTGTTGGGTCGGTGCCGGCGTACGCCTATTCGATCGTTCAGGTATCAAATTAAATTTTAGGATTAAAAGAAAACGTAATATATAATAATAATAATAATAATAATAATAATAATAATAATAACAAAAAACATGGGAAAGCTGATGGAAAAAAGGGAAAACGGGGGAAAGGGGCTGCTAGGCATATGCCTCTCACGTGACTTGCCCCTTTTACTTATTTTCATTTGGGATTTTGGTTTTAAGGGAGAAAGAGAGAGGGCTGGAACGGAGGCAGAAGCAACGAAGGATCAGCAGAACGTGAGGGTTTCGCGAAGGAGAAGAGGGGAAAATGGAGTCCTTTGAATCCGATTTCGAGCTCGAGTTAGTGAGAAATCGTAGAGCACGTCGAGGCAAGTCAATCTATACCGTTTTTCTTCCATTTCTTTGATTTTCGTTCCATCCTCTTCGGGTATTTCGTTCCGATATCCGACCTCGTGTATGTATTTGTAAAGCCCATGACTCTACCATGCATATATACGAATTTCATGTCCAACTTTGAGGAATTATACCGGATTTTGCACAAAAACCCTCACCCACGCACGTGTACTGTTCATGTGCAATCGGGTGGATCCGGCCCTCGATGTTTGGGGCTTTTGTATAAATTGAGACTAGAATACCAATACTCACTCCCTAGGTAAGTTAATTTGTCAATTGGGTACCCGATTTGGTGAAATTATGTGAATTACCGTTCGCGAAGCCTTAACCCCACGCCCGGGTGGTTTCGGGCTCTGATTTTTGGGGCTTTTGATTTATTTAAGACTATATTATGATTATGCATGACTTGGGTAAGTTAATTTATTTGTTGGGTATCCAAAATTGTGGTTATGTAAGGAAATTCGTTCGCAGAGCCCTTAACCCGTTCCCGGACACCGTTTGGTCTTCGATTTGGGGTTTAATGTGTAAATTGACTTAGGATTATAGTTACCCATGCCTTGGATTTGATAAATTACCTGTTGGATGTCCAAAATTCCGAGAATCAACCGATTCGTGAACATGTGCACTGTACATGGGTACTACTCTTCCGAAAAGTTCGGACGATATTGTGTAATACTTTCTTGTTTAAATGCCGATTAAAGGATGTGTTTGTAGAGAGAGGAAGTTGAGGCACAACAGCAAGTACGAAGAGGAAGAAAGGGAAGAGACCACCGTTCCGATCCGATCCGGGTAAAATAATGGTAGAACGAGCTCAGGCAAGTGTACCTCGGACGTCGTTTTTCATTTTTACCGTTTCTTTTGCTTTAAACTTGATGAAATGTTATGAAAATGATGTTGATGCATGACTCCTTTAATTAATCGGTTGGATTTTATGTTTATGCATATTTATTGCAAGATTTAGCTTCGATTTCGTGAATAAGCATGAAAATAGTGTTCGATTTGTCTCAGAAAGCATGTGATGAAACCCTAGTTCAAAAATGTTGTGAAGATTGAGTGGATTGCATGATTTAATGTATATGCATGGCATCTATGACATTAATTTCATGAAAAATGTACATGTAAGAGACCGATTTGAGTCCGATAGTTTCGGCGAAACCCTTTGTATGAAAATGAAGATGTTTTGATGAGTTTTAACCGTAGCTTTTGTTATATGAAAGTTAATTGACATCGATGTGCAACTTCCAGTATAATTTGTTTTCGAAAATATGAACGAACATATACCGACAAAATTTCCATGTGGATTTAAAGAAGTGCTGAAAGTGTATTGTGAAAGTCTAATTTTGGAAAAAGGTGTTTTCGATAAAGAGATGGTTTCCGTTACCGTTATTTTAGGACCCGGGACTGACTACAGTCCGGATAGGTTCTTCGGTATGCCTTAGGACTTTACGGTGGTAATCGAGGATAACTCTGTCCATGGAGTTATTTGTGGTCCGCCCTGCCTCAGGGCGTTACGGTCAGGAGGATTCTGTTACCGGCCTGCCTTCGAGAGGCACACTGTACTGATCCCTCGAGATGGGATACTTCTGTTACTGGCCTTGGATTGTGTGGAGTGAACACAATCTATCCTCGATCATTTGCCCCCTCAACTAGTAGGGGATACTGGCAGGGTCTATACTGCTCGCTTACGATACCGTTTTGTTATGTTTCGTTCTGCATTGCACTGCTATTATTGTACTAATTTACCTGCATCGATTATTGCATTATTTTGAATAAAAGAGAAGTTTCTGATTCTGCTTTCTGGATTATAATGATTACTGATCACCAATTTCTGACTACTGATTCTTGATTCCGAAGTATAATATGGTCAAAGCATGTTTTCTCTATTTATTGGAGTACATTTTGATTTCTGTTCTTTTTCTATACAGTTACATGACTATTTTGCATCACTGTTTCACTACTCATGTGCATGTACCTTGCTGGGTCTCGGCTCACTGTTTTAGTGTTTTTCCCCCCTCCAGATGAGACTGTAGAGCTTTTATCTGACGAAAAAGAGTAATCAGAAAGAGGAGCTTCTGAAGGCTTTTTGAGGACTTAGAGCATTGTGGAGCCGTTTTTTGAAGAGCTTGTGGATGCAAACACCTAGCTGGAAATGTGATTTTATATACCGATTCCATGTTTATTGATGTTCTAGAACATGTAGATTTTTGTATGAAAAGCTTATGATATGTATGTCGGTAAAAGAAAAAGTTATGTTTCTGCAGGTTAATAGTTTACTTCCGTTATATACTCTGGATTTACTGTGCAGGTCCTAGACGGCATCTTGTTATTGAACTGTTAGCGTAGCTAACGTTTTTATGGATTTATGCCATGGATGGCACCTGTGATCTTGTGTATACTTGTTGTAGGAGATTGTTGATAATGGATAGATGTGTGCTTGTAATGGATGATTATAGAGGACTGTATTTTTGGGTTTTCATCCAATTACAAAGGAGACTCTACCGAAATTTCTGCAGAAGTCATGCCTTATGTTTAGACCGTTAATTGTGTTTCTGTTTGACGGAAGCTTTTGAGGACAAAAAAAAATCCGTTCCGTCACAAATCGAGTGCAAGCACCAGAACTCAATCCTTTGTCTTCAAGCTATTTCCCAGTCGATTGTACTCATCGGAACTCAATCCTCCATCTCAAAGCCTCTCCCAATCAAAAGCACTTATCGGAGTTTACTCATCCGTCTCAAAGACACCCTTGATCGAGCGTGCTTACTAGAGTTCAGTCCACCTCAAAGCCACTCCCCTCTCAAACACACTATCGGAGCTTAATTCACTGCCAATACTCAATTCTCCATTATATGCACTAACACATTATTATTTTCTCATATCTTTCTATTTGTTTAAGAAAGATTTCTAATTTGAATGTTGAAAGATATACTGAAAAATGAGTCTCACCATCATCTAACATCTTATTCGTTAGTTGTATTACGCAAGATCAGGTTTGAAGTAACGCGGATCAAATTTGCTTTAATTCGACTCCTAGGGAAGATCAAGTGGTACCCTAACTTGTTTGGTAATTTGAATCCAGAAACGCATCAGTTTTAGATTTGAGCAAATTGATATATATTTTATTTGAAAATTAGATAGGGTTAGTTCGGTTTGGTCTTGTATTCACTTTGATTTGTAATTATTTTAGTTTTTAGTTTTTGAATTTGGTGTATTTGACCCAGTTTTAAGATTGTTTAGGTTTTCAATTATGTATAGGTTATTATTTGTATCATTTATATATTAATTAATTATTAACTATTTATATCAGGGACATGACAATGAAATAAAAATTTTATTTTTATTTTATTCTAGTAAATTTATTTTCATTATTTGATTATTTAGTGATTAGAATAATAATTTTAAAAGAAATTGTTATTAATTTAAAGTTAGAAACAAAAAAAAAAAATTGACATTCTCATGGTATTTTGTATTCCAAGTTATGCAAAAATGATTATTTTAATATTCTTTTCTATTTATTTTTTCCTCGAATCAAATCTGATTAAAATTAGATTAAGATTGAACACGGGTTGGATTTAAATAAAATTTTATGGCTACTAAGTTTAGTTGGACCGGACAAAACTTCGTCTCTCAAACCAAAACAGTGCCTGTTTATAATTTAAATTGGAATATGAATAGGTTAATTTTTAAGTATTTTTTAAATTAGAGTTACCTAAAAATGTTTTAAAAAATAAAATATTTTAAAAATTATAATATATAGATTAAAATATTATTTAAATTTATATTTAAATAAAGAATCTTACTTGAAAAGATATTGATTATGTAAAAATATAATCTATTAACTAATTTTTAAAAATGTATATTTATTTGAAATAAAAAAATATATATTTACAAAATAAATCATAATTTGGGTCTAGTGTATTTGAATCGATAACTTTCATTCGTAATTATGTTTGGCTTAAAAAATTAATCGGGTATTGATAGCTCCAGTACCATGAGTCAGTCTAGAGTCTGAATTGTAGCAGATGGACAACCTATCAAATATGCATCCAAGCCCAGCACAAGACCCCTAGAGGCCCGAGCAATGCGACCTTGCATCGCTTGAAAGATTATGGGCCAAAGGGGCAAGGCACTAAACAAGCCCGCAATGCAACCTAACAGTGCAAGCTCAACAAATCCTTTCAAGATGTCCTGCTTAAGATCCCATATCGTCTAGACTAGTAGGAGTGATTCTACAGATCACGCCATAAAAGCAGTTGCCATAGTAAGTTCCCATAAGCACCGGAGGGCACAACAAAATCCGCAACCGTCGCCAATTAGCTATTCTCTTACGAGTGTATCTCCATAAACCACCCCCTTGCCGACCGCACCCCAGAGCTGAGTCCTCCACTTAATAAACCTCCCCTGGTCGGGCGTACCTCAGAGGTCAGCCCTTAACTTTATAAGCCGCCTCCTGATCGAGCGCACTTCGGAGCTCAATCCTCTATCTTATAAGCTACCCTTAGCGAGGCGCATCCCAGAGTTTAGTTCTCCACCTTATAAGCTACCCCTTGGTCGAGCACACTCTCAAAACTTAGACCTCCATCTCACAAGCCGCTCCTCAGTTAGGCGTACATCGAAGCTACCCCTTAGTTGGGCTATCTCAAAGTCGCACCTCAACCGGTGCACCTCCAAGCTGCCCCTCTATTGGGTACACCTTAAAGCTGCCACCCAGTTGAGCGCTCCTAAACACTCGATCCCCTATCACATGCATCCACATATTTTTTTATATCATCGCATCTTTCCATCAGTTGAGAAAAATTTCTAACGCATCAGTTGAGAAAGATTTCTGACGCATAAGTTGAAAAAGTTTTTTGACTTGAGCGTCAGAGGATAAATTGGAGAGCGAGTCCCGCCAATCATTTAACCTCTTGTTCGTCCATTGTGTTGCGTAGGATCCAGGTTTAGAACAACGATGACCGAATTTGCTCCAGTTTAACCCGTCGTAGAGAGATTGAGTAGTTCCCTATCTTGTACAACAACCCAGATCCGGGAATACATCATTGGCAGCGTCCATGGGAAACAACTAAAAGATCTAACCACAACGTCTACAAAAATGAATATGGTCAGCATCCTTGGTACGAGCCAATGTACCAACCGAAGACGACATCTCCCATAGCAACGACCCCCTTCCATGGGCATGCAAGTGCTCGATACGAAGCTAAGTGTCCTAACTCTATGGGCCCCAGACCATCTGCACCCATCCGAAGATGTAACGTTGAGAGCTTCGCCCCCGACTTCCAAGTGATCGGATTGAGTCTGTATCCTCAGAGGATCCAGTGGCTTGAAGATCTCGAGGCCTAGGTGGCCACAAGAGACAAGGCCTTGCCATGGCTGGAGGTCCGACGAAGTCACCAAATAGGGAATGAAAACCGAGAAGGCGTGATCCATGCCACTCCCATGACGACAGGACACCCCCTACCCGAGAAGAAACTTCATACAGTGCCAGTTGGCACTTTATCGACTTGATAAGGTCATCAGTTGCGAAGGGGATTCGGTTCCCACCATCTCCTTGCGACATCCAAAAGCTGAACTAGGAGTCTCGCATTCGAAGATCCATTCCGGTGTTCCAGTTGGGTCACTTCTACGCTTTACCGGACCCCCAGGGCCTCGTAAGTTACAACCATAGTGTCAAAAGCAAGCTAGGACACCCTCGAAGGCAGTAATGCCTTCAGCTCCTCGCATATGGCGTTTCATGCCAGAAGAAACTACCAGTGCACCATGCGTGGCAGGCAATAGGCTAGAACTTTCTCGAGGGCAGTAGAGCACTCAACCCCCCGCATGTGGCATCCCCCGCCAAAAGATGCTTCCTTTTGCGCCAACCAAAGTCCACACTCAGAACCTACAGGTCTTGTATCAGCAGCGTGGGCCCGACATCCAAAATCAAGCCGTCCCTCAATCAAGTGTATTTCTAAGCCTCCTCTCAATTGGGCGCACCTCTAAGCTAGATAGCAATTAGTCAGCAGGTCGGAATGTCCCCAGGAGTGGTAGAGCACTTAGCCCCCTGATGATGGCGTTCCCCGCTAGAAGATGCTGGCTCCATGTTGCATCAGCTTAGTCAGGCGAATCCAACCTTTCAAAGTGTAGAGGTCGAAGACATGAGACTGCCAATGCAAGTGGTTGGTCCCCTTGCTAATGGGGACCAAAACTGGCCTCGTCAATCCTCTAGAGTAAGGCGCGTGAGCTATGGTCCTAGATCAGAAGGCTGATCTACAAGCCTAGAGCGACGATGCCTTTGCTATTCCCAAAGCGACCGACAAGCCTACCACCCATAAAGAAGACTTCTATAGTGCCTACAAGCACTCTATTAATCCCTCATTGTGGAGAGAGGCCCGACTCGGGGCTTGGTAAGTCCACCCTCAGGGCAACGCCTCTCATCGGCCCATTGCATAGCTACAAATCCCACATAACCTATCGCGATTCCCGTGATGGGGGGCTCGACATGCTTAGCCCACTACCCATCGCATCATAGTAGGCATCATCCGGCCAAGCGCCATACTAGTCCGGGTTGCCTAAGGTTGTATTGGTTGATAACGAAACCTACCCTACTGGCCATTGGACCACCCAATGCGGCAGCAAAGCGCTGCGCAGCCAATCTATATGGGAGGACCAAGTCCCACAGAGCATAGAGGCCATGGACCAGAGCACCTACCAAAGCCCCTTGACTGCCCTCCAAGGCGGTGCACACTAGCTGTGTGCATGGGATAGTGAATTGGTCCTAAGGGCATAGCATGCCATCCATCGTAAGCACCTATGACGATTCTACGTCAAATTCGGGTAAGTCTTGCATGCATCATACAGCTTGATTGAACCATACTTTTATTAATAAAATTGTCATTTTATCTATTCATTCGAGTGCCTGCATGAATCATCTCATAGCATCAAGTGATTTAGACTGCTCCTAAGTCAAGCGAGTTTCTCCTCACTTGCCACTCGACCTATAAACGGTTAAATAACCTTGGTCATGCTACCAAGTAGCCCATATGCGGTCTGATTTTGAACCTCAATCTTGCTACCGGGCGGCTCATACATAATCAAATTTTGAACCACTGTCCCACTACTGAGTGGCCCATATGCAATCGGATTCTAAACCGTAGTCCAACTATTGAGTGGCCCATACACAGTTGGATTTCGAACCTCAGTCTCGCTACTGAGCATCGCATATGTGTTCAGATTCTGAACATCTGTCCCGCTACCGAGCGGCCCACACACGGTCAAATACTAAACCTTAGAGGGCTTTTATAGCATGCGTGTAGCGACCTTCTCTCGAAGGAGAGAGCACCATCAGTCGACGACGGTCGGCGGACTAGGACTAGACGCACAAGAGCTACGATGTCCTCTAACAGGATTGAGCACCAATATGGTTACGTGTGGGTGACGACCTAGACTTCGCTAAAGTTTGGTGGCTTCGGTCATGAAACCCAATCAACCCTCATGAGGCTTACCTGAATCCGTGCCAGACATCCTTCTACAAGATCGAGCATGAACGCACAAACCCATCAGGTTAAGCCCAACAACGATAGCACCTATGCTTAGCTGACAAACAAGCTGTACTTGTGGTACAACCTCCTCACAAAAGGAGCGAGCACGATCTGACATGCAAGTCCTAGTCATCGCCGGCATCACTGGCGCTTCACCAACAAGTAGAAAGGTGTTAGATAGAGAAGTCCAGTGCAAACAAGAAAGGCATTAGTAACAAAGATCAAAGCGGTCTAGTTGTTTGAGTGAAAGATCAAGATGCACGTTTGAAGGCGTGTCGGGGCATGGTGGCACCGGAAGTCAGCAAGTTTCCATTCGACCTCTCAAAGCACATCCTCGTAGTGAGGAAACTTGATCCCGACCCTGAGATTTTTCCTCTATGAGCTCTCAGATCTCGCCCAAGACTCGGATCGCTCCCGGTCGAGATAAGCTATTCGCTATTCACTGCAAAGCCTTAGCGATGGCATCATTCATTCAATGCTCCACATCCTCCATTGCAAAAGGATCTACATGCACCCAAGATAGCCACAAGATCTCGGTATCCCTCCAATGTAGAACCTTCTCCAACACTCGGAGTGTCTCCTGAACCTGCCAAACAGTGAAGTATGGTCAATCAAGCATGGCTGCAAAAAGCACAGTGGTAGAGTAGAGAAGCCACCAAAGTCGGGATCTGTTATTCTGTCGCGGATGCAACAACGACCTGCTCACCCGACTTGCCAGTCGAGACGTCACCAATTCTAGCATTGCAGTCCGCTAGGGGCTTCTCACCCTCTGTCCATCCAAACAAATCACTGAGGCTCGGACCATCCAACAAAGTCTCTATCTCCCCGCCAATTAGCATAAGCAGAGATATCCACAGGACAAAGAAGTGCAGAGAAGGCTAAGTGCCAATGCTTAAATAGGCAACACCTCGGCCCCACAGCGGTGCTCCCTCGACTCTCAATCACTCTAGTCTCTAGCTCCCGAAGCGTGTCCTCATAGTGAGGTGATATGATCCTAAGCTCAATATTTTCTCTCTATGAGCTCTTGGATCTCACCCATAACCCGGACAGCTCACGGCCGATGCTAGTGGCTCACTCTTGATCCTACGGGACCTTAGCTCCCGAAAGCAAGTCAACTAGGAACAACGAACTCGCAGGCATCCTGCTTCCTACACAACAGCTCTACCTCTCCGGAGCAGCGTGGATCATGATGACTTGACATGCCTCTTTCCAACACTAATGATGGACAACGCACAGCCTTGGCAAGCTCAAGGCTAATTCTCCCGGCGCGTGTCCCAACCAAGAGTTTGGACGACTGGTCGTGGGACGAACCACTAGAAGACCGATATGCCAACCAACCAAACTATCAAGTCAACAAGAAGTCAAGCAACAGAAGGTGCTCAGCCCTGACCGGTTCGAGGCGAGCTTGGCCAACCCCTATCCCTGCCAAGCACAGGGACAAGTAGCATTTAGTCCAACTGCCCAATTAAGGAGATTTCAGAGCACCAGATTGCTAGACTGACATAGCCTAACTGGCCGAGGGCACCATCCGAACCCTCAAATTATTCACACCATGCAAGGATATTTGAGCTGTACAACAAAGTCAATGAATGTTTGGTAGTTCCATTTATTAGTCCCTTTTACAAAATGCAAAGCTCGTAGTGGCAGATGTAAACTTCAGAGGGTAGAAAAAATATATGGAATAATGATCCAACTTTCGAAGCCCTACTCCACTGGGTCAGGCACCCAAAGGGCAAGTAGGAACATGACCCTGGAATGGAATTTTAGCTGCCAGAGCACCACATTCTGGGCAATTGAGAAGATTAGGCTCCTACTTGCCACCTCCCGCAAACCATTGAAGTAGGAAGTGCATGCCGAAGCTCTCACTAGCAAGAGCTTGGGATCATTCACCCATTCTCGCTCGGGAGGTGACCACCAGAGATTGTCTACTAAGGTAGGCCATAGTTGTGCAAATTGGAGTTTGCACCAGACCCAACATAGCGATGATGGCCGAACCCGAGGTGGACCCAAAGAGCTCCTCCTCCAGCAGGCACCCACAATCCCATATGGGCCACAGATGGAGTGCCTGTCTACCTAGACGGGAAGAGGAAGAAATGACCCTCTTCCCTACAGAGGCCGAGCACCCACACTATTAAGCCTCCCCAGTGATGACTATGTGACGCTAGTTAGGAGAAGCATTTGACAGTGATCCTATACTCAGGCCACACCCATCATCGCCTAAGACCGATCAGAGTGAGGGTATCAAGGAAAACTTCAAATGCACTTTCAAGCCTTCAAGAACTTCCTTTGATCCCAACCAATGGTAGTGCAGGCTCTATGCTCGCTCCCATCTCCCGCATCACTTGGTTGATGGGAGAATGGTTTGTGAAGCAAGGTGTAGGATATCCCTCTATCTAAAGTCGGGGGAGGAGGTCTGTGAGCAAGTATTGCAGAAGAACGCACCCGTCGATGTCATCTGCAGAGAATCGATAGGTATAGAGAGCCAAATCGCCACTAAACCTTGCCAATTAGGGCAAAAATCGATAGGATATATGAGAAAGGAACATGCGTACGGACCTACATGACGATGTCCCATATTTACATGCCGAGGGTTAAAATTTCAAACCCCCCATCCAAGTGGGCTACTATGGGTCCAATACTGTAGGCCGACTTAGAGTCCAAATTGTAGCAGATGGACAGCCTGTCAATGATGTATCCATGCCCAACACATGACCCCTGGAGGCTTGAGCAGCGCGACCCTGCATTGGCAGAAAGACTATGCACCGAATGGGCAAGGAATTGAATGGGTCCGTTGTTATGGCCTGCGTCCCCATTTAACCTTAATGGACGTCCGTGAATACTACATATTTCATATAATTTCAATATATAAATTATTTTTTTATACAGGATCTATCCAACCTCGTATGACTTAAATACAGTGTCAAATTTTTTAGATATGCTATTAGGAACCAAAATTCATCACCATCAAATTTGCAGAAGCACTAGAAATATCCATAAAAATTTACAGAAGCATTAAAAGATTAACATCAAAGGACATTTATTCATTTTAAGACCAAGTACATTTCTTACATTAAAAATTACAATTCATCATTGTTTTATCCTAATCACTATCCGCTGTGCCACTCTGATCACTAGATACTAGCTTGTTCTTTTCATCTGAGGGGTTAGGAAAAAAGGCAAGTGAGTGAGCCAAATGTTTAACAATATACAAATAAGCAAAGGCATGCATTTTTTATACTCAAAATAGGCATATACAAATATCATAGGAATACGATGCATGATTCTTTAATTCTTTCATCTTTGAGTTTTTACTTATCATTTATCTTTAGGGATCAGAGTTAATAGGCCTTACCAACTAACAGAGTGGTAACTCAAGGATAGGATTGTGATATACCACACAATTTAAGGCCATATTCCTTGAGTTGACATCCAGTAGTCAATTTGTATACTTATAACCCAGTGTACGGGGTTGATATTCAATTGTCACCAAAAGTTTCCTCCCGTGGATGTAGAGGGCAGTCCTTGAGTTTCCATTGTAATATTCCAAGGCAGGCCAAAGATATCATTCGCTCTAATACGCGGCTAGGATACACGGCCAAAGTAATCCTTGAGTATCCACTACAACATTAGTGGCATGTCGAGGAATATTACCCGAAATCATTCCATAGTCCAGTTTCTCATGCCTGTCACTTTTCATAAAAACTTTCACATAAATTTTCATAATAATAAATATACGATCAGAAAACCATAACAAAAACCAATACATAGTTCATTTCAGTGACTTAGCCTTGTTTCGTGTATATGTTCTGAATTCAGATTCATTATGGATTAGTTGTCATTGTTAGCCCTCGGTTAATTTTTGGTAACTCCCGGTCAATAGGTCTCAACTCCCGGTTATTGACAAAGTTGTCCAGTCTACACTCCTTGACCGGTCACTACTGGTTGGGCAATGACTAAATTTTTCGGTCGATCATCCGACTACTTGGTGGACTCCTCCCTTAAAGCTGTGAGAGATTAAGTTGCAGGGCAATATTCAGCAAAGCCTTTTACTGTTCAGGGGCGCAGTTTTACAGAGGCTTGTTCTTCCTCTATGTTTTGCCTTCAGTTCTCACCAAATTTTACCAAGCCGAGTATCTTTCATATTTTCTTACTAATATGATCAAAGATTTAACATTAGACAAGTATCAGAACAATAATACTTGAAAAAAAGTTTAATAATTAGCACCAACAGAAAGAAGAATGGAGTACACTTGCCAAGATTTTAGCAAATTCCTTGATGTCCCACTGATTTCCTAATTCTGATCTTTTTCTTCTCTCTTGGTTCCCTCTGTTCTTCCTTCCTTCTCTTCTATTTTTCCCTCTTCCTTCTCTGCTCTCTTATTTTCCTTTGCTCTTTCTTATTTTCCTCTGCTTTATTCGCCTCTCTTCTTCTCTTCTTTTTCCTTTCGGCCTCACCGTTGCCTCCCCAGCTCCCTTTCCTATCCTTATATTGGCGCAGGAATGGGAGGCTGAGTCATCCTTCCCTTTTGCCACCTCTCTTGCTCACTCACCCACTAATTTTACACCTCATATCCCCCTTTTTTTATTCACAGCTAAGTGTCCCTAATTTTAGCTGAGTCAGCGTCTGTTTTGTCTTCTAAATATTCTTCCTGATGTCTTTTAATTATTGGTTACTCTTGGTTACAGTCTAAATTGGCTGTAGTTTTGCTTAACATCTTCGGCTGCAGCTCCCTTCACTAGCTCACGGCTTCACAGCTTCAAGCGGTTTATCCACTCAGCGATTCATAGCTTATCGCTTGTGAGCCGGGCTGCTATAGCTGGTGGCTTCATGGCTTCCAGCTACTTGTTGAAAAATTCAAAGTGTTAAAAACTTGGGTACTTGTCTGCAACCTTTACGTCGTCCTCGTCTGTTACTATGTAGAAAGTCATCGACCAACTGCACTTGGTAATTTTGCACATTTATCCGTCAACATGGCATGGACCGGACAACCCTCCTACTTTAGGCAGTCAACATTACATTGACCGGACAATCTTCCTTAAATCATTTTAGCCGATCAACACAGCATTGACTAGTCATTTTCTCCTCAATGTGTCTTAGCCGGTCAACATGGTGTTGACCGGTCATTTCTCTTCTTTCACTTTAGCCTGCCGGTCAACATGGCGCTGACCAGTCTCTTTCTTATGATATATATAAGTGTGATTGCAATTTGCGATCCTTACAATTCTCCTTTCCTTTTGGAAATTTCATCCTTGAAATTTTAGTTCCCACAATTTCTTAACTAAATACCCAAACTACAGATCTAGTCTGCATATAATGTAAGTTCTCGAAATTTTAGTTCGTAAAATTACAAATTGTGTAGGTCCTCAAAATTTCTATATCTTCATTATAACCTTCACACTTAAGTTGATTTTAGAATCTTCCTAGAACCTAAGATAATTCAGGACTTGTATTTCTTTAATCTATCCATAGCGAAGTGATTTCCTAATCAAACTCCCATAATATTATTTCAAATCCAGAATATACTATAATCTTTTAAGTTGGATACCACCAAATTTCATCAAAACTACAAAGAGAAGTCCGAGCTCCAATATATGCCAGTCAAAAATTTTAAAATTTACCTCCCAGTCTTGTAGTAGATGCGCCTGCCTATTGTGCCTCTGCAAAATTTTGATCAACACTAATAGACCTTTTTACTGCATATTTTTTAGGGCAAGGACAATCCTTAACCAAATGATCTATTTTGCCACAATTGAAACAGGCTCCCAACTCTTATAACAAGGCTTTATTCCATGAAAATTTCTACAATATAAACATGCAGAGTTTGGGTTCATTACACCCTGGATTTTTACTGCCTTCTTTCCCCTCCCTTCGAAAACCTTCTCTAAATTTGTTCTTTTATCAGGGTTTTGGCTTTCATCTCTAGCTAACTTTTCCTTCTCTATAGTTTCCAGTAAACTTGATCCATTGTGACTTTCCAATCCCACCATCTTTTAGTCCTATCACCAAATATTAGATTATTTGGATAAGCAATTTAAGATCGCATCCCAAAATCAATCAAGTCTAGATTTCACATTAGTTTAAACCTCGTATTGAAGTACTAAGGTCCAAATCCTAAGGTCAAACTACATATCTTGGGGCCACAACTAATTGTTTTTAGGCTAGCCCTAACTCAATCTCAATGGTTCATATTAACCTAAGCGTATGCACAAGATCGATTAATCCTAAAGTATCTCTTTTCTCTGATACCACCTGTCACGGCCCGCATCCCCATTTAACCTAAATGGAACACCCGTAAATACTACATATTTCATATAAGTCCAATATATAAATTATTTTTATACACAGAATTTATTCAATCCCATATGACTTACTACGGTGTCAGATTTTTTAGAGATACTATTAGAAATCAAAATTCATCACCATTAAATCTGTGAAAGTACTAGTAATATCCATAAAAATTTACAGAAGCATTAAAAGATTAACATCAAAGGATATTTTATTCATTTAAAGACCAAGTACATTTCTTACATAAAAAATTACAATTCATCATTATTTTATCCTAATCACCTTCTATTGTGTCACTCTGATCACTAGATACCAACTTGTTCCTTCCATTTGAGACCCGAAGCGTAGCCCAGCAGCTCAAGCCTAGCAAATCTTCTCAAGATGTCCTACCTATGATCCCAGATCTCCCAGGCCAGCAAAGGCAATTCTACGGATCGTGCATAAAAGCAATTGCCACAATAGGCTCCCACAAGCGTCGGAAGGCACAACAAAATCTGCAACCGCCGCCACTTAGCCGCTCTCTTACGAGTGTTTCTCTATAAGCCGCCCCATGGCCGGACATACCACGAGCTTAGTCGTCCACTTTATAAGTCGTCCCTAGCCGGGCATACCTCTAAGCTCAATCCTCCACTTCATAAGTTGCCCCTTGGTCGGGCGCACCTTGAAGCTCAGTCTTCCATCTCATAACCCGTTTGTTTGCCAGGCGCACCCCAAAGCTCAGTCCTCTACTTCATAAGCCGCCCTTGGTCGGGCACACCCTCAAAACTCAGTCCTCCATCTCATAATCGGCCCTGTGGCCGGGTGCACCATAGAGTTCAGTCCTCCACCTTATAAGCTAGCCCCTAGTTAGGCATACTCCAAAACTTAGCCCTCCACTTCATAAGCCATCCCCTGGCGAGGTGCACCCTGGAGCTCAATCCTCTACCCCGTAGGCTGCCCCCTGGTTGAGCACACTCTTAGAGCTCAATCCTTTACCTCACAAGCCGCCCCTCAATTGGGCACTCCTCAAAGCTGCCCTCCAGTCAGGCACTCCCAAATACTTGATCCCCTATCACATGCATCAACACATTCTCTTACATCATCGCATCTTTCCATCGGTTGAGAATGATTTCTAATTTAAGCATTAGAGAATAAACTGGAGAGTGTGTTTTGCCAATCCTTTGACCTCTTGTTTGTTCATTGTGTTATGCAGGATCTACGTTCAATGTGATGGAGAGATCGAGCGGTTCCTTATCCCTCACAACAACTCAAATTCGAGGATGCATCAAGAATTGATGGTTCCCGTAATCCATGAGCTGACCTAGGAAAGGCCCATAGGGAAGACCAACCCGGGAGCTACAAAAGCCCAACCAAAGGTGCACATGGCCCAAGATTCATTTAACAGAGCTCAGATTGTAGAGGCTGTCTATTCGACTGGCCTATTAGTACGGCCTAGTGATGTCCACCAAATAGATTTGATTCAATGTGCAATCTTGCTTGATCGCCAGTCTGTCGTGCCGCGGGCACAGCCTACCACCCCCTCTGACCATCTAAAAAGGGGCAATTGGCCAAAACAACAAAAAAGGGACCCACGTGGGGTTAGAGAATTGGATGCTATCAAGAACCTATTAGAACCATGCTTCCATTATTTTTCTACAAATACCTCTTTCCCTCCATTTAAAAAAAAAGAGACCTCCCGCAAGGCGGAAAAGAAAGGAGGAGGAGGTAGAGGAGGAAAGGAGAGAAAAGGAGCATATAGAGAGAAGATGGAGAAGGCATGCCCACTCTCTTCTCATTTCCCATGAGGCCTCATTCTCCCGCTCTAATCGATAGTTATGCAAGCCTCCCATCGGATTTGAGTCTTTGTGCTGCAAGAACAGTGAAGGTGACTTGTAGAGCGCAATGCAAAGAGCTTCTTTCGTTTGTAATCACAGCAAGGATCCATGAGCATCCCCCTTCTCATCATCAGTGCTCAGGAATCTTTCCCCCTCCGGTTAGCCACCCGTCTGTGAGTGCATTCATAAACTAGCCACTTCTTGAAGAGTGTAGAATTCTCTCTAGCAAGCCATCCTCTGGTCGGGCGCACTCAGTGGAGCTCAATCCTCCATCTCTCTAAATTGTCCCCTGATCGGGCACACACATTGGAGCTCCATCTCTCAAAGTCGTTCCTAGATAGAGGCATTTAGCGAAGCTCAGCCTTTCATCCCTCTAAGTTGTCCCTTAGTCAGATGCACTCAATGGAGTTTAGCCCTCTGTCTCTCAATGACACCCCTTAGCTGTGTACGCTCATCGGAGATCAACCCTCCATTCCTAAGCCGCACCTGGCCAAGTGCGCTCAGTGGAGCTCAGTCCTCCGTCTCTCAAAGTTGCCCCTTTACCGGGTGCACTCAATGGAACCCAATCCTCCATCATTTAAAGCCATTCTCTAACTGAGCGTATTCAATGGAGCTCAATCCTCCATCTCTCTAAACTGCTCCCCTACCGAGCACACTCATCGAAGCTCAACCTTCTGTTCCTAAGCCGCTTCCCAATCAAGCACACTTGTCGGAATCCAATTCTTCGGTAACACTCAATCCCTATACATGCATCCACGTATATTAATTCTCCTGCTATCTTTTTATTTTATCGAGAAAAAATTTTTAATTTAAGTGTTGGAGGATATATTAGGGAGTGAGTCCCACCATCCGTTAACCTCCTTTCGTTAGTTATGTTGCATAAGATCTAGCCCCCTAACTCATTTAGTAATATGGATCTCGAGATACATCATTAGCGTTGTCTATGGAAAATGACTTTAAAGTCTAACCACCGCACCTATGAGGACAAGTATGGTTAACATTGGTGCATGGCCATGGGCATTATCCCTCGTGACGATGATCCCCCACGCAAATAGTGATGAGGATGAATGACTTGCCCAAGCCACTCGCATCCATTTAAAGATGTCACGCTTGGTGCTATCCCTTCGACTCTTGGACCTCAGTGCCTGTGGGAAGAACTAGGAAGATGGAGGTAGCCCCCCGAGTCATAAGAGTCAAAGGCATGACAACCTTGCGACCCGACCAACCATGGGAGATAGGGTGTAAGCATGATCGAAGGACTGACAAAGTTGCAATGTAACAAGAGCTGCCAAGCTCGCACTCCGTGTCGGCTGCTACAATTGACCACACAGTGGGGGTAGGATCCCCTGACAAATGCTTCGCCGAGTATGGCATTGAAATGCCGGGGGTAGGATCGCCTGCAAAAGAATGAACTCAACCACCTGACGACCTTGGTATTTAGGAGAATCTGAGTGACAAGACCCACTCCCAACGAGAAGTTTGACCTGGTATTGGGGCACTAGATGAAGGCCCAGAGCATTAATAACTTCACCGTTGCCTGAGATCACAGGTGCTCAATCATTCCCTAGCCAAGGAAAGAGGCACAACTCGGGAAGAGCTTCCAAAGCACACAACGCTTTGCTCATGAGCAGTTTCACTAGTGCAAGAGGCTTGACCTGGGGGCTCGGCAAGTTCAATCCTGTAGCAATGCCTTTCATCAACCTCGTGTAGAGCGGCAAGTTCTCTAGAAGCTACATGGGGGCTTAGCCCGCTAACCGTCACATTGCAGCAGACGTCATCCTACCAAGCACCATCCCGACAATAGAGCCCAAGCAATCAAAAAGCTAACCATCGAGCCCTGTAGCGATGTCGTGGCCTACCGGTTCTAGGTGAAGGATGAAGTCCCCAGAGCGTCGAGCCCATAGGCCAGAACACCAACAAGGAACCTCAATGATCCCCCAGAGTGGTGTGCATAAGCTGTACTCTTGGGACGGTCCCAAGGGCGTAGCTCACCATCTAACTCAAGCATTGTCGATGATTCCATACTGAATCTAGGTGAGTCTTGCATGCATCATATGGATTGCTTGAACCATGCCTTAATTAATAAAATCGTTATTTTCTTTGCTTAGCTGACTCATGCAAGAACTTGCATAATATCACATAACATTAAATATCCTAAACTGCCCCAAAGTCGAGTGATCTCTCGTTCACTTGTAGCTCAACCTATGAATAGTCAAAGAACCTTGGTCCCACTACCAAGCGGCCCATGTGCGGTCGAAATTTGAACCTCAATCCCACTACCGAGTAACCCATATGTAGTCAAAATTTGAACCTTGGTCTCGTTATCGAGTGGCCCATACGTGGTTGAATCTGGAACCTCGGTCCCGCTACCGAGTAGCCCACTTACGGTCTAACACAAAACCTTAGGAGGCATTATAGCATACATGTGACAACTTCCTTCTACAGGAATGGTCACTATTAGTCAACAAAGGTCAACATACTAGGACCAGATGCACAAAGCTACAACATCCTCTAATAGGATCGAATGCCAAATGGTATATGTGGATGATGGCCTAGACTTTGCCAGAGCTCAACGGTTGTGGCCATGAAACCCAGTCTGCCCTAGTGAGGCTTACCAAAACTTATGCCATGACTTCCCCTCACAAGAAAGAGCATAAATGGGTGAACATGTTTGGCCAAAGCTTGGCAATGATGGCAATAGCACCTAGCCGACAAGGATTTCCCTGTGCCATGACCTCCTCACGGCAGGAGCTAGTGCAACTGAACTAATACATCCGTCTAAGTTTGACGGAAATGGCAATGATGGTCAGTCAGCGAAATGGAGTCCATACAATACAAAAATAAATCGACATAATGGGAGATATCAACAACAATGGTTAGAGCAATCTAGTTGATTCCTTAAAGATCCCAAAAAGTACAATCCCAGCGTTAAGTGCCTACAACAAGTACAAAAAAACTACCTATGTCTACTATGTAGGTGACATCCTAGGGGTGTGGACCCTTAGTCCGTGTGGTACAGCCCTTGAACTTCTCCTAGTAGTGCATTGAATTGAGGCTCCCCCCTAAGTCAGGCATTCTCATTCTAAGATCAACGAGTTCTCGCCATACCCTTCAGAATTTGTCCTCAAGTGAGACGATCAGATCCAGAGCTTAGGCATTGGCTTCTAAGAGCTCTTAGTATCTCACCTCTAACTTGAACAATGCCCGGTGAAGGTAGGCATCCCGCTCTTCACCCCACAGAGCCTCGATAGCAGTGCTCATCTGGCACCCCAAATTATCTAGCGTGGTTGGATCCGTGTGCTCTTAGGGCAGCCATCGAATTTCGATGTCCTTCCAATGTAGCGCCCTCTTAGCCACATAGAGTTCTTCCTGCACCTACTAGACAATGGACAATGGTTAGTTGAGAGTAGCAATAGGAACGCATGATGATTTCAAAGGAAAGGAACTTGTGGCATAGTACCTCATAGCAGGAAGGCCCTCCATTGCGTAACGGGCCAGAAGATTCCTCAGCTCCAGTAGGAACCGGCGGAGAGCATAGGTGTGGTGCATCCAGAGGAAGAGACGTCTCAAGGCCTGGAGAATGGTCGAGGCTACTAAAGATACCACGAAGCCCACACACTGACTCTTCTGGGCAAGATGCCCCCTTAGCAGCCCCCTCAGCCTCTAGTCCATCCCTGGATGCATCCTCTTTTGCTCGGGCCCTTCTAGCACCTACCTCAGCAAGCGTGGTGGGAGAAGCAGACGCAGGCCCCTCTAAAAAAGAAGCCACAAAGAACGGGGTTCTCCCTCCTGACATAACTGCGGTGCCGAGAGGCTCAACCGACCCGCCGGTGGGAAAAACCCCTGCTCCACCAACAAAGCCAACCGAGGACTCCTCCTCCTCGGATTCATTAGTCAAATTGTCAAGGCCCAGGTCATCTAAGGACAACTGATCTAGGCCAGGTGTGACGGATCACGTCCTAAAATTCGTCATTAACCTTATTCATAATGTATTACCTTTCATTCATCAATATTGCTAGTTATAATTAAAGGGGATGTGAGCTTTTTTTGTAATTATTTTAACTTATCGGTACATAAATGATAATTTCAATATACACAGGATCTGAATATTTCAGCACACCCTCGGTGGTTCTGACATCCGTCCAACAATTATGTGATGTCAGCTTCATGATAAGGAAAGATGCCAACTAAATCAATGATATACAATTTGTGGAAGCAGTAAACACTTACAACATTTGGCTATTTGATACAGAATCGTCATTAAGATATATGATCATTTATACAATTGTCAAAATTAGTGAAAACTTTACATCATATCTTATCTATTGTCAACCACAAAATAAAACTAAATACAATACATACTATCCCAAAAATATAAGTCAACAAAATATTATCTCCAGGGATATGTACTAAATTCTTCAATTCTCACTTCTGCTCAACAAGCAAGGACACATGCGAGTCATCTAAAGGGTTAAAAAATAATAAGAAAGTGAGCCAAATACTCAGTAAGGTATAATATATAGCAAATATTATACATTCGTTTCATTTAAAACATAATAGCATGGATAGAGATCATCATGGAATATAATAACTTAAAACATGGTCAGATTACTTATGTAAATTTTTTTCTAATTTCTTATCTTGATCTTTTCTTATTCTTTCTTTCAAACCATACTAAAAATTGTCTTTTCTTATTTTTCTATGGGGATCAGGGTTAATAGGCATTACTAACTAAAGGAGTGATCGATAGAAATTTGGATTGTATTCAGTCCACACAATCAAAGGCCTAACCTCGTTTTACACCCCAAGGTGGGTAGTATATACCTTTATACCCAGTAGATGGGACCAAAATTGTATGGTAATACTTATCAAATAATGATTTTTCACTATAATATATTAAGACATGTCAAAATATACTATTTATTGATCAATCATTGGTCCAATTTCTTACTTTTTTTAAAATTTCTTATGAAAACTCTACATTTGTTCTTGATACTTATTTTCAATTTTCTTTACTTTGGAAGAAAATAATCTTTTTCTGAATTTTTTTCATTTTAGAAGAAAATAATCATATTTCGTAATATTGTGTAGAGCTTCCATTTTAACTTCCATAAATAGGGCAGAAACTTAGCATTTAAATATTAAAAATGCAGTAAAATATCAAAGTCTTATAACATATTCATATCCTGAAATTTCAGATGCATTATATTCTTAAAACAATTTATGCATATGTTAAAAATCAAAATTAGTATATAATGCATTTGACTGATTTAATTGCCAGTTTGATAGTTGTTTCAATAGCTGGTTCGATTTACTTTCTTCAAACTAAAAATTTAAGATTAACACATAATGCTTGATCGGTTTATGCTTGGTTCAGGGCTAGTTTGAGCCGGTTTCATGAATTTTCATAAGCTAAAAATTTCAACATGCTTAGGTCGATTCAATCATTAGTTTGGGGTCTAGTTTAGTGATCGGTTCAGGTCTAATTTTTTAGGTTGACACTTCAACATTATCACATAATACCTTGGGTTCATTTCACTATCGATTCAGTTAATTTAGAGGCCGGTTCAGTGGTTGAAACATCAGCATCAGCATGGATGCAATTCAGCCAATTCTATTGCTGTTTAGAGGCCCAATTTAGTGGCTGGTTCAGGGTATATTTGGCAACTAGTTCACAGGTTGACAATTTAGTCTTAGTACTTGAAGACTTGGCCGGTTTGACTATTGGTTCATCTGGTTCAGGCCAGTTCACTCCATTTTTCCTAGGCTGCCAAGTTCACCATCAGCGTGGATGCTGAGATCGGTTCTGTTACTGATTTGGGGCCCGGTTCAATGGCCGGTTCAAGCCTAATTTTATAGGTTGACACTTCAATATTATCTCAAGACACTTAGGCTAATATGGTTGCCAGTTCAGTTGGTTTTGGGTCCAATTCAACGTATTTTCATGGGCTGAAATTTCAATATTAGCATCCTTGTTGTCTGCTGGGTCTGTTGCTGAATTAAGATCTGGTTTAGTGACCGGTTCAGGTTTAGATTTTTGCGTTGACTCTTTAACATCACCACAAGATACTTAGGCTAATATGGCTGCCAGTTCAGTTGATTTAAGGTTCAATCTAGGCTCGGTTCAGGGGCTGCAAATTCAGCATCAACATAGATACAGTTAGCCGATTCAAGTTGCTGTTTAGGGGCCAAGTTCAATGACATATTTGGGTCCAAATTTACGAGTTGACCCTTCAACATCATCTCAATACACCTAGGATAATATGGCTGCCAGTTTAACCGATTTAGGGCCTAGTTCAGGCCCAGTTTTGTAGCACAAATTCAGCATCAGCATTGATACTGTTCAGTTGATTCTGTTGCTGTTCAAGAGCACTGTTCAGGGATGGGTTTGCATCCAAATTTACGGTTTGACTGTAAGGTACGGGTTTCCAAGATATAGTAAATTCTAGTAATTAAGTTAATATAATTAAATTTAGGATGAATGGATCAGAGAAAATGAAAATTTGATCATAGTTGAAGGAAAATGGGTGCTGCACTCACTGGAGGCTCGAGTGAAGCTGGAGGCGGCAATTCCAGTAGGTGCCGCCCTCACTGGAGGCTTGACCAAAGTTGGAGGCACCAATTCCAGTGGCGATCATGACCGAAGCACGCTTGAAGTGCGCTCGAGCGTAATTTTCAATGATGGTGCGCTTGAGGTTCACTCGATTGGTACTCGAGCGCTAGTCAGATATTTTGCCCACTGACTTACTGTTTCATGATTTTTAAAGGGGAAGAAAGGAGAGAGTAGGGCACAAACGAGCAGAGTAGGAGAGGAGAAAGGAGAGGGAAAAGGAGGAAGAGAAGGGAACTCCAGCGACTTCTAACCCGATCAAAGTAAGAAAAATAGTAAATCAGGCTGAGACAAGTGTACCCTAAGTTTTGTGTGATGACCCAAGTTTCATAATATGATAATTATGGTATAATTGAATTATCAATGATCAAAGATTAGGTTTAGAATGTGAAAAATTCAGTTCAGAAGTAGAAAGAGAAAGGCCCTGTAATGTATCGATTTTCAAGATATGGTTAATATGGGTGGTAACGTTTCAGATTTCTAAAATATGATAATTCGGAGATAATTAAGTTAAAATAGGTGAATTGTGATCAAAAGGTACATGAGGAATCGGATTGAAAAGCTCAAAGATTGAGAATTGGCAAAATCAGGAACCGAAGTTGTAAATCATGGAATGTTAACTCATAAATAAGATTCTAAATTTTAAATCATGATAATTATGGCTTATTAAGGTTATATAGTTAAAATTAGGGTCAAAGGATGTGAAACATTAGGTTGAAAGGGTCAAAATAGGTCCCGGATGGCAAAAACGCGAAGCAGGCTCGCTGCAAGCCTGACCCGTGCCCGCCGTGGGCTCGAGCCCCTAGGGAGTGCCAATTCTAGTGTGCTTGCGACCAAAGTGTGCTCGCCGAGGACTCGAGCGCCAGCCTGTTTTTAAAACCGCATCGGGTTTCATTTTGCATTACTTTTTGTAGGGAAAGAGAGGGAGAGGAGAGATAGAGCTCGAAGGGGAAGAGGAAAATGGAGGAATCTAAAGCTCCTGAGTCCAAATCCATCTGAGAGCTAGTTAGAATGGTGATAGATTGAATTGAGGCAAGTACACTCATACTCTTCTCTTTTGTTTACGTGCACTTTTGTCTTGTTTTCTTCAGGTATCCTCGTTCCGATACCCGGTTAGATTTATATTTTGTGATTCTCAAGACCTAAACATTCATATATGTTAATTTGGAGTCCAAATTTGTAGTTTAGGTAAGATCTCGGATAATGGAAACCCTAACCCTCATGCCCAAGCCTAAAACCTATGAATTTTTGGGGCTTTAGCTTAATTTGGGACTAGACTACGGTTACCCATGACTTGGGCATGTAATTTTATCAATTGGGTATTCGAATTTGTGATTTGAGGTGAAAATTCATTCGCAAAGCCCCTATCCCGCGCCAGGACACTATTTAAGCTTCGATTTGGGATTTAATGTATAAATTGACTTGGGATTATAGTTACCTATGCCTTGAGTTCGATAATTTACCTGTTGAATGTCCAAAATTTTAAGAATTAATTGATATGTGTAATCCGTGCACTATTTACATACACTGTTCATGGGTACTGTTCATCCGGGGACTTCAAACGATATTTTGCATAATTTTCAATGTTTAGTTGCTAATCAAATGATATGTATGTTTGTATAAGTCCAATCGAATAATTCAAAAGTTTTGATACATGCGTTTTTGAAAGAAATCCGCGTCCAAAAGCTCTCGAAGTTAATCTGCTCTTCGATGGTAAGAATTCTAAATCTTCTCTGTGCATATGATATCTGTATGTAAGTTAAGTAAATCAGCAAGTAAGATAATAAGGATATGAATAATTGGAGGAAAGTTCCACATTTGGGATTCTAATAGTTTTGATCTCTAAGATGGAGATATTTGAGATAAGTTATATTTGTAAAATAAGTTTGGTAGACCCTCCCTCAAAAGAATAAGTAATTATGAAATTAAGATCCGAATTCAAGTTTTGATGGGTAATGTCCCCAGGCATATTACTAGATGATAGTGGAGATTCAAGGATTTGTCTTGGCCACATGTTATAGTGGGAGATAGTATAGTCATACCTTAGGACGTTATAGTGGTAATCGATGATAGTTCTATTTCTGAATGTGGAAAGATTGTAGGGGAGAGCCACAACTTCTGAACTTTGGCTTTTGATTATATGGAGTAAATACAATCTGTTCTTGATTTTTTGCTCCTTTGGCTGGTGAGGTCTACTAGCTCAGGTTTATAAAGATGAATCATTATGCTCAATCTATATCCTAAAGAAAAAAAGAACAAGAAAGAAGTAAATTGCTTCCCAAGCATGTCTATTCTAGTTTCATTTATGCATATCTTCCATATTGATATATCTTTCTTCTATTTAGTTCTGTTATCATTGTTCAGTGCTTTGTTATAATGTACTTGTTGGGCTGTTAACTCACTCTTACTTCTTCTTCCTTCTAGATGAAAGCCACAAACTGACACCCAATTAGATAGAGTAAGGAGAGAGTTTCACTAAGGAGATTGCAGGACTACAAGGATTTAGAGTTTTGAATATAATTATTGTGATGAAATGTAAAGAGCTAAGTTAGTGCAGTGTTGTGTATTAATTGCGTTATAGTATGTTGTTTATTATTATTGTTTAATGTTATGATTCCGCGGGTTATGTATGGATTTAGTTTTGCTTCCGTATTTATTTGATTATGGATTTGATTAGGCCTAGATGGTATATCTCTTAGATCCAATATAATAGTAGAGATACTATGTTGGAGCTAAGGATAATATGGCATTTATGGATCCTATATATGTATTGTGCTGAATGTTGAAGTTTGAGGATTTATATGCATATACAGGCTTTAATTAAGCAATTATATAAATAGTTTTTGGTCCAATTACAAAAAAAACTCTGCCAAAATTTCTACAAAATTCAATGTTTTAAAATTTTGGATATTAGTTTTGTTTGTTTATTGACAGAGATTATTAGAAGAAAATAATCGATTCCGTCACACTCTGTCTTTCCTTGTTATTACTTTTTGTTATCTCCTTTCAGGTATTATTACTCTAATACCCTTGCCTCTAAAATTTACTATGTAATATCGCATGTTTTCTAGTTCTCTTATAATTTTATGAATAAATTACATGTTTAAGTATGGATATTATGATTTATGAGTTCAATTTTACTATTTAACGTATGTTCCATGTCCGAATTTTGTTCCGACGTTTCTCTCAAGCCTAAGCTCGAAAATGAAGGTATAATTTTTGTAAATTTTGAGTTATGGGGGTGAAAATATTATTTGATGAATTATTCAAGCTTACCGGATAATTTTATCTAAAATATTGCTAAAAGATATGTTATTTAAAATTATTGAGAACTCTAAGGCTATCTGAAGATTTAGTTATGTAAAGTTGAAGTGGCCTTTAAAAAATGTGGAACTAAGGCTAAGAAATAAGAATTAGAATTTCCTAAATTAAGTTAAAATCAGTAAAAAATTTGACCAAGGATTGTTATTTAGCAGGTAATATTCTCTAGCATGCTTTAGGCTATTACAGTGGTAATCAATGATATCTTCGTCTATAGAGTGATGTGTGGACTACTTCCTCGGGGCATTACTATGGAGGACAAGAATTAAGAACTCATGATCATCTTATACTCGGAATGTAAATAAGGAGGAACTCATGATTATTCGTCTTTTGGGATGTAAATAATGAAGAACTAAAAACCAATGCCTTTGATTGTATGGAGTGAACACAATCTATCTATGATTATTCACTCCCTTAGCTGGTAGGGCTTACTATCCCTGGTCCCTCAAGATAATAAAAATTATCCTAAAAGACGAGTATGTTTTGTATTGTTTTATAATTTTTAGCATATTTTTCAGACTAAGATAAAATTAGCAAAAATAAGATTTTGTCCTCAAGTTTATATTCATACATCATATCATGCTTTTGTATTATCTATGTATATATTTGGCTCCTAATCCCTTCGATGTATCTCTTTATATATATGTGTGTGTGTTTTATATGAAAAATTTACATGTCCTTGTTATTATAGTACATTGTTGAGCAATTGGCTCACCCATTACTGTTTTTGTCTACCCTTTCTAAGATAAAACCGATGAGTTGATACCTAATGAGAAAGAGTAAAGATAGGGAGTAGCTAAAAGAAGATTGCTGGACCTCGGAGAATTGGAATTTTGGATGTGTTTGATGTAAAGTGAATGTATATCACTAATATTTTGATAAATATTGTGTATTAAAATGGCATATTGCATACTATTATGGCATAGTATGCTTTCGGAGGTTGTTTATGGATATAGTTATGCTTTCACAAGTCTGATGTTGGGATTTATACAGGTTCCTAGATAGCATCTCTTATTATATCCAATGTGGTAGTTGAGATTACTATGTTGGAGTCATGGATGTAATGGCATTTGATTTTGATCCTATATATGTGTTGTGATTGAATTTTGAAATCTATCTATTTATATGTCTTGCACAAGATTTATTATTCAGGTTATATGTATAGATATTGTCCAATTTATGGGAGATTCTGTCTAATTTTCTACAAAAATTAATATATTTATAGATAATAGTGTATTAGTTTGATTTAATTAAGCATGCATGATTATTGACGGAGGTCATTAGAGGATTATGACCCGTTCCGTCACATTGACCCTTCAACATCACCTCAAGGTACTTAGGATAATATGGCTTCCAGTTCAAGCTATTTAGATCCCGATTCAGGCACGATTCAGTAGCTGCAAATTTAGCATCAGCATGGATACTGTTTAGTTGATTCTGTTACAATTTAAGAGCCCGGTTCAGTAACCGGTTCAAAGTATTTTTGACAGTCAATTTACAAGTTGACATTTCAGTCTTAGCATTTGAGGGTTTGGTCGATTTGGTTGCTAGTTCAGCCGGTTTGGGGCCCAATTCGGTTTATTTTTTTCAAACTGCCAAGTTCAGCATCAGCATCAGCATGGATGCAGGGGTTGATTCTGTTGCTTATTTGAGAATCCGGTTTAGTGGTCAGTTCAACCCATTTTCATGGGCCGAATTTTTACAATATCAGTAAGTGGCTTAGCTAGTTGGTTACTAATTTTGGGCCGATTTGGTGTCTATATATTGGCTGGTGTAACTGATTTTCAGTAACTAGTCCAGACTAGGTGCTGGAAATCAGATTGCCATTTAGTGGCTCAACAGTCTACTTATCCACTTCAAAACTGGTTTTTATTTATTTTGAGGTGATGATACATAGTGATAATATAGTAGAATGAGGAATTTAAGCATTGGTTTAACAATACTTGAAGAAATTAGTAAAAATTTACAACAAAAGAAAGAGAGGCTAAAGAGTGCACTTGCCCAATTTTAGCTAAGGACTGTGACTATTGATTTTTCTCCTCCTCCTTTCTGTCTTTCTATTCTTCCTTTTGCTTTCCTTCACATTTCCTTTCCTCCCTTACTACCTCACGTATCCCTTATATAATTTGGGCTAGAATTTGTTGAGTCATCTTACTTTAATGAAGTTCTTGCCAGCTTACCAATATTAAATTGGTGTCCCAAAAATATAGCTAATTCATTCCCTAACTTGCTGAACTATCTTTTAAAATTTTGCTGAGTTATAATTCTTTGGTAATGGCCTTAGGAAGCTGCCATATGGCTGCTAAATTTTGTTGAATTTCATCGACTTTTCTTAGACTTCTGGTGATGTATGCTGATATCAGCTTGGGTGCTGAATTACTGCTATCGTGATGCATTTGGCTACTAAATTCTTGCTAAATTTTTGAAAATTCAGCTGTCGTGTGTGTGTTAAACTCTGGTGCCATGTGTGGATGGTATTCCTACTAAATTATTGGAAATTAAACTGAATTATTGGAAATTGGCTGAGGGGTAATGCTACCCTACTACTGCCCGTGTGATGCAGCTACTACCCCTCAGGTTGTCCACTTAAATTTAATTACCACTCATGCTATATCACTTGGTCTCTTGAAATATGCTAATATGTCAGCTGCTGCTGCCTGGGCTGTCATTTAGTCCATCGAATTTAATTCGGTTGCTAACCAATTAAAAATTCAACAATCGAGCTAGCTTCTTATCACCCAAAATTAATTCGATTGCTAATCGATTAAAAATTCAACAACCAAGTTGTCTTCCTATCATTTACGCCATCTTTTTATCAACCAGAATTAAGTTAGTTGCTAACCGAGTTCATCAATTAATTTTTGTACTGCTGTTGCATCTTGGAGTAAGCCTTCCAGCTTTTGGTTTTTTACCATTCATTAGTTTGAGTTTTACTAACTTAGCTATCTTAATTATGATTCGCATGATTGTGAATCTCAAACCTTACACTAGGCCCCATAGATGGCCCACCTACGACCAAAAGAGATGCCCTCGCACATGTTGCATTAATCCTCCGACAATCCTTAGATAAGGTAGGTGGTGGAGGAGCCACTCCCTCAGAAGCCTGTTCAAGAGAGTCTTGGAAGAACAGTGCTCTACACCTTCCCTTGAGTTGGCGAGCCCACATGGGAAAGGTGCCAACCTTCCTCTAATGAAATCTCACTAGGCTCTCCCTCTAGGGCACCTTGGGAGACCTAATCTCCCATACGACGTGGAGCATCAAGGTGATCCTCGACCAGCGCCGTCAGGGGTCACCCCATCTACGCCTCATGCGGCAAGAGGTCACTAGCGTAGTAGCTATTGACCCTGTCCTAGTTATTTGAGACCCTGTAGTCGGCGCCAACCACCAAGAAAAAGAAGTGCGTCTTCCAACCCTTTGTTGAACTTGGGCTTCACCCACAAAGCTCAAATCTCACTCGGGGGATGAAGGAGACCCAATCACCCTCTTGTTCAATTCGAATGAGCACCTTCAAAGCCCAGGCATCCAGAGTAAGTCTACTTGCAAGAAAGAAGGCACACAAAGTCACCTAATCCAAACGACATTCGAATTGAGATGGGCCACAGGGATCTCCAGTGCCCTTAGGATCTCACTCCGCTCCCTCGCAAGCAGAACGAAGAGACCAACTCGCCGATGCTCCTTGTAAATGGTTATGAACCTAGGAGGAAGGGAGCAAGCCATATTCATTGTGCTAGACTCAGCGTAGGAAATGAAACTCGAAATGTGATATCTGCTGCATAGATATTTCATATCTTTGCCGGCCAAAACTAACAAGATACCGATGACGCCTTGGGATGCCATTTGAAAACCACGCAAGTCCACAAGGAGAATGGTGGACTTGGTAGAGATATTTTGAAAGTAGAGAAGATGCAACAATAGCTCAAGAGTTAGCGCTTAAATAGCCAGCGCCTCAACCAGCAACGGCGTCGTTTGAGAGATATCAGAGGGGTTGCATCCCCATAACAGCTGCAACACGTGCCCTTCACCGTGTGGTGTAGTGGTGCATCTCTTCCGTAACCTCATTAAGGGGGTCAACATGTCGCCTCCCCGCTAAGTCTACTAACAGCTACCAGATCAGATGTTTTAAGTGGTAAGGCAACAGCAAGGTGTAGGTAATGATGACCTGAGGCCCCACTCTTCTAAAAATGCAAACTGGTGGCACACCCTCTTAGCAGACTTGAGGTTGATCCGACTGGCTCGCATCCTGACCTAGCATCCGGGGTTTGAATAATTTCGGTTACATGCATCATAAAAAAAATTGCGGTCCTTTGCATGTTTGAGAACTTCGGACCTCTGTGGATAACGATGCTCTTTCGACTTTAGATTTTTGGAAGATCATGATTTACAGATATGGAGTTTGACGGCCGAGAGCAGCAAGCCTAAAATGTAGTCGTTATTTGAGATTTGTTGGTTAAGAGTTACGGACCTTAAATATAGCATTTTAGTTGATCAAGACTACAGACCTTAAATGTAACATTTGATGATATATGATATGGGATATGACAGCCGAGAGTTGAGGACCTAAAATGTAGCCGTTATTTGAGATTTATTGGTCAAGAGTTACAGATCTAAATGTAGCTGTTTTAATTGGTCAAGAGTTACGGACATTAAATGTAACATGTTTTCAGCATTTGGTCTTGAATTGGCATATGTTTTGGAATCCATTCGCATGAAAATGATTTCAACTCATGTTTTTATGATCTCACACAAATGACTTCGGTTCATGTATTAAGTTTTCATGAGATGGACCTTGGCCCATGCTTTATGTTCAATTTGCATTCTGTTCTCACCCTGATTTCTTTTTAAAGTCTTGTATTTATGTATATGGGTACCTTGCTGGGCATCTGCTCACTCTTTTGTTGTTTTCTTACTTTTAGAGGAACAAGTAATTATGTCAGACGAGAAAGCTTAGAACAAAGCTGAATGGATTAGAATAAAGAAAATGATTGATTCGGACTTATGAAGCAATAAAGACCGATCTCGATGTAATTTTTCTCTGGTTATTTTGAAAAATTTTATAAAACGATTCAGCTGTAGAATTTAATGGATATTAGTATGCTTTCGTATTATTTTATGATTTGAGCAATTTTGGTTCCTAGTGGCATATCATGTGTCTCGGCTGACTGACCTAGATCCATTGCCGGTTAGGAGGTGATCGACCAAGATGAGGCTGGACAAGTTGAGGCCATCCGACCAATTGCGATCCTGTGCGTATAAAAAGAAAGAAAGTTTTTTTATGTTTCAAATTTAATTGGTTTTATGTCAAAACTTAAGACGGAGACGTTAAGTATGATTCTTACGGAGGTTATATGAGGAAAAAAATATAGCCGGACCATCACATCATAATTCAATTGACTGAATCAAGAAATCAATCGGCAATCAAGTAGAATAAAATAAATCAAGTATGAAATATAAATTTTAGTATTCATTTTTCTGCATATACAAGGCTTGATGTTTTATTATATTTGAATATTTATCTACTATGTTAAGCTATATGCATGAAAGGTTAGTGGAAACTTTATAATAGTATGAAGAAGTTCAGTTATTTTCTTCCAGAGGGAAGAAAATTAAGAAGAATAAGTGTAAAGCTTCTAGAAGAAGTTTTGCAAGTAAATGTGAAAACTGGTCCAAGGATCATCTCTAAGGGTAATATTCCTTGACATGCCTTAGGATATTAAAGTAAGAAGTCAAAGATGGCTTTTGGTCCCGTCTACTAAGATAATATATAGTACCACCCATCTCGGGATGTAAAAGGAGGTTAATCCTTAGATTGTGTGGACTATCACAATCCACCCACTTCGTGGTGCTGTACAAGGTTAGGCCTTAGTTTATAGGACTAACACAATTCTTTTTCAATTTGTCTGCTTCTTTAGCTAGTAGGGCCTACTAACTTTGGTCTCTTAAGATAATGAAGTTTAAAATAAGAATTAATGTAAAGATAAGGTAAAGAAAGATAAATAAATTGAATTTTTATATCCGATTTTTATTCCTTATGATAATGTAATTTTAGTATAAATGTACATATCTTTCTATATTATTTACTTTACTGAGTATTTGGCTCACTCCCTTACAATTTTACTTGTTTTAGATGGTTCACAGGAGGTGATGCTTGATGATTAGGAGTAATTATGGAAGTCTTAGTTTTATTTATATTTTGTGATGTTTTAGAAAATATGTAAATTACCGTGCTTAGTATGAGAATGTACTTGGTAAAGTTATAAAGTTAAATGTTATGACATGATGTTTTGATGATCTTAGAATTGTTTCCGCAACTTATGTCAATAAATATATGCTTTTGCTAGTTGAATGAAAATGAATGTTTGGATTTTAGCAGGCATCTTCCTGAGCAAGACTGATATCGTATTCCTGTAATACGATGTCAGAGCCACTGGGAGTATGGTTATTGTTTGAATCCTAGGTATAATTAAGTTCATTTATCATTAAATAATGATAATTATGAAAATAAGGATATGGGACGTCACCGATAGTATTAGAGAATTTTTAGGAGATGCCTTATGATGATTGATCATAATGCGGAAGCCTAGGATTTGTCTAGAATAGTTAGCTAGAGTTATGTTTTAACTATTGATCCTTGGTTAAAATCTTAAATTGTATTCTGTGTGGAAACACTAACTTGTCCCTCAATATCTGATTAATAGGATTTGCGAGATGGCAAGTCAGAGGAGGAACACTCGAGCTGGTGTTGGTATTCAACCTGATAAAGAAGTAGAATATCTAAATCTGCTTGGAAGAATGGCTGATGTAATGGAAACTCTGGCACAACGAAATATGGTACCAGCCCCGGCCCTTGTAGTAGCTCTAACAAATTCGAGGATGTTAGCTTATGATCGATTTAATCATGAGTGAGTTCTTGAATTTATGGGAGAATCGGATCCAGTCAAAGCAAATACCTAGATTCGATGACACAAAAAGGTCTTCGTGGTCATCCATTGTCCTGAAGAGGACACAGTGACCTTTGCTGCATACAAGTCGTAAGGAGAAGCCGACCATTGGTGGGCTATACAAAAGAGGGCCTTAGGGGTGTCTGAAGACGAGATCTCCCGGCAGATATTTGAAGATACATTTATAGAGAAGTACTTTCTAACAAGCCTCCGTGAATAAGAAGAAGAAGAATTTGTGAGGCTGAGATAAGAGACCAACACACTAGTGGAGTATGACACAAAATTTACCAAATTATCTCGATATGCTCCTTATTTGGTCGACAATGAGATTAGAAAGGCTAGGAAATTTCAGCAATGATTAAAGGACGAAATCTAGAAGTAGCTCATGATGTTGAAGCTGCAAAGTTATAGAGATGTATTAGATCGAGCACTCCTGCATGAGAAGGAGCTAGAGAGGGAGGAGTTTTTCAAAAGAATGAGCACTGGTCGTAGTGGTCCAAGTACAGAACCCGACACAGCAGCAGAAGGGACTGCCAAAAAAGCAAGAATGGCGGACAAAGGAAAGGGCAGCACTGTTGTTCAAACAGCACCGTAGCAGGAGGCAACTATACCCCCATGCTCTCAATGCGAGAAACAACACCCAGGGAAGCCATATTACAAATCGACAGGAGCCTGCTTTAACTGTGGGCAAACGACCCACTTGATTGAGAATTGTCCCTTCCCTAAGATGGAGATGAAGAAGCCTTCTGTGCAAGGTAAGATTTTTGCAGTAACAACACAGGAGGTAAAAGCATCACCGAACATGGTGGAAGGTGCTCTCCTTATTTGCAATGTTTCAGCTCATGTATTATTTGATTTAGGGTTTGCACATACATTTGTCTCTCCTAAATTTGTATGCCACCTTAAATCGCCCCTAAAAATTCTTGACTTCTCTTTGGTTGTATCAACACCGACGGGCTCATCCATGATTACAGATATAATGTATTTGGGATGTGCAGTTCGCGTAAATGAGTTACAATTGATGATGAACTTAATTTTATTAGAGATTGGCAATTTTGATGTAATTCTAGGTATGGATTGGTTAGCTAGCTACCATGCCAGCATTCATTGCTTCCACAATTCGAGATGTGAGGCATTACACATTTAGGGAGTAAGGTGAAAAGAGTTGCCCTATTTAATTTCAGCACTCCATGCTCAACATCTGATAAAAAGTGGGTGTCGAGTATATTTTGCCTATGTTAGTACAAATGAAAGCCATGATGTAATGGCCAAAGATATACGAGTGGTGTGCGAATTTGAAGATGTCTTTCCGAAGAAGTTGCCTGGTTTGCCACCACACAGAGATATTGAGTTCAAAATTGAGATTATACCGGGATTGGATCCTATCTCAAAGAAGCTATATGGAATGGCACCTACAGAGTTGAAAGAGTTAAAGCAATAGCTGCAGGAATTGCTGGAAAGAGGCATTATTAGACTCAGTGTGTCTCTTTGAGACGCAACGATTTTATTTGTGAAGAAGAAAGATAGAACCTTGCGGCTATATATCGACTATCGTGAGCTAAATAAAATCACAATTAAAAATAAATACCCGTTGCTGCGAATTGACAACTTTTTTGACCAATTGCAAGAAACTCAGGTATTCTTCAAGATTGATCTTCATTCCGGTATCATCAATTAAGGCTTAAACAGGAGGATGTGCAAAGAACTGCTTTTCGAACAAGGTACGGCCATTACAAGTTTTTGGTTATGTTGTTTGGATTGACTGACGCTCCCGCAACTTTTATGGACCTGATGAATCTGGTATTCCGATCATATTTAGATAAGTTTGTGGTGGTGTTTATTGATGACATTTTAATCTATTCCAAAAGTTATGAGTATGAGACACATCTAAGAATCGTGCTTCAAACTCTTCGGGAGAAGAAGTTGTATGCTAAATTGAAGAAATTTGAGTTTTGGTTTGAATAGGTTACATTCTTGGGCCATGTTATTACCCAGGGAGGTATTTCAGTCAGTATGAAGAAGGTCGAAGCGGTTATCGGTTGGAGCCGACCTACAACGGTTACTAAAGTTTGAAGTTTCTTGGGGATGGCAAGTTACTACTGCAGATTCGTGGAGAATTTCTCAATAATTGCTATGCCTCTTACCTAGCTGACAAAGAACAAAGTTATATTTAGCTGGATAAAGAAATGTGAGCAAAGCTTCCAAGAATTGAAGAAGTGGCTAACATTTGCTCTAATTTTGGCAATTCTGGAGGGAACGGGCAGATTCGTAGTCTATTGTGATGCCTCCAAGACTGAGTTAGGCTGTGTTCTAATGTAGCACGGGAAGGCCATAGCCTATGGGTCAAAGCAGCTAAAGGTTTATGAAAAAAATTATCCAACTCATAACTTGGAGGTAGCAGCAGTCATGTTTGCATTAAAAAATTTGGGGCACTATCTTTATGGGGAGAAGTTCCTAGTATATTTAGACCATAAAAGTCTAAATTACTTATTTTCATAGATGGAACTAAACAGGAGGTAGAGACGACGGGTCGATTTCTTAAAGGATTACGACTATGTGATCCAGTATCAACCAGGAAAGGCTAATGCGGTAGCTAATACTTCGAGTCATCAGGCGTGCTTTATAGCAAGATTGTGAATTAAGGAGATGGAGATGCTCGAGAATATGAAGCAATGTGACATCCAGTGGTATGTGAAAGGCAACCGAATGATGTTGGCATACTTTCAGATTTAGCCTGAGATATTAAATAAGATAAAGGAGGAGCAAGCAAACGATCCATTTCTGATGATTGTTGTTGGAGATTTGAATAGAGATTCCAGAGTTGATTTCAACATTCGTATTGATGGAGTCTAAGATTCTGAGATCGAATGTGTGTACTTGATAATATGGAGTTGAAAGAAGAAATCTTAAAAGAGGCTCATCACTCTAGGTATACCATTCATCCTGAAATCAATAAGATGCACAAGGATTTAGAAAAGATATTCTGGTAGAGAAACATGAAAAAGGAGATCGTGGCTTTTGTTGGTAGATGCCTCATATGCCGGTAGATAAACGCTGAGCAGAAGAAGCCCTTTGGCTTGCTATAGCCGCTATTAATTCATAACTGGAAATGGGAGGAAATAACGATGACTTTTTTGTCAGGCTTGCCAAGAGGCCCTAGAAATCACAATACTATCTAGGTTATTATTGATCGAATGACCAAATCAGCTTATTTCTTGGCAATTCAAACGACATACTCCCATGATCAATTGGCACAGTTGTACATGAATGAGATTATCAGACTCCATAGAGTGCCAGCATCAATTGTATTAGACTGAGATCCCAGATTTGTTTCCAAATTTTGGGAAAGTTTGCATTAAGAATTAGAAACGTACCTGAAGTTTAGTATAGTATATCATTCCCAGACGGATAGACAATCAGAATGCGCTATTCAAATTTTGAGGATATGCTAAGGGCCGCAATGCTAGAAATGAAGGATAACTGGGATAACCATCGAGCCTTGGCAGTATTCGCTTACAACAATAATTATCAGGCTAGTATTGGAATGGCATTGTTTGAAATTTTATATGGGAGGAAATGACGATCTCTAATTCATTGGGAAAAACCCGGCGATAGACGACTTCTTTGTCCAGAAGTTATTCGAAAAACTTTTGACAAGATTAAAATGATCCATAAGAAACTGAAGACGGCCCAAAGTAAGAAAAAGAGTTATGCGAATTGAAGGAGTTCATACTTGCACTTTGCAGTTGGTGATCACATCCTTTTGAAGGTATCACCATCGAAGGGGATGACTCATTTTGGACTAAAAAGCAAGCTGAAACCAAGATTCAACGATCCTTTTGAGATCTTGGAGAAAATCAAGGAAGTGGCTTGCCGTTTGGCATTGCCACCTAATTTTTTAGAAGTGCACAATGTATTTCATATATTGATACTCTAAAAATATGTGCACAACCCGACTCATGTTATTGCCTACGAGCCTCTGGCAATTGAAGAGGACCTGTCATGTGTCGAAGAACCAGTGCAAATTTTGGATCGAAAGAACCAAGTACTTTGGACGAAAACTATTCCCTTAGTAAAAGTCTTATGGTGAAATCACTCATAGGAAGAAGCTACTTGGGAATGCGAAGATGAGATCTGCAACAGATATCCTCTTTTACTTCCTTAAGGTATGTAACTTTTCTCAAATTTTGAGGATGAAATTTTTGTAAGAGGGGTAGGATTGTAAGGACCCGATTTTCATGCTAAACCTAGGGAGCCAAAAGCTTATCTCTGGATGCAACGTTGGACCAATATTAAATCTGGGTTATAATGGAATTGACTCAAGATGGCCCAATGTTAGCTCGGTTGCTAAAATTTTAACTGATTAACAACCGAATTAAATTCGATAGGCAAAGAAGCAATCCGACAAGTAGTGATACCACCCGGGCAACATAATTATATTAGAAAATTAAGCAAAATGGCAGCTTATTTATTTATTTAGGCTCGGGCAGCAAGGGTAGCATATATGGGTGAATTAAGTAAAGTGGCAACTTACTTATTCTCTTCTTAGGGTCGGGCATCAGCAGCCACCGCAAGAGCAATGCATCAACAAGGGGGCACTATATATATATATATGATGTATCATGGATCCAAATTTCGAACAAATTCTAGTCAAATTGATCGTCTGAGTACGGCTCCGTCCACTGAGTCTGGATCCCGCACACCATAATTATGAACAAGAGGTCAGGTGATGGCGGGAGGTTGTCTCACCGAAAATACTCCGATGTTTAAATGAGCAAACAGCCTTCAAATTAAGAAGGTGTAAGTAAAGGATGTAAGAAAAATGCAGAGAGTGTTTGTGATAGAAGAGTGCTCTCGTTGGGAGAGGCTTTAGTAGCTCGTGAGGAGCGTTGGCTTTAAGAACTATGTTGGATGAGAACGTAGTGGCAAAGAGAGAGAGCATTTGTATTCTGAAAGCATATAAGATTTTCAATAGAGTGCTTTTTGTGGGAAAATGAGAGCGTGCCTTGGAGTGGGGACTCCATAGCCTTTTATAGTTACTATGCTGGACGGCCTTCATTGTGCAGAAAGGTTTGATTCCCGCGCTCCGTTGGGATTGCTGCCTTTTCTAGCTGGGGTCTTTATGGCAGTAATGGTCATTGCCTTGATTGCTTTCTTTCTGCGTTATGTAACCTTTAGAATTTACTGTAGATAGGAGGAGGATTTTGGCGCTTTCCTTCAGGGATGCACATTGAATCTGCTGATGACCGTTACAATTGAGATTACCTTCTGTGAAAAGGATGAAATTATGGAAGAAGACCGTTTTGGTTGAGGACGGTCATGTGGGCCAAACTGAGCTTGGCCACTTAAGGTCGAGCTTTTAGACGGTCAACTGGTCCTGTTTCCAATCAACGGAAGCGTTGACCGTCTCAAGAGCAAATCGTTCACCCCGCTATTGGGCTTCTCCTGGCTAACTTACCCTCTCGTCTGGTCATCGATGGGCGTTGACTGTTAAGGCATAAATAGGCCGTTGTGGATCTGGGCCGTTTCTCCTTTTTGGGCTAGCCCATTACTAGCACACCCATCACTAGCCCCCCTTGTTGGTGGTCTTAGATTCCGACCTCTAGTGTGTTCGAGATGAGACGCGAGTGGTTGGGTTAACAGCCTGAGATGACCTGGTGACGCAATTGGTGATGACTCTTAATCTGCCGATAGTGTTGCCTGCAGTTGCTGACCGTAAAGTCAAGATCTGGAAGATTGGCTGAGAAGCGTTGACTAGATTAGTTGATTTCCTGGACAAAAATCTGGAGAACTTTTAGGGAAGTATTAACCGGATTCGTTGACCGCCTTAGCCAAAATCCAAAAACCGTTGAAAGAAGCATTGACCAGATTGGTTGACCGCTTGGGACAAAATCAGAAAATTCTAAGGAAGCGTTGATCGATTTCATTAGCCGCCTGGGCAAAAATTCAAAGAACTTGTGAAGGAAGCGTTGACCGGAGTCGTTGACCGCTTGGGCTAAAATCCGGAGAACTTCTAAGGAAGCGTTAACCGTATTCGTTGACCATCTTGGCCAGAATCCAGAGAACTGGTGAAGGAAATTGAAACGATGTACCATCATGCCGCTAGACTACCAGTCAAAAAGTTGGCCATGTGTCTGCACGCAGTGAATTTGCGATCCTAGTAATTAATGTGCCAGAGGATCTGATTCGACTGTGCCCATTCAAGAAGTGACATGTGTCGGCAATGACGGGTGCATATTTATGAGACAGTTCTCCTTCTCCGGTGTTCACATTCCTTTAAGTAGTCCGTCCATTTCGTTTCAAACTTCTCATACTTTCCTTCAACTTTTCTTCCTAAAAATTTCTAAGTGTTTCAATTCCTTCCTTCCCTTTTGTTTCCGTGGCTCCCTCTGTGATGAAAATTGCTTCTGTGCTCACAGCCAGTGAAGTTAAAGAGTTATACGTAGAGTTTAACATTCCACAAGAAATCGTTCCTGTGATGCCCAGCGAATCAGATAGGGCTTGCTTCCCTCCTGAGGGCTGCGTTATTATATACGATGCTCATCTGAGGAGTGGGTTTCGTCTCCCAATCTTCTCAGGAACTGCTTGGCATCCTCATTGCTCTTTAGGTGCCTATTATACGGTTTCATGCTAATGTCGTGCGATCTCTTTGCTCTCTATGCATCTTCGTGTGTCATCACTCTTGGATGATAACGATCGACGCTGTCAGGGTGATGTTCTGTTTCACACAGAGTGGGGACCAGATTTCTTGGACTCCTAGAGACCTTCCAGTCAACGAGGCCATCTATGACTCATTGAAGAATTGGAAGGGTCACTTCTTCTTTGTGCACGTTGCTGAGATGTGGCCCTTGTCACGGGACTAGCCTTCACCGAGATGCCAAAGAAGGCTAAAATTGCTGCCGAGGCTAAATTGTTGGAGTTGGCGAGGGAGAATGCTTTTGAGTTTAGGAGAGTCACTTGGTTTCTCGAGAGGAAGCCAAGAGAGCTCATTGGGGACCTCCCTCTCTGATCTAGAAATTTAGGACACTGCCGCCGGAGGCCTTGCGAAGGAAGAGGAAGGCCGGTGCCATGATTGGTGGTGATGCTAGTGCGCCTTCGACTGACGCTGCTTCCCACTGTCCAAAACAAAAGAGGGCCGCAATGGTGGAACCTTCTTCATTATCCTCAGAGCTAGACTATGTAGCCGCTGGACGTCTTGGAGGAGTGGGAGATCACTCAAGAGTTGAAGTGGAGCTGGCTCTAGAAGAATATGACACCATGTTGCGCACCGGAGCGAGCAATGTCATTGTTGTGGCACAGCCTGCATTGGTGGAGCAGGAACCGAAAGCCATCGCATCGGAGCCTTTAGGCAAGCCATAAGCTGAGCCGTTGGAGCTAGTAGTGGAGTCGCAAGCTGAGCTGCTGGAGCTAGCTTTTGAGTTGTGGGAGCCAGCATTAGAGCTATTTGCTGAGCCGGAGGAGCCAGCCGTTAGGAGAATCTATTGAGGCAGTGGGACTCACTATGGAGGTGCCGGAGGAGTTTGCCACCAAAGAGCCTGTTGAGGAGGTGGACCTCACAGTGGAAGCCATTGTTGAGCCTGTTCAAGAGATTTCTGTCTCTAGTCCTCCGTTGCTAGGTCCAAGGACACGGGGCCGGCGTGCAAAGTCTAGCAGGTAAACTTTCACAATTTTTCTTCTCCTTTTTCTCTCTACTACTGATACTTATCGTTTTCGTAGGGGGAGAAAATTGTGAGTGCAGTTACCAAAGGACTACACTCGCGAGACCTGGTGATCTGTGACCGGGATAAGGAGATCACCTGGTTTGAGGAGGAGATGGAGTTGCTGAGAGCGAAGCACCAGGAGGGTACAGCTGTTCTCCAATCTGTGCTATCAAGTCTGGAAGAGGAGAATGCCAGACTGAAAGAGGAGAACATCCCACAAAAAAGCTGTGCTATCAAGTTTGGAAGAGGAGAATGACAAACCGAAAGAGGAGAATGTCTGGCTGGGAGAAGAAACTGACCAAGTAGTGATGTGTATTGACCAACTCGTGGGATAGATGACATCACCGGAGAATGAGTTGACAACTCATATACACCCCCATGAGGTCTCCAATATGCTGGTGCCAACGGTTGGGGATGGGGTCAACCTTTACCGACGTATTGCACTGTTGGTTGACCCCAACTTTTCAGTGGAATATCTTATCCATCGAACTGTTCTGCCCAACATCATGAGAGCCTCGTGAGACAGTCCCGGAGTGGTCGGGGCCGCCACCTCCTTCTCTTGGGAGCTCTACACCTCTATAGATTTTGTACTCTTTACTTTTTAAAATTGTTGTAATTGTACAAATTCAATCAATAAAATGGGCGTTTTACTAATATTCTGCATCTTTGCCTTTGTTACCGTTTTTCACTTGCTTGTCGTTGTGTTGTCCGACCGACTTGGTGCATTGCACGCAAGTTGGCCTTCTGCCCTCCTTGAGACGTTTGTGGTGCTCTCTAATAGACTTAAGTCCTAGAGAAGGCATCAAGATAAATCTTGATATCGGGTCCAGCCTGTTCTACACTTGTATGTGAATAGAGGCTAGGTGGAGCTGCCCAAGTGTGAACTTGGTTGGCAAGCTTTTGGACAGAGTGCTTTTACTCCTATTGACTGTCATTGACTGACCACGCTATCTCCTTGTGTAGGAGATTGTCACGTGTACTGTTTAAGCCCCCTAAGATTTTAACCGCGAATAGGCCACTTAGATGACTAAGGTTTAATTCGACCGTTAATAGGCTGCCTGCATGACAAGGGTTTAATTATGACAGTTTAAGGGCCGCCTGGATGACCAGGGTTTAGTTACGAACGGGTAAAAATCCGTCCGACTCAGGGGCAGTCTAGGTTGTAGAACCCTGCAAACAAACACACATGCATATGGAACAAAAAGAGAAAGAAGAGACAACACAGTGCAACGGAAAAAATATTCTTTTGTAAATAATAAATTTTATGCACATTTACAAGCATACACATTGACGACCTACCTATGCCCTTACTAGAAGTAGCGCTTGAGGTTGATCGCGTTCCACGTCCATGGAACCAACTTGCTGTTCTGAGTTCGGAGTTTGTATGCTCCATTCCACAGAACGGTTGAGATTAGAAAAAGGCATTCCTAATTCGGGGATAGTTTATTTTGATTAGCAGTCTTACCTGTAGCTTCGATGCTTCGTAAGAGCAAGTCCCCAACTTCGAATTTCCGTGCTTTTACCTTCTTATTATAATAGTGAGCGACTCGTTGTTGGTAAGCTACTGTCGGCATTCTAGCAATATCGCGGGCTTCCCCCAACAAGTCTAGGTGTTCCTAGATTTTTGAGAGTTACCTTGTGGGTCGAAGGACTCAACCCTAAGACTTGGAAACCCAATCTCAATGGAAATTACTGCTTCAGTCCCGTAGTAGAGACTAAGGGGTGTCTCACGGGTCATCTCCTTTGGAGTAGTCTGATAAGACCATAGGACAGAGGGTAGCTCGTCGACCCATGAGCCCCTTGAGTCCTCCAACTTGGTCTTCAGACCGTAGAGTAGCGTGCGGTTTGTGACCTCCACCTTTCCAATAGCTTACGGGTGTACCACCGAAGTATGGACCAATCTGATGCTCAAACTGGTGCAATACTTGGTAAAGTATTTTTGGAGAATTGGGCTCGGTTGTCAGTCACGATAACATTGGGAATGCCAAATCTGCTGACTATGCTTTGGCAAATGAATTTTAAAGCATTGTGCTCAATGATCTTGGCTAGTGGGGTGGCTTCAACCCACTTGATGAAGTAGTCGATGACCGCGATGATAAATTTCCTTTGCCCAATCGCAATGGGAAATGGGTCGAGAATATCGAGCCTCCATTACACAATAGGCTAAGAAGCTTGAAGAGATCTCAACTCAACGGGCGGTTGATGGTGAAAATTACCATGGAGCTGGTAATTTTCACACTTCTTCACGAAGTCAAGGGCATCCTTCTTCATTGTCGGCCAGTAATATCCCTGGCGCATGATATTAAACACTAGGTTTTTGCCGCTGATATGCGATTTGCAAATCCTAAGGTGGATTTCTCTCAAAGCATAGTCCGCCTCCTTAGGAGTTAAGCACCGGAGGCATGGAGTCGAGTAGCTACAACGATACAGCCATCCATCGGTTATGGTGTACCAGCTTAGCTTCTTGATCTGCTTGGCTTGGTCCATGTTGTCTGACTGTGCTCCATCCACCAAGTATCTCTGGTAAGGCATTATCCAATTTTCCGTGTCGGAGATTTGCATTGCTTCCTGTTCCTCCATGTTGGGCATGCTCAGGACTACATGATGAGGCTAGTCGGTCTGGATGACTACATGATGAGGCTAGAAGTAAGGTCTTAGTTTTCGGGCAGAGAAGACAAGTGCCAAGGCTAACTTCTTAGCCTGTCTCTACGCAAGTCAACATCTTGCTTACATAGTAGACCAACCATTAAGAGTCGGAGTCTTAGCGCATGAGGACAGAGCTGAGAGCCACCTTCGACACTGTCAGATAGAGGTACAACTCTTCTCCGACCTTGGGTGACGTCAGCAGCTTCGGATTGGTTAGGTACCGCTTCAATTCATCGAAGGCTACTTGGCATTCTGCAGTCCACTAGAATCCGTTTGCTTTTGTCCCCTTAGAGCCTTGAAGAAAGGCTGGTACTTATCCCCCGACGTAGCCAAGAAGCAAGACAAGGTTGCCAGTCATTCAGTTAGCCTCTGGACATCTTTGACACTTTGCGGTGGAGTCATGTCTGTCAGGGCCTTGATTTTATCCCGGTTTGCCTCAATCCCTTGCTGAGAGACGATGAAACCCAAGAACTATCCTGAGGACACTCCGAAGATGCACTTTGAAGGATTCAACTTCATTTGGTGCGTACTGAGTACCTCGAAGGACTCAGCCATATCGCGAATATAGTCATTGGTGGTCTTGCTTTTGATGAACATGTCGTTATCGTACACCTCCATATTGCGGCCGATCTACTTCTCGAACATCTTGTTCACAAGCCTCTGATGAGTGGCACTCCCATTCTTTAAAACAAAGGGTATCACCTTACAGCAATAAGTGCATTGGTCCATCATAAACGAGGTGTGTTCCTCATCCTCTGAGCTCATCCGGATCTGGTTGTAGCCTCGAGTATGTATCCATGAAGTCGAGTCCACCAAAAGATTGATCCTAGGTAAAGGGAAGTTATCTTTTGGGTAGGCTTTATTAATGTCGGTGAAGTCGATGCACATTCGCCATTTTTCATTACTTTTCTCTACTCACATGATGTTGGAGAGCCAATCCGGGTACTAGACTTCACTAATAAAGTCAGCGTCCATCAACTTCTTCACTTCCTCCCAGATGGCGATGATTTTCTCCACCAAGTGGTTCCTTTGCTTCTACCTGATTGGCTTGCGGTCAGAATTGAGGTCCAACTTGTGGACCATTACTTCAGCTGGAATTCGAGGCATGTCAGCAAAAGTCCATGTGAAGACGTCAACATTTTGTAGTAAGAACGTTATCAGCTCGTAGCGCAGTATCCCGATGAGTGAGCCTTCGATCTGCACACACCTCTCCGGGTCCTTCGAATTCAGTAGGATTAGATCGGTAGCCTCAACAGACTGCGCTCACTGCAAGAGTTGATTAATCTCAATGGTCAAGTTTTTCTGCCGTCTTGGTGCTGCCACTCAGTGCGATATGGGACATGTAATATGTCTGCCCAGTGACTTGGTCGCCCAACACTTCGCCTATACCATAAGCTGTCAGGAACTTCATATTCAAGCATGGTATTGACGTGATGGCTCCAAATGCTGTTAGGCATGGGCGGTCTAGTATAGCGTTATACATAGAGGGTAGGTAAACAACTAAGAAGGTGAGTGTACAACTTGCCATTCTCGGGTATGTGCCTAGGGTCAATAGAGCGGACCTTCGGTAAGTTTCAACTGACTCTTTTTTAAACCAAGTTTAAAAAATGCATTAAGGTAAAACAAATCATGGGAACTTCTATTATTAATAAAGATTTACTTTAGTTGGTAGTCGATACTACCATTCGAAATGAGTGCAGATACAACAAGGGGATCCGCATGAGGGAAGACTACATGTTCCATATCATTATCACTAAAACTAATGATGTTGTCTTTAGTGCGCTGCTTCTTCTGCACAGTCTGCTGCTCCTTGTGATCCGCTAGGTTCTTGGCTGGCCAAGTTGTGATCATGTTGACCACTCCAACCGCGACTCGATTTCGAGGTTGAGGAGTCTCTTGTCCTTCCTTGCCTGAGGAGCCAAAGCTCTGTCCAGGGTTCCTGACAAACCTGGTGAGGTGGCCCCTCCGGATCAGCCCCTTGATCTCCTGATCAGCAATCTTCCGTGGAGTGTCTGGGAGATCAATGGAAATCGCAATACTTGGCCGACTTTCCTCCCCTCGCTTTCTTAAGTGGTTTTGGCCACTAAAGGAACTTCTCCCCATGGATCTGCATGAGGACATTGGAGCGCGTGTCGATTAGGGGCGTCAGGTTGATTGGCCTGTAATCCCTTCGTTCTGGTGCTCGGGTCCTATGCTGCTTCCCGCGGGAGCGATCGCTGCCATTGTGCTTCCTCTTTCCCTCTGTCGGGAAAAAACGAGGCTGTTCGGTCTGCTTAGGATGCTTAACCTCGTTGGCCTCTTCTGCTGCTGCATAGGTCCTAGTGATAGATTCTGCCACCTAGAAGGTTTACGAATTTTTTTACGTCAGGTGCCTAAAGAAGTCTCCATGCATTAAGACAGAGATGAAACTGCCAAACTTCATCTCTTTTGTGAGCCTCGGAATTCTTCTTGCCTCTGCTACGAAGTGATCTAGAAACTTTTGCGGATTCTCTCCTTGCTTTTGTTTGATGTAGAAGAGATGTCGAGGCAAAGTCTCGTCCCGGCGGCTGAAGGCGTATTGTGCCAAGAAGTGGTCAGTGAGCTCTCAGAAGCTCTGGATTGAATCTGACGGGAGAAAATGGAACCAGATGCGGGCATCTCCCTTCAGCGTAAGAGGGAAGCAGCGGCACATGGCTGTGTCCTCCAACCCTTGTAGACTCAGATGGGTGCAAAAATGATCGAAGTGATCCATGGGATCAGCACTACCATCGTAAGAGTCAAGCGTTGACATCTTGAACTTGGCCAGCATAGGACGGTTCAAGATTTGTGCTGTGAAGGAAGATCTGTCCAGATCCTTAGCGTGTTCGTCATCCTTGAACACACGTTTTAAGATCTTCTCCACCCTCGAATCTGTGTGGACAGCATCGCTAGTTCTTTTGGAGTTGAGGTAGGTTCTCAACTCCATCCTTTCTCTAGCGTGGCGAGTAGTCGGCCAGCTACTACCACTAGTGGATCTAACGATCTCGGAGGCTCCCTCCTGAGCTTGATACCTAGTCTTCGCCCAAGAGTACCAAGGATTCCTTCATTCTGGATTCTCCTCTGGAGTCTTGCTGCCCAAACGTCACTCAATCCTTGAGCGGCTCTGGGCATGCGGAGTCTCCTACTTCGTATTTTCCTAGTAGGCCCGGAGTATCTGAAGCATTTGATTCATGTTGCTCGTCTGTTCCGCCTGGTTCTGGAAAAATTAAGCGGGTACTCCGCTAACTACTCTGTTGACCAGGTTACCAGTAGAGTGGTCTCAATCGGGTGTGGTCGTGTCTCTAGCAGGATCACTAGCTTGCGCTCTAGTATTTACCATTATGACTGATGGAAGGTGAAACTAAGAGATATTGTGGAGAAAAGTGGTTGGCTTTTTACAAGATTCCCATAGAAGGCACCAACTCCAGCCGCGACCCGATTCCGAGGCTGGGAAGTCTCTTGTCAATCCCCGGCTTAGGTGCCAAAACTCTTTCCAGGGTTTCTGACAAACCTAGTGAGGTGGCCCCTCCTGATCAATTTCTCGATCTCCCACTGAAGCATCTTGCAATCTTCCGTGGAGTGTCTGGGAGATCGATAGAAATCACAATACTTAGCCGAATTTCCTCCCTCCGCTTTCTTAAGTGATTTTGGCCACTTAAGGGACTTCTCCACATGAATCTGCATGAGGATGCTGGAGCGCATGTTGGTTAGAGGCATCAGGTTGATCGGCCTGTAATCACTTCATTCTGGCGCTCTGGTCCAATGCTACTTCCTACGGGAGTAATCATTGCCATTGTGCTTCTGCTTTCCCTCTGTCGGGAAAAAATGAGGCTGTTCGGTCTGCCCGAGACGCATAACCTCGTCGGTCTCTTTTGTTGCTACATAGGCCCTAGTGATGATTCCGCCTCCCAGAAGGTTTACAGATTCTTATGTGCCAGGTGCCTAAAGAAGTCCCCATGCATTAAGGTAGAGATAAAATTGCCAAACTTCATCTCTTCTGTGAGCCTGAGGATTCTTCTCACCTTCGCTATGAAGTGATCCAAGAACTTCCGTGGATTCTCTCCTTTCTTCTGCTTAATATGGGAGAGATATCAAGGCTACTTTTCTTCCCGACGGCTGGAGGCGTATTACGCTAAGAAAAGGTTAGTGAGCTCTTGGAAACTCCGATTTGAATCTAACGGGAGACGATGGAACTAGATGTGGGCATCTTCCTTCAGCGTAAGGAGGAAGTAGTGGCACATGGCTGCGTCTTCCAACCCTTGTAGACTCAAATGGGTGCGGAAATGATTGAGGTGATCCATTGGATTAGCACTACCATCGTAAGAGCCAAGAGTTGGCATCTTGAACTTAGCCGGCATAGAACGGTTTGAGATCTGTGCTGTGAAGGGACATCTGTCCAGATCCATAGCATGTTTGTCATCCTTGAAAACACATTTTAAGATCTTCTCCACCATCGAATCTGTGTGGGCGACGTCGCCAGTTCTTTTGGAGTTGAGGTAAGTTCTCAACTCCATCCTTTCTCTGACGTGGTGAGTAGTCGACCGGCTACTACCACTAGTGGATCTAACGATCCTAGAGGCTCCCTCCTAAGCCTGATGCCTAATCTCTGCCCGAGAGTACCAAGGATTCCTTTATTCTGCACTCTCCTCCGAAGTCCTGCTTCCTAAACGTCCTTTAAGCCTTAAACGGCTTTGGGCATGTGAGGCCTCTGGAGCCTGAGTGTTACCCAGCCTCCTGGCCTTCTTGGATGGTTTCTTCTTCTTCTGTCCTCCTCTTAGGGAGGTCGGAGTAGGGACTATTGCAGACGGAGCCCCTTGCTTCGTATTTTCCTGGCAGGCTTAGACGATCTGAAACATTTGATTCATATTGCTCATCTATGCCGTCAGACTCTGAAAAAATTGAGCGGGTACTCTACTGACTACCCCATTGACGAGGTTACCAGTAGAGTGATCCCAGTCGAGTGTGGTCGTGTTTCTAGTGGGACCGCTAGCTTACGCTCTAGTGTTCATCATTGTGACTGATGGAAGGTGAAACTGAGAGAGATCATGGAGAAAAGTGGTTGGCTTTTTGCAAGCTTCCCACAGACGACACCAATGATGCGTTCTAGATCCATATTTTGAATAGATTCGGGTCAAATTGATCATTTGAGTCTGACTCCGTCGGCTAAGTCTGGATCTTGCACGCCATAACTACGAATAAGAGGTCAAGTGATAGCGGGAGGTTGTCTCACCGAAAATACTCCGACGCTCAAGTTAGTAAATAGCTTTCGAATTAAGAAGGTAAAAGTAAAGGATGTAAGGAGAATGCACAAAGTATTTGTGATGAAAGAGTGCTCTCGTTGAGAGAGGTTTTAGTGGCTCATGAGTGGCGTTAGCTCTAAGCACTGTATTCGTTGGGAACGGAGTGGCAAAGAGAGAGAGAGTATTCGTATTCTAAAAGGGTTTAAGCTTTTTAGTAGAGAGCTTTTTGTGGGCGAATAAGAGCATGCCTTGGAGTGGGGACTCCATAGCCTTTTATAATTGCTGTGCTGGGCAGTCTTCCTTATTTAGAAAGGCTTGATTCCCGCGTTCTGTTGGGATCATTGCCTTTTCTGGCGTGGGGCCTTTATGCAGTAATGGTCCTTATCTTGATTGCTTTTCTTCTACATTCTGTAACCGTTAGGGTTTACTACAAACAGGAGGAGGATTCTGGTACTTTCCTTTAGGGATGCACATTGAATCTACTAGTGACTGTTACAATTGAGATTGCATTCTGTGAAGAGTACAAAATCAGGGGAGAATACCATTGCTGGTCGAGGATGGTCGTGTGGGCCAAACTGGACTTGGCCTACTTGAGGCCTGGCCATCAGACGGTCAAGACGTCCTACTTTCAGTCAATGGAAGTATTGACCGTATCAAGAGCAAGTCATCCGTTCTGTTCTTGGGCTTCTCCTGGCTCACTTAGCCTTTCATCCAATCAACGGTGGGTATTAACTCTCCAGGTGCAAATAGATCATTGTGGATTTGAGCCGTTCCTTCTTCTTAGGCCAGCCCATTACTAGCATTCCTATCAATATATATACACTAACACTTAGTGAAATTGGTAGCATTTAGTGAGCCCCATGGCAAAAACTTCAGGAGCTTATTCAGCAGCATACTAAAGTGATAATTCATCCACTTAAAACACACCACTAGGCAAGCTCTTAATTAGCCAAACTAGCAAATTTATAGAGAGTGAATTAGCTCCTAGGCTCAACGCTGGCAGCAGCTCCTTTTAGCTAGAGATGATTTAACATCTTTTATTAATTTATTTAAGGCACAATTAGGACAATAAGAAGGAAGAGAGTAAAGGAAAACTGAGTGAGAGTTTAGAAAAATTAAGCAACAAAGAGGGCCAAAGGCGGTAAGGAAAGAAGAGGGTGCTGAATTAGTGGCAAGTGTACTATTATGTCATTTTTCATTTGTTGTTGATTTTTGGCTATTTCTTTTGAAGTATTGTTGTTCCAATACCTAAGTATACTCTCTAATATATCATATCATCACGTAGAATAGGAAGGAAAAATTTATAGAAGCCAGAACCGGCCCCCTAAAGTAGCTACAACATCTAATATGGATGCTGATATGTTCAATTGCTGAATTTAGCCCTAAACCAGCCAAATTATTTAGCGTTTGAACCAGCCAAATTGTTCAGCGTTTGAACTAGCCTTAACATCCCAAGTGGATATTACACTCTTAGTTGAAAAATTGACCCTTGAACTGGTCAAGAACTAGCCTTAAACCGGCCCCAAAGTCACCCACAAAACAAGAAAAGTTGCTCTTATTGATGTAGAAAACTATAGCCTATAAAAATAGGTTGAACCAGACCCAAAACGGGTTGAACCGGTAGCCAACCCGAGTAAAATAGTAAGTATAAATGTTGAGTTATCAACATGTGAACCAACAGCCAAAGAAACCCTGAACCGGACCCCTAAATGGCAAGATGTCTTACTGAACTACATTAGGATGCAATTGGAAATTAGCCTCTAAACCGAGACTGGATCAGACCCCAATATGGCTGAACTAGTAGCCAAAATTTGCCCAATAATCATATGATAATGTTTACAAATGAACATGTAAAATTAAGTTTAGAATGACCCATGAGCCGAACCTTAAATCAACAACAGAATTGACCTCAGCATCCTTGCTGATGCTTGCTGATGCTGAATTTGGCAGTTTGGATATATGAACCGAACCGATTGAACTAATAGCAGACCCAGCCAAGTTAGCAAGTTCTAAGATTGAACTATCAACCTGTAAAATGGTTGCCAAAAATATCTTGAATTAGTATATGAACTAGACCCCTAAACAACAAGTGTCTTGTGGATTTGTTTCCAGGACAGTGCTGAACTTCAACCACTGAACCGGCCTAAAGCAAACCTCAACTTGGCTGAATGAGTGTTAATGCTTGTGTTGAGGGATTGAGTATGGTGTTCTTAATGGAAAGCGTACTAAAGAGAGAGAAAAAATGCGCTTGAAGGGGAGTGTCTTGGAACTGTCGCCGGTTGGATATTTGGAAATCTACCAAAAGATTTGTTGTATTAACAGTAATATATTTTTACTTGGCTATATTTTTTATTGTTCATCCTCCCATGTCCTGTTGGGAATGAGGGATATATATAAAATTAATGGGCTGTAAGGTTCGCGTTTTCAATTTATGATAATTGTTATTAAATAAGATAATATAATCAAAATGATATTCCAAAATCGATTGGGTTCGATTTTGGAGTAGCGCCTGAGGCATGCCCAATTCACACTCAAGTGCGGAATCAATAGCTCAGCGCTTGAGTCACACCCGAGGTGCGCTTGAATGCAAAAAGCTAGAATGTTGCACCCGAGGGATGTTCGACTTGCGCTCGAGCACCAGTCTGAGTATTTAAACCCACGCGATCAGCTTTTTCCCTATTTTTTGTAGAGGAAAAGGAGAAAAGAAAGAGAGAGAGAGCACGCAAAGGAGGAGAGACAGAAGAAGAAATTGAAAGTCTCAGGTCCGTTTCTAAGGTGAATCCAGTTAAGAAACTCATAGATCTAGTCGAGGCAAGTACACTTTATACTTTTCTTTCACTTGTTGCTTATTTCTTACCGTTCCTTTCAGGTATTTTTATTTAAATACCCGTCCAAACTTAGATTTTGAAGTATATATGTGTTAATGTGCATATATGTCAATTTGCCTTCCGATTTTGAAGTATATGTGTGATAAATGTGCATAAATGTCGATTTCTCTTCTGATTTCAAATTTTAGGTGAAATATTATGATAAATTAGAAACCCTAACCCACTCATGTTATGTATTTCGTATATGATACTTTGCATGTCCGGGTAACTATGTTGAGTCCTTTAAATGTGCGAATTTCCTTCCCAAAATGCCGCATATATTAAGTATATGGACCGATATTGTGAAAATTGCCCATTTTGTAAATTTTTGTGGGAATTCTTGATATTGTCTAAAATTCTGGACCCCAAATTCGAATTTAGTTTAATGAAATTTGAAAGATTAAATATATATTATACACATAAATTGGAAAATGCATAAAACTTAATGTTTATGGTCTGAAAATTTATGGTCTGAAAATATATGTAGCTACTATTTTAGTACATGATTACTAGTTTTTTCTAATTTTTTAGATATTTCCATGTTGATTTGCTTGTCTTGTGGGAATTTTTACATCAATGAATTTATTAAATACCGCATGACACAAAAAAACAAGTATATATGCATTGAAAAGAATTATGAATGTATGAAATGAAAATTTATAATTTGTTAAGATTTATAAACCGTTTTCTAAATGACAAGAACTAAGTATTATGAAGCAAAGTATGGAGTTTCCCTTAAGATAAGTTACAAAATTAGATCAATAAACATTCAACGAGTAGTATTATTTGGCATGCTTTAGAATAGTGCAATGGTATATCGAGGATTGCCCCTTTAGAATTGCAGGAGAGAGAAAAGTGGCATCTGGTCCCATCTATAGGGAGATATGCAGACCACCTACATCTGGGTGTTGAATAAGAGTGTGAGGCATGAGATTGTGTGGAAGCATATATAATCATTTTTTTAATAGTTTGCTACTTTAGTTGGTAAGGCTTATTGCCCTTGATCCCTAAAGAAAAGTAAGATTTAAGTATGTTTTCTGATTAAGTATAAAGATAAGAAAATCGGATATGCATTATGAAGGCTTTTGTATACGTTTAAACCTTTGCACATGATCACAATTCCTATTTCCCTTCTAATATGTATTTAAGTTAAAAGTATGCATATTCCTTCGTATATTGTGCCTCGTTGAGTATTTGGCTCACTTCCTTACTATTTTTACTAACCTTTAGATGAGTAGGAGATGCATGAGTTCTTACCTGACAAGCAAGATTAAAAATATTAGAAGAAATTAGGCTTGCTTATTCTGATGTCGATGTATTGTTATATATTGGACAGGTTTATACAGTTTTATTTATTGTATATTAGTTAGATTAGTTTCAGACATGGCTTTTTATATGTTATGGATCTCTGAGTTGTAATATCCTGAATTTTTATCCGATTTGATTTGGATTATTTATTATTTTTTGGGGGTAATATGGGTGTGATGAAAATTAATTAAATATTATGAGATTTTGAGGAATGATCGGAATTGTGGAGTGGCCCTCGGAGCGCTCCCATATTGTCATCTGAGTATTGATTTAGATTTTGAAATAAAAAAAGAAAAAAATAGTATATATATATATATATATAAGTAAAAGGAAAAAGGAAATAAAAAAGGAAAATAAAATAAAACCGGGTACTAGGAGGGTTTCGGGGAGGGAGAAAGAAAAGAGAGGAGAGAAGGGGAGAAAAGAGAGAGATGAGAGATCGAGACTCTCAGGTTCAAATCCTGCTTGGAGCTAATTAGAGAAGTGATAAGATGAGCACGAACTGATACCCAATGAAGCAGAATAGAGTTTAGGAGTTGGTTAGACTTAAGACCTTGGAGGAAGAGTTTTTGTAGACTTAGATGCTATAATTTTTGTACCTTATGGAATATTTTGTATTATTTAGTAGTGGAATTATATATTGATGTAGTTGTATATTGATAATACTCAGATAGTTTAGTTTCCGCTGTGTATAATGGATGTATATTCTTTCACAGGTTATTATGCTCTATTTAGGTACCTAGTGGCATCTTATTTAAGCCAACATCATACTAGAGTTATAACATTGGTGCTACATGCAGTTTTGTGGTTTTTGGATCTAGTGTTATGATATGTAGATGTGTATATGTATGTTGTATAGGGTCCTTGTACAGGTTTGTATTAGTTTAACGACCGCTTTACAGCCGAAACTTTGTTGGATTCTAGTTTGAAAATGCGGTACGTCACGGTGATATTGTTAGCCCGTATGGTATTTTTGTATTGTCCGAAGTTGCTGGTTTTGTGATGATCATGGACAAGATTATTATTTTTGTAGAAGTAAAATAGGGTATTTCACGTTGTGCAGGCCATAGAGGAAGTTGTTTAGTTGTGTTTTTGCTTCCGCAACATATTGTTGGATATGTGTATACATACATATGTTGGATTGATCTTTGGTAGGCATCCATCCTCAACGAAACTGGACGTCGTCGTTGATACTTTGTGTCGGTGTTCGAACCACGGATGTGTGGTGATGTTTTGGGTCCTGTATTTGCCTATTTTTTTTTATAATTGTAGGATGTGGTTGAGGTTTCAGTGTGAAGGTCTCATGTCCAAAGAAGTATTTTATCTTATGTAGTATGGTTGTTTGATTGAAAGCAGGTTGTTTACGGTTATTGGGATGTGGTCCGTCAAGTGGTAATTTGATCTCTCCTGACAACCATTTATAGAACTGCTCGGATTGATAAGGGGATATAGTTTGGCCAAAGGTTCTTAACCGGTTATTATATAATATCCCAAATTTTATTCAGATTAATTTAATATCAATTGTGATTTTGGGTATTTTGGGTGAGACAAAAATTAATTAGATATTATGAAATTTGGACTCACATTTGGATCAATCGAGATGGCACCCAAGGTGCGCCCGTTTTATCCCCCGAATATCGATTTGGATTTTGGAATAAAAGAAAATAAAAATGTAAAATATAATTAATATATATATATGTATGAAAAACGAAAAAGAAAATAAAAAAGGGGGGATAAGGATTGGGGGAAACAGTGAAAGCAGGGGTTTTCAGGGAGAGAGAGGGCAGGGGAGGGTTTGCGTGAGGAGAAGAGGGAGGCGGCAGTCGCGCGAGGAGGAAGGTGAGGGATCGCCGGCGACTGCGACGGTGAAGTGCAGTGAGGAGACGGCAGCTCATGGGTGGCGCAATGGTGATCGGCGTTGGCGGTGGCTGACGGCACTCGGTGAGGAGGCATCGACAGCGGCACACAGCAGAGATGGTGTGTCGATGGTTGGCGGTGGCCGTGGGAGGAGCGGCGGAGGCCGTGGGAGAAACGGCGGCGGTGGCGCGGTTGAGGGTTGTGCAAGAGAGAGAACTGTGCACGGTGAGAGGGGCGTTTGAGTTGCGGCGGCGGCGCCGACGTGGACGGGATGTTGCCGAGAAGGCCAGCAGTGGCAGGTTGGCGTGACGGCAGGTCGGCCGGCTATGGTTGAGCAGTGGCAGCGGCGGTGATGATGCATAGAGAGGGGGAGCACGGGCAGAGGCGCGGCAGCGCGCAAGGCAGAGAAAGGGTTAATTCAGGCACTTCGGGACATCCTTTCTTCAGATCTACAAAGTATGATGTTTAGGCAAGTATTTGTAAACCCCCTTTTTGGTCTAATTTAATATCTGAATTATTTTAGACATTGTTAGAAATTTTTATTAACATGCATGTAATTTTATCTGCCCGATTTATTTAATTTGGACATGTATGTATAATTTATTGGCTAATTTGGATGTCTTTGAATATGGGTTTCATAATTTTAGGAATTTATTATTTTTCTGAAAGCCCGAAATAAAAATGTATTTGACTCGATGTATATTTATATTAGTATGTGTAACAAAGAGATACCCGAAATTTGCATTGGCCGTGCATTTTCACATGCACGTGCCGAATTGTGGTCACTATATTTGGATTATTAGATTCTACTCAGCTCCCGATGGGGAGATTTATTTGAAAATTCCTTTCCGCCGGCAAGAAAGGCTTGGAGCAGTGACCCTTCCCATTTAGATAATTTTACTCGACCTTAGAATATATTCGGACGTTCTAATATATTTGACAAGTTTGAAAAATGCACCCAAAGTCGCGGGTGGTAAAACATAGTTGGCAACCTTATCTATGGTACAAAATACATGGATTTTGGCCTAAGGTTACTGGGATTATGTGTAAAGCTAGTCTTTAAATAATCAGAACCCAAATTTAGTGCATAATTTGTATTTTTGCAATGATTTGTGTCGGATTTTGATTTGGACTTGGATTTGAGATTCGCTGATTTTCCTTCAATTGGGCCTTGGTATGTCTCGTATAACAATTTTAATTATATGTTTTGATCCGAACCTTTGGAATATCTGTCGCAATACTACTTTGGTCTCTACACACGCTATTAGATCATCCAGCTATCGGATTTTACCCCAAATCCCAAGCTGATCGGGCATTGGACTTGGACTTGGACTCGGATTTGACATCGGATTTGGAATTGGTCCGGATCACATCTGTTTTGTTATATATACGTCACGATTAAAATTGTTTCGAAATTTTGACATTTGTTTTGGATTTGGATTTTCGTTTTGAGTATGAGACTACCATTGAATTTTGAACTTTGGATCTTAGATTTCTATTGGATTTATTTTATCGGCGATTTGGATTAATTCTAAAATTTGATTGGATTTTCATCCATTGACCTTTCATCTGATTTATTGGACTCAAGTTGTCTAAATATGATATTTGTTGGGCTTTTGGCTCACATTTTCTGTTTCGACCCCTTCAGAGTAGAAGGTTCGGATGCACTGCAGGAGTTAGGATGTGAACCGTTAGCAATTCATCCGATTTGGTGAGTATTAGTTTGTTATGATTAAAAATTAAAAATTGATATGATTGTATTATGAAAAATAGCCGAGCATAGGCCCATGGTAATATTTAGAAATTTGTGAAATATTTTATTATGTCTGATTCGTTGTTTTGGTCGGAATTGTCACCTTCGTTACGATGACTATGGAGCAGGTCATATTATTTCTATTTGCACAGTTGTCGAATGAGGTCCTGTGTGGATTTTAATTTGTGTGGGTCCTATTTATTTGGTTTGTCACACCTGAATTTTGGGATTTAGGATTATTTGTTCAAAATTATTTAGAATTTTAAATTTTAGAAAATATAATTAGTTATTTAAATTGACCTTCTTTGTCTGGGTTCATGACATATTATGTCCATTGAGCAGTCCGGACAAGAGAAAAGGTTAGTTGTTCCGATCTGTTTTGGTAGGTTCATTCAACGCGTGGGAAGTGGGCCGTTCTGAAAGGGTCGATGGGCTCATCTATTCATCTTGGACTATATGGGTCGATTGGGACGATATTCAATTTTCAGCCAATTTCTTTCGTTGATGGGCCTTCTTCTTGGGTCGAGCTAACCGTAGCCATCACCATTGCCATTATCAATTTTTGTTGCCACCTATGTTAGTAAAAAGTCTATTTGTCGAGAGTATATATATATATACGTCTCGATGAGGACTATTTCGAAATTTTGACATTTGTTTTGGATTTGGATTTTTGTTTTGAATACAAGGCTACCATTGAATTTTGAACTTTGGATCTTAGATTTATTTTATCGGCGATTTGGATTCATTCTGAAATTTGATTGGATTTTCAACCATTGACCTTTCATCTTATTTATTGGACTCATTTTGTCTAAATATGATACTTGCTTGGCTTTTAGCTCACGTTTTCTGTTTTGATCCTTCAGAATAAAAGGTTCGAATGCACTGCAGGAGTTAGGACGTGAAAAGTCAGCAATTCATCCGATTTGGTGAGTATTAGTTTGTTATGATTAAAAATTAAAAATTGATATGATTGTATTATGAAAAATGGCCGGGTATAGTCCCATGGTAATATTTTAAAATTTGTGAAATATTTTATTATGTCTGATTCGTGATTTTGGTTAGAATTGTTACCTCCCTTACGATGACTATGGAGTAGGTCATATTATTTCTATTTGCACGGTTGTCCAGTGAGGTCCTGTGTGGATTTTAATTTGTGCGGGTCCTATTTATTTGGTTTGTCATACCTGAATTTTGATATTTAGGATTATTTATTTAAAATTATTTAGAATTTTAAATTTTAGAAAATATAATTAGTTATTTAAATTGACCTTCTTAGCCCGGGTTCGTGACATACTATGTCCATTGAGCAATTCGGATAAGAGAAAAGGTTAGTTGTTCCGATCGGTTTTGGTAGGTTCATTCAACGCGTGGGAAGTGGGCTATTCTGATAGGGTTAATGGGCTCATCTATTCATCTTGGACTATATGGGTCGATTGGGACGGTATTCAATTTTGAGCCAATTTCTTTCGTTGATGGGCCTTCTTGGGTCGAGCTAACCGTAGCCATCACCATTGCCATGATCAATTTTTGCTATCACCTGTGTTAGAAAAATGTCTATTTGTCGAGAGTATATATATATATATATACGTCCCGATGAGAATTGTTTTGAAATTTTGACATTTGTTTTTGGATTTGAATTGTTGTTTTGAGTATGAGACTACCATTAAATTTTGAAATTTTGATCTTAGATTTCTATTTTTATTTTATCGATTTGGATTCATTATAAAATTTGATTGGATTTTCATCCATTGACCTTTCATCTTATTTATTGGACTCATTTTGTCTAAATATGATATTTGTTCGGCTTTTGGCTCTCACATTTTCTGATTTGATCCTTCGAATAAAATGTTCGGATGCACTGCAGGAGTTAGGGCGTGAAAAAGTCAATTCATCCGATTTAGTGAGTATTAGTTTGTTATGATTAAAAATTAAAAATTGGTATGATTGTATTATGAAAAATAGCCGGGCATAGGCCCATGGTAATATTTTGAAATTTGTGAAATATTTTATTATGTCCAATTCGTGATTTTGGTTGGAATTATTACCTCTCTTACGATGACTATAGAACAGGTCATATTATTTCTGTTTGCACGGTTGTCCAGTGAGGTCCTGTATAGATTTTAATTTGTGCAGGTCCTATTTATTTGGTTTGTCACACCTGAATTTTGGGATTTAGGATTATTTGTTCAAAATTATTTAGAATTTTAAATTTTAGAAAATACAATTAGTTATTTAAATTGACCTTTCTTAGCCCGGGTTCATGACATATTATTTCCATTGAGCAATTCCTGAAAAGAGAAAAGGTTAGTTGTTCCGATCGATTTTGGTAGGTTCATTCAACGCGTGGGAAGTGGGCTGTTCTGATAGGGCCAATGGGCTCATCTGTTCATCTTGGACTATATGGGTCGATTGGGACGGTATTTAATTTTGAGCCAATTTCTTTCGTTGATGGGCCTTCTTCTTGGGTTGAGCTAACCGTAGCCATCACCATTGCCATGATCAATTTTTGCTTCCACCTGTGTTAGAAAAATGTCTATTTGTCGAGAGTATATATATATATATATATATATATATATATATATATATATATCCCAATGAGAATTGTTTTGAAATTTTGACATTTGTTTTGGATTTGAATTATTGTTTTGAGTATGAGACTACCATTGCATTTTGAAATTTGGATCTTAGATTTCTATTAAATTTATTTTATCAGCGATTTGGATTCATTCTGAAATTTGATTGGATTTTCATCCGTTGACCTTTTATCTGATTTATTTGACTCAAGTTGTCTAAATATGATATTTGTTGGGCTTTTGGCTCACATTTTCTATTTTGACCCCCTTGAGTAGAATGTTCGGATGCACCAGCAGAGTTAGGATGTGAACCGTCGACAATTCATCCGATTTGGTGAGTATTAGTTTGTTATATTAAAAATTAAAAATTGATATTTTATAGTATTATTGTGATTTTTGGGTATTTCGCCCATGGTAATATTTTTAAAATTTGTGAAATATTTTATTATGTGGAGAGTGAGTGGTGCCTGGGTGCACCGTAATTTTGGTCGGAATTGCCACCTTGGAATTTAAAATACTATGGAGCATGTCATATTATTTATATATTTATATATATTGACTATATATATGAGATCCTATATAATAATTTTAATTTAATAATAATATTTATTTGGTTTGTCATGGGAAAAGAAAAAGAAAAGGGATTTAGAAGGATTATTTGTTTGTGCGCGAAAGAAGATTTAGAAGGGAAATTTTAGAAAATATAATTAGTTATTTAAATTGACCTTCTTAGTCGGTGGTTCAGGCGACATATTATGTCCATTGTGGGTGCACGGAGGAGATCGATAAGAGAAAATGATAGTTGTTCCAATCGGTTTTGCGGAGGAGGTCATTCAACGGTCTCGTGAGGTGGGAAGTGGGCCGTCGCCCGATAGGGCCGGTGGAGGGCTCATCTATTTATCTTGGACTATATGGGTTAATTGGGACGGTATTCAATTTTGAGCCAATTTCTTTCGTTGTCGGGCCTTCTTCTTGGGTCGAGCTAGCAGTAGCCATCACCATTGCCATGATCAATTTTTGAGTGCTTTGCCACCTATGTTAGTAAAAAGTCTATTTGTCGATGATGTTAAATATATATCCTCCAACCCTAAATATATGTCCCAATTTGGACTGCATTTTGACTCAATTTTGACATTTTACTTTGGATTTGGATTTTTTTTTTGATACCCAAGACTACCATTGAATTTTAAACTTTAGATCTTAGATTTCTATTGGTTTTATTTTATCAATGATTTGGATTCATTTTGGACAAATTTGATTATATGATTTTCATCCATTGACCATTTAACCATGAACCATCTAACCATTGCACTCATTTTGTCTAAATATGATACTTGCTTCTGCTACTTTTAGCTCATGTTTTCAAGATGAGGCATCCTTCCACCGTAGAAGATTCGGCATTGTACTACAAGAGTTAGATGAGGCATTGGCTACTTCATTCGTCCGGAAGATGAGTATTAGTTTGTTAGATTAAAAATTAATCGTAAATTGATATAATGATTGTATTATGAAATATAACTAAAACATAGGCCCATGGTAATATTTTAAAATTTAGTGAAATATTTTATTATGTCTGGAGACAGTGATTTTGGATGGAATTGTTACCTCCTTACGCCTACTTTGGAGTAGGTCATATTATTTCTTGTTAACCCTTCCTCAAGTTGGTATCATTGATCTTTGGTTCTCCGAATTTGTGCATGTCCTATTTATTTGGTTTGTCTATACCTGAGATTTTGGTATTTAGGATTATTTATTTAAAATTATTTAGAATTTTAAATTTTAGAAAATAAAATTAGTTGTTTAAATTTATGTTCTTAGTTCCGGGTTCTTCTGACATACTATGTCCATTGAGCAATAGATCCGGATAAGAGAAAAGGTTAGTTGTTGTGATGACGGTTTTGGTAGGTTCAATCAACGATATCGGGAAGTGGGCGCGATTTATATAATGGTGGGTGTCTTGGGCTCATCTATTCATCTTGGATTTTATGGGTCGATTCCTCGATTTTCACCTTTCAGCCACATTTCTTTTCACGTGTATTATCCTTCTTCTTGGTTTATATGCTAACCGTAGCCATCACCATTGCCAAGTTCAATTTTTGCTCATATTTTCAAAAGTCTTTGTCCCTTCTTGTGGAATAATATTTATATTTGGATATATATATATATATATACGTCCCGATAAGGACTGTATTTAATTTTTGACATTTGTTTTTGGATTTGGATTTTTTTTTGTATTTGGATTACCATTGAATTTTGAACTTTGGATCTTAGATTTCTATTGGATTTATTTTATTATGGTTTGTTATCTTATGGGAATGATTTGTTTTTCATCCATTGACCTTTCATCTTGATTTATTGAACTCATTTTTTCTAAATATTCCGATATTTGTTGGGCTTTTGGCTCAAGGGCTCTTATTTTTTGACCTTCATGCTCGAGAAGGTTTGGCCATGCTTTTGATTTATTCAATTTTAGGATTTGAACCGTTTTGTAATTCATCCGATTTGGTGAGTATTAGTTTGTTATGATTAAAAATTAAAAATTGATATGATTGTATTATGAAAAATAGCCGGGCATAGGCCCATGGTAATATTTTGAAATTTGTGAAATATTTTATTATGTCCAATTCGTGATTTTGGTTGGAATTATTACCTCCCTTACGATACTATAGAACAGGTCATATTATTTCTGTTTGCACGATTGTCCAGTGAGGTCCTGTGTGGATTTTAATTTGTGCGGGTCCTATTTATTTGGTTTGTCACACCTGAATTTTAGAATTTAGGATTATTTGTTTAAAATTATTTAGAATTTTAAATTTTAGAAAATATAATTAGTTATTTAAATTGACCTTCTTTGTCTGGGTTCATGACATATTATGTCCATTGAGCAGTCCGGACAAGAGAAAAGGTTAGTTGTTCCGATCTGTTTTGGTAGGTTCATTCAACGCGTGGGAAGTGGGCCGTCCTGATAGGGCCGATGGGCTCATCTATTCATCTTGGACTATATGGGTCGATTGGGACGGTATTCAATTTTGAGCCAATTTCTTTCGTTGATGGGCCTTCTTCTTGGGTCGAGCTAACCGTAGCCATCACCATTGCCATAATCAATTTTTGCTGCCACCTATGTTAGAAAAAGGTCTATTTATCGAGAGTATATATATATATATATATATACGTCCCGATGAGGATTGTTTCGAAATTTTGACATTTGTTTTGGATTTGGATTTTTGTTTAGAGTACGAGACTACCATTGAATTTTGAACTTTGGATCTTAGATTTCGATTGGATTTATTTTATCGGCGATTTGGATTCATTCTGAAATTTGATTGGATTTTTATCCATTGACCTTTCATCTGATTTATTAGACTCATTTTGTCTAAATATGATACTTGCTGGGCTTTTAGCTCACGTTTTCTGTTTTGACCCTTTAGAGTAGAAGGTTCGGATACACTGCAGGAGTTAGGACGTGAACCGTCAGCAATTCGTCTGATTTGGTGAGTATTAGTTTGTTATGATTAAAAATTAAAAATTGATATGATTGTATTATGAAAAATGACCGGGCATAGGCCCATGGTAATATTTTAAAATTTGTGAAATATTTTATTATGTCTGACTCGTGATTTTGGTTGGAATTGTTACCGCCCTTATGATGACTATGGAGCAGGTCATATTATTTCTGTTTTCACGGTTGTCTAGTGAGATCCTGTGTGGATTTTAATTTGTGCGGGTCCTATTTATTTGGTTTGTCATACCTAAATTTTGGAATTTAGGATTATTTGTTTAAGATTATTTAGAATTTTAAATTATAGAAAATATAATTAGTTATTTAAATTAACCTTCTTTGTCCGGGTTCGTGACATATTATGTCCATTGAGCAGTCCGGATAAGAGAAAATGATAGTTGTTCCAATCGGTTTTGGTAGATGCATTCAACGCGTGGGAAGTGGGCCGTCCTGATAGGGCCGATGGGCTCATCTATTTATCTTGGACTATATGGGTTAATTGGGACGGTATTCAATTTTGAGCCAATTTCTTTCGTTGTTGGGCCTTCTTCTTGGGTCGAGCTAGCCGTAGCCATCACCATTGCCATGATCAATTTTTGCTGCCACCTATGTTAGTAAAAAGTCTATTTGTCGATAGTATATATATATATATATAGATACAAATATATGTCCCAATGAGGACTGTTTCAAAATTTTGACATTTGTTTTGGATTTGGATTTTTATTTTGAGTATGAGACTACCATTGAATTTTAAACTTTAGATCTTAGATTTCTATTGGATTTATTTTATCAATGATTTGGATTCATTCTGAAATTTGATTAGATTTTCATCCATTGACCATTTATCTGATTTATTGCACTCATTTTGTCTAAATATGATACTTGCTGCACTTTTAGCTCATGTTTTCTATTTTGTCCCTTCAGAGTAGAAGGTTCGGATGCACTACAGGAGTTAGGACGTGAACCGTCAACAATTCGTCCGATTTGATGAGTATTAGTTTGTTAGGTTAAAAATTAGAAATTGATATGATTGTATTATGAAAAATGGCCGGGCATAGGCCCTTGGTAATATTTCAAAATTTGTAAAATATTTTATTATGTCTGATTCGTGATTTTGGTTGGAATTGTTACCTCCCTTACAATGACTATGGAGCAGGTCAATTATTTCTGTTTGCACGGTTGTCCTGTGAGGTCCTGTGTGGATTTTAATTTGTGCGGGTCCAATTTATTTTGTTTGTCACACCTGAATTTTTGGATTTAGAATTATTTGTTTAAAATTATTTAAAATTTTAAATTTTAGAAAATATAATTAGTTATTTAAATTGACATACTTAGTCCGGGTTCGTGACATATTATATCCATTGAACAGTCCAGATAAGAGAAAAGGTTAGTTATTCCGAGCGGTTTTGGTAGGTTCATTCAACGCATGAGAAGTGGGCTGTTCTGATAGGGCCGATGGGCTCATCTATTCATCTTGGACTTTATGGGTCGATTGGGACGGTATTCAATTCTGAGCCAATTTCTTTCGTTACTGGGCCTTCTTTTTGGGTCGAGCTAACCGTAGCCATCACCATTGCCATGTTCAATTTTTGCTGCCTCCTATGTTAAAAAAAAGTCTATTTCTTGAGAATATATATATATATATATATATATATATATATATATATATACGTCCCGATCAGGACTGTTTCGAAATTTTGACATTTGTTTGGATTTGGATTTTTTTTGAGTACGAGACTACCATTGAATTTTGAACTTTGGATCTTAGATTTCTATTGGATTTATTTTATTGGCAATTTTGATTAATTCTGGAATTTGATTTAATTTTCATCCATTGACCTTTCATCTTATTTATTGAACTCATTTTTTCTAAATAGGATACTTGTTGGGCTTTTGGCTCTTATTTTCTATTTTGACCCTTCAGAGTAGAAGGTTCGGATGCACCGTAGGAGTTAGGACGTGAACCGTCTGTAATTCGTCCGATTTGGTAAGTATTAGTTTGTTAGTATTGAAAATTAAAAATTGATATGATTGTATTATGAAAAATGGCCGGACATAGGCCCTTAGTAAAATTTTGAAATTTGTGAAATATTTTATTATGTCTGATTTGTGATTTTGGTTGGAATTGTTACCTCCCTTACGATGACTATGGAGCAGTTCATATTATTTCTGTTTGCACGATTATCCAGTTAGGTCCTGTGTGGATTTTAATTTATGCGGGTCCTATTTATTTGGTTTATCACACCTAAATTTTGTTATTTAAGATTATTTGTTTAAAATTATTTAGAATTTTAAATTTTAAAAAATATAATTAATTATTTAAATTGACCTACTCAGTCTGGATTCGTGACATATTATGTCCATTGAGCATTCCGGATAAGAGAAAAGGTTAGTTGTTCTGCTCGGTTTTGGTAGGGTCATTCAACGCGTGGGAAGTGGGCCGTTCTGATAGGGCCGATGGGCTCATCTATTCATCTTGGACTATATGGGTCGATTGGGACGGTATTCAATTTTGAGCTAATTTCTTTCGTTGATGGGCCTTCTTCTTGGGTCGAGCTAACCGTAGCTATCACCATTGCCATGATCAACTTTTGCGGCCACCTATGTTAGTAAAAAGTCTATTTGTCAAAAGTATATATATATATATATGCATACATCTCGATGAGGACTGTTTCGAAATTTTGACATTTGTTTTGGATTTGCATTTTTGTTTTGAGTACAAGACTACCATTGAATTTTGAACTTTGGATCTTAGATTTCTATTGGATTTATTTTATCGACGATTTGGATTCATTCTGAAATTTTATTAAATTTCCATCCACAGACCTTTCATATGATTTATTGGACTCATTTTTTCTAAATATGATATTTGTTGGGCTTTTAGCTCATGTTTTCTATTTTGTCCCTTCAGAGTAGAAGGTTCGGATGCACTGCAGGAGTTAGGACGTGAACCGTCAGCAATTCGTCCGATTTGAAAAGTATTAGTTTGTTATGATTAAAAATTAAAAATTAATATGATTGTATTATGAAAAATGGCCGGGCATAGGCCCATGGTAATATTTTAAAATTTGTGAAATATTTTATTATGTCGGATTCATGATTTTGGTAGGAATTGTTACCTCCCTTACGATGACTATGGAGCATGTCATATTATTTCTGTTTGCACGGTTGTCCAGTGAGGTCTTGTGTGGATTTTAATTTGTGCGGGTTCTATTTATTTTGTTTGTCACACCCAAATTTTGGGATTTAGGATTATTTGTTTAAAATTATTTTGAATTTTAAATTTTAGAAAATATAATTAGTTATTTAAATTGACCTTCTTAGTCCGAGTTCGTGACATATTATGTCCATTGAGCAGTCTGGATAAGAGAAAAGGTTAGTTGTTCCAATCGGTTTTGGTAGGTTCATTCAACGTGTGGGAAGTGGGCCGTTCTGATAGGGCCGATAGGCCCATCTATTCATCTTGGACAATATGGGTTAATTGGGATGGTATTCAATTTTGAGACAATTTCTTTCGTTGATGGGCCTTCTTCTTGGGTCGAGCTAACCGTAGCCATCACCATTGCCATGATCAATTTTTGCTGCCACCTATGTTAGAAAAAAGTCTATTTATTGAGAGTATATATTTATATATATATTCGTCCCGATGAAGGCGGTTTTGAAATTTTGAAATTTGTTTTGGATTTGGATTTTTGTTTTAAGTACGAGCGTACCATTGAATTTTGAACTTTGGATCTTAGATTTCTATTGGATTTATTTTATCAGCGATTTGAATTCCTTCTGAAATTTGATTGGATTTTCATCTACTGACCTTTTATCTGATTTATTGGACTCATTTTTTCCAAATATGATACTTCCTGGGCTTTTAGCTCATGTTTTCTATTTTGACCCTTCAGAATAGAATGTTCGGATGCACTGTAGGAGTTAGAACGTGAACCGTCAGCAATTCATCCGATTTGGTGAGTATTAGTTTGTTGTGATTAAAAATTAAAAATTGATATGATTGTATTATGAAAAATGCTCGGGCATAGGCCCATGGTAACATTTTAAAATTTGTGAAATATTTTATTATGTCTGATTCGTTATTTTGGTAGGAATTGTTACCTTCTTTACGATGACTATGGAGCAGGTCATATTATTTCTGTTGCACGGTTGTCGAATGAGATCCTGTGTGGATTTTAATTTGTGCGGGTCCTATTTATTTGGTTTGTCACACCTAAAATTTGGGATTTAGGATTATTTGTTTAAAATTATTTAGAATTTTAATTTTAGAAAATATAATTAGTTATTTAAATTGACCTTTTTAGTCCGGGTTCGTGACATATTATGTCCCTGGAGCAGTCCGGATAAAAGAAAAGGTTAGTTGTTCTGATCGATTTTGATAGGTTCATTCAACGCGTGGGAAGTGGGCCGTTCTAATAGGGTCGATGGGCTCATCAATTCATCTTGGACTATATGGGTCAATTGGGACGGTATTCAACTTTGAGTCAATTTCTTTCGTTGATGGACCTTCTTCTTGGGTCGAGCTAACCGTAGCCATCACCACTGCCATGATCAATTTTTGCAGCCACCTATGTTAGAAAAAAGTCTATTTATCGAGAGTATATATATATATATATATAGATACGTCCCGATGTGCACTATTTCTAAATTTTGACATTTGTTTTGGATTTGGATTTTTGTTTTGAGTACGAGACTACCATTGAATTTTAAACTTTGGATCTTAGATTTCTATTGGATTTATTTTATCGGCGATTTGGATTCATTCTAAAATTTGATTGGATTTTCATCCATTGACCTTTCATCTGATTTATTAGACTCATTTTGTCTAAATATGATACTTGCTGGGCTTTTAGCTCACGTTTTCTGTTTTGACCTTTCAGAGTAGAAGGTTCGGATGCATTGCAGGAGTTAGGACGTGAACCGTCAGTAATTCATCCGATTTGGTGAGTATTAGTTTGTTATGATTAAAAATTAAAAATTGATATGATCGTATTATGAAAAATGGCCGGGTATAGGCCCATGGTAATATTTTTAAATATGTGAAATATTTTATTATGTCAGATTCATGATTTCGGTTGGAATTGTTACCTCCCTTACGATGACTATGGAGCATGTCAAATTATTTCTGTTCGTACGGTTGTCCAGTGAGGTCCTGTGTGGATTTTAATTTGTGCAGGTTCTATTTATTTTGTTTGTCACACTTGAATTTTGGAATTTAGGATTATTTGTTTAAAATTATTTTGAATTTTAAATTTTAGAAAATATAATTAGTTTTTTAAATTGGCCTACTTAATTTGGGTTCGTGACACATTATGGGTTGTTCCGGATAAGAGAAAAGGTTAGTTGTTCCGATCGATTTTGGTAGGTTCATTCAACGCGTGGGAAGTGAGCCTTTCTGATTGGGCCAATGGGCTCATCTATTCATCTTGGACTATATGGGTCGATTGGGACGGTATTCAATTTTGAGCCAATTTCTTTCGTTCATTGGCCTTCTTCTTGGGTCGAGCTAACCATAGCCATCACCATTGCCATGATCAATTTTTGCTGCCACCTATGTTAGTAAAAAGTCTATTTGTCGAGAGTATATATATATATATATATACATACGTCTCGATGAGGACTGTTTTGAAATTTTGACAGTTGTTTTGGATTTGGATTTTTGTTTTGGGTACGAGGCTACCATTGAATTTTGAACTTCGGATCTTAGATTTCTATTGGATTTATTTTGTCGGCGATTTGGATTCCTTCTGAAATTTGATTGGATTTTCATCCATTGACCTTTCATCTGATTTATTAGACTCATTTTGTCTAAATATGATACTTGTTAGGCTTTTGGCTCACATTTTCTGTTTTGACACTTTAGAGTAGAAAGTTCGGATGCACTGCAGGAGTTAGGACGTGAACCGTTAGCAATTCGTCCGATTTGGTGACTATTAGTTTGTTATGATTAAATATTAAAAATTAATATGATTGTATTATGAAAAATGGCCGGGCATAGGCCCACAGTAATATTTTAAAATTTGTGAAATATTTTATTATGTCTGATTCGTTATTTTCGTTGGAATTGTTACTTTCTTTACGATGACTATGGAGCAGGTCATATTATTTCTTTTTGCTTGGTTGTCCAGTGAGGTCCTGTGTGGATTTTAATTTGTGTGGGCCCTATTTTTTTGGTTTGTCACACCTGAAATTTGGGATTTAGGATTATTTGTTTAAAATTATTTGGAATTTTAATTTTAGAAAATATAATTAGTTATTTAAATTGCCTTTCTTAGTCCGGGTTCGTGACATATTATGTCCCTAGAGCAGTCCGGATAAGAGAAAAGGTTAGTTGTTCCGATCGATTTTGGTAGGTTCATTCAACGCGTGGGAAGTGGGCCGTTCTAATAATGCCGATGGGCTCATCAATTCATCTTGGACTATATGGTCTATTGGGACGGTATTCAATTTTGAGCCAATTTCTTTTGTTGATGGACCTTCTTCTTGAGTCGAGCTAACTGTGGCGATCACCATTGCCATGATTAATTTTTGCTGCCACCTATGTTAGAAAAAAGTCTATTTATTGAGAGTATATATTTATATATATATATTCGTCCCGATGTGGACTATTTCTAAATTTTGACGTTTGTTTTGGATTTGGATTTTTGTTTTGAGTACGAGACTACCATTGAATTTTAAACTTTGGATCTTAGATTTCTATTGGATTTATTTTATCGGCGATTTGGATTCATTCTAAAATTTGATTGGATTTTCATCCATTGACCTTTCATCTGATTTATTGGACTCATTTTGTTTAAATATGATACTTGCTGGGCTTTTAGCTCACGTTTTCTGTTTTGACCCTTTAGAGTAGAAGTTTCGGATACACTGCAGGAGTTAGGACGTGAACCGTCAGCAATTAGTTTGTTATGATTAAAAATTAAAAATTGATATGATTGTACTATGAAAAATGGCCGGGTATTGGCCCGTGGTAATATTTGGAATTTTTTGAAATATTTTATTACGTGTAATTCGTTATTTTGGTCGGAATTGTTACCTTCTTTACGATGACAATGGCGCAGGTCATATTATTTCTGTTGCACAGTTGTCGAATGAGGTCCTGTGTGGATTTTAATTTTTGCGGGTCCTATTTATTTGGTTTGTCACACCTGAATTTTGGGATTTAGGATTATATGTTTAAAATTATTTAGAATTTTAAATTTTAGAGAATATAATTATTGTTTAAATTGACCTTCTTAGTCCGGGTTCGAGACATATTATGTCCATTGAGCAGTCCGGATAAGAGAAAAGGTTAGTTGTTCCGATCGGTTTTGGTAGGTTCATTCAACGCGTGGGAAGTGGGCCGTTCTGGTAGGGCCGATGGGCTCATCTATTCATCATGGACTATATGGTCTATTGGGACGGTATTCAATTTTGAGCCAATTTCTTTTGTTGATGGACCTTCTTCTTGAGTCGAGCTAACTGTGGCCATCACCATTGCCATGATTAATTTTTGCTGCCACCTATGTTAGAAAAAAGTCTATTTATCGAGAGTATATATATATATACGTCCCGATGTAGACTGTTTCTAAATTTTGACATTTGTTTTGGATTTGGATTTTTGTTTTGAGTACGAGACTACCATTGAATTTTGAATTTCGGCTCTTAGATTTCTATTGGATTTATTTTATCAGCAATTTGGATTCATTCTAAAATTTGGTTGGATTTTCATCCATTGACCTTTCATCTGATTTATTGGACTCATTTTGTCTAAATATGATACTTGCTGAGCTTTTTGCTCATGTTTTCTATTTTGACCCTTCAGAGTAGAAGGTTTGGATGCACTTCAGGAGTTAGGACATGAACCGTCAACAATTCGTCCGATATGGTGAGTATTAGTTTTATGATTAAAAATTAAAAATTGATATGATTGTATTATGAAAAATGGCCGGGCATAGGCCCATGGTAATATTTTGAAATTTGTGAAATATTTTATTATGTCTGATTCGTTATTTTGGTTGGAATTGTTACCTTCTTTACGATGACTATGGAGCAGGTCATATTATTTCTGTTTGCATGGTTGTCCAGTGAGGTCCTGTGTGGATTTTAATTTGTGCAAATTCTATTTATTTGGTTTGTCACACCTGAATTTTTTGATTTAGGATTATTTGTTCAAAATTATTTAGAATTTTAATTTTAGAAAAGATAATTGGTTATTTAAATTGACCTTCTTAGTTCGGGTTCGTGACATATTATGTCCCTGGAGCAGTCCGGATAAGAGAAAAGGTTAGTTGTTCCGATCGATTTTGGTAGGTTCATTCAACGCGTGGGAAGTGGGCCGTTCTAATAGGGCCAATGGGCTCATCAATTCATCTTGGACTATATGGGTCGACTGGGACGGTATTCAATTTTGAGCCAATTTCTTTCGTTGATGGACCTTCTTCTTGGGTCGAGCTAACCGTAGCCATCACCACTGCCATGATCAATTTTTGCTGCCACCTATGTTAGAAGAAAGTCTATTTATCGAGAGTATATATATATATATATAGGTCCCGATGTGGACTACTTCTAGATTTTGACGTTTGTTTTGGATTTGGATTTTTGTTTTCAGTACGAGACTACCATTGAATTTTAAACTTTGGATCTTAGATTGATATTGGATTTATTTTATCGGCGATTTGGATTCATTCTAAAATTTGATTGGATTTTCATCCATTGACCTTTCATCTGATTTATTTGACTCATTTTGTCTAAATATGATACTTTCTGGGCTTTTGGCTCGCGTTTTTTGTTTTGACCTTTCAGAGTAGAAGGTTTGGATGCACTGCAGGAGTTAGGACTTGAACCGCCAGCAATTCGTCCAATTTGGTGAGTATTAGTTTGTTATGATTAAAAATTAAAAATTGATATGATTGTATTATGAAAAATGGCCGGGCATAGGCCCATGGTAATATTTAGAAATTTGTGAAATATTTTATTATGTCAGATTCGTTATTTTGGTCAGAATTGTTACCTTCTTTACGATGACTATGGAGCATGTCATATTATTTTTGTTTGCACGGTTGTCGAATGAGGTCTTGTGTGGATTTTAATTTTTGCGGGTTCTATTTATTTAGTTTGTCACACCCAAATTTTGAACTTTAGGATTATTTGTTTAAAATTATTTGGAATTTTAATTTTAGAAAATATAATTAGTTATTTAAATTGACCTTCTTAGTCCGGGTTCGTGACATATTATGTCCCTGTAGCAGTCCGGATAAGAGAAAAGGTTAGTTGTTCCGATCGATTTTGGTAGGTTCATTCAACGCGTGGGAAGTGGGCCGTTTTAATAGGGCCGATGGGCTCATCAATTCATCTTGGACTATAGGAGTCGACTGGGACGGTATTCAATTTTGAGCCAATTTGTTTCGTTGATGGACCTTCTTCTTGGGTCGAGCTAACCGTAGCCATCACCACTGCCATGATCAATTTTTGCTGCCACCTATGTTAGAAGAAAGTCTATTTATCGAGTATATATATATATATATATACGTCCCGATGATGACTGTTTCGAAATTTTGACAGTTGTTTTGGATTTGGATTTTTGTTTTGGGTACGAGGCTACCATTGAATTTTGAACTTTGGATCTTCGATTTCTATTGGATTTATTTTGTCGGCGATTTGGATTCCTTCTGAAATTTGATTGGATTTTCATCCATTGACCTTTTATCTGATTTATTAGACTCATTTTGTCTAAATATGATACTTGTTGGGCTTTTGGCTCACGTTTTCTGTTTTGACCCTTCAGAGTAGAAGGTTCGGATGCACTGCAGGAGTTAAGACTTGAACCGTCAGCAATTCGTCCGATTTGGTGAGTATTAGTTTGTTATGATTAAAAATTAAAAATTGATATGATTGTATAATGAAAAATGGCCGGGCATTGGCCCGTGATAATATTTGGAAATTTGTGAAATATTTTATTATGTCTAATTCGTTATTTTGGTCGGAATTGTTACCTTCTTTACGATGACTATGGCGCAGGTCATATTATTTCTTTTGCACGGTTGTCGAATGAGGTCATGTGTGGATTTTAATTTTTACGAGTCCTATTTATTTGGTTTGTCACACCTGAAATTTTGGATTTAGGATTATTTGTTTAAAATTATTTAGAATTTTAATTTTTAAAAATATAATTAGTTATTTAAATTGACTTTCTTAGTCCGGGTTCGTGACATATTATGTCCCTGGAGCAGTCTGGATAAGAGAAAAGGTTAGTTGTTCCGATAGATTTTGGTAGGTTCATTCAACGCGTGGGAAGTGGGCCGTTCTGGTAGGGCCGATGGGCTCATCTATTCATCATGGACTATATGGTCTATTGGGACGGTATTCAATTGTGAGCCAATTTCGTTCGTTGATGGACCTACTTCTTGGGTCGAGCTAACCGTAGCCATCACCACTGCCATGATCAATTTTTGCTGCCACCTATGTTAGAAAAAAGTCTATTTATCGAGAGTATATATATATATACGTCCCGATATGGACTATTTCTAAATTTTGACATTTGTTTTGGATTTGGATTTTTGTTTTCTGTACGAGACTGCCATTGAATTTTAAACTTTGGATCTTAGATTTATATTGGATTTATTTTATCGGAGATTTGGGTTCTTTCTAAAATTTGATTGAATTTTCATCCATTGACTTTTCATCTGATTTATTGGACTCATTTTGTCTAAATATGATACTTGCTGGGCTTTTAGCTCATGTTTCTGTTTTGACCTTTCAGAGTAGAAGGTTCGGATGCATTGCAGGAATTAGGACGTTAACCTTCAGCAATTCATCAGATTTGGTGAGTATTAGTTTGTTATGATTAAAAATTAAAAATTGATATGATCGTATTATGAAAAATGGCCGGGTATAGGCCCATGGTAATATTTTAAAATCTGTAAAATATTTTATTATGTCTCATTCATGATTTTGGTTGGAATGGTTACCTCCCTTACGATGACTATGGAGCATGTCATATTATTTCTATTTGCACGGTTGTCCAGTGAGGTCCTGTGTGGATTTTAATTTGTACGGGTTCTATTTATTTTGTTTGTCACACTCGAATTTCGGAATTTAGGATTATTTATTTAAAATTATTTTGAATTTTAAATTTTAGAAAATATAATTAGTTTTTTAAATTGGCCGACTTAGTTTGGGTTCGTGGCATATTATGTCCACTGAGCAGTCCGGATAAGAGAAAAGGTTAGTTGTTCTGATCGGTGTTGGTAGGTTCATTCAACGCGTCGGAAGTGAGCCTTTCTTATTGGGCCAGTGGGCTCAACTATTCATCTTGGACTATATGGGTCGATTGGGACGGTATTCAATTTTGAGCCAATTTCTTTCGTTCATTGGCCTTCTTCTTGGGTCGAGCTAACCATAGCCATCACCATTGCCATGATCAATTTTCGTTGCCACTTACATTAGTAAAAAGTCAATTTGTCGAGAGTATATATATATATACGTCCCGATGATGACTGTTTTGAAATTTTGACATTTGTTTTGGAATTGAATTTTTGTTTTGAGTACGAGACTGCCATTCAATTTTGAATTTTGGATTTTAGATTCATTCTGAATTTTGATTGAATTTTCCTCCATTGACCTTTCATCTGATTTATTAGACTCATTTTGTCTAAATATGTTACTTGTTGGGCTTTTGGCTCACGTTTTTTGTTTTGACCTTTCAGAGTAGAAGGTTCGGATGCACTGCAGGAGTTAGGACTTGAACCACAACAATTCGTCCATTTGGTGAGTATTAGTTTGTTATGATTAAAAATTAAAAATTGATATGATTGTATTATGAAAAATGGCGGGCATAGGCCCATGGTAATATTTAAAATTTGTGAAATATTTTATTATGTGTCGATTCGTTATTTTGGTTGGAATTGTTACCTTCTTTACGATGACTATGGAGCAGTCATATTATTTCTGTTTGCATGGGTTGTCGAATGAGGTCTGTGTGGGATTTTAATTTGTGCTGGGTCCTATTTATTTGGTTTGTCACACCTGAAATTTGGGATTTAGGATTATTTGTTTAAAATTATTTAGAATTTTAATTTTAGAAAATATAATTAGTTATTTAAATTGACCTTCTTAGTCCGGGTTCGTGACATATTATGTCCCTGGAGCAGTCCGGATAAGAGAAAAGGTTAGTTGTTCCGATCGATTTTGGTAGGTTCATTCAACGCGTGGGAAGTGGGCCGTTCTAATAGGGCCGATGGGCTCATCAATTCATCTTGGACTACATGGGTCGACTGGGACGGTATTCAATTTTGAGCCAATTTCTTTCGTTGATGGACCTTCTTCTTGGGTCGAGCTAACCGTAGCCATCACCACTGCCATGATCAATTTTTGCTGCCACCTATGTTAGAAAAAAGTCTATTTATCGAGAGTATATATATATATATACGTCCCGATGTGCACTATTTCTAAATTTTGACATTTGTTTTGGATTTGGATTTTTGTTTTGAGTACGAGACAACCATTGAATTTTGAACTTTGGATCTTAGATTTCTATTGGATTTATATTATCGGCAATTTTAATTCATTCTGAAATTTGATTGGATTTTCATCCATTGACCTTTCATCTGATTTATTGGACTCATTTCGTCTTAATATGATATTTGCGAGGCTTTTAGCTCACCTTTTCTGTTTTGACCCTTCAGAGTAGAAGGGCCGAATGCAGTGCAGGAGTTACGATGAGAGCCGTCAGCAATTCATCCGATTTGGAGAGTATTAGTTTGTTATGATTAAAAATTAAAAATTGATATGATCGTATTATGAAAAATGGCCGGGTATAGGCCCATGGTAATATTTTGAAATTTGTGAAATATTTTATTATGTCAGATTCATGATTTCGGTTGGAATTGTTACCTCCCTTACGATGACTATGGAGCATGTCATATTATTTCTGTTTGCACGGTTGTCCAATGAGGTCCTGTGTGGATTTTAATTTGTGCGGGTTCTATTTATTTTGTTTGTCACACCCGAATTTTGGACTTTAGGATTATTTGTTTAAAATTATTTTGAATTTTAAATTTTAGAAAATATAATTAGTTTTTTAAATTGATCTTCTTAATCCGGGTTCGTGACATATTATGTCCCTGGAGCAGTCCGGATAAGAGAAAAGGTTAGTTGTTTCGATTGATTTTGGTAGGTTCATTCAACGCGTGGGAAGTGGGTCGTTCTAATAGTGCCGATGGGCTCATCAATTCATCTTGGACTATATGGTCTATTGGGACGGTATTCAATTTTGAGCCAATTTCTTTTGTTGATGGACCTTCTTCTTGAGTCGAGCTAAGCCTAGCCATCACCATTGCCATGATCAATTTTTGCTGCCACCTATGTTAGTAAACAGTCTATTTGTCGAGAGTATATATATATATATATATACATACGTCTCGATGAGGACTGTTTCGAAATTTTGACAGTTGTTTTGGATTTGGATTTTTGTTTTGGGTACGAGGCTACCATTGACTTTTGAACTTTGGATCTTAGATTTCTATTGGATTTATTTTATCGGATTTGGATTCCTTCTGATTGGATTTTCATCCATTGACCTTTCATCCGATTTATTGGACTCATTTTTTCTAAATATGATACTTGCTTGGCTTTTGGCTCATTTTTGTTTTGACCCTTGAGTAGAAGGTTTGGATGCACTTAGAGTCGACTGACATGAACCATCAACAATTCGTCCGATTTGGTGAGTATTAGTTTTATGATTAAAAATTAAAAATTGATATGATTGTATTATGAAAAATGGACGGGCATAGGCCCATGGTAATATTTTGAAATTTGTGAAATATTTTATTATGTCGATTCGTGATTTTGGTTGAAATTATTACCTCCCTTACGATGACTATGGAGCATTTATATTATTTATGTTTGCACGACTATCCGAATGATGTCCTGTGTGGATTTTAATTTGTCGGTCCTATTTATTTTGTTTGTCACACATGAATTTTGAGATTTAGGATTATATGTTTAAAATTATTTAGAATTTTAAATTTTAGAGAATATAATTAGTTGTTTAAATTGACCTTCTTAGTCTGGGTTCGTGACATATTATGTCCATTGAGCAGTCCGGATAAGAGAAAAGGTTAGTTGTTCCGATCGGTTTTGGTAGGTTCATTCAACGCGTGGGAAGTGAGCCTTTCTGATTGGGCCATGGGCTCATCTATTCATCTTGGACTATATGGGTCGATTGGGACGGTATTCAATTTTGAGCCAATTTCTTTCGTTCATTGGCCTTCTTCTAGGGTCGAGCTAACCATAGCCATCACCATTGCCATGATCAATTTTTGCTGCCACCTACGTTAGTAAAAATTCTATTTGTCGAGATATATATATATACATACGTCTCGATGAGGACTGTTTCTAAATTTTGACATTTGGATTTTTTGGATTTTGGATCTACCATTGACTTTTGAACTTTAGATCTTAGATTTCTATTGGATTTATTTTATCGGCGATTTGGATTCCTTCTGAAATTTGATTGGATTTTCATCCACTGACCTTTTATCTGATTTATTGGACTCATTTTTTCTAAATATAATACTTGCTTGGCTTTTGGCTCATGTTTTCTGTTTTGACCCTTCAGAGTAGAAGGTTCGGATGCACTTCAGGAGTTAGGACCTGAACCATCAACAATTCGTCCGATTTGGTGAGTATTAGTTTTATGATTAAAAATTAAAAATTGATATGATTGTATTATGAAAAATGGACGGGCATAGGCCCATGGTAATATTTTGAAATTTGTGAAATATTTTATTATGTCTGATTCGTGATTTTGGTTGAAATTGTTACCTCCCTTACGATGACTATAGAGCAGGTTATATTATTTATGTTTGCACGACTATCCAGTGATGTCCTGTGTGGATTTTAATTTGTGCGGGTCCTATTTATTTTGTTTGTCACACATGAATTTTGAGATTTAGGATTATATGTTTAAAATTATTTAGAATTTTAAATTTTATAGAATATAATTAGTTGTTTAAATTGACCTTCTTAGTCTGGGTTCGTGACATATTATGTCCATTGAGCAGTCCGGATAAGAGAAAAGGTTAGTTGTTCCGATCGGTTTTGGTAGGTTCATTCAACGCGTGGGAAGTGAGCCTTTCGGTAGGGCCATGGGCTCATCTATTCATCTTGGACTATATGGTCGATTGGGACGGTATTCAATTTTGAGCCAATTTCTTTCGTTGATGGGCCTTCTTGGGTCGAGCTAACCATAGCCATCACCATTGCCATGATCAATTTTTGCTGCCACCTACGTTAGTAAAAATTCTATTTGTCGAGATATATATATATATATATATACGTCTCGATGAGGACTGTTTCGAAATTTTGACAGTTGTTTTGGATTTGGATTTTTGTTTTGGGTACGAGGCTACCATTGACTTTTGAACTTTAGATCTTCGATTTCTATTGGATTTATTTTATCGGCGATTTGGATTCCTTCTGAAATTTGATTGGATTTTCATCCACTGACCTTTTATCTGATTTATTGGACTCATTTTTTCTAAAATGATACTTGCTGGGCTTTTGGCTCATGTTTTCTGTTTTGACCCTTCAGAGTAGAAGGTTCGGATGCACTTCAGGAGTCAGGACATGAACCGTCAACAATTCGTCCGATTTGGTGAGTATTAGTTTTATGATTAAAAATTAAAAATTGATATGATTGTATTATGAAAAATGGCCGGGCATAGGCCCATGGTAATATTTTACAATTTATGAAATATTTTGTTATGTCTGATTCGTGATTTTGGTTGAAATTGTTACCTCCCTTTACGATGACTATGGAGCGGGTTATATTATTTATGTTTGCATGACTATCTAGTGATGTCCTGTGTGGATTTTAATTTGTGCGGGTCCTATTTATTTGGTTTGTCACACACTGAATTTTTTTGATTTAGGATTATATGTTTAAAATTATTTGAAATTTTAAATTTTAGAAAATATAATTAGTTGTTTAAATTGACCTTCTTAGTCCGGGTTCATGACATATTATGTCCATTGAGCAGTCCGGATAAGAGAAAAGGTTAGTTGTTCCGATCGATTTTGGTAGGTTCATTCAACGCGTGGGAAGTGGGCCTTTCTGATTGGGCCATGGGCTCATCTATTCATCTTGGACTATATGGGTCGATTGGGACGGTATTCAATTTTGAGCCAATTTCTTTCGTTGATGGGCCTTCTTGGGTCGAGCTAACCATAGCCATCACCATTGCCATGATCAATTTTTGCCACCTATGTTAGTAAAAATTCTATTTGTCGAGATATATATATATATATACGTCTCGATGATGGACTACTTCTAAATTTTGACATTTGTTTTGGATTTGGATTTTTGTTTTGGGTACGAGAAAACCATTGAATTTTGAACTTTGGATCTTAGATTTCTATTGGATTTATTTTATCGGCGATTTGGATTCCTTCTGAAATTTGATTGGATTTTCATCCATTGACCTTTCATCTGATTTATTAGACTCATTTTGTCTAAATATGATACTTGTTGGGCTTTTGGCTCACGTTTTCCGTTTTGACCCTTCAGAGTAGAAGGTTCGGATGCACTGCAGGAGTTAGGACTTGAACCGTCAGCAATTCATCCAATTTGGTGAGTATTAGTTTGTTATGATTAAAAATTAAAAATTGATATGATTGTATTATGAAAAATGGCCGGGCATAGGCCCATGGTAATATTTAGAAATTTGTGAAATATTTTATTATGTCTGATTCGTTATTTTGGTCGGAATTGTTACCTTCTTTACGATGACTATGGAGCAGGTCATATTATTTCTGTTGCACGGTTGTCGAATGAGGTCCTGTGTGGATTTTAATTTGTGCGGGTCCTATTTATTTGGTTTGTCACACCTGAAATTTGGGATTTAGGATTATTTGTTTAAAATTATTTAGAATTTTAATTTTAGAAAATATAATTAGTTATTTAAATTGACCTTCTTAGTCCGGGTTCGTGACATATTATGTCCATTGAGCAGTCCGGATAAGAGAAAAGGTTAGTTGTTCCGATCGGTTTTGGTAGGTTCATTCAACGCGTGGGAAGTGAGCCGTTCTAATAGGGCCGATGGGCTCATCAATTCATCTTGGACTACATGGGTCGACTGGGACGGTATTCAATTTTGAGCCAATTTCTTTCGTTGATTGGCCTTCTTATTGGGTCGAGCTAACCATAGCCATCACCATTGCCATGATCAATTTTTGCTGCCACCTATGTTAGAAAAAAGTCTATTTATCGAGAGTATATATATATATATATATACGTCTCGATGTGCACTATTTCTAAATTTCGACATTTGTTTTGGATTTGGATTTTTGTTTTGAGTACGAGACTACCATTGAATCTTAAACTTTGGATCTTAGATTTCTATTGGATTTATTTTATCGGCGATTTGGATTCATTCAAAATTTTGATTGGATTTTCATCCGTTGAGCTTTCATCTGATTTATTAGACTCATTTTGTCTAAATATGATACTTGCCGGGCTTTTAGCTCACGTTTTCTATTTTGACCTTTCAGAGTAGAAGGTTCGGATGCAGTGCAGGAGTTAGGACGTGAACCGTCAGCAATTCATCCGATTTGGTGAGTATTAGTTTGTTATGATTAAAAATTAAAAATTGATATGATCGTATTATGAAAAATGGCCGGGTATAGGCCCATGGTAATATTTTGAAATCTGTAAAATATTTTATTATGTCTCATTCATGATTTTGGTTAGAATTGTTACCTCCCTTACGATGATTATGGAGCATGTCATATTATTTCTGTTTCCACGGTTGTCCAGTGAGGTCCTGTCTGAATTTTAATTTGTGCGGGTTCTATTTATTTTATTTGTCACACCCGAATTTTGGACTTTATGATTATTTGTTTAAAATTATTTTGAATTTTAAATTTTAGAAAATATAATTTGTTTTTTAAATTGGCCTACTGAGTTTGGGTTCGTGACATATTATGTCCATTGAGCAGTCCGGATAAGAGAAAAGGTTAGTTGTTCCGATCGGTTTTGGTAGGTTCATTCAACGCGTAGGAAGTGAGCCTTTCTGATTGGGCCAATGGGCTCATCTATTCATCTTGGACTATATGGGTCGATTGGGACGGTATTCAATTTTGAGCCAATTTCTTTCGTTCATTGGCCTACTTCTTGGGTCGAGCTAACCATAGCCATCACCATTGCCATGATCAATTTTTGCTGCCACCTATGTTAGTAAAAAGTCTATTTGTCGAGAGTATAAAGATATATATATACATACGTCTCGATGAGGACTGTTTCGAAATTTTGACAGTTGTTTTGGATTTGGATTTTTGTTTTGGAGTACGAGGCTACCGTTGACTTTTGAACTTTGGATCTTCGATTTCTATTGGATTTATTTTATCGGCGATTTGGATTCCTTCTTAAATTTGATTGGATTTTCATCCGCTGACCTTTCATCTGATTTATTGGACTCATTTTTTCTAAATATGATACTTGCATGGCTTTTGGCTCATGTTTTCTGTTTTGACCCTTCAGAGTAGAAGGTTCGGATGCACTTCAGGAGTTAGGACATGAACCGTCAACAATTCGTCCGATTTGGTGAGTATTAGTTTTATGATTAAAAATTAAAAATTGATATGATTGTATTATGAAAAATGGACGGGCATAGGCCCATGGTAATATTTTGAAATTTGTGAAATATTTTATTATGTCTGATTCGTGATTTTGGTTGAAATTGTTACCTCCCTTACGATGACTATGGAGCAGGTTATATTATTTCTGTTTGCACGATTATCCAGTGATGTCCTGTGTGGATTTTAATTTGTGCGGGTCCTATTTATTTGGTTTGTCACACCTGAATTTTGAGATTTAGTATTATATGTTTGAAATTATTTAGAATTTTAAATTTTAGAGAATATAATTAGTTGTTTAAATTGACCTTCTTAGTCCGGGTTCGTGACATATTATGTCCATTGAGCAGTCCGGATAGGAGAAAAGGTTAGTTGTTCCAATCGGTTTTGGTAGGTTCATTCAACGCGTGGGAAGTGGGCCGATGTGCTCATCTATTCATCATGGACTATATGGTCTATTGGGACGGTATTCAATTTTGAGCCAATTTCTTTTGTTGATGGACCTTCTTCTTGAGTCGAGCTAACTGTGGCCATCACCATTGCCATGATTAATTTTTGCTGCCACCTATGTTAGAAAAAAGTCTATTTATTGAGAGTATATATTTATATATATATATTCGTCCCGATGAAGGTGGTTTCGAAATTTTGACATTTGTTTTGGATTTGGATTTTTGTTTTGAGTACGAGCCTACCATTGAATTTTGAACTTTGGATCTTCGATTTCTATTGGATTTATTTTATCAGCGATTTGAATTCCTTCTGAAATTTGATTGGATTTTCATCTACTGACCTTTCATCTGATTTATTAGACTCATTTTTTCTAAATATGATACTTCCTGGGCTTTTGGCTCATGTTTTCTATTTTGATCCTTCAGAGTAGAAGGTTTGGATGCACTTCAGGAGTAAGGACATGAACCGTCAACAATTCATCCGATCTGGTGAGTATTAGTTTTATGATTAAAAATTAAAAATTGATATGATTGTATTATGAAAAATGGCCGGGCATAGGCCCATGGTGATATTTTAAAATTTGTGAAATATTTTATTATGTCTGATTCGTGATTTTGGTTGGAATTGTTACCTTCTTTACGATAACTATGGAGCATGTCATATTATTTCTGTTTGCATGGTTCTCCAGTGAGGTCTGTGTGGATTTTAATTTGTGCGAGTTCTATTTATTTGGTTTGTCACACCTGAATTTTTTGATTTAGGATTATTTATTTAAAATTATTTAGAATTTTAATTTTAGAAAATATAATTAGTTATTTAAATTGACATTCTTATTTTGTCCACTGGGTTATAAGAGAAAAGGTTATGTCCATTTTGGTAGGTTCATTCAACGCGTGAGCCTAACCATTCATCAATTCATCTGAACTTTGGATTCAATTTTGAGCCAATTTCTTTCATTGATGGACCTTTTCTTTTATAACCATAGCCATCACCATTGCCATTGGATTCCTATGTTGAAATTTGATCGGATTTTATATATACGTCTCGATGACTATTTCTAAATTCATTTGATTTGGATTTTGTTTTGAGGAGGCTACCATTGAATCTTAAACTTTGGATCTTTTTTCTAAATTTTATGATTTGGATTCATTCAAAATTTTGATTGGATTTTCATCCGTTGAGCTTTCATCTGATTTATTAGACTCATTTTGTCTAAATATGATACTTGAGCTCACGTTTTCTATTTTGACCTTTCAGAGTAGAAGGTTTGGATGCACTTCGGGAGTTAGGACATGAACCGTCAACAATTCGTTCGATCTGGTGAGTATTAGTTTTATGATTAAAAGTTAAAAATTGATATGATTGTATTTTAAAAAATGGCATGGCATAGGCCCATGGTAATATTTTAAAATTTGTGAAATATTTTATTATGTCTGATTCGTTATTTTGGTTGGAATTATTACCTTCTTTACAATGACTATGGAGCAGGTCATATTATTTCTGTTTGCATGGTTGTCCAGTGAGGTCCTGTGTGGATTTTAATTTGTGCGGGTTCTATTTATTTTGTTTGTCATACTCGAATTTTGGAATTTAGGATTATTTGTTTAAAATTATTTTGAATTTTAAATTTTAGAAAATATAATTAGTTTTTTAAATTGGCCTACTTAGTTTGGGTTCGTGACATATTATGTCCATTGAGCAGTCCGGATAAGATAAATGGATAGTTGTTCCGATCGGTTTTGGTAGGTTCATTCAACGCGTGGGAAGTGAGCCTTTCTGATTGGGCCAATGGGCTCATCTGTTCATCTTGGACTATATGGGTCAATTGGGACGATATTTAATTTGGAGCCAATTTCTTTCGTTCATTGGCCTTCTTCTTGGGTCGAGCTAACCATAGCCATCACCATTGCCATGATCAATTTTTGCTGCCACCTACGTTAGTAAAAAGTTTATTTGTCGAGAGTATATATATATATATACGTCCCGATGATGACTGTTTCGAAATTTTGACATTTGTTTTGGAATTGAATTTTTGTTTTGAGTACGAGACTACCATTAAATTTTAAACGTTGGATCTTAGATTTCCATTGGATTTATTTTATCGGCAATTTGGATTAATTCTGAAATTTGATTGAATTTTCATCCATTGACTTTTTATCTGATTTATTAGACTCATTTTGTATAAATATGATACTTGGTGGGCTTTTGGCTCACGTTTTCTGTTTTGACCCTTCAGAGTAGAGGGTTCGGATGCACTGCAGGAGTTAGGACTTGAACCGTAAGCAATTCGTCCGATTTGGTGAGTATTAGTTTGTTATGATTAAAAATTAAAAATTGATATGATTGTATTATGAAAAATGGCAGGTATAGGCCCATGGTAATATTTTAAAATTTATGAAATATTTTATTATGTTTGATTCGTGATTTTGGTTTGAATTGTTACTTTTCTTACGATGACTATGGAGCAGGTCATATTATTTCTGTTTGCACGATTGTCCAGTGAGGTCCTGTGTGGATTTTAATTTGTGTGAGTTCTATTTATTTGGTTTGTCACACATGAATTTTGGAATTTAGGATTATTTGTTTAAAATTATTTAGAATTTTAATTTTAGAAAATATAATTATTTATTTAAATTGAACTACTTAGTTTGGGTTCGTGACATATTATGTCCCTAGAGCAGTCTAGATAAGAGAAAAGGTTAGTTGTTCCGATCGATTTTGGTAGGTTCATTCAACGCGTGGGAAGTGGGCCATTCTGATAGGGCCGATGGGCTCATCTATTCATCATGGACTATGTGGGTCGATTGGGACGGTATTCAATTTTGAGCCAATTTTCTTTCGTTGATGGGCCTTCTTCGTGGGTCGAGCTAACCGTAGCCATCACCATTGCCATGATCAATTTTTACGGCCACCTATGTTAGTAAAAAGTCTATTTGTCTAGAGCATATATATATATATATACGTCTCGATGATGACTGTTTCAAAATTTTGACATTTGTTTTGGATTTGTATTTTTGTTTTAAGTACGAGACTACCATTGAATTTTGAGCTTTGGATCTTATATTTCTATTGAATTTATTTTATCGGCGATTTGGATTCATTCTGAAGTTTGATTGGATTTTTATCCATTGATCGTTCATTTGATTTATTGGACTCATTTTATCTTAATGTGATACTTGCTGGGCTTTTAGCTCACGTTTTCTGTTTTGATCCTTCAGAGTAAAAGGTTCGAATGCACTGCAGGAGTTAGGACGTGAAAAGTCAGTAATTCATCCGATTTGGTGAGTATTAGTTTGTTATGATTAAAAATTAAAAATTGATATGATTGTATTATGAAAAATGGCCGGGCATAGGCCCATGATAATATTTTAAAATTTGTGAAATATTTTATTATGTCGATTCGTGATTTTGGTTGGAATTATTACCTTCTTTACGATAACTATGGAGCATGTCATATTATTTATGTTTGCATGGTTGACCCGGTGAGATCCTGTGTGGATTTTAATTTGTGCGGGTCCTATTTATTTGGTTTGTCACACCTAATATTTGGTATTTAGGATTATTTATTTAAAATTATTTAGAATTTTAAATTTTAGAAAATATAATTAGTTATTTAAATTGACCTTCTTAGTCCGGGTTCGTGACATATTATGTTCATTGAGCAGTCCGGAGAAGAGAAAAGGTTAGTTGTTCCTATCGGTTTTGGTAGGTTCATTCAACGCGTGGGAAGTGAGCCTTTCTGATTGGGCCAATGGGCTCATCTATTCATCTTGGACTATATGGGTCGATTGGGACGGTATTCAATTTTGAGCCAATTTCTTTCGTTGATTGGCCTTCTTCTTTGGTCGAGCTAATCATAGTCATCACCATTGCCATGATCAATTTTTGCTGCCACCTATGTTAGTAAAAGTCTATTTGTTGATCGATATATATATATATATATATGATGGACATTTGTTTTGGAATTGAATTTTTGTTTTGAGTACGAGACTACCATTAAATTTTAAACTTCGGATCTTAGATTTCTATTGGATTTATTTTATCGGCAATTTGGATTCATTCTGAAATTTGATTGAATTTTCATCCATTGACCTTTTATCTGATTTATTAGACTCATTTTGTTTAAATATGACACTTGTTATTACGTTTTACGTTTTGACCGTTCATAGTAGAAGGTTCGGATGCATACTTGAGCAATTCGATTTCGTCCGATTTGGTGAGTACTAGTTTGTTATGATTAAAAATTAAAAATTGATATGATTGTATTATGAAAAATGGCCGGGTATAGGCCCATGGTAATATTTTAAAATTTGTGAAATATTTTATTATGTTTGATTCGTAATTTTGGTTGGAATTGTTACTTCTCTTACGATGACTATGGAGCAGGTCATATTATTTCTGTTTGCACGGTTGTCCAGTGAGGTCCTATGTGGATTTTAATTTGTGCGAGTTCTATTTATTTAGTTTGTCACATCCGAATTTTGGAATTTATGATTATTTGTTTAAAATTATTTAGAACTTTAAATTTTAGAAAATATAATTAGTTATTTAAATCGAACTAATTAGTTTGTGTTCGTGACCTATTATGTCCATTGAGCAGTCCGGATAAGAGAAAATGTTAGTTGTTCCGATCGGTTTTGGTAGGTTCATTTAACGCGTGGGAAGTGGGCCGTTTTGATAGGGCCGATGGGCTCATCTATTCATCTTGGACTATATGGGTCGATTGGGACAGTATTCAATTTTGAGCCAATTTCTTTCGTTGATGAGCTTTCTTCTAGGGTTGAGCTAAGCATTGCCATGATCAATTTTTGCTGCCATCTATGTTAGTAAATAGTCTATTTGTCGAGAGTAATTCAAAAGAAAAATATTCATATTATTTTTCAGACAAAAATTGATGGATGTTAATATCAATCGATGCAGGTCGATTGAAACCGAAGGCATTTTCAGGCACTGCCTTGGTGAAGCTGCTTCTCATCAATTTTTTTAGTATCAATATTATTATTTTTTATGTTTCTAATTTTTGATTCAATGAATAAACTGCTCAAACAATGCTGCGGCGTACGCGGCGCTGTGGCCTTTGTCACACCTTACTCACCTATTAGATCAGTGCAGATTCAACCAATAATATTTAATATATTATATTAAAATAATATATTATATAAATATCTTATTTATTAAAATATTTAAATAATAATATTATAAAAAACAAAGATAAAAAATATGTTATCTTATATATATATATATATTAAGATTTATGGTAGCCCTGCGTTTGCAGCCCATTATTCGATTTACGCTAGCCAGCAGGCTCGCTCTCTCCACTAGAGCGCCTTACGGCTGAAGAATTTCGTATCGTATGCCCTCCGCCATCTCTTTCTAGTTTCTCTTTCTGGACCTGAAAAGGAAGGTCTTTTTTACTTTACTTAGAACACTGTAGGGTTTTGAGTCTCCCACTCTCTCCAGCTAAAAGAATCCGAGGCCCCGACGCCTTCAATCCCAATCTCCTCCTCCGAAACCACATAGTCGTTCAACCCACGCTCCATTTATTTCTATTTTTTTTCTCTTCAAAAACCCCATTTCATCTCATGGACTGAATCAATGCCCAAACCCTAGTTCCTTGCGCAGCTCAAGCCTAGCATATCTTTTTGTCCGGTTTTCTCCTTAGATCACTGTAATGTCTTCAGCATCTAAGCCCCTTCTACTGATCAGGTAGGGTCATTATAATTTCCCACATTACTGTTTTTATTTAAGCTTTTTAAATTTGCTGATTCCCACTCGGAATGAACGCTCAGCGTCCACACTGACGTGGGTTTCATATGCTGTCGTTGATACCAACCTATTTCCTCTCCAATATGAAATGGCGGTGGTTCGTTTTATGCAGAGGGAGTTGTTGAAGGTGGTGGTGGGAGGCTGGAAGCCATGGACGGTGAAGAGCATGCCATTCTTTTGGCGTGCGTTATATCCGGCACTCTTTTCGCTGTTCTGGGTTCTTCATCGTTCTCCATACTATGGGCTGTGAATTGGCGACCTTGGCGCCTCTACAGGTACATACTCTATTGTTCTCCTGTTGCCATATTATACCCCAGTTCCTAGTTTTAGTTGGTGATGCTTTGTACAATTCTTAATCATGTTGCCCTTCTCCGAATTGTAATGCATAATCTTGTAGATATCGGTAATTTTATGGCTTATAAGTTGTCTGGCTGGCTGGCCATTTGTCATTTACTTGTGTTGAAAGGTTTTGCGGGTTAATGACTCTGCCTTTTGGCCCCATTTTGGATTTCATCGATCTTGGATAAATGCATTACCTGGTATGATAAACAGACATGGACCTGAAGGTGCCAAGTAGTTGATAAGTGCAGTGTTCAATTTTCAATCCAAAATTGATTTTGAATTCTATTCACAAAAGATCTTCTCTCCCAACCTTAGGGGTACTGAGGTGATAGTGGCATTGTTAGGGTTGACCTTGAAGACCACTGGCCCTTTGTCTGTATTGAAAAAAATTGAAATTTTATTTGATAGACAGATGTCTATTTAATGGATCTGCCTTGGGTAAGGTGTTTTAGAGTAAAGGATTGATGTTCCCAACTGTGTTTCATTTAGAATATTTGGCAGCAATTATTCTTGAAGATAAAATGGGAGGATATCATCTCCTGACTATCTCATTGGGAATGTAATTTTGAATGGAAGATGGATGAGATTGAAATGCATATTTTCTATGTTTTCTATGAGATTGAATGTAACCTTGAAGACCTGACTATTTGCAGATTCCTTTTCCATATTTTCTATGTCATCTAGAAGAAGAAATGCATTTGGTATGTAGCCCATGCTATTTTTGCCTAATAAAATTGAATTTAAGTATTATATCAATTAAACTTGCACCCGTTGTTCTGGCCATTGAGTATAGACTTAAGTGAGAGCTTCTTGCTGTGATTTGTGGCTATGTTAATCAAATAAATACCTGTGAAACCAAAATAAATTGGAAAATCTGTGTTACAATGTCCATGCATGCACTTTTCAACAAAGTTATATCTCCACATATTAACATGGAAATATCTGATTATTAAGGGAGCTTTAATGCCCTTGAGCATCAATTTTTTTTGCGGTTATTTAGTATATCTTGCCATTCCATTGATATCTAGTAATGTCTTTATACCGATCAACATAATATATGTTCCTCCTTTACTGTTGTTTCAGTTGGATATTTGCCCGCAAATGGCCACATATACTTCAAGGACCCCATCTGGGTATTTTTTGTGGTCTATTCAGCCTGTTTGCTTGGATAATTGTCATATCGCCCATCCTGGTGCTTATCGCATGGGGATCTTGGTTGCTTGTAATATTGGGTCGAGATATAATTGGTCTGGCAGTAATAATGGCAGGCACTGCTCTGCTTCTGGCATTCTATTCTATCATGCTTTGGTGGAGAACACAATGGCAGAGCTCAAGTATGTTTTTTCCCTGCTTCCTTTCTTTTTTTCCCCCAAAGGGAACTATATTCTATTGACTTTGGTGGCATCGGGATGCCTTTTTGCGCTTGATAAGGGCATCCTATTCGTTGACAGTAAACGGAGGACTTGATTTTCGATGAAATAATTTGGTCATAATTAAATGGTTAGATTTATTATAGATGTAAATGATCACTTTGGTTTATGGAGGTAATGATTAAAACCACTCGGAATGATTGGTCTGATTTAAGTTATTGAAACAGATTGATATTGCCAAACCTGAGCATGTTAACAACCAAGTTGCTGGGCTATTCTTTTAACTTTAAAAGGGAAGAGCTTTTGGTGCTAGACATTTTTGTTTTAGTGAACATAGGTTTTGACCTAAATCATATGATTGAATTCAAGCGCCTGGAATTTTCAACTATGGATAGGATATTGCATTCATTTTATTAGGGTGTAATTGGGATCAAGCTGGTCTGTTTGGGGAAGAGGAATTTGCTGGTGAATGGTCCTTTTGAAGGAGAAAGAGGCAAAATGTATTGGCACTGGTCGCCTTGGCAGTTATTAGGAAGATCAGGAAGGAATATTGCTTTCTTTGAATATGTTGATCTCAGATCCATGTGGTTTTTTCATGTTGAATGGTTATTAGCTTTCATTGATATTATCTCAATGATATATATTCACTCCATTATGACCCAGATATCATGGTTTCACACCATGAAAATAACTTTTCTACAAGGTTGTGGTGAGGCTTTGTACATCTGATTCTCTTCAAACTCCTAGATATGGGAGTCATGCACTGTTCCTTCTTTTTTTACTACTTCTAACTATGGTGTGCATTGACATTCCATTTACATAATGAAATGAAATTTTTGTTACTCAATAAAGAAAGATCTTAAACTATTATAACATTTGAAATTTTGGGTGGAGTTTAAAGAGGAAGGAGGCAAGCAACAAAAATGGTGTGTTTTGTAAGAAAAATGAAATTGTTATTAAAAAGCTAGATGAATAATCATTTTGTCATCATGTAGCTGTGTTAGTTGGGGACAAAAGATGATGTGTTGTTACCCTTTGCTCTAGAGATACTCAACCGCACCCTTCCCAAGAGTCACTGAAGAATGAAGGGCAAGAAATCATCTCTCTTCTATGTTCAACTGTCCTTTTCTCTTCCTCCCCTTTCTTTCATTCCTGCTCATACCTGACAAAGCAGGGACCAGGGCTCCCCCATCCAGGTGCATCTGACCTGATCTATTTTTTTTTGGGGGGTGGTGTTGGTTGTAGTTTTCCCATTTGCCATCTTCTCAATCCACCGGTGTGCAAGTAAATACACCATATTTCTTTCTTTTTTCTCGACTAACCTCAATTTCAGTAATGTTGTTGCTAGGAGTGCCAATTAAGTGGGTTGAGTAGGTCATAGCCAGTGAGATATTTTTTCTCTGTCAATACCTGTCCATTAGTAATCAGTAAGAAAATGTCTGCACATACCCATTTATTCAGGTAGGTGGGTTGTTAATATACTTCCAATTAAGTAAAAGTTTCACAAAGAATAGAAAGTCAAACAATTTTGACATTACAATTTTCAAAAATAATAGAAAATCTAATAACTTGACATTTGATTCAAGAAAACGATATTACATATCAACAACTAAGCAGCTGGTAGCTTTGAAATCTGAATATTTTGGATTTAACAACTCAACAAATTTAAGATAATATGATTTTAGGTAGTTATATATTCCCCCTTTAAGCATTAAAGATAATACAGTGAAATGTTCAGGTTTGTTCTAGCCATGTTAGCTAGTTAAGATATCAACTTAAACTGACACAAATGATAACCACGTCCATTTTTCTAAATCCAAATGAGCCACTTAAGGAAAGCTATCATGTGGGCACAATTATTTTAGCCGGGTAATCCAACACAAGTAGACTTTTTCTGGTTCTAGTTAGTACTGGCCGTTTCAGTTCCACTGCCACCCATGGGAGAGATCTACATGCCTACTGCTTTAGGTCAGTTTCTACTTTTTTATTCTTCCACTTTTTTTTTTTTTTTTGAGGAAGAAAATTCAGGAAAGATACCTTCTCCAAGATCCCCAATTGTTTCAAAAAACTTATAAGATCTTCTCTTGTCAGCCATATTCTCCATGTATTCTTTACTCATAAGAGCAAATTTTAGGATTTATATAAAACAAATCAAAGTATATGTTGATTTTGTTACGACCTAATAGTTTTGGTACAGGAAAAGGTAACGATATATCCATTTGGAGTCAATCCCCAAAGGCCGTTTTTGTTAGATATGCTATCTGTGGAATGTGGCTTATTTTTGAGGAAGAGGTATAGCAGCCTAGAAATTTAGTATGAGGGTGTAAATAGAATTTATCCTCTTGCTTTAAAAAATGGTGGCCACAGGTTCAAAGAACGTGATCTTGTCCCTTGTTTGCCTGGGGGGAGAGCTACTTAATAATTGAGGGGGAAGTTGACATGTGAAAATAAGTGGAAATAAGCCTTAGTTTGAGTTTGTGTTGTAAGTTGTGTTTTTGCCACTGTATTTATTTTGGGAGTATGGTTGATGTGAGTATCATCTATTAAGCATGTTCCATATATATATATATATATATATATATATATATACAAACTCAATTGCCCTTTTAGATGTCATTGAGATGAGTATTTATCTATTGAGAAACTTCCAACCTCAACTGCAATTTATTTTGGTCTTGCTATATTGTATACCACGGTTACAGAAATGAGAAGCTGGGATATACACTTACTTAGCCTTTTGTTTTTCATTCTAATTTCTTCTTCCTGGATTTTATGTTTACAGGGGCTGTTGCTTTTCTTCTTCTTCTTGCTGTCGCATTGCTTTGTGCGTACGAGCTTTGTGCCGTGTATGTCACTGCAGGGTCTAGTGCTTCTGAGAGATACTCTCCTTCTGGCTTCTTTTTTGGTGTATCTGCCATTGCCTTAGCAATCAACATGCTTTTTATATGCAGAATGCTTTTCAATGGTAATCCTTTAAATGCTATCGTGAAATTGTTTAAGTGTTCTATTCCATGACTCTTCTAGAATGATCCTTCTTGATATTTTAGAGAGGGATGGATCTTCTGACTTATGACAACAAATTTTTAGTCCTCTATTTATTTGATCTAACTTCTGTTGATGTATACTTCTTCATGACAAACTTCGCAGGAAATGGATTAGATGTAGATGAATATGTGAGGAAGGCATACAAGTATGCGTATTCTGATTGCATTGAGGTAGGCCCTGTTGCTTGCTTGCCTGAACCGCCTGATCCCAATGAGCTATATCCTCGTCAATCAAGAAGGTAGGTGCCTGATATTCTTTATTCTTGCTCTAACTTCTAAACTTATTTCAGTTGCATTGCATGAGTTATTTTCTACTGCATCTGTGATTCTTGCCCACATTGCTGAATTATAGTTTTATTAACTCTTGCAAACATCTGTTCTCTTTTTCCGCCTTTTTTGGGAGACTGCCACTGATTGCCTTCTTCTCCATCGTCCACTCTCCATGCCAAAACAGATGTTACAAAAGGGAGAATCCTCCTATTTCCATAAGGATGTCAATTGTTGGTCCTTAGTCACTCTGACTTCTCTGTTCTTTTTTTTTTTTTTTTTTTAAGTGATGTCTAGCTCACCCTAGTAGAGGTTGACCACAGTTAAATTGTCTTTGAGCTATATGTGGAAGTTTTCTTTCCAAAAGTGATAATAATACAAGTACTTATGTCCTGTGCTAGACTCAATTGGAAAATATCCACCAAAGTTATGGACACATTTATTGTGATGCCCATACCCAGGTCTGAGTAGTGAGTACTGTAGGGTGTGATTCCTTGCAATGGTAAGTTGACTTAAACAGGTTTATGTCTACCCACCGACTTCCTAGTTTATACCTTTGTCTTCTGCTTATGTGTGGTGCCATGTTGTATCCAAGTTTTTCTCAATTACAAAGAGAAAATTATGCTGTTGTTTGCTTCAATATTAAATAATAGATTTGCATGTACAGGGCTTCGCACTTCGGGATTCTTTACCTTGGCTCACTTTTGGTTCTCCTTGTGTACTCGATCTTGTATGGTCTTACAGCAAAGAGGCACAGTGGCTGGGGGCTATTACTTCAGCTGCTGTAATTATACTTGGTATTTTACCTGCTGGTTTCTGCCTTATTTAAATAAGTGTTATTTGCTTTGTGAATGTTAGGTCTTTGGTTAATGATTATCCCCTTGAAGAAAGTGTCTAATCACTAATGCTGTTCTATTACACTTGGAATTACTTCTGTGCAGACTGGAATATAGGGGCATGCCTGTATGGATTTCAGCTTCTTCAAAGCCGTGCTGCTGCACTATTTATTGCCGGCACATCTCGTATTTTCCTTATTTGCTTTGGCATACATTACTGGTTTGCTTCAGACTCATCAATATTGTAATTGTGGTGAAGTTACTATTTGTTAGCAAATCATCGCAGTTTATCATTCTTGTGATCAGGTATTTGGGACATTGTGTTAGTTATGTGGTAATGGCATCAGTGTTGCTAGGAGCTGCTGTTTCTCGCCATCTTGTGGTTACTGATCCTTCAGCTGCACGAAGAGATGCCTTACAGAGCACCGTAATTCGCCTAAGGGAAGGATTTCGTCGGAAAGAACAAAATAGTTCATCTAGTTCTTCTGAAGGATGTGGCTCGAGTTTGAAACGCAGCAGCAGTGCTGAAGCAGGTCACCTTGGTGGTGGGATTGAGGCTATCAGCAGAAATGTAGTGCAGTGCACAGGTGATGCTGGTAGCTGGAACAATGCTGTTCTATGTGGAACCACAAGCTCCCATGAGGGTGTCAACAGTGATAAGAGTGTGGATAGTGGAAGGCCAAGTTTAGCAATACGTAGTAGTTCTTGTCGCTCACTTGCTCAGGATCCTGATGTAGGACCATCCTTTGCTGAGAAGCATTTTGGTCACGACAATTCTCTGGTGGTCTGTTCTAGCAGTGGCCTTGAAAGCCAAGGTTATGAGTCTAGTGCATCAACGTCAGCCATTCAGCAACTGGTAGATCTTAATTTAGCTCTTGTAAATCAGGAAAAGCTGAATGACCCAAGGGTTGCAGCTATGCTTAAAAAGCGGGCAAAACATGGTGATCATGAATTGACTAATATGTTGCAGAATAAAGGATTAGATCCGAATTTTGCAATGATGTTGAAGGAGAAGAGCTTGGACCCAACTATCCTAGCATTATTGCAAAGGAGCAGTCTGGATGCTGATAGAGATCATCGGGACAACACTGATATTACTATAATTGACTCAAACAGTGTTGATAATGCTTTGCCCAATCAAATTTCTTTTTCTGAAGAGATGAGGCTTCGGGGGTTGGAAAAATGGTTGCAACTTTGTAGACTTGTTTTGCATCATGCCACAGGTACTCCGGAACGAGCATGGGTTCTTTTTAGTTTAGTATTCATTTTTGAAACGGTGATTGTGGCTGTTTTTCGTCCAAGGACAGTTAAAGTTTTGAATGCGACGCATCAGCAGGTGAAGCTTGCAAATTTGAATTTACACTATCAGGGGTATACATCTGTTTTGGCTTTCTGAATTTAAAATTTGGTATTTTAACCTGTAGTTTGAATTCGGAATCTGTGTGCTGCTTCTATCACCTGTCATTTGTTCAATTATGGCTTACTTCCATTCTCTTGAATCAGAAGAAATGTTTATGGCATCAAAGCCTCGCAAGGTACTATAATGTTCTTTGTATTGCATTTGATTTGATAGTATTCCTTTTCATATGCTTGAAATTAAACACAATCTGATTTCAGCTCAATTTTGATGGTTTATTACATGACCCTTAAGCTGCCACTGGCATTATGTAGACCTCCGTGATCACTATTTTTGAATTTTCTGTCAACTTTATGTGCATTAACTTCTTCTGATGGTCTTGGTTTCTGGAAAAAAAAAATTGTTCTCTTCAGGTTTGGCTACCATTTAATCTGAAGGGTGCTAATTTTGCAGTGGGTTTAGAATTTAATTGGTTTTACTGTCATTTATTTATTTCACATTCTTTTTAAGGAAAATGGGAGTTTAGGGGCTTAAAACTGATGAGTACTGTTATGGCTTTGAATTTAATGAATTATTTAGTGTTACAGAATTCTATTGAGGCATGCTTAATAAGATATTTTAATTATCTTGTCATGGAGTAGAATGATCTGAGTCCATGATATTAGTTACAAGTTTTTCCCAAAAATTCTCTATTTCTCTCTGTTTTCTCCCTGTTTTGTTTTTGTGCTGGTGCCTTGCATATTTAACCAATCTCTCTTGATGGGATTTGTTACTACCCTTTGTTGAGGAAGTTACATTTGAGGTTTTAGAGTTGGGAGTGGGCACCTGGTGATTTTGTTTTCTTTCCTTTTTTTGTGAGCAAAATTATCCGCTTTGGTGTACATTGATTCCAGATTCCTGATTTTACCTTTGTTTTGGCATGCAGTGTGCCTAACATTAATTTGTGGGGAGTGAGTCAATTAGTAGGGATAAGATTTGATGAACCACTTTTTGCTGATAATAATTGCCTCATTTACTTGGAATGTGTACCTGACAAACTCAGCTATTTGACAACATTTTACAATTTATCTAACTATGATTTCATAAGTCTAAGGATCAATTATACAATTGTAGCAAAAACAATCTATTGTCAGTCTAGTGACATAGGAGCCAAGGTCTATGTAGGCGACTTGGCACTGGAATTTCGGAAGGCATGCCAAAGAGAAGGCTTGGTTAGTCTTTTAGGGGATAAGAAATAAAAGGTAAATTGACCAATGTGTGCAATGTAGACAATTATTTCTGGGTGGGCTTCTTATCTATGGAAAAAAAAGTGGTGTTACAATAAAGGAAGGACACAACATTTACGAAGTCCTTGGTAAATACAATTTGCTAACTTCAAACTATTTGTCCTTTCCAATGTAGTGGTTCTTCTGTCTGGATGAAGGGTGATCATTTCCTTTTCATGCTCTCTCTACTTACGGTTTATCTGCTGTATTTTTTAGGAGTATGACTTAGATCATTGGTGCAGACATTGTCTATTAACTTTTGTAAATGTGCTTATTTAAATCAACCAAGAAATAAAATATCTCCCTTCTATTTTCTTGGAATTCTCAATGTCACACCAACTGGTGTTCGCAGTGATGAGACTAAAAAATTAGAAGCTTGACAAGATCCTGGGCTCCATGGCTAGGAAAGTCACACTAGGATGGATTTAGTGAAGGGTGATATTGAACTTTTAGGAGTTATAGCTTGTATATTCCTTTGATTGTCAAAAATTTAAAAAAGAAGGATAAAGTACTCCCTCTTTCTTGCTACTTTAGACATGCTAATTCTTTTGCTATCAACCAAGGGGACGGAAAACCATGAAGCTTTCCTCCGTGTTTTTTTTTTTTGGGGGCAAGGAATTCGTGAAGCTTTCATTTGTCTATGCAATACTGTTAATTGTCTGGATCACATCTCTGTCATTGGCAATCCTACTTAGCCTTTGTCCTTCTTGACAATGAACATTGTCATATATCATACTGTACTCTTGTTATCTGTTATAACAATATTAGTCAATTCCCAGGGTTGCGTTTGTCTGGTCCTATTAACATTTCTGGCACAAGGTGCAAGGGTTCCTAGGGCAGGCCTTATTGAAGTGATGCTCACATTTAACAAGCATCCGTGTAGGATGCTCTTTATAGTAAGTTTTTGATTATGAAAAGTAGTAATAGAATAAGAAGCACTAAAAATATATAGTAGACAATAATCATAGACTAATCATGGTTTAATTTGTGTCATAAAGATACAAGTTATTAAGCATATTTCTCTAGAAATGCATAAGAATAATAGATTTAATTAGCAAATTTGGAATATTATTTTTAAGATAAAGCCTAGCAAAGACTAATATTCATTGTCGTAGCTGAAAAAAATAGTTCATCTTCTTCCCCTTGGTTGGGGCCAGGCTCTAATCCCTTGTTCCTTGTCGCTTGTCTCCTCAAAGTTGGTGTCTTTCTGCACGCCCAAGTAGAGTAGCACTAGATGCATCTGTTGAGAAGGATGAAGCTTTCTGATGCGGACGTCGAAAATATTCCAAAATTTTAAGAGATTTGCTTTTATTTCACTTAATCTTATTTTTTTTTGAAAGATTTTGATTTTATTTGATTATATTTTATTTGCATGATTTTATTGTGTTAAGATTTTCTTTTTATTTTAGGAACTTATTTTATATTTAGTTAAAAGATTATATTTGTTTTCAAATTATTTTAGGATTGAGATTTCTCTATATAAGGATTCTAAACTTTATTGTTTGAGGATACTTAATAAATTGAATGAAATATTGAGTGATTGTGTTTTTCTTCCCCTCTTCCTCTTGGCCTCCGCTCTTTTTGGTCTCTATCCCTTTCTCTGATTTCTATTTTCCCTCTGTCTCTCTTACTTCTGTTCTCTTTCCCCTCTCCTACTTCCTCCATTCCTTGCTTCAAATTTGGTATCAAAGACTAAATCCTTCCCTAGCAACCAGCAACATCATCGAGTCCACCAACTCCATTACTCCACCATCCACTGCCCTGGCTGCAATGTTCTTCCTAAGCAACTAGCAACATCACCAACTCCACTGTTCCACTGTCTCGCATCGTTGCATCTTCTTCTAGTAGATGACGTATCATTTGTTTTTGCTTTCCCATCATTTAAAAAAAAATTTGTCTTTGTAGAAAAAAAAGTGAGATTATTAAAAAAAAATTGAGTGTGAAAAAAAGAAAAAAGAAAAAAATAAATCAAAAGGGCCTAGAGAAACGAAGTAGCAGCCACAGTCGATGAAGCAATAGTAGTCGGCACTGCCGCAATCGCAGGAGGAAGAACCTATTACCGCCGAAACCGTCCTCCACGTCGCCGCTAATTGCCACGACCACCATCTCTTCGGTCGCTGCCAAGCCTTCTCATGCCCACAAACATCCAAGCCACTTGAAACTATAATCGATCACTTACCCTAATCCCACTCACTTGAACATGAAGAACTCGTCGCCGCGAAAACATCCTCCACGTCGCTGCTGACCGCCACGACCACCACCTCTTAGATCGCTGCCAAGATTCTTGTAGACAGCGGTAGTTGCATCAACACTATCTTTGCTACCATTATTTCTCGTTTGGGGTTAAATGCTGTCCCACACCCTAACCCATGCAGCATTTGATGGATTGACACATCTTCTTTAACCATCAAAGAACATGGTCTTGTACCCATCTAATTCTTAGAATATAAATATCATATTTTGTGTAATGTTATACCAATGGACGTAGATCATGTCACTCTCAGGCGCCCTTGGCTATATGACTTGGATGTCACAATCAAAGGTCATTCTAACTCTTGTTTTTTTGATCATAAGGGTAAGAAAATTCATATCTATCCTTCACCCCCAAAAACGATGGCTCTCAATAAAGAAATGGCTATGGTAGGGACAAGAGGATTACATATCATTTGTCCCATAACATTTAAATGTGTATTTATAAGCGAATCTATTTTGTTCATCGTTCTCGAAGCCTTTCCGAATTATTTTGTATTGATTCCTAATGAGGCCTGTTTAGTCTTCCAAAACTTTCAAGATGTCTTTCTGTTCTTTGTTATGCATGGTTACAAATTCCAACAACCATTAGACCTTATTCCGCTGTCCTCACGTGTTACTATATCCATGACGGTTGAAACTTTTGCACCACACCATCATGACTTATACATTGAGATCAATAACCATTTGGAAACAATTAATGCCTCATAAATTTTAAGTTGATATGCATAAAAGACATTACATTTCATGTTGGAGGTTCTATTATGGTTCATACCAGGCTAGAGTAGTGTCTTCATGGGCCCGTTTCTAAATTATAGACTTATAGTGTTGGCCCATTTGAAATTTTATAGTAAATTGGATTAAATGCATATGTTATTGATATTTCATCTTCTTATGGTTTTCATAATTCTTTCTATTTTAATAATTTTCTCACTTATAAAGGTAGCCTTACACTACCGGTTGATCCCTTTGATATGCTTTCAGATGTGCCACATATTGCATGTCCACCCGTTCCTACACCATTCTCCACTCTCTCAGCACACAACAATAAATTTGATACTATTCTAGATGAGTAGATTATGTTTCCTAGGGATGGAGCGGTTCAGCGCTTCCTTGCCCATTAGATTGGCCTGCCTGAGTCCGCGACTGCTTGGATTTTTAGAGGGGCACACTACCAGTTCGACCTAGGTATTTTGGCATTCTATTCAAGTCAGTAGGATTGTCCTTTTCCAGTCCCAAGTCCTTTTCCTTCTGGAGGTATTGGTGGCTCAATCCGATTTCAGCCTCACTCACTCGTGTCTACCAACGTCAGCAAAGGATTGCGCAACTCCTCATCTTATGGTTGGGGAATTAACTACAGAAGTTTTACTTGACGGGATTGAATCCCAACTACCTGGGGAGAATTGATATGGACATCAAAAATATTTTAAAATTAAAAGAGATTTGCTTTTATTTTTTGATTTTATTTTATTTGAAAGATTTTGATTTTATTTTATTTGCATGATTTTATTGTGTTGAGATTTTTTTTTTTTTAATTTTAGAAACTTATGTTATATTTAGTTAGTAAATTATATTTGTTTCTAAATTATTTTAGGACTAAGGTTTCTCTATATAAGGACCCTAAATTCTATTGGTAGAGGATGCTTGATGATTTGAATGAAATATTGAGTGATTGTGCTTTCCTTCCCTTCTCCCTCTTACTTTCCTCTTTTTCTAGTCTCTACCCCTCTCTCTAACTTCTATTCTCCCTCTGTCTCTCTTTCTTTTGTTCTCCTTCCCCTCCCCTACTTCCCTCCCTTCCCTGCATTACTTTCCCTCTTGATGAGGCATGCTAATCCTCAATCTAGAGTGATGTGTATACCCATTTACACCAATTGCTCCAGCAATTTAATTTTCATATCCAAGAATAATCCTTAAATATAAATTTAAGTGTATTTCCCTTACATAAGTTTCTCATAGCTGCAAATCATCCAAGGGTTAGTACTAATAATCAAATCCAATGTCTAGTGCAAAATGAAACACCTTATTATTATTTTTTTAAAATCACATGAAGTCCCAAAGGCATGCCCCTTGCAACTCAAAAACAAGGAGTGCACTTGAAACCTAGGCATGAGCCTCGCATTTGTGTTTGGAAGGTTCTAGGCCTTGAGTATATGTCAACATGGCCTTGGCAACTTTAACAGCAGTGGGTCTGGTTTTTCTTATATCATACATAATAATCAGTCCTGTTACATATCTGTCCATATGCTGGATATCAATTTATGCTATTGTTTCTTACTATATGTTTTTGCAGTATGGTTTTGTTGCTTGGCTGTTGAGCACTTGTGTCGGTCTGCTGCTTTCCTTCTTGAGGTATGTTGGCTGGATATCCATTGGAGATTTTAGACTTTTTTTCCCCTAGTTTGGGATTTAAATGTTTGCTTATGTATTTATTTATCTTTATAGAGTTATTCTGGCCCACAAAGAGATTCTGAATGTTGTTGACTGAGTTTTGGATGGGATATTTGATATGTGAACAGTTTGTTTAAATCCAGAACTCTTTCCTTGATATTTGATGAATTATGAGCTGATGGAGGAACACATGCATTTTATTGCTTTTGGTTGAAGGGAAATCTTATTGGTTATACCCAACAAGAGTACAACACCTCCAAATTGAGGGGAAAAGCAATAAACAAAGAAGCAAATGGTATAACTCAGCTAGACAGCTGACACATTTTAACTAGGGTAAGGCAAGCATTTTTATGTAAAAGAATACATTATTTTTGCTTAGTTCTTGCTTTAGTTATGGATAATTATTTTCAGGGCAACAAGCTACTGTAGGGATTTTCCAATTAAAATAGACTCGCATCAAGAGTTGGTGCCTTGAAAAAACTGGAATGAGGTGTTTAGTAGGATATGAATTTTCTTATACTCTCGAAGGCTGTTGCACTAAACTGACCAAAGCTTCATTGTTGTTGACACAGAACCTGGTTTGGTTAGCTTGAATTAACCAAGTTTTGGTTACATTGCTTATGATTGGCATATACAAACTTGTATGTTGGATCCTTCTTCTGTCAAAATATTTTGTGAGCCCTTCATGACATCGTAATCTAGTAAATAGAGAGAGAGCTTTTGTATGGAGCAGGCTTTTCTCATCCAGAAACTTGTGTTGTCTACTAGAAATGTCTCTTAAGCCTCATCTACACATTCAAAATGAGTTCTCACGATAAATATGTTCATTGATAATATTATCTTGAGAGATGACGTTGGAGAAGAAATAAGGGTATAAGTTACAAATATGGAAAGAAGACAGAATCTATAGCCTTTAAGAGAGAGAGAGGATGAATAATTTAAGAAATGTGATTTTAGTAATATAGATGGGATTGTGGAGAAAAACTTAGATTTGATTGGATTGGACTTGAAGAATATGGGACCTTGAACATGGAAGGGTGTGTGATGCATGTGGTTGATGTAGGATGGTCAAAAAGGAGAAATGCCTCAGTTGTTGCTCCTGAGACAAAAAGTAAGGGCTACTGAGACAACATGTAGCTTTTGATGCATTGGTTACCGCTACGGCTGCCATCAGCTGTGGTTTTCTGGATGTTGATTGTGCAGTTGAGATGATAAAGGGGAGTCAAGTATAATCAACGGAGTTCCTTTGGTAATGAGCAAGATTTTTGATAGAATATGCTGATTTGCATTTGATTCAAGTCAAGTGGGTGAGGAGGTAGTTCCAAACTTTATCCTGATTTCTTCCTTGAACTTTGATCCGTTGAGAATTTCAATCAGATTGTGATGTCTCAAAATGGTTGTCCTGATCAATTTAGTGAATAGTAGTGCTTTCTCTGTTTCAAAAGGCAACTGCAATACGCTGGTACCAAATATCTCCAGAATATGGTGCTGATATTTTCGGATAAAAGGTGTCTGAATAGTTCTTCTTGACTAACGAGAGTGAATTTGTGGACTTGTTGGAGGTTTCATTGGCAAGCATCCAGTAGGAATTAAACCTATAAATTTACCATTAATTTGGATTGTCTTTACATTTTCCAGAACACTGCTCTGTGTGATGGAATTTTGTCATTTGAAATTTAAGACCCTCCAAAAATTGACTAGTACAGAGGTCAAAACCCCAAAAAATCGAGTAATGACGGAGAAGATTTTGCTGGATTGTGTTGTTTGATACTGTGTTGATTATCAGGTTGTTTGCCTTTGGGCGATTGTTGAGTTTCTTTTTTCTGTTGGCAGGGAGATTGTGTTGTTATTATATTGCTGGTTTTTGGTAATTTAATCTGCTTGGGGCATTGCTATGTTGTTGTTGGATATTTGATCAGCTTAGAGAGCTTTTGGGATAGTATATATTGTAATTGGCGGCGTCCCCTTTGATGTCAGACAGAATTTCTTGCTGATTAAAAAAATTCAGAAACTGTATGTAACTGAAATTGGAATGTGGAGATGAATGAAGGAATAGCCCAACAATAAAAAGAACTGCACACATAGACAGGAAACTATAAGTAGCTTCAAAAGGGTAATAAATGAATGGAAGATGTCAATGGTGTCTAAACACTTGTTGTAAGGAAATCATGGTGCAAAGGACGTCCTAAATATAAAATTTTCATAAATTTCATTGTCTTTCAATCAGTAAAACAACAGCAAAACTTTTGAAGACTTGATCTAAGACGTGTGACAGTAAGCTCAAATCTTTTATTATGTAAATAATAAGCAAGTCAATGAGAAACTTTCCTTTCATGGTGATGGGTACAGCAACACACGGGCCGGCCCAGAGCCCAATACGCTGAAGGAAGAAAAGCCCAAGTGACGGCGGCCCATCAAAACACCCTTTGAGCCTAAGAGCCAAATGATATGGCAATTGACCTAAGCGGAGCGACTTGAAATCATTAGCAATAAATGGGTATTAATAGATAATCAATGGACTGTTACCGGTAGTTACCGCACCAAATCAATGGTCGGAAACTATAACAGCCCAGTTGCTAAATATAGATGGCGGTTATACAACGCCCCTCATAACAGTAGAGGCGTAATACCAGGGGACAATCAAACCAGCACCCCACTCTATAAATATACCCTCTCCATGGAAAATGGGAAGGGAGAAAAAACCTAGAGAAAAATATTCAGACAAAGAAGATTTAGTTTGGCAAACAAAGCGGCTCTTATGCCTGAGTGCATCTTTGTAAAAGCAACTTTCTCACAACTGCAACACTTCAAAAGGTGCTCACTCCTTTAAGCGTATCCAATGGTGTCCCATTTTTTATCAAACACTCAATCCCCATCCGCTTACATCCACATATTATTTCCTCCTATCTTTCTCTTTGATATAGAAAGATTACTGCCTTAAGTGTCGGAAGATATATTGGGGAGCGAATTCCGTATTTCTCTTAGCTTTTGTTTGTTTGTTGTGGTGTGTGGGATCCAGATTCAAAGTAACGAAGACCCAACCTGCTTCCGATCAGTCACCCGAATAAGACGGCTTCCTAATTCATTCAATAATCCGGATCTAGAGATGCATCACATAGTAAAGATAATCAGCTGGAGAAATGTTCAGTCTTAGTGATAGCCATACTGTTATTTTCACTTGCATTGTCAAATGAAATAAAATCACATAGTATGTGTTTTAGCACTTACTCAAATATTTTTCTTCTAACACACGATATTGGCACATCTCATTATTAATTTTTTTCAACACTCCTAATTGGAGGAAGAAAAATGACCCTCATTCTTTTTTCAGTACCTTTGCAAATCTGATAAAGAAAAACGAGGTAAAATGAAGAGCAAAGAAAACACACTTGTACCAACACTTGGCACACACCCACTCATATTTATAGAGAAAAGAACATTGTGGGGGAGGTATGGGATAGGGTTGACTCCTTCCAGTGAACATATTTAAGGAGGGAGATTAATCTCTCTTTCCTTGATTGTGGGGGCCAATTTGCCCCCTCCATTATGTGGGCGAAGGGGGAGAGAGTTAGTGGGCTGGCCCACTCCATCATTGAAAATTGAAAACCCTTCTGGCTTGACGGTTTAACCATGTCACCCCAAGCTCTAAGCTATAGGCCAAACTTGCTCACCTCAATTCCCCACGCATCAAACATTCTTATACTTAAAACCAAAGATTCCATGGCAACAAGTCTGATACTATGTGTGACCCAATAGGTTTAATAACAAATGGATTGCAGGAAAAATCATGTTAATTTCATTTCACTAATTAAAATGATTTTTAATTGTAATTGAATTGAGCTCTTTCTATTGAACTTAACATTGATTATTCATAATACTAAATTAAGAGATTCTATTGACACATATTACAATATCATGCGCTCAGATGAAATGGATAAAAATAATTATCTGTTAAAAGAATCTTTCTATAAAAGCTATTGTGCTAATGAAACTATTACCATCTTTCTATCTCTCCTACAAACAGAGGGTATAGGAAAATGCCTATCTTTATTTGTTCATAAATTCTTTTGTGATTTTTAAATAAATTATTCGAAAAATAGAAATTTAACTTCTAATTGTTTATTTTTTAAAAAGACCTTATATTCTATCTTGGCCAAGAATTTATGAATCATTAATTCTATTAATCACACGAGACATCTTTGCTTTAGCTCATGTGGGGCTCTCAAGGAAGTTGATGTGGGCAAGAGTCCCTGACAAAAATAATACCCTTTTCTCGTGTAAGGTGCTGCCAAACATCTACTGAGTATTCTACCTGTGGTCCCTTTGTTGATTTCTCATCTATGCCCTTGTACTTCTCATTTTACTCGATAGTTACATTTGTATATCCATCTCTTGGACATATATTGGTAGTATCAATAATAATGATTTGTGCATGGGATACTAAGGCAATTTCAAATTTAAGGATCATTTGCATGATTGTTGTGTGAGTAATTCTTGATTATTGCAAGCTAGGCTTCCATTCAAGAATGCATTAGTTAAGTCAATTCAGTGAACTCATTTTCTAATGAGCATATACACATTTTGACAATGTCATCCACACAAGTAACCATGAGTAGAGTTATTCTCTTCTCTGGGTTGGCATATTATGCAACGGTCTAATCGACTCACTAATCTCCCATTAGAGATCCTATGACAGTTAATGGAATTGACTAGAGTTTATGAGCAGTTAAAGCTTACAAACATTATCTCATCGTTGCTATTCTTGTGCTGCTCTTATTTACAAATTTTATCATGTAAATAAAAGTGAGACAAAGCATGATAAATATTAGTGTCTTCATAACCGAATAAGTATATACATAGTAAATCATTGAATTCATTATGATGGTCTTGGAGGGCATACTACTACTAGCGCTTGTTACATGTGCAATATGCTTGCCCTTTTCTAATTTTTCTTTTTGGAATGTCTCGCATATAGTTTTTTTGGTGGATATCCTGTGCAAGTCCCTAATAGGCCTTAAAACCTGAAACCTCTTCCATAATGTTGTAGTCACGCCATACCATCAAGTTGATGCCTAACTAGCTGTGGCACAACCTTTAGAAAGAGGGATTTGGTGGATTAAAATGCAATAGGAGAGAGTCATTCACAATTGGATTGAGGTAGTGAGGAAATATGTTTGTGTTCTATTTTTGAAGGATGTTGCCTTAATCCCAGAAAATATTTTAACCAATTTCATTTGGGGTTTCTCTTGGCTTTGTTGATGTTGGAGATGTTATTCCTCATTTTATGGTGTTGCTTTCTAAATCCTATGCATACTTACATTCAAATTCTTGTCTTTGTTTTTCATGTTGTATATGATGCCTCAAACTAGTGCATCAGAATTGTATATTTGTATGCATAACACAGTCGTTGGCACCCACACAGACTTGTTTGATGTGCTGTATTTATAGCGGCCTTGAAGGTTTTCGGTGGTCTTGAAGCTGGAATTCTGAATTTAAACTTTGCCTTATTCCTTGAAACCTGAATTAAACGTTTATCATTATAGCATGATGTTACAAAGATTTTGCAGTTGTCTCTTGTTTAACTGTTTCTATGGCCATAACACCTTTGCTGACTATCACGACGACTATTTACTTATGACGTGTTACATTTTTATTCTTCTGGGCAGCAAATCATCTGTTCTTCTTGGATTGTCATTGACTGTCCCACTCATTGTGGCATGCCTTTCCATTGCCATTCCTATATGGATCCGTAATGGCTATCAGTTCTGGGTTCCACAAGTTGAGTTTGGGAGTCGAGCTGCAAGCCATCAAGCTTCTGGAAGAAAGGAGGTTTGTGTGTTTGTTTAGTAATTTTACAAATGGCATTATTTAGAAAATTAATATGTTGCTTCTGGTGCTGTTGTCATTCAGTGTTATGTTGCTTCTGGAGCTCTTGTCAACTTTTCATGCAAAGTTGTCATTCTGTTGTATGTTCTCTGACATTATGTGATGTTCCATATTCTTGTCATTAACTACCATGACTACATAGAATTAACACTATATCCGGTGAAGTGGCTAGTTGTGCTTGAATTAAAGGAATTTGACCAAAGCGCATGAGCTTACCCAATTATCAGTAAACACAGACCTGACAAGATGGCAATTTTGTTAAACAAATGGGGTTTTGTTGGTATAGGTATCTTGACAATCGTTTTCTTTTTCTTTTTCTTTTTGGCAGGGTATTTCATTCGTCTTTATTGGCAGTAAAAAGTATTTTTCATAAAACGTTTCGGTGGTGCTGCTCATGTATATATAAAATATACAAGCAACGTTGAATTAAAACAGGACGCGACTAGCTTTAGCAAAGATCAATCTCTTAAGCACCTTTAGTGAAGGAAAATTCTCTCTCTCTCTCTCTCTCTCTAAAAAAAAAAGAAATGACTGGTGCCAGTGGAAAGGGAACTAGTACCACCGAAGCCAGAGAAAGACTAGGTTGAAACCTTGTCCAAACTAGTAGGTACTGGTGTCAATGGAAAGGCAAATACTCTGTGAGCTGGACTCTCATCGTCATCAAAATTTCATCTATTTTTCCTCTGTACACACAACTAAAAAGCTAATGGAACATCCTGCAAACCTCTGAAAACACTTGTCTTTAACCTTCACTTTTGTGAAAGCAAAAAAATTGCTGAACTGTACCTGGCAGACCATTTTAAACCTGTCAATGTGAGTAAATAGTTCCCAATGTTGAAATTGAACTAAATATTGTTTTGGAATGTCTGTCCGTCTCGTTTTCTTTGGAAAACCTCTGATTTCATTGGGATCTTTTGGCTACCAAATCTCCTGATATGGAAATGCAGGACAAGGTTTTCTTACTTTCAGGCCACAGAATTAGCATCTTTACAATGCAGCGGCAAAGCATATATATCTGCCCCTCCACAGAATCCATGATTTGAGAGTTTTGTATATTGGGCTGCCTTTTTTTTATAGATAAAGGTCTATGGCAGGTTTTAAATATGTCGACATTGGGTTTCTCCAGCTCGTTTTGAGTTTGTTTCTCATTGGTATCATAATAAAGATCCATCAAGATGATTTATTAGCACCCACCATTTCCTTGAGAATTTATTTTCCTTACTTTTCCAAGATGGGATTTTTCCCCTTCCTAAACTTTAATAGCCTAGGATCCTATTATGGAGTCCTCGGCAATATGTTACTCTGACATCTTTGAATACCTTCTCTGCTTATTTTGCTTCATCTTAATTTTGCTTGGTGATTCTTGTTTGTTCCTGTGTCAGGGTATTGCCTTCCTCATCTCTGTATCATTATTTGTTGGATCTGTAATAGCTCTTGGTGCTGTTGTATCTGCTAAACCACTAGATGAGTTGAATTACAAGGGATGGAATGATGATGAGAAAAGCTATGCATGTCCTTATGCATCATCTGTGTTTCTTGGCTGGGCAATGGCTTCAGCAATTGCATTGACTGTCACTGGTGTGCTACCTGTTGTTTCCTGGTTTGCAACATATCGTTTCTCTGTATCTTCTGCCATTTGTCTGGTGATATTTGCTGGTGAGATCACTTATGTCTTTGGTCTTTAATGAAGTTTATCTTTGTATTTTTAAAGGTGATTTTTCTATCGTGATGCTAATCATGTTCGCCCTCTCTGTCTCTATCATAGTTGTCCTTGTGGCATTTTGTGGTGTGTCCTATGTGGAAGTTGTGAATTCTCGGGTTGGCCACATTCCAACAAATGGTGATTTTCTTGCCGCTTTTCTTCCGCTACTTTGCATTCCAGCACTGTTATCATTGTGCTCTGGCTTGCATAAATGGTGAGCAAAGATGCTGATTCTGTTGATTGCCATTGAAAGTTCATTCATTGAATTCAGAAGATTTATCTTCAAATTCCAATGACATCCTTGCAGGAAAGATGACAATTGGAAACTTTCTCAAGGTGTCTATATTTTTGTTGTCATTGGTCTCCTCCTTTTGCTTTGTGCAATATCAGCTGTTATAGTCATCGTTAAACCTTGGACGGTGAGTAAAGCTTAATGTATGATCTTTGATTTGTGCTTCATTAGTTCAGGCAGATCTCAGTGGTTCTGCCTTTGTGTTGCTACTGCACAGATAGGGGTCGCATTTCTTCTGGTTCTCCTTTTGATTGTGCTAGCTATTGGTGCCATACATCACTGGGCTTCAAACAATTTCTACTTAACCAGGGCACAGATGTTCTTTGTTTGTTTTCTTGCTTGTCTTCTGGGTTTAGCAGCATTTCTGGTTGGATGGTTTGAAGGTGACTCCAGATTTTGCTACCCCCCGTATTTGTCCTTAACCAGCTTAATAAAATCTCTTTTCTCAATGCTTCTAATTGACATCATCTTTGTTGTTTTATACTCAGATAAACCCTTTATTGGAGCATCTGTGGGTTATTTTTCATTTTTATTCCTTCTTGCTGGTAGAGCATTGACTGTAAGTTGCTTTACACTGGGGGTTCTCACCCTGGATCCCTTTTGTCTATGTAGGCATTGTTCTTCTTTTTAGCATTTTATTCATCTTACAGTGTTGGCTTACTCTGTACCTGTAGGTTCTTCTTTCGCCTCCTATTGTGGTCTACTCTCCAAGAGTACTTCCTGTCTATGTTTATGATGCTCATGCAGATTGTGGGAAGAATGTCAGGTTTGTCCAGATCATGGGAGCTGGGTGCTTATGTTCAATAACTGTTCTTTGCATTGTGTAAAGTAGTGCTTTTTTCTTGACAGTGGTGCTTTTCTCATGCTCTATGCTATTGCTTTAGCAACTGAGGGGTGGGGCGTTGTCGCCAGTCTGAATATTTATCCACCATTTGCTGGTGCTGCTGTCTCAGCAATTACTCTTGTTGTTGCCTTTGGATTTGCTGTCTCTCGTCCATGCTTAACCCTTAAGGTGTGTGTTCATAGATAATGTAGTAGAGTAACGAATTCTGTGGATGTTCACTTCATTTATTGGAGATGATTTATTCTTCATGATAAGATTTTCGTGAAATTTCAGACATAATTATCACTAATTTTCTTATATGCTAAAATTAAAGCTATCATCCTATTTAAATTCAGATGATGGAGGATTCCGTCCATTTCCTTAGTAAGGAGACCATTGTCCAGGCAATTGCTCGCTCTGCCACAAAGGTGTGTTTCTGTTTCTATAACAGGCTCCAATGATGAATAGGTACCTGGCACTGCCAGTTCGTGTTTTCATTCTGCTGAAATAACTCTACTGAAGTGAAAAGAGCTCCAGTCCAACAGTTGTAATCATCCTTTGGGTATATGCATCTTGAATGCAATTGAATACCTACTATATCTTGCTAAGTAGCCTGATGAGTTGTATTCCAAAAGTTTTTGTTGGAAAAAAAGAGGCATATGCATCTTGACTACTGCTTGACCATAGAAAATGGTTCTTCTATATGGTGCCATTGGTATGTAGTTGGGGGAAGGTGAAATAATTGTAGTTGGAGCCTTTCTGTAGCTTTTTATGTGCAATGAAAGACTAGCTTGGTGCCCTTGGTTTTTTAGTGTAATGTAATTTCTTTATTCTTACTAAAAAAGAATAAAAAATACACTAGCTTTGATTTCACTGTATCTTCTGCTATTGTGGTGGCTAATGATTGTTATTTCTGTTTGAGACCTGCAGCAATTTTCTGTTTCATATGGTCGGTGTTCTGATTCTTATAACATGGGTAAACTGTGCACATTAGACCCTCTCAATCTGTGCGATGTGGGATTTTCATGCCCTGTACTGCCTTTTTATTCTTTGAATTTATCTGGCCATATTTTGGTAATCTTGTGGGGGGACACCCCTATATAACAACATTCTTGAGTTTCCATTTGTTTGTTTTGGATTTTTTGAAGGAATGTAGGTGGCCATACAGAGGGTTTTTGTGCTGTAATTTGTTTAACATTTTTTGGCATTTGCACTAAAATTTACATAAAAATGGTTAGGTATGTTTCATTGCTTTGAAGAAGATGGGAGTGAAGAAGCATATGCATAAGATTATCTTGTGAGTCTAACAGTGTTTCTGTCAGATTATTATGTGTATTTGCATATGAGAATATTAGTTATAGGAGTATCTTACCTGCAGCGTTAGTGTTTCAATGTTTGGTTAGTGCATTCTCATGACCAAAAATGTTTTTTTGCTGCAGTTAAGGTACCCTATTGACTTGACTTGACAATTAATTATCCGGCTTGTGGTTGTTCTAGTTTTCTTCGTTCGTTGCCTTGTTATTTGGTGATATTTTAGGGACTGGTCTTCATCATTCCTGTTTTTCAATTCACTTTCCATCTTTTTTCAGAAAGAGTTCATAGGTTTAATATCTCTGCATTTGTTCTGGCTGTGACATTTCTTGAGTGAATATGCAGACCAGAAATGCTATTTCAGGAACGTATTCGGCTCCGCAGAGGTCTGCTAGTTCAGCTGCTCTTTTAGTTGGTGATCCTACAAGTGTCCGTGATAGGGCTGGAAATTTTGTGCTTCCTAGAGCAGATGTAATGAAATTGAGGGATCGGCTGCGAAATGAAGAGTTAGCTGCTGGATCTTTCCTTGCTAGAATAAGAAATAGACTAATTTGTCGGTGTGAACCAGCCACTGATATGGGTCATAGGAGGGAATTGTGTGCACATGCTCGTATTCTGGCTTTAGAAGAGGCAATTGATACTGAATGGGTGTATATGTGGGATAAGTTTGGTGGTTATTTGCTTCTTTTACTTGGTTTGACTGCAAAGGCCGAGCGGGTGCAGGTAAAGATGATCTATTGCAAAGGAAAACCTGTTAAGAGTATATAAGTTTGGTGGTTATTTACTTCCTTTTCTGCTTCTTCTTTCTTGTCGCTTTTGTTCTTTTTAACAGTTGAATCCCTCAGAGTCTTTATTTTCTGATCTCCGCCTTGTGCTGTGACAGGATGAGGTTCGCTTAAGACTTTTTCTTGATAGTATAGGACTTTCAGATTTAAGTGCCAAAAAAATAAAAAAATGGTTGCCTGAAGACCGGAGACAGTTCGAACTTATTCAGGAGAGGTGGATTACTAATGCAAATTTTCTTGGTGTTCTTTTCCTGTGTTATTGTTTTCCTGTTTCACTGATGATACTGTTAATTTCTAGTTATCTGAAGGAAAAGGAGATGGAAGAGGAAATCTTCATGCAGAGACGTGAAGAAGAGGGGAGAGGCAAAGAGAGAAGGAAAGCTCTTTTGGAAAAGGAGGAGCGCAAATGGAAGGAGATAGAGGCTTCTCTGATGTCTTCTATTCCTAATGCTGGCAGCCGGGAGGCTGCTGCCATGGCTGCTGCAGTGCGTGCAGTTGGTGGTGACTCTGTTCTTGATGATTCCTTCGCCAGGGATAGGGTTTCTAATATTGCATATCGCATACGCAAGGCTCAGTTATCACGAAGGGCCCTCCAGGTTCATTCTTATGACATTTTGCCTTCATCTATGCATGTATATTGGATTGGTAAAACTGCTTGTTGTATTTAATTGTTACACATGACCAAATAAATACGTGTTTTATCTCAGAAATATGGAACAAGGAATTTGGTCTTGGTTCAGTTTGCTGGTATGATTCCAGACTTAGATGCCCATATTTGAATTAAACAATGTAATTGGATAAGCAGTTTCCCGTTCATATTAAACAACTAGATTTAATGGTTGCATGTTACCAAATCTTTATTATATATGTGGTTTCTCTCTCAGAAATATGGAACAAGGAATTTGGTCTTGATTGAGTTTGCCAGTATGATTCCAGACTTAGATGCCCATGCTTGAATTAAACAATGCAATTGGATAACCAGTTTCCTGTTGATATTAAACAACTAGATTTAATGGTTACATGTGATCAAATCTTTATTATATATGTGGTTTATCTCTCAGAAATATGGAACAAGTAATTTGGTCTTGATTGAGTTTGCCTGTATGATTCCAGACTTAGATGCCCATGCTTGAATTAAACAATGCAATTGGATGACCAGCTTCCCATTGATATTAAATAACTAGATTTTCTAAAATTTTGTTTATTTACACTTCCTCTATATGTCTTTGACCCATGTCTTTCCTAATTATGTCTTTTATTGTACTTCTTTTCATGGTCACAATTTTAGTGATAAGTTCTACCTCTATCATCAAGAATGGGGATTTATACTCTTTTCCTGGTGTGCATCAATTTTTGTCCATCATGTGCTTTGCGAGTATATCTTCCTTGTGGAGGAAATAAGTTATCACAATATGAAACCACACATTGGCATTTATTTGTAATCTTTAAATTTTCAAGTTATCTTTTATTATTTATGGCTTTTAGTTGATGACATTTGCTCTATGGAAAACTGAAGCATGCTGGTATTGACAGACTGGAGTGCCTGGTGCTGTATGTTTCCTTGATGATGAGCTGACAACTAGTGGAAAACATTGTGGAGAACTTGACCCGAGTTTATGTCAAAGTCGGAAAGTTAGCTTTTCAGTTGCAGTTATGATCCAGCCAGAGTCTGGGCCAGTTTGTCTCTTAGGTACAGAGTTCCAGAAGAAACTGTGCTGGGAATTCCTGGTAGCTGGTTCTGAACAGGGCATTGAGGCAGGACAAGTTGGGCTTAGGTTGATTACCAAAGGTGACAGACAAACAACTGTCGCAAAGGAGTGGAGCATCAGTGGGACAAGTATAGCAGATGGAAGGTTTTGTTCATTTGCCATTTTCCATTTGCCATTTGCCAAACATCTTGTTCATCAATTGTTCTAATGGCGTTGTGAATTTTCTGACATGTCTTTCTGTCCATCCTTAACCTGTTTAGTTTGTATGCTTTGTTGTTGTGGTGGGGCCATTCAGATGGTTTTGTGTTGACAATGTAGACTTGGTGATGCACCAGTTTGGCAAGGTTTAAGATATTTTTATTAGGTTTATCCATTTATTGATTTTTCCCTCTGGTGGAAAGATTAAAAATTTGTATTAGAACTATGTGACTTGAATTAGGTAGTTTTGTATTACGAACCAGTTAGGAAAGGTTAATATACTTTCTCAGGTTTATTTGTTAATTGCTTTTCGACTCTGGTGGAAAGGTTTATTTGTGTTAGAACTATGAGACTTGAATTTGGCGGTAAAATGGTTTTTATGTCACCAAATTCGGAAAGATGGTCCCTCATTGATGGAAGATGATTTAATTAGCAAATAACATATGCTTGGATTTGTGATTTGGTTGCTGCCTGCTTTTGTGTTATAATTTTTAAAATAAAATAATTTTGCATATTAGATCAACACCTTGCATCCTTATGGGCGGTGCTTCTTTATAGTTTAGTCTTTGCCTTTATTGGTCCAGCTATTCTGATTGGTGAAGTTCTATTCTAGCCATTAGACGTTAATTGAAAGCGAGGTTTATGCCTAGAAGCAAGTAATATAGCTAATTTGGATTCTTTCACAATAAGAGACATTATCTTCAAATGATTCTATTAGTTAAAGAACAATTCCCATATTCCTCTTTAAGGATTGGTGGCTCTTCTTTTCTTGGGGGTGTTGTATTGGCATGGCTGGATTAGCTTGTACTAGCTTTTGCGTCTTCTCTTCAGAGATATGGAACTCCAAGCTGTCAACATTCTTTTTTTTGGTGCTAGTGAAAAGAAAGCCAAAAAAAAAAAAAAAAAAAAAAAAATGCAAACTAGGGATTCTTCTCGAAGGTCACATTGGCCATGTCTGTAAGCAGCAACATGTTGATGGAATTGGGTGGGGAATCCAGGACGAACAGCTCTTCTTCCTTCTTTTCTATAATTTCCTTTTGTTCTCGGTCTGCTTTTTGCTACAAGAACCGTAGTTAATTTGATACACTTGGACATGTGTTTGACACGTGGGTTTGTTTAAATTGAGAAGCTACCTAGTCTGACACTGAGGCAGTGAATGTATGCCTGTATTGAGCTTCTGTCTGATCAACATATGGAAGTACTATTATTGCCATAACTGCTAATTTGATTCTGTTCTTGATTTTCAGGTGGCATATTATGACAATGACTATTGATGCTGATCTAGGTGAAGCGACATGCTTTTTAGATGGTGGTTTTGACGGTTATCTGACTGGATTACCTTTGCATACAACTACTGGTATTTGGGAGCCAGGAACGGAAGCTTGGATTGGTGTTAGACCACCTACAGATCTGGATGCATTTGGGAGGTCAGATAGTGAAGGAGCTGAATTAAAAATGCATTTAATGGATGTCTTCCTTTGGGGAAGATGCTTGACTGAAGATGAAGTTGCTTCCCTTCATGCTAATATGGGCTTACCTGACTATAATATGGTGGATCATCCGGAAGATAATTGGCATTGGACTGATTCACCCCAAAGAGTATGTTTCCAGTGTTAGTCTGGTCATGTTGTGATTCATTATGAAATGTTTTCACATCTTATTATCTTAAATTTTGAGATAGATTTCTGCATGATATTTTACTGAGATTCTTGTTGTTGCGTAGGTTGATGAGTGGGACAGTGACCCTGCAGATGTGGATCTTTATGATAGGGATGATATAGATTGGGATGGTCAGTATTCTAGTGGGAGGAAAAGGAGGTCAGATCGTGATGGTGTGGTTCTTGATGTGGATTCATTTGCGAGGAAATTGAGGAAACCTAGGATGGAAACACAGGAGGAAATAAATCAGCGGATGCTTTCTGTTGAATTGGCTGTTAAAGAATCTCTATCTGCTAGAGGAGAAGCACATTTTACAGATCAAGACTTTCCTCCTAACAATCAGTCATTATACATAGATGCAGACAATCCTCCCTCAAAGTTGCAGGTATTGTCTAAAATATTGCTTAATGCTCTGCAATGTTTACCATAATGGTTGTCATAAAACTTATATATGCCTTTTGGTCTAGGTTGTTTTTGAATGGAAAAGGCCAACTGAAATAGTGAGAGAAAGTCATCTGGACTCTAGCCCATGCTTAATGTCTGGGTCTCCTAATCCTTCTGATGTTTGTCAGGTTTGATATGTTCTCAACTGTTGTGCTCTGTCTTCACTAGGTGCATGAGTTGGTGGGCTAATTCCTCATGTAAGCTGCTTGGCAATTTTTTAATCAGGGTCGATTAGGTGACTGTTGGTTTTTAAGCGCTGTTGCTGTTTTGGCCGAAGTTTCTCGAATATCAGAAGTCATTATAACACCAGAATATAATGAGGAGGGAGTTTACACTGTTCGTTTCTGTATTCAGGTGATGACTTGAAGTTCTCTTTCATAGGATGATATTGTTTGTTTCTAGGTCTTTTTAAGTTCTGTTGTCATGTCTTGGCTAGCTAAATCTGTCTTGGACCACAGTAGTCCAGTATTTTTATTCCACTAGGTCACTACTTGGTTTTATTGTGAAACAGCAATTGATTTTAGGAGGCTGAATATAAGGGTGACCTTGAGCACAAGTCTTCCTGATTTGTTGGGTTTGGGAATGATCAGATGTTTGCATCCATACCCCCAAAATGCAGGGAGGCTATTTCCGTAATATTTTCATATCACAATAAAACAATCTTGCTTTTATGTCAATGCTCACCACTAAAGGGGCTATAAACATTATGGAGCATGGAAAAAGAGAATACATTTTCATGCTCTGCTTTTGTGATCTTTGTTCAGGGCGAGTGGGTTCCTGTCATTGTTGATGATTGGATTCCCTGTGAATCACCCGGTAAACCAGCATTTGCAACCAGCCGCAAGGGGAACGAACTTTGGGTCTCTGTACTAGAAAAGGCATATGCCAAATTGCATGGATCTTATGAAGCTTTAGAAGGTGGGCTTGTCCAGGATGCTCTGGTTGATTTGACTGGAGGTGCTGGGGAGGAAATTGACATGAGAAGTGCACAGGCTCAGATCGATCTTGCAAGTGGAAGATTATGGTCCCAACTGTTGCGGTTTAAGCAGGAGGGATTCTTACTCGGTGCTGGGAGTCCTTCAGGTTCTGATGTGCACATTTCTTCTAGTGGCATTGTGCAGGGTCATGCCTACTCAATAGTGCAGGTTAATTTGAATTGGTTCGATCCATCCGAAAACATCATGCTGGTTATAGTATTTTCAGCAAGTGATGAAACTTCACATTTGTGCAGGTGAGGGAAGTGGATGGCCACAAGCTTGTTCAGATTCGGAATCCATGGGCAAATGAAGTTGAGTGGAATGGACCTTGGTCTGATTCATCACCTGAATGGACTGATAGGATGAAGCACAAGCTCAAGCATGTTCCCCAGGTAGTTTTTGCTACCATTTGTTGTTAACAATTCTTCAATTGACTGTGCTTACTCATGGTGATTATGAAACATTTGACCAATGGGAATTCCTGTTGGCATTGTTGTGGTTTGTTTGTGTTGTGATCTATATTTTCCTGTAAGGCGTAATCTTACTTGCTCAAGCCTTACTTCGTTGAACAGTCAAATGGTGGTATCTTCTGGATGTCCTGGCAAGACTTTCAGATTCATTTTCGATCAATTTATGTTTGCCGTGTCTATCCCCCAGAGATGCGTTATTCTGTTCATGGGCAATGGCGGGGTTATACTGCTGGTGGATGCCAAGATTATGATACATGGCATCAAAATCCCCAGTTTCGTTTAAGGGCAAATGGGCCTGATGCATCACTTCCAATGCATGTGTTTATTACGCTAACCCAGGTATGACTCGTGTTTTTCTCACAGAACATCCCCCACTTCCTTTGTTGCCTTCCTTTTTTGTTGGTTGTGGAAGGGGATCTACTATTTTCTTACATTATGCATATTCAGGGTGTCAGTTTCTCTAGAACAGCAGCTGGTTTCAGGAATTACCAATCCAGTCTTAATCCTATGATGTTCTATATTGGAATGAGAATACTCAAGACTCGTGGACGTCGTGCTGCTTTTAACATTTATTTACATGAATCAGTTGGGGGAACTGATTATGTTAATTCTCGAGAAATATCATGTGAAATGGTTCTAGACCCCGATCCAAAGGGGTACACAATAGTTCCCACTACCATTCATCCTGGGGATGAAGCACCCTTTGTTCTTTCTGTCTTTACCAAGGCTTCAATAACACTGGAAGCTTTATAGCATGCATTTCCCTTGCATGTGGTTGTTTTTGGTTTTGGCTTGCCTAGCGAAGTTTTGGAATGCTTGGGTTGGCCCTGATGGACACTTGCTGGGCAGTCTGGTTGATTGATCAACAAGCCAGTATATATAGTATGTCTCTTATCCTCTCTCTCTCTCTCTCTCTCTCTTTCATTACCATTTGCTTGCAGCAGCTATATACAGTTGTTTGGCATCAATCTGAGTGTCAAAGCCTATAATCCTTGACTGGATGGATGGTTTTGATGAATTCTATACTATCCTTCCACTCTATTCAGACACTCCTAAAGATGGATGCAGTCAAATCTTATTTGACTGAACTCCAAATACCTCGACGCATACCTCATGTTCCTGTTGCCGCTAGTCTCTTTTAATTCAATCATCCCGACCAATGCACTATTGGACATATGTGACAGGTGGTGCGAACCATCTGCATTGCCTTCCTCTAATTATATTTTTGGTTGGTGTTCTGTCATACTTTGAATGTGTTGATTTTTTTTCCTCTTTCCTTTCAGAGTTCTTACATTAGTCCATCCCTGCTTTCTTATTTTGTCTGCCTTTCGATTTGGATTCGTCCCATGGATCTATTTGACAAAAGTATTAGCAATAAGCTATCTAATGTGACTTTTGTTGGAGCTTTACAGCGGCCATATGAAAAGGTCGGATGACATAGGCAGATTTAGTCATTCCCTGCTCTAGAGTGAAGCATTCACATGTGAATTCTTGTGATGATTAGTAATGTTTAGGTGCTTACCAATAACGCAATGAATTGTTATTATGCTATTGTAACTGAAGGCCTTCTCGATGTTGAATGTTGTATTGTCTGCAACTAATTACATATTTGCCCTACTTCTCTAGGCAATTCTAAAATTTGAGATTGGGGAAGATTGCTGCCTAGATGATTACTGTGGTATTAGTAGGGTCATTCAACTTGACTCTGAATGTGACATGTTGCATACCTTATCAATCCTACTTGAAGAATTTCCTAAATGTTTACCAACACAGAAATGGTGGAGATACCCATATTGTTTCCCTGATGTTGTCGCAATATAGTATTGCCGCCGATGCATTTTCTCTTGCAGCACCACTATGGAACCAGTGAAGTTTGGTAGTAATGTGTCCAGCTGTGTTATTTCCACAGCTCAGGCCTTGCATGCTTGGACCGAGTCTGGCTTTTGCACAGCTTATCTGACTCACATTTATCTGTTCAAACTAAAGAAATACCCAATGACAAAATATGATCTTCCTTTTTCCACATTTCACCCGTATTGTTATCCTGAAATCACAGGGAACTATGGACATAGCTGCTAGCTTTAGTGCAAACAATCTGCATCTTCATTCAATATATGATCATATCTTGATGTCTGAAAGACCTGAGGTATATAGTGTTTGCTTTTGTAGCTGGATATGACCAGGCTGGTCTGACTGCACACTTGTTCTTCCTGGAAGCCCACGACCCACAAGCAGATAGATTAATCTACACTGGGAAATATCACGGAAGCTGATCCTAGAGAAATACGGTGGCTGTCTCTGCCTGTCCTGTGACTCAAATGCTGCTGCCAGTTGGATGATGATGGTGTACATTAATACATGTTGAAAGGCAGGTCATGCTTTTTCTAAACGAGGGCAAGCGAAGAAGTAAATAGAAAGACAGCAGAAATGTAATTAGATTTAATTTTATTTTATTTTTTGCCAAGAGCATTACAAGTGAGCAGTGTAGCTGAAAATGGTTTGTAGATCAGCTGCAGTTTTGATGCTCACCAATTGTTTATAGGGAATTTTTGTATATAATTTCCGTTTTTGGCGGCAATATAATCCCATTAATTTCATGCACTGCTAATTTCTTTTTCTTGTGTGCTGTGAACTCTGGTTGTCTTTGTTGGCTTGCCCTTGGTAACTTTAAATTTCAGTTCTGCTCAACGATGCGTGATTTTTGTATATTGTCATCAATGAACTGTGAAAATGGGCCGCCTGGCCTGGCATAGCACGACTGACTATGAACAGTGTTATGCCGTCTCAAGTATAATCCAGCACTTTAGGCTTGCATATGCAAGGGCGGAAGGCACGGCCCACATGCCGTGTTGACAAAAGACATGATTGCGCATGACCAGTACAAATAATATATATTAAAATCTATTTATATTTATGGTTTGTAATTAACGGTCAAATAATCATTGTACGTGCAACGGTCGACAGCTGATGCTGACCCTTTATTTGTATTCAAAAATTATGAAATTATATTTTTACCCATCCCCTAAAACTTCGTAAGAACTCACAGTTTTTTTTCTTTTTTTATTTTCACAAATCTCCATTTATTTTCTCTACAAGTGATATGGCATTTAATTAATTGTTATTATAGTTTGATGGGTCTAGTAGTACCATGAGCCGATCAAATCTCATGCTCAACCACCAATGTGCAACTATGAAAGATGGGCCCAACGAGCAACAAACAATGCCTTAAGAAGGAGATAGATCTAGCTTAGCCCAACCACGGCTGTAGTGACCGAAATGAGGCTCAAAGAATGATGATCCGAGAGGACAGGCATCGAATGGCCCAACTTGCTATGCAGATGGATGAATCAATCAGGAAGCCTCTTGATAAGGCAGTCGATAGTACGGTCAGAGCATGTACATTCGGCGGTCAAAGCACGCTCAAGCAGGTGCGGCTTGCAATCGTGGCCACAATCTTACGAATGCGCTAAAGGGGACCACTCGCAGCCACATCACCATTATAATGAAACATTTGATAAATGTGGCTTTCGTCAATGCTCCAACGGCAAGCGAACCCACATATGATACCTGTCACAAGCCTTGGCGTCAAAGGCCTCCACCATGAAGTATTATAAATGCTCCTCACTGTCACAAAGTGAGGGGGCCTTTTCCAGTCCTTGGGGAGAACTTTTTGAACCTTCTGAACTCTTTCAGACTTAGGGAAGACCCCTGACCTTTTAGAGCGCAAAAAGAGAACTAAGCTCTCTTCCCCTAAAACAGCTCTCTCTTCATTCCTAGTGAATCACTCACCGAGTATACCCCTAATGAGCCACTCTCTAAGTGCACCTCTAGTAAACCACTCTTTGAGTGCAACCCTAGTAAGCCATCAGTCGTGTACAACTTATTAGAGTCCAATCCTCCATCTCTCTAAACTGCCCCATGTCGAGTACACAATAGGAGCCCAATCTTTTCTCACATACCCCACATAAATGTAATTCTAAATTTTCTCAAATCCTCATTATATCTTTCTAATTTCTTGAGAAAGATTTTGATTTGAATATCAAAGGATAAATCGAAGAATAAGTCTTACAAATTCTCTGACATTTTGTTTGTAATTTGTGGTGTGCAAATTCTACATTAGTAGAGATAGAGACCGAACCCGCTCTAAATTGACCCATAGTAAAAAATCAAGTGGCTTTTTGATCCGTACAACAACCTGGATATCAGAGATGTATCATTGGCATCATCTGTGGGAATTCGACTAAAAGTATAACCATTGTTCTCCGACTAAATGACTACAGCCAATGCTAATACTCCAACGCACACCTCAACTAGAAACAACACTTCCCTTACTAACAACCCCGGGGGGTAGCCAAGGAGGTATGCAACTAGTCCTTGATGTGGATGTGGCTGGGGGCTCCTTTCGCCCCCATGCGACGTTCACACACAAAGGAGGGAGTCGGAGGAAAGCGTAGCCCACTGAACCTTGTCTCATTAGCCCATAGACCTTAACATTAGAAAGGATACAGACAGAAGGGTTAGCTTCTAGAAGGAGGTTCGATCTGCCTCCAAATTATTGAACCAGAGACTAAGGTAAGATCCACGCTACTCCTATGACAACCAACGGTCCCCAACCACAAAGAAGACACCTGCAGTGTTCGACAGCTGCGAACTTGTAGTTGCACGGATCTGCATCCCTCACTGAACCGTTTGAAGATGAGGACCCCCCCTCGATGTCTTAAGGGTCACATCCTCTCCTTAGATGAGGAGGAAGTGGAGGAGATACGACTATACGAGTTTGAAGAAGATGTCGATAGAGAGTCCACGAACTTGAAAAGCTTGCCATTCGCAATGAAGATTCAGTCTCAAGCGCTCACCAGCTGAGCTTCGAATATCGCCCATAGAGCCATATTGCGGGAGTTCTGACCTGGTCGAACACCTAAACCACTTTTGAGCCCTACTAGGATCCTAAGGCCTAAACATGGGTGCCATGTGCCTGAGCTGCCCCATGACACTTCGAGGAGATGCCCGGGTTTGATTTTATCATCTCCATCTAGGCTCCATCTGGACGCTCTAGGAGCTCAACGATGGTTTTGTGTTGCATTTTGCCACCATTCAGAAGAAAAGAAAAGGGAACCACGTCAAACTCGGGATTCCAACCCGCAACCGAGGAAGGACCAAGAACCAGCAAGGGGCCTAGGCTCCAAAGACGGAACCCCCTGAATGACTCCTAAACCAATACCCTCATGAAGATCAAGAAAGAAAAGTTCTTGAAGTGGCCAAAACTCATCAGGGACCTAAGGGTGAGAGACTCGTCAAAGTATCGCCAATACCATCGGTCCCAAGCTACGATACTAAAGACTGCCGAACGCTATGAAAGGGAATCAAGAGGTTGATCAAGAAAGGGCACCTCACTGAGCTATTGCAGAGCCAAAGACAAGTCTCTCGACAGAGTAGGGAGAAGGCGAAGCAGGGGGATGCTTGAAACTCTTAAGCTAGGGAGTCTCCCCTGCACCATGGTCTCATCCGAGTAAGGATTATGCAGCATGGCCTTGTGATCGAAAGCCTCCATCCACCCGGTGGCCTTTGGCAGGCCTAGGGCATAACTGGGGTGTGTGCAGCAAAATTTTAACGGCAGGCCTCGTGGTATCACAACCCAAGAGCGGTGCCTTGACAATCCGAGCAGGGGGATCAAGTCCTGTGGAGAGGAGAGACAACTGGCGAAACCACCAATGAATACAAACTACCCCCTCAAACTGGGAAGGGCCACCCTTCATCTCGGCGATCCTCCGACATGGCGCATAAGAGCAACATGCCCGGGTTGACAAACTGGAACCTAGGTGCCAAGTGCTACCGGCTTTGGGGGGCACCACATACTACCACGTGTAAAACCCAGATACACCTAACATGCATCACTGGGTATGCTTGCAATATGTGTCATGTTTGAATTGATAAAATAAAGTTATATTTATCATACATTTATTTATATGAATGCTTGCATGATATTACATGAAATCAAATGACCTAGGCTGCTATAAGTCCGGCGAGTTATGACTTGCTCATAAAGTAACCTATGAACAGTCAAAGGACCATGGTCCGATCTACCAAGCAGCCCAAATGCGGTCCAATTCAAAGCTCAACTCAGGCAGACGAGCGGCCTAAATGCGGTCAAATATCACAGCTCAGGGGGCTCACAAGCTAGGCATCAGACCCCCTATCAAGCGACCATCAAAACCTTATGGGGTTTCTTTAAGCATGTGTGTGGCAACTCCCAATGGGACAAGTACCATCGACCAACTATGATCGGTGGGTTAGGTTCAGACCCATGCAGGCAATGATGTCCTCAGGACAGGATAGAGCACCAAAGTGGTAGCACGCAGGCGATGACCTACAACTCCACCAGAGCCCAGTGACTGTGGCCTAAAAACCCTATCACCCTGAGTAAGGCTCACTTATTACCATGCCACGACATTCTTTAGGTAAGGCGAGTACGAGAGGGCCATGGTGCCCACACACAAAAAAAGAAGAGAGGGAGGCAAAAATTGCCCCTGAGAGCAGCGGTGCCGGTGAAAATGATCACATTGGCCCACCTGCCTTGTTGTAAAACGAAGGCATGCAGGGTGGTCCGCTTGCCCAAGAAAGATGCAAAAGCCACCTACCTTTTTGAAGGGAGACCACTCTATGGCCGGGGGCTCCCCATGAGACGTGACGATGATTAGACAGCACTATTGGTGTAACTGTTCGGCTTCGACTCCCGTTGGCACCAACACCTATCAGATAGAAAATAACAGCTAGAAAGTTTGACGTTAAAATTGGATTGCTTGCCAACAGAGAGGGATCCCTTCCTGGCGCTAAGGCCCTAGCTCTCAGTGGCACAAAAGGAGGCACCCCTGGACCTGTGCGACTTCAAAGGTTCCTCCACCTCCAAAGCCTCCCACTCAAAGGGCTCATAGGGAGATCCCACAGCGACACTAGTGGCATCCTCAAACTCTTCTACCACCTGGCCCCGGTTGTGAGATCCGAACTCAAAGAAATTTAAAATTAAAGTAAAATATTGCTACTTAAAAATCGGAGTGTTTTGATTTTGATTTAAACCGAAGTGGCCTTACACCACTAAAAGACCAGAACTAATGGTAATCAAAATGTTGACCGGTTTTAAAGAATGTCGACCGTCGTCAAGATGTTGACCGGTGTCATGATGTTGACCGGCGTCAAAATGTTGACCAGTTTCAAGATGTTGGCCAATGTCAAGACATTGACAGGCATCAAGATGTTGACCGAAATGTTGACCAATGTGACGGAACGGATTTTTTTTTTTTCCTCAAAAGCTTGTCAAATGACCTTGACATAATGAAAAAAAGCTAATTAAGGCAAGACTTTGAGTAAAATTTGTGGAAGTCTCCTTTGTAGTTGGATGAAATCCCCAAAATACAAACCCGTAATATTCATCCATAACAAGGTTGGCTATCCATCATTCAAGAAAATGTTCATCCACGATCCTATGTGCCATCCATGGCACAATTTCATAAAACATTTCTTGCTCTAACAATTAGCGAGATGCCATCTAGGCAATGGCACACTTCCAGTGTTTAGAAGTGGTTAGACCCAATTAAGCATAGCATATTCTCTTTTACTATCATACATACATTTCACATGCTTGTTATACAAAATTCCACATATTCTATAACATCGGGGACCAAAAGAGCAATATATAAACATCATGTTTCTAGCTAAGCCTTTACATCAAAAAGCTCCTCCAAAATAGCTCCAATAGGCGGCGGTCCTCAAAAGTCTTCAAGCAACTCTTCTCTGTTTACTCTTTTTCATCAGCAAAGAGCTCTACTATCTCATCCTGGAGGGGGAAAAATACTAAAACAATGAGCTTCCAAGAAGGTACATGCACGTGAATCAGAAACGATCATGCCAAACCGATCATATGACTATGCAAAAATCATCGTTGTCAATCAACATTATCTCGAAAGGAATCTGTAAACATGTTATAACAATATTAAATCTCATGCTTCATAAATCATATCATTATAGGTCAGAAAACAAAAGCTATAAACTCTCTGCAATGCAAACCGAAAACAATACCTATATTGTTCACCAAATCTTTCACCTTATACAATTCATTATTATCTTTTTATTGTAATATAGCTTATCGGTAAAACATTAGTCGGTACTTCATATTGTTTTCCTCTTGTACAAGCCCCGAGGACGGCTATCGTTTTCCTCCTTGTACCAAGCCCCGAGGACGGCTATCGTTTTCCTCCTTGTACCAAGCCCGAGGCGGCTATCGTTTTCCTCCTCGTACCAAGCCCGGGGCGGCTGTCGTTTTCTCCTTGTACCAAGCCCCGAGGGCGGCTATCGTTCATCTTTTATCAAAAACCCTTTTCTTTTAAAGTCGAACTTTCACAATTCACTTTATTCTAACTTCAAAGTACATGGAAATTTCGTTGGTATAGGCTCGTACATATTTTCAAAAACAAACTATACGAGGGAGTTGCACATCGATGTCAAATAACTTTCATATAACGACGGTTAAAACTCATCAAAACCTCTTCATTTTCGTACTTAGGGTTTCGCCAAAACCTTTAAACTCAAATCGGTCTCTTACTTGCACATATTTCATGAAATTAATATCATAGATGCCATGCATATACATTAAATCATGCAATTTATTCAAACTATACAACATTTTCGAGCTAGGGTTTCATCACATACTTTTCAAGAGAAATTGAACATCATTTTCATGCTCCTTCACGAAATCGAAGCCAAATTTTGTAATAAACATGGATAAACACAAATCTAACCGAGTAATCGAAGTAAACATGCTTCATGTACTTTAAACATGCATCATCAACATTTTAGAGCATTTTCAACGGTCTTAAAGCATGAGAAATTGAAAAATGGGGTCAAAAGTACACTTGCACGAGCTCGTTCTACCATTATTTTACCCGGATCGAATCACAACTGGTCTCTCCCCTTTCTTTCTCGTCGTGCTTGCTGTTGTGCCTCAACTTCCTCTCTCTACAAACACATATCACTTAATCGGCATTTAAATAATTACGAATTATTTCAAGACTCCCGGATGCCACGAACGGGTCAAATCTTGCGAGATTCGGCATCCGGTCGATATATACACACAATTGGGGTACGGGTATTCATATTCTAGGATCACATCATCATTTTCTGAGAAGGTGACAACGCGCGATTATCACCTTCCGGCTCAGGTGAACAGTAGGCGCCCCTTAATGGGCTCGGGCCTTGAACGGGTCGGCGTCTGTCGAACCCGCGGCCGACATATGTTCATATTTGGGACGTGGGCTTTCTAATTTTGGGGTCAATTTCATGATACGGGGCCGGGAAGCGGGAAATCCCAAAATCCCGTAGGTTAGGGTTCAGCGCAAATCACCGGGCGAATCGGATCCGATTCGGACAACTAACTACATTTTCATGGACCTCGAGGCATGGGTTTTCAATATCCTAACATTCCCCGTGGGTATCGACACAAAATACCCAACGAAAATACACAAAACATCGAAGAGAACGAGAAGTGGGTATGAGAACACTTGCCTCGACGCGTGCTTTCACCTTTTAAGCGGCTCGAGGTTGGATTCGGGCTCGGGCTCGATCTCCTTCCTTCTCTCTCTAGTCGCGCCCCTCTCTCTCTCTCTCCAAAACCCTCGGCCGATCGAAATGAGGAGAGAACGAATCGCGCGGCGCGTTTTATGTCGGCGGCTGGCCAGGCCACGGGCGGCCACCGCTTGCGCCCTTGAGCGGCTGGTGTGGCGGCCAGCCCACGGGCGGTCTGCTCCGCCGCTCGAGCCCGGCTCGAGCGCCGGAGAAAGGCAAACTCTTGTTATGACGGCCGGACCCGAATAATTTCGATTTTTCTTCCGATACAAACCTTAATCATCCCATAAGATTAGTATTGATCATTAACATACTAATCACCTCATAATTATCGGGTTCACAAATCCTAACCTCACAATTCCTCCCGCATCTTTTGAATACAATTACCTATTTTAACTTAATTATCTCCCAATTATCATATTCAAGAACTCGGGTCGTCACAACCAAAGGGTTGACCGGTTTTTAAAAATGTTGATTGACCTTGAATAAGAGAAAAGAAACGTTGGCCAACTTTGAGTAAAAGTTGGCCGGATTAAAGTAAGAAGCATTGACCGAAAAAAATTGACCAATAGAAAGGTTGGCCGATTTTGAAGAAAATGTTGACCAGTTAGAATTGACTACCAAATTTAGAAATTTTGACCAGGATAAATTAAGGGCAAACTAAAGGCAATGGCCAACTTTGTTGTTTAGATGGTTAGATCCAAATTAGATCCAAATCTAATCAAAGCAAGTGACCTACCCCGTTGACCTTCTAAGATGAAAGTACCAAGTATGTAACTTACGCCACTCACTCCTACCTAACCCCGAAAGGAAGTACAAAGTAGGTAACCCACCTCCACTTACTTTACCTAATCTCTCCTCTTTATATATTGAGCTCCAATTGAGGGATGGGTGTGGAATTTCTGGCAAGAAAGAAGGGTAAGGAGTGAAGAAGGAGAAAAAGCTTCTAGTTAGTCAGAGTGGGCGGTCAACAGTCAGGCAAGTGTACCTTTTCTTTTTCAAACCCAAATTTTAAGAATATTTCTAAGGCAAGTGTATTCCCCTTTTTAAATTCAAATTTTAATTATACTTTTGTTTTTGAATCCCGGCTTTAGGAAAAATTGCAAGTGTTCTCTTCAAATTTAAATATTTCAGCACATAGTATATCAGATTTGCCGTTTTAATTACTGCTTGATAAGCTGTATCTCTGATGTCATGCATGCTGTACGATCTGACTGAAAATATGATTTTAATTTCATGGTTAATTCATGCTTTCCGCTTTCTGTTTAACTTATTATTGAACTTGAATTGTATAAAAAAAGAGACGTATACCGGCATTAAGTCATAATATTATAATAAAGAATTATTGACTGGATGAGATTTATGGATTTGAAACCGACTTCATGTCAACTGAAAGTCTTTATATTTGACCGGAATAAGAAAAAAATAAATTTGAAATCGGCTTTGTAATACGACGACCGAAAGTTTTGTGCCCGTCCGGAATGTGAACTAAAGAAAAAGTGAATCAGTCTTATGACAAGATAAATAAGATCGGACTTTAGCACTGGGAGATAAAGTTCTCCGGTATGTCTTAGAACATTATGGTGGTAATCGAGGATAACGAAAGGGAACCGTCATCGGGGCTTTGTACGAGGAAGTGAGAGCCGTCTTCGGGGCTTTGTACAAGGAGGTATTGCCGTGATTGTGAGGATATGTGCACAATCAATCCTCGATTATTGTCCCATTCGCTAGCGATGTCCTTTACCGATAAAGAAAAAAAGAGAAATTTCTATAATAAGACTGACTCTGTTTTCTGTCCTGATTTTCAGAATTGATGGCTCCGGCTTTCCTAATTATTTTTGCATTACATATCTGCCATGATCTGGTCAATTGTTATTTTATAATATCCATGTTGCATATGTATCTGTATCCGCTTTACAGTATAAACGCTTTACGAAAGATCTGCATGTACCTTGTTGAGCTCCAACTTACTGTTTTCTGTTTTTTTTCCTCTAGATGAAACTATAGAACTCGTGCCTAACAAGATGGAGTGACTAAAGCTCCGTCTAAATGATCTTAAGGACTCGGAAGTATATTTTGGAGTTACCACGGAAGAAGCAGCTTTGTTGTAATGATCTGATTGAAATATATGAATTTTTGTAATTGGACTTGTATGACTATGTATGTATAAAAGAATTTTATGGGTATGAATGTGAATACTTCGGCAAGTTAATAGATTGGCTTCCGCTATAAATTTTATGGATATTGTGTATGGATCCTAGATGACATATATGATCCTGTGATTAGGAGACACGACCAGCCCGGACCAGATCACCGAAACCTTGGTGTCAGTTTCGGGAGGTCACTGGCGGAATACAAAAAACAAAATCCTTTTCGTCACACCGGCGGCTCGAATGGTCCGGACGACGGCAATTTAGTAATGAAAAGACAATGTCAAGACCAATGACGCACGAAATACAATAATAATCAAAATGAGAATTGGGCAGATAAACTCAGTGCATGAGGAAAACACAGCAACAATGATCAATTTTGTTGCATTATTTTATTAAAAGTCAAATCATACATTGATGCCGTCCAGCGAAGTCAGAACAAAACAAAGAAGCTACACCCAGCCTACAGGCTACTCGGAATAGTCACCCCCAGAAGAGTGCAGTCCCTCCGCCGGGAAGTCAATGAGGTTCTCCGGGAATCTAGCTCTAGCATTCCTCATATCAAGATAGTTGGCGGGGAAGTCCGAGGTAGCCAGAGAGACTATACACCTTCAGAGATGGATGCCCTCCTAAAATTGTCCCTTCAGCAATAAGGCCACCTTCCCCGGGTAGAGCCTAGATATTAGCTCCCTCTCCCGCTTGGCACTCATGCCCATCAGGTTGGAGAGCTATTGCTGACTCTCCCAAAGCTCGTCCTTGAGAGAGGAAATCCGAGCAAGGGTTTGGGCATAGCCTTCAGAGAGCCCTTGTGCTCTGACCTCGAACTCAAAGAGAGCCTGGTTGAGGTAGTTGGCCTACTCTTAACTCTGAATTGCCTCGCCAACAACAGCATTGACTCTTCACTCCATCTCTTCTTTGTTAACATGGTCTCGCAAGAAGTGGGCAACCTCTTTCTCCAGAAAGTGGACGTCCTCCTCCACTTTGCGGGGTATCCCCTGTGACAACCAAGAGAAAGAAAGGGAGCAATCAAGTAAGAGTGCCACCCAAAAGCACAACCGTGAAGGGAAAGAGTTTGCAGAATCTTACCTGGCGGCAAGAGGTTGAGTGTAAGGCCCGCATTCAATAATATCATAATTACCTCTTTCTCTCATATTTCCTTTATTTATATTCATCGGTATTTCACTTTGAGTCATTATGGAATAAAATTAGCATATTATTTCTAATTTGATCATCTCTTTTCAACACAAGAAAAGGGTGCACCAAATTTTCTTGTAATGCCGCTATGAGGCAAATTAAATCTAATGGATCAGTTAAAGGACTCGAATAGCAGCTGAATTGATTCCTGAGGATGGGAGGATAATTAGCCATTGAAATTAATCCGATTATCAACCAAACTAAGACCCAATTTCGGAGAAATGACTTGGGCAACAATGTGACTAAAATTCAGCCATGAGGGCAGCCAAAGTATATCCAAGAGGGAATCATAAAATCTGATTTTTTTTCTAGCCTCAACCCTCCATGGCATTAGCATGAGCAGCTACAACCTCTAATTGAGAACTTTTTCCACCAAGTATCACATGGGTGGCAAGGCACCAACATTTAGCAAAATGTGGGAACTTAAGAATTTTTTTTTTTTTTTTTGGTAAGTAAGTATTTTGGATTAAAGGGAGAAAAAAATTACAAAATTGATATTTTATCACCAAGTATTTTGACTTGAGGATAAAACATAACCTGCTAGGGTATACCCCGAGTAGCAAATACATCAGAAAAATCATAAAAAAAAACTCTAGGAGGCCAACGTTCTAAGAACCAACAGAATATGAAAAATATAACAACAACGAACAAAGGGAAACCGCAATCCCCTGCTGCCCAAACAAGCCAAAAGCTATAATACAAAAGCAACATGATCAGTTGCATCACCCGAAATAGCCAACAGTTCAGCAATCCAGCAGCAAAAGAATAACCACCAATCCATATTCAGAATCAACACTGCATTGGGAGAGACAAGCAGCAGTTGAGATCCGAATGCCAGTGCCCACCAGTTGCCATACTTCAGAAGATCGCCATATCAGCAGTTCCACGTCATGAGCCAAGCCTAGCCACGAAAGCAAATCAGCAGCTGTAGGAAACTTGTGAGCCGCATGTCAAGACCGGTACCAGAAACACTCCGTCTGACAGATAGCCAAGAGGCACTCCGGACAATGCACTCCAGCCATAAAAGCTCCGAAGAAGAGCACTCCTGTCAAAGAGCACCGGCTAAACAACAGCAGTTTTTTTTTTTTTTTTTTTTTTTTGGAACTACGGAAATGATAGGATCAGTCCACGCCAGCCAAGAAAGAACCTGACAAAATTGGAGTCACTCCGGATTCCGGAGTTCTTACACTCCGGAAGCCGGAGCACTCCCACTCCGGAAACCGGAGCACTCACAGTGGGAACTTAAGAAGCAGCTTATAGCTGCTTATTTTCACCAAATTTCAGCAAGTAGCTGAAGCAAACCCACGGCAGTAGCCACCAACACCCAAAATTTGAGACTTTTTCCAATCAAGACACAATTGGTTAGCAAGGCACCAACACTTGGAAAAATTTAGGGAAATAAGGAAGCAACTTATGGCTGCATACATAAGCAGCTTGGGCAGCTGCAGCTGCAGCTGAAGCAGCTTAAGAGAGGGAACCAGGCAGCAGTAAAAAAATCAGCAAGAAGGGGCAATATAATTCAGCTAATATAACTCCAGGGTCACCGGCAGCAATTCACCAACACTTGGTAAAATTTGGGAAATTGAGAAGCATCTTATAGCTGCTTACCTCAGCCAAACTTCAGCAAGCATCTGAAGCCAGCAGTCCACACAGCAGCATCAGCATCCCTTGACATCAGCAACACTTCATCAACAGCTTCCAACTCCAGCAAGGTAGCAGCTTACCTCGGCAAGCATAAGCTGCTTGTGTCATCCAATTAGCTACCAATTAGAAGTTCCCATTAGACAAAACATGAAGTTAACACCCAGCCAAAGTAAAGGAGGAATCAGCATGCCACTTAAGCCACACGGCTGGAATTTAGGAGGTAGAGTTGTGAGATGTTACATGAGCTGACAACTTAACACCTCAATTCCAAGCCTTTATAAGAATGTGTGAGGAAGTGAGGAGAGAAAAAAGAAACAAAAATGTGGGATGTAAGAAGAGAAAATCAAAGAGAAATAGAATAAAAACAGAGGGAACTGAGAGGAGGCAAATAAGTATAACCAGAACTCAGTAGGAGCAACAGGGAGTGTAGCTGAATATTTTGGCAAGTGTGCTTGATTCCTTTCTTTCCTTGGTGCTGATTATTAATTATTCTTTCAAGTATTATCATTCTAATACTTGCCTTGTGTTATATTCTTACTCATATCATCATGTTGGCATAAGTTATACTCGGCTGAATTCTTGAAGGCAGAATGCAGAGGCAGAACAGCCTTTATAATTTGGCTAATTCGGTGACCAAATGGCCTTCAAATAGGCCCAAATTTTGTGCACAACCAGCTTAATATCTTACCTATGTCGTGACCAAATGGCTCATGGAAATGAGTTAAACTGGTTACTGAACTGGTTCTTACATCAGTAACAGTCCCAATTTCAGCAGTTATGCTGATATCCGAATTTGCAGCCTACTAACCAGAACCCAAATGGGCTGAACCGGCAGCCACAGTGACTTAGGTGTCTTTTGGTGATATGGGAGCATCACCCTGTAAAATGTGGCCCTGAACTGATCATGAATTAGTCATCAAAACAGAAACCAAAATCAGCTGCATTGGGAGATGTTGATGCAGAATCTTTGCCTATGGATTATGACTTGAACCAGCTGTGAAATCAACTTAAACCGGCCAGGAACCAAACATAATTTTGAATATTAGTCTCTTAGCTGTAAAAGGACTCTTTGGACCTGCCAAGAACCGGTCTAGAATTGGCCATAAAATTGGTAATAGCAGAACTGGTCCCTGGGCATCCTTATTGATGCTAAAATGGCAAGTTGGGAAAAAGAGACTGAACCAGATCCATTTCGGCTGAACTGTCAGCCAGCCTAGCCAACGTATAATCTACTGAGACTAAACTATTTACCAACAAATTGGTTGCCTCAAACACCCTGAGGTGAATACTGAACCGATGTGAGGTTCTAATTCTCATAATATAGTAATTATGAGATAATTAAGATAATATAATCAAAATTCAGCTTAATACATGTGAAAAAAATTACGTTTCGGGAGAGTAGGATGAGGCTTTGAGGGACGCCCACCAGGTGTCCGAACTAGTGGTCCAGCGCCTGTCAGGCGCTTGAGCCCCGGAGGCAAGCATTGAAACCTGAATGGGGGCACCTGCGGCATGCCGGCCCACAATATAAAGTCTCCACGGCCCTCTTTTTCGTCATTTTCCGTCTTCTCATGTTAGAAGAGAGAGAGCATGAAGAAGTAGAGAGAGAAAGAACTCAAAGTTCTCGGGTTCGATTCCGACTTGGAGTTAGTTAGAGAAGTGATAAATCTAGCCAAGGCAAGTGCACTCATGCTCTTTTATCTCGTTTCTTTACACTTTTATTCCGTTTTTTCGGGTATCCTTATTCCAATACCTGATTAAGTTTATATTTTACAAAGCCCATGACTTAAGTATGAATATACTTCGATTTCATGTTCAATTTGTAAGTTTTGTGTGGTATTTCACACATGAAAACCCAAACTTGCACCCCCTTCAGTTTTACCCATTTAAATTGTGATTTATACATGATTTGGACTTAGAAATTTGTAACCCTAACTTTATGGACATGGGTACTCCGTTTATTTGGTATTTATTCACATATATTTTGTATATGTTAATTTTAAGTGTTCCGAAAATATTGTCGAATGTGAATAGTGATGTTCATCCGCATGTACAGTAAATATGTTATCTTGTATATACTCTGAAAATTATGTTGTATGTATTTGTGAAGGAATTTGTTGTCTGAAAGCTCTAAAGTTATATTTGCCTCATGATGGTAACTATTTTTTACATATTCCAAATTTTATGATGATTTATGCATGTAATTGAAAACATCTGAGTATATGAATTCGTAAAAAAATGATTATCTGTATCCGTATCAAAAAATTATAAAAGTTATGCAAAGTATCTGAAGGAAACTCTATAATTTGTTATGTCTAATTATTTGTTCTCCATGGAGTAAAAACTTTGAATAAGTTTCTGGTGGAACCTTCCCTTAAGAATAAGTAAATAAGAATTTGGACCAAAGATTTATATTTTAAAGGGTAGTATTCCCTAGTATGTCTTAGGATATTACTGTAATAAACCAAAAAATTGCTCCTGAATCACGGGAGATGCTCTGGTGGTGTATCTGTATCTATCATCTGACCTAATATATCGGGTGAAAGGTATATCATCCACCACGGGATGTTCAATTCGAGGGACATGGGTAGCACTTTAGAATGTGTGGATGCATACAAATTCCTTTCCTCAATTTGACTACACCGTTAGCTAATAAGGCCTACTGGCCCTAGTCCACAAAATAAATATGTTTATGCATGTTTTAGAACTTAAAGAAAGAATAAGTAAGATGGAAAAGGGCAATATATTCCGAAAAGTACATTTGAACATGCTTCATGTCTATGCATTTATATTATACTCATATATCCTTCATCTACTTTAATTTATGAATATTACTTGTTGTCTTTGGTTATGGTGTCTTACTAATCATTTGGCTCACTCATTGCTATTTTCTTTCCTTCGGTTGAGCACGCCTTATGCCTGATAAGGCAGAGTAGAGCTTAGGAGTTGGTTAGGCTGCAGATTTTGATGGAAGAGCCTTATGGTCTTAGTTTTGTGATTTTATACCTCATGGAGCATTTTGTATCAATTTTGATGGATATGTATTGATGATGTATATGTATGTTGATGATTGTACCGATAGTTAATTTCCACTGTTTTGATGGATGTATGTGCTTCTGTAGGATTTTATGGTTTGCATATGCACCTAGTGGCATCTTTTCTGATTTGGCGTCATACTCAGAGTTATGACGTCGGTGCTATGTTTGAATTGTGGCTTTTTAGATCTTGTGTTGTGATGTTGTGGTTGTGTTTTATGCTGTACAGGAATATTTATACATGTTATATTAGTTTGACGGCTGTTTTACAGTTAGAACTATGCCAGATTCCGATCAGAAAATGCGGTCCATCACAACCGGCCTCCTAAACTGGACAAAACCAGATTCAGCATCCTAGATACTGAATCTGGCAGCTTAAAGAAATAAACCAAACCAGCTTAAAACCAGTTGATCCAGCACCCGGGTCGGCCAAATTAAACTGTCCACCTATAAAATTATGGCAAAAAATACCTTCAAAATAATGCTGCACCGGGCCCTAGAAACTACAAAGTCTCTCCATCAACTTTCTGGCACATGCTAGAATTAAGGCTCTGAACCGGTTCATTTCAGCTTTTAAACCAAATAAACCAGCACCTAAAAATTTATTAGGATAATATAAGATAATAATAAATATTTACGGTAAAAAATTAAGACCTAAACTGGTCATCAAACCTAGCCCCAAGCAAGTAGAATAAACCGGCTAGCATGCTAAATTAGTTCACATACAACAAACCGATTTATCAAGCCAACTTATAAGTGTAGAAAAATCAAATTGGACCAACCCACGGACCAACCATTAACTCGGTCATGAACCGAAAATTGTGTCCTTAGAAAATTGCACAAAAAATTGACTAAAGAAATTAATCGATTCAGCCCAGAGTCAAATACCAAGCTGACAACCGAATCAGCCGAATATAATATATGTTAAGTCTAAATTTTTAATATATGTAAAAAGACTAAGGATAAAGCTATGAAACCGAAAAAATACATTGATTATTGTAATAAATTATAGTTATTGCATTTTATGACTATATGTTTGATGTTATGAAAAAGTATAAGTAAGCTTTGTAGGTTTCATTTGAATAAGTATTTTCTCTCGGAATGGAGAAAATTATAGAAAAAGAATTATGAATAATATGAAAGCTTCCATATAAGGTTTTCAGTATGGGATAAGAAACTAGAATAAGGAATCATTTTCAGCGGGTGATATTTTCTAGCATACCTTAGGATATTATAATAGAAACTTAAGGACTGCCTCTCAGCCGTGGGGATACTTTTGGTAGCAATTTTATTATTTGGCCCGGTATACAGGGGTAAAAGTATACCGCTCACCACAAGTTGTTAAATTGCGTGGGTCTGTACTTTAGATTGTATGAAAGTATATACAATCCTTTCCTCGATTGACCGCTCCATAAGTTGATAAGACTTACTTACCCTAATCCATAAAGATAAATAAAAATTAAAAACTCAGAAAATAAAAATTAAAAGTTCATATATTTTTTTATGGTACATGTTCCTCTAATATCTGTATATGCCTATTATGTATACCATATATGTCTCTATTTATTTATACCTTATTGAGTATTTGGCTCATACATTTGCTATTTTCTAATCTCTCAGATGGTGACCAGAAGTTTATACTAGATGAGCAGGAGTAGAAATTAGAGGATTAGGCTGATCTGCATACTATATTTTGACGAAATGTAGTAAATATATGAGAGCATGTAATGGATTTTGGAATGGAATGAAAATGAGTTTATGCTTCTGGAAATTATTATTATGGTTATTATTTATATTTTCGTAAATTTAGAGTAATGAATTTTTATTCTTAGTAAGCACCTCTGAAAAATCTGACACTGTATTTTTATGTATATAATGTTGGCGCCACTTATGGACGTGGTAATGATATGGATCATGTGTTTTATATATATGGTAATTATGTATATAAATTATCTGGTATAAGTATTCACAGATGTAGGTGGTGGGAAGGTGATATGTGATAGTGAGAAGATTCGATAGAATCGAGGCAAGAAGGTCTCCCCAGAACCTCTTGGTGCTCTAGAGTATGGGCACCTAGGTGAGGTTCAGCGCCACCAACAGCAGTGCTCTCTAAGATGGTGGCTCCCACCTGTAAGGTCCGAGATTTTTAAATCAAGTAAATCATTGAGGTCAAAGAATATAGAAAAATTTATATTGAAACATTCGACATCCCAAAACTACTAAAATTTAAATACGTGGACTTTGGAGACTTCCACCAGTTTAAGGATTTTTAATCGAGATTTATTATACCGACTAGGTTACAAATCCAGAAATCAGATATTCACTGCTGGATATAACGTTAATCCGAAAAATTATCCGATGGACATGGATAACAGTCGATTTGATTACGGTTAATAAAAGGACAATTCGGCCATCGAAATTTGATCTGAATAGCAACCAAATTAATTTTGGGATGATAAGAGGTTAGTTCAGGTACCAAATTTTCAATCAATTAACAATTAAATTTAATTCAGTCGGCAAAGGAGCATCTGGGCAGCAGCTTAAATATAATTCAGCAAGGAAGGCTCACGGCAGCAACATATATGGGATAATTTAGCGGCAATACGGGCAGTATATATATACTATAAGATAGAATAAAAGTAGCACATGGCAACCCCAAAGTTCTTAAGTAAATTCAGCACGAATTCAGATTAAGGGTCCATGGAAAAATGCTTCAGCACACACAAAATCAGCTGCCAGCTCCATTACTAATTATTCTATAGGATATATACCACACACATGGCATCAGCTTATATATATATATATTATAAGCTAGGAAATTAGCAACACACACGTGTCATCACCCATGACAGCAACTCCCACATTTGGAGAAAAGTAAAAACAATTTACAGCTGCTTGTTTCAGCAGCTGAAACATCTGCATCCACGGCAAGCAGCTGAATATAAAATAAGAAAATGGAAACCCATACCACCTCACAACACACGTGGAAATTTCTAAAGGGCAGCTGCATATCTGATAATTCAGCATCAAAATGGCATGGGAAGTAAGCTGCCACACGGCAGTATTAACACTCACACACCAGGCATTTCCTTCAGGCAACAAATCAGCAAAGACGGATGACTCATTAGTAAAAGTTGGACACCCGTTTGAAGTATAAAAACAAGGTTTATGGATTTAGCTTAATTTATATAAGAAACACGTGAGGAATAGAGGAAGAAAAAGAGAAAAACAGAGAGGAACCGTGATAAAAGCAGAAGGAAAAATAGAAGAGGAAAACAAAACGGAAATCAGAAGGGAGGGAGTAAGGGCCACAGCAGCTTAAATAACTGAATAGCAACCGATGGCAGGGAGTTCAGCTGAATGATATGTCAAGTGTACTCTAAATCCTTCTTCATTTGGTGTTGTTCATTGTCAATTCCTTAAGTATTATTGTTGTAATACTTAAAATATTTCATGTATTTGATCATATCATCAATTTGGCAAGAGAATTCTATAGCTGTTAAACTAATGCCAAAATCAGTAGCTGCCTAGCTACTATAAAGTGACTGAACCAGCGACCAAATGACCTCCAAATTAGCTCAAATTTGGTGACCAATAAGCATAACCTCTTATCTACGTCATGACCAAACGACTCATGAAAATGGGCTGAACCGGTCGCTGAACCAGACTCTAAAACAAAACCGGACAGACCTCAGCAGTTTTGCTGGTATATGAATTTCAAGCCACTGAACCAGGCATGAACCGGCCCCCAAATTGGCTGAACCGGCAGCCATATTTACCTAAGTACCTTGTGATAATGTTCAAGTGTTACCTTATAAAATTTGGCCCCGAATAGGTCATGAACCGATCACCAAAACAGAGGCACAAAAAGGTTGCAATAGAAAATGCTGATGCAGAATCTGCAGGTACAACCTTGACCAGAACCGGCTCGAAAATCAGTTGAACTAGCCTTAAACTGGACATATTCTTAAACTAGAGTCTCTTAGCTGTAATAAGACTCTTTGAACCGGTCAAGAACCAGCCTTGAATTGGCCATAAAATTAATAAAAACAGAACCGGCCTTTTTGCACCCTGAAACTGGCAGTCTGGGAGAAAGAGACCGAACCGCATCCAAAACGGTTGACCCGGCAACCAGCCCAGCAACAGTATAATTTACTAAGATCGGCCTATCTACCAGTAAAACGGCTACCTCAAACGCCTTGGGAAAATTACTAAACCGGCTCCTAGAGTTGCCAGATCTGGTCACCAGCTTCCAGCACATACTGGAGTGAGGGCCACTGAACCGGTTCAGTTCTGATTTTTAAATAGATGAATAGGCACCCAAAAATTTACTAGAATAATATAAGCTGATAATAAAATATTAACCGGTAAAAATGAGACCTGAATCAATCTCCGAACCAAGCCTCGGAACCGTTGGACAATCTGGTCAGCATGCTAAATTTTCAGCTCATATAATGAACCGGTTCACCAAGCCGGACCCTTGAACCGACCATTAAATTAGTCATGAACCGATAACCGAGTCCATAAGTAATTATTCAAAAAAATTATATAAAATGAATTGACTTGAGTCGACCCCAAACCAAGTACTGAAAAATTCTAAAAATTACATTAAGAAAATTGACCCAAGTCAGCCCCGAATTAAGTACCGAACTAGCATCCAAATCAGCCAAATATATCGCATGATAAATTTAAATTTTTGCATATGTAAAAGCTTAAGACCAAAGCTACGAAACCGGAAAAATGCATTGATTTCCGTTATGAGTTAATAATTGCCGTATTTTATGATTGTTTGTTCGATACTATTCAAAATTATATGGAAGCTTTGTAAGTTCCAGCTAAATAAATAATTTCTTTTGGAATGGAGAAAATAAAGAAATAAGAATTATGAATAATGTAAACGCTTCCATATAAAGTTTTAAGCATGGGTTAAGAAACTTGACTAATGAATCATTTTCAGCGGATGATATTCCCTGAAATGCCTTAAAATATTACAGTAAAAATTCAATGATTGCCCCTCGACCGTGGGGGTACTTTTGCTAACATTTCTGTTATTTGGCCCCATATACTGGGTTAAAAGTATACCCCTCATCACGATGTGTTAAATTACGTGGGTTTGTATCTTAGATTGTGTGAAAGTATACACAATCCTTTTCTTGATTCACCATTCCGTTAGTTGATAAGACCTATTAGCCCTAATATCTAAAGATAAATGATAACAGGACAAATGATAATTAAGAATCAAAAAGAAAAAGTTAAAGAAGTCAAAAGTTCATGCATATTTTACATGATTCCTATTCCTCTAATTTGTATATTTATTTTAAATATAAATTTACATGTCTTTATTTATTTGTACCTTATTAAGTATTTAGCTCACTCGCTTGCCCTTTTTCTAACCTTTCAAATAGAAGGCTTGAATTGGTATCGGATGAGTAGGAGTAAATACCAGAGCGGTTTAGTCTTATGTATTTCTGATGATGTAATAAATGTATAAAATCTTCTAGATGATCTTGAAATAAAATGAGTGTGATTTTGGTATTTCTTTTTGGTTATACTTTCGCTATTTGTCATTATGGTTATTACTTTATGCTTTTGCAAAAATTTAAGGTAATGATTTTGGGTCTTAGTAGCATCTCTAAAGAATTTGACGCTGTATTCAAGTCATACGGGATTAAAGTCACTTATAGATGTTGTGTATAATTATTATATATTTGTGGACTTATATGTAGTATGACGTCTTGTTAAGTGTAAATAAAGACGTGGGACATCACACCACCTCTTCTGACATTTGTCCATCATCGTTATTCCCCTCTGTCAAAGGCACAAAAGTAGAAGGAGGCAGCACATTCGACGGGGAAGCAATCAGAATGGGAATGCTTGCAGTATCATGGTAAGCCATCTAAAAAGTCCCAAGAAAACGGCAAAGTTAAGCCTAAGAAATACTCGCATAGAAAGAAATGAAGGCGCACATAGAGTAGAAGGGACGTCGAAGAAATGGATTGGTATGATGTTTATATATCCAACCCTTACGAAGCTAAAGGGTCGCGTCGTCATAATGGCAGCAATACATGCCCTCACCCCAACATGCCACAATGTGTTCCATCACATGCGCCCTTATGGCAAGCGTCGCACTGCCTCCATAGTCGATGCACCATTATGACAGACATTGCATCGCCTCCCCAATCAATGCGTTTTGACGCTCTGATTGATGCAATGGCCACGCAATGCCAGCAATGGCTCCCAAGCGCGTCAATCTCAACTCACCAACTGGCAAGAGGAAACCTAGACGAATTTAAGGTCGAGACGGCTGGCAAGCAACAGTTTTTGGAGGCGTTACCATGGGAGTATCACATGATGACGGCACGCAGCCTGGATGGCCTTAAGCCTGGGTCGGCCAGCTCTTCGCCGGCCAGGTGCTAGGCCGAGTGGCCAAAGGCCGACCTAAGACCAAGGCATTCAAGGCCTCTCTCATCATAGTGTCAGAGATCCAAACTATAGAGAATGGAAGAAAAAAATACTCGACCACAACATGCAAGAATATTAGAGCTGCCCGGCGACGGATGCCCCTACATTCCTGAGTCTCTGAAAAGACTTCTCGTCAACTGAGAACAATTGGGGGCATCCCGATCTAGCCGAGTCCTCACCCTTAGTTTTCTCTCAATTACGGGAACATGTTCGACGGTCAGCAAGCCAACCACCGGCACTCCCAAGCTCATCCTCAAGCGATATGATCCGATCCAGAGCCTCTAAGAGCTCCTGAGATCCCATCTCCCTCTCGAACAACATTCGGTAGACAAAGCCAGTCCGCTACTGACCCTGAAGGGCCTCGACCACAGCAACATTGACCCATGCTCCATTACCTCGAAGACATTGCTCACCCAAATGGTGCAAACCACTTCGCCCTCTAGGCAAGCGAGGTGCCCTTAGTTGCATCATATCCTGAAGGTGGTCCACCACTGGTACCCAACTTGGCGGATTCAAGGCGGATTTGACCGGCTGTCCCCTGACCAAGCTTCAAGGCCAACCTCTACACATCGAACCTCCACAAGATCGAATCGCCATGATGACAGACACCCAATGACCTACGACTACATGCAAGCATTTCAACTATCCAAAAGTCATGAGACAAAGTCAGAGAATTCAGAAGGTAAGAGAAAGAGCACTGCTCCAAAGTTCCATTTATTAACTTCTTATATAAATTACAAAGCTACATCAGTGGACGTACATGGCAAAAAAGGAAAGATGAAATGCATGGAACAACTACCTGATGGCCCCGGCCTAAAAATCGGTAATGAGAGGATAGGATCGGGAAAAATAGCTGCAATCGAGGTGCCCAACAACCATCCTCTACCTACTGGTCGAAGAACCTAGATCAGAGGCCAGACGCCGTAGGAGATGAATGGGAAGCCATTCCTTAGCGAGGGGAGGGATGAGATGCCACCGACCTCATGTGGGAGGCCTCCCACCAGGAGATCTTCCACCGAGACCTACCGTAACCCCAGAGGGTAAAGTTTGACCCATAGTGGCGTCGACAATCCGACCCTGAATGTAACAACCCAAACTCGGATCCCGAACACGACCCGGACCGTCACGGTGAAGGTCTCAAATCATCCCTAATGTCAAAAATCACACATCATTAAGTAACTCAACATCATCAAAACTTCATTAATGATCCTCATCAATGCATCATAAATTAAATATCTATAATAACTACAATAAATGACATCGATATCCAAAATATCAATTCTCATAAAGAAAATCTAACAAAAGTCAAACAATAACTACATCAAAAATCTTAAATCCCCATCCGGAGAGCCTAAAACTCTGATATCACCTCTATCTGGTGGCTACCCAAAAGTCACGTGATCTCTTTTATCCCGATGTCAACCTGTTCTAATGTGGAGCCAATAAAATACACGGGTGAGTCGAATGCCCAGCAAGTAAATATAATAAACAATAGATGAGTAAAATTAAGCATCTTGAACAATAAAATAATAAATAAAATCAATAATAGCAGATAATATATCAACTATTGTCTAAGACTCAATAACATGTCGTGTCCACCACCCGAAGGCCATGTGAACGGCTAAGTATCAAGGAAGCAATATGGATTGCGTTCAATCCGATCATCAGCTCAATAAGAGGTCACAACTGTATGAATGACAGAAGTCTCTATGGACCTTATTCTATCATAGTAAACCAAAAACCGTGTATTTACTCTCCCAACGGCTGGGTAATGCAACGAAATTATCCATGGTATCCAACTACCTCTACAGTCCTCTCAGAGGCTATACTTGTAGCATGTCGATACCACCTCCGATACCCCTCGTCAATGATATCCTAGATATCATTATCTACGATGGTCACTAAGTTATAAGCATCCCTCTCGACTCACTGTATGAGATAATAAGAATTTAATTATTAGCTCAATTTGAAGTCACGATTGTACGAGATAACAAGAATTTCCTTGGATCTTATTCTATCATAGTGAACTAAAGTCGGTGTATTTACGCTCCCAATGGCTAGGTAATACAACGAGGTTATCTATGGTATCCATTTACCTCTACAGTCCTTTCAGAGACTGTACCCGTAGCATGCCGATACCACTCGTGATACCCCTCACTGAATGATATCCCAGATATCATTCTCTACGATGGTCACTAGGTTATAAGTATTCCTCATCAATATTAACGACCTCAACCTCCTGAATGGAATCGATATTGAAAAAATATAGACTACTCTACAGTTCCACCGACTCCCATTCATCCGAATACCGTAGAGTCTTCGTACACTCTCCTTTACGTAGCCATAGAGTGCCAATAAATGTACTCACACCATCAAGGTTAACGTGAAGAATATTTTTACCAGATTTTTTCAATAATATACGAGAATAATTATATAACCGATTAATATTATTTCCAGCATACCAACATACTTATATAATTCCATATAAATATTTTCTACCATTAATATACGTCAATATAAATATGCACCATCCCATGCATATATATATAAATAATTATTCCTATAATTATATATGTATATATATATACATACCGAACTGTAATAATATACATATGTATATGTATACACGAACACATGTGCTCCCACATACACACACGGCAGCAACGCTGTCATCACACTGCACCACGCCCGTTGCTTCCTTCACGTACGCACACAGCGCACAGCCTCACATTTACACCTACGCCCACACACGACCGGCTACACCGAGCACACAGCTGCACGTATTTACGCTCACACACACACGGTTACACCCAATATGGCTACTCAATTTGTTGGCAAAACAAAACAAAGACAGAGGCTTGCGTCATGCTCTGCTCTCCCCAGTGGTTCGATATCTTATAATAAACAAGGAAAAATCAAGGCTTTATACTTCAAACATGTAAAAGTGAGCATTTAATTATATAAGTCCACTAGTTATCGCGTCCCAAATCATCACACAATCCCTGAAATTTTGCCTGTTCCCTTGCCGCCTATGTTTTCCCATTTTCTCCCTCAATATCAAGAGTACAACCAAATCCCTCAAAATTAAAGTATACAGCAAGAAAGTAGATATCAACTCAGAGAATGAGAGAGTTTACTTGTGGTCGGAAGACCTGATTGGAAAAATGGAAACAAAGCATGGTGCTCTGTTTCCACGACAGTGAGTACAACTCAAAATCAGATTGTGAGATGTATAAAATTGATACTTTAGAACTCCATTAGGCAATATCCTAAATCCCCATGCATCGTTGAGCCCAAGAGATCGGCTGATTACTCACAGAACCGTGGCCCTGCGGTTGGTAGCTCAAATTTGCAACCCTTGGTTTTCAAAGATTTTCCCCCAAATCCAAACATAAGATTAGAGATTTGATGTTAATAAAGATGAAGGAAGAATTTATTTAACAAAGTGGAAGTTTACTTGCCTTAATTTTGTGATCGACGACGGCGGCTCCACTTCCTTCTTCTCCTTCCGGTTCCTCTCCATTCCTTAACCCTACTACCCCCCTTAGATAGTGAAGATGTGAGCTAGGGTTTTACACGAACACCACACCCCTCTTTCCTTCTTTGTTGCCCGGCCGCGTTCCCTCTCTCTCCCTCTTCTTTCCTTCCTCTTTCTTTTCTCTCCTTTTCTTTGTCGTTTCTTTCCTTCTTCATTATTATTATTATTATTATTATTATTATTATTATTATTATTATTATTAAATAAAACTAATTTCATAAATTACCCTAAATTTAATTAAGTGGCCCCATGATTATTCCTAAACCCCTTGATCCATATGCTTTTATTTATTGGGCGCACGTAACAGTCTAACTCCCCAAATTTTTGATCCAATAGTGATAATTATCGGAATTAATTTTATAAAATATTCCTGGCGTTACAATCTTCCCCCACTTAAAAGATTTTTTGTCCTAAAAAACGTACCTTAGTCCTCGAAGAGTAGTTGGTATTTTGCGCGCATATCTGCTTCGGTCTCCCATGTTGCATCACCCTCATCTTGATGATTCCGGACGACTTTTACAAGTGGTATTATCTTGGAGCGTAGAATCTTGTCTCGCCGGTCTGTTATCCGCACTGGTTCCTCGGTATAAGATAAGTCGTCCTGGATTTGTAATTGGTCATGCGCAATTATGTGCGAATCATCACGTATATATTTCCTTAACATGGATACGTGAAACACATCGTGCACTCCTGCCAAAGACGGTGGTAGGGTCAGTCAGTAGGCTACTTCACCAACCCACTCCAAGATCTCGAATGGTCCGATGAACCTGGGGTTCAACTTACCTCGTCTTCCAAATCTTACAATGCCTTTAGTAAGCGATACCTTGAGAAATACCTCATCACCAACGTCAAAGCTTAAGTCTCTGCGTCTAGTATCAGCGTAGCTCTTTTGTCGACTCTGAGCTGTTCTCATCCGTCCTCGAATTAAGTGGACTTTATCAGTGGTCTCTTGTACAAGGTTGGGTCCCAAAATCTGGCAATCTCCTACTTCCTTCCAACTTACTGGCGAATGACACTTCCTCCCATAAAGCACTTTGAAGGGTGCCATCCCGATACTAGCATGGAAGCTATTGTTGTACGCAAACTCTGCCAATGAGAGATACATATCCCAGCTACCTCCTATTTCTAGGATTGAGCTCCTGAGCATGTCCTCCAACGTCTGAATTGTTCGCTCCGATTGGCCATCAGTCTAAGGATGGAATATCGTACTGAACTTCAATCTCGTTCCCAATTCTCAATGCAAGCCCTTCTAGAAATGCGAGACAAATCTCGGGTCTCAATCGGAAATGATACTCGGCGGGCACACCATGTAATCTCACAATCTCGTTGATATATAGTTGGGCTAATCTATAGAGTGAGTACGTCAGTTTCATGGCTATGAAGTGTGCCGACTTAGTTAATCGGTCCACAATGACCTAGATAGCATCATTGCCTTTGCTAGTCCTCAGAAGTCCTACGATGAAGTCCATAAAGATGTGCTCCCACTTCCAACTTGGAATTTGTATTGGTTGAAGCTTCCCTGTCGGTCTCTGGTGCTCCGCTTTGACTTGTTGGCAAATTAAACATCTGGATACAAACTCTCCAAGGTCTCTCTTCATTCCATTCCACCAGAAATTTTTCCTCAGGTTGCGATACATTTTGGTCGTTCCTGGATGCATTGTATACTTTGAACGGTCTGCTTCCTCCATGATCTCTTTCTTCAGTTCCACCACACCCGGCACGCAAATCCTACCTTTATATGTGAGAATTCCATCCTTCCTGACATCATATTCAGCTTGGATATCATCAGGCAAAGTCATCATGATATCTGCTAGTACCGGGTCATCCTTCTGTGCTATTCTAATTCTTTCCAGTAGAATCGGCTGTACTTTGAAGTATGAGACGATTACCTGTAGATTCCTCGGGCGTAATTTAATATTGCAATCCTTGACCTCCTCCAACATCTTCCATTCCCTCATCATTAAGTAGGCAACAAGACCAGCTGATTTTCAGTTAAGTGCGTCAGCCACCACATTTGCTTTGCCCAGTTGGTATATAATCTGACAATTATAGTCCTTAAGTAGATCCATCCATCGCCTTTGATACATGTTCAACTCTTTTTGAGAGAACAGATATTTCAAACTTTTATGGTCAGTGTAAATAATAAACTCCTCTCCATAGAGATAATGTCTCCACACCTTGAGAGCGAATACGATTGTAGCTAATTCTAAGTCATGGATCAGGTACTTCTGCTTGTAAGCTTTTAGTTGTCGTGATCCATAGGCGACCACCCTCCCATGCTGCATCAGTGCACAACCCAAACCTTTCAGTGATGCATCACAATACACCACGAATCCTCCAGTGCCGCTTGGAATTGTCAGGATCGGTGCTGAGGTTAGCCTTTGCTTTAGCTCTTGGAAGCTTCGCTTGCAGTCGTCAGACCAGATGAATTTGGCATCCTTTTGTGTCAATCTAGTCAGTGCGGCATCGCTATGCTAGAAAACCTTCTACGAACCTCCGATAATACCCAGTCAAGCCAAGGAAGCTCCTTACTTTAGTAGGGCTGATTGGACGTGCCCATTCAATTACAGCCTTTATTTTGGACGGGTCTACCAATACTCCATTTTCGAAAATAACGTGCCCAAGGAAAGTAACCTCTTTCAACTTGAACTCACATTTCTTAAGTTTGGCATAAAGGCGTTCATCCTGCAATCTTTGCAGCACGATTCTTAAATGTTCCTCATGCTTGGCTGTATCCTTCAAGTAGATTAGAATGTCATCTATGAAGACCACAACGAATCTTTCGAGAAAGGGTTTGAATACCATGTTCATCATGTCCATGAACGCAGCTAGTGCATTTGTCAAGCCAAACGACATCACTAGGAATTCATAGTGACCATACCAGAGCGAAAGGCTGTCTTCGGGACATCACTCTCCTTAATCTTCAGCTGGTGATGCCCGGATCTCAAGTCAATTTTTGAGAATACACTTGCCCCTTGCAACTGGTCAAACAAATCATCGATTCATGGCAGTGGGTATTTTTTTTAATCGTCACCTTATTGAGCTCCCGGTAGTTGATACACAATCGCATTGAGCCGTCTTTCTTCTTAATGAACAGCACTGGCGCCCCCCAAGGGGAGATACTCGGTCTAATAAAACCCAGATCAAGATGTAGCTGTGCCTTCAACTCCTTTAATTTTGCCGGAGCAATTCTATATGGCGCATTGGATATTGGTGCAGTTCCTGGCGTAAGTCTATTGTAAATTCGATCTCCCGCTCCGGAGGAAGTTCAGAATAGCTCTTCGGAAAAACATCTATGAATTCTCTAACTACCGGAATGTCCTCTACGCGATGCTCCGATGTTGTTGTGGTAGACACGAATGCAAGGAAACCCCAACTTCCGCTACGCAGCAAGTGGCGTGCATAAATTGCTGAAATCATGGGAGTTATTGTCCGACTCCCAAAACCATGAAAAGCGAACTCTGAAACCCCAAGAATGGAAAAATTTATGATCTTCTAGGATCAGTCGATATGGGCATGATGGGTAGCAAGCCATTCCATCCCTAGAATTACATCAAAGCTTGCAAATTCTAATGGAATAAGATCAGCTGGCAGCTCATGGTCACCAATTTGAACTCTGCAAGGGGGGTATATCATCCTCAATTGGACTGTCTCACCCATTGGTGAAGATACAGACAATACGAAGTCTAAGGGTATTGCTTTCACTACTAGTCTTATAGCCAGGTTTGGTGTCACAAATGAATGTGTGGAACCGGAATCAAATAATACATGAGTAGTTATAAATTGGACAAGAAGAGTACCCTCCATGACCGTCTGAGTGGCCACGACATCCTGCTCTGTCAGTGCAAACACCTTGCCCTGAATCTGATTCTTTGGTTGTGGGACGGATCCAAGTTTCCTGGGTGCACTGTAATTACGAGACAAATGCCCAAACTTACTGCAATTGAAGCAGGTGGGGGGTTCAGACCGCTTGCCTGATGAAGATCTCGATTAAGTTTGCTGTGTCCCTACCTCAGTGGAGGGCATGGTTCCCGACGGTGAGTGGAACGGGGGTTGCTTAGAGCGGCAATCCCTGGAGGGATGTCCCACTCTTCCACACTTGAAACAAACCTTTCTTTTCTTGTCAGGAATCGCTGGTGGTTTAGTAGCAGCACCAGCAATAGGCGCAGGAGTTAGGGCCTCACTCCCTAACTTTTCCTCAATTAGCAATGCCCTTCTTAAAACTGCACTGTAGTCCTCGAGTTCATGAGAGGCCAAATTACATCTGATTGCACGTGATAAACCTTGTCAGAATCTCTCCGTCTTCCTTGCTCCATCGGCAACAAGGTCAGGTGCATAGCGTGAAAGCTCTATGAATTTGGCTTGATATTGTGCGACATTCATGGATCCCTGACTGTAGCTGGAGAAACTCTTTCTCCTTCCTATTTCTCAAGTTCCTTGGGAAGTATTTGTCGTTGAACAACTGACGAAAAGTTTCCCAAGTAAGTGCCTCCGTCTCAGGTCCCAGCTCCCTCAGTTTTGCATTCCACCAATGCCCGGCTTCCCCACTCAACTTGTACGATGCATAACGAACTCGATCCTCTGAAGAACACTTCGTCACCACGAATACCTTCTTCTTTCTTTCCATCCAATAATCAACCTTGATGGGATCAGCCTCTCCCATAAATTATGGGAGTTTATGCTCCATGAATTGGTTGAAATGATCACGTTTCTTAGGTGCTGGTCCTAAGACCTGTGCCCCGACCGCTTGCATCACTAGTCTTGTCAGTTGATGAAGTGCTTTGACTACCTCATCCATACTTGATGGAGTTGCCACTTGACTAGGGCTCCTCGAGAGACTCATGGGGCGATAGCTAGCTTCGTCAGACATAGACATATCTGCATAATAATTCTTAGATTAACAAAAATCTCAAACAAATTCTAAGCATTCTAGTACCCATACATCATTAACAAAAGACTATGCTAAGTCCTCAAATCTCCTTAATTGTCTAATATCCTCAAACATCCTTGGGTCCTAGAACCCCCAAATGCTCATACAAAATATTAATTCTCTGATACCATTTAAGTTGTAACGACCCGAGCTCGAATCCTCAAACCCGACACGGACTATCACGGTGAAGGTCTCGAATCATCCCCAATGTCAAAAATTACACATCATTAATTAACTCAACATCATCAAAATATCATTAATGATCCTCAAAATATATCATAAATTAAATATCCATAATAGCAATAATAATAACTTCAATAAACGTCATCGATGTTCCAAAATATCAATTATCATAAAAAAATCTAACAAATATCAAACAATAACTAAATTAAAAATCTTAAATCCTCATCCGGAGAGCCTCGAACTCTAATATCACCTCTATCTGGTGTCTATCCAAAAGTTACGTGATGTCTTTTATCCCGATGTCAACCTGTTCTAATCTGGAGCGAATAAAACATACGGGTGAGCCGAATACCCAACAAGTAAACATAATCAACAATAGATGAGTACAATTAAGCATCTTGAATAATAAAATAATAAATAAAATCAATAATAGTAGATAATATATCAACCATTGTCAAAGACTCAATAACATGTCGTGTCCACCACCCGAAGGCCATGTGAACGGCTAAGTATCAAGGAAGCAATATGGATTCCGTTGAATCCGATCATCGGCTCAATACGAGGTCACAACTGTATGAATGACAGAAGTCTCTATAGACCTTATTCTATCATAGTAAACCAAAGACCGTGTATTTACTCCCCCAACGGCTGGGTAATGTATCGAAATTAACCATGGTATCCAACTACCCCTATAGTCCTCCCAGAGGCTATACTTGTAGCATGTCGATACCACCTCCGATACCCCTCGTCAATGATATCCTAGATATCATTATCTACAATGGTCGCTAAGTTATAAGCATCCCTCTCGACTAACTGTACGAGATAATAAGAATTTGATTATTAGCTCAATTTGAAGTCACGACTGTACGAGATAACAAGAATCTCCTTGGATCTTATTCTATCATAGTGAACTAAAGTCGGTGTATTTACACTCCCAACAGTTGGGTAATACAACGAGGTTATCTATGGTATCCATTTACCTCTACAGTCCTCTCAGAGACTGTATCCGTAGCATGCCGATACCACCCGTGATACCCCTCACCGAATGATATCTCAGATATCATCCTCTACGATGGTAACTAGGTTATAAGTATTCCTCCTCAATATTAACGACCTCAACCTCCTGAATGGAATCGATATTGAAAAAGTATAGACTACTCTACAGTTCCACCGACTCCCATTCATCCGAATACCGTAGAGTCTTTGTACACTCTCCTTTACATAGCCATAGAGTGCCAATAAATGTACTCACACCATCAAGGTTAACATGAAGAATATTTTTACCAGATTTTTTCAATAATATACGAGAATAGTTATATAATCGATTAATATTATTTCTAGCATACCAACACACTTATATAATTCCATATAAATATTTTCTACCATTAATATACGTCAATATAAATATGCACCATCCCATACATATATATATATAAATAATTATTCCTATAATTATATATATATATACATACCCAACTGTAATAATATACATATGTATATGTATACACGAACACATGTGCTCCCACATACACACACGGAAGCAATGCTGTCATCACACAGCACCACGCCCGTTGCTTCCTTCACGTACGCACATAGCGCACAACCTCACCTTTACACCTACGCCCACACACGACCGGCTACACCGAGCACACAGCCGCACGTATTTTCACTTACACACACACGGTTACACCCAATATGGCTACTCAATTTGTTGGCAAAACAAAAGAAAGACAGAGGCTTGCGTCGTGCTCTGCTCTCCCCAGTGGTTCGATATCTTACAATAAACAAGGAAAAATCAAGGCTTTATACTTCAAACATGTAAAAGTGAGCTTTTAATTATATAAGTTCACTAGTTATCACGTCCCAAATCATCACACAATCCCTGAAATTTTGCTTGTTCCCTTGCCTCCTATGTGTAAAATTGATACTTTAGAACTCCATTAGGCAATATCCTAAATCCCCATTCATCGTTGAGCCCAAGAGATCGGCCGATTGCTCACAGAATCGTGGCCCTGCGGTTGGTAGCTCAAATTTGCAACCCTTGGTTTTCACCGATTTTCCCCCAAATCCAAACATAAGATTTGAGATTTGATGTTAATAAACATGAAGGAAGAATTTATTTAGCAAGGTGGAAGTTTACTTGCCTTAATTTTGTGATCAACGGTGGCAGCTCCACTTCCTTCTTCTCCTTCTGGTTCCTCCTCCTTCCTTAACCCTACTACCCCCCTTAAATAGTGAAGATGTGACCTAGGATTTTACATGAACGCCGCACCCCTCTTTCTTTCTTCGTCACCTGGCCGCATTCCCTCTCTCTTCCCTCTTCTTTCCTTCTTCATCGCCCCGCCGAGTTCCCTCTCTCTCCCTCTTCTTTCCTTCCCCTTTCTTTCCTCTCCTTTTCTTTCTCGTTTCTTTCATTATTCGTTCTTGTTCTTGTTCATGTTCTTGTTCTTGTTCTTGTTATTATTATTATTATTATTATTATTATTATTATTATTATTATTATTATTATTATTATTATTATTGTTATTATTAAATAAAACTAATTTCATAAATTACCCTAAATTTAATTAAGTGGCCCCATAATTATTCTTAAACCCCTTGATCTAGATACTTTTATTTATTTGGCACACATAACAGTCCAACACCCCAAATTTTCGGTCCAATGGTGATAATTGTCGGAATCAATTTTATAAAATATTCTTGGCATTACACCGACGGAATTCCAGAAGCATCCCCTCCAGCAAAGCTCCACAAGCGACCCTCCGAAGGAAGGAACCAAGGACCAGCGCTCCCCTAGATCCGAGATGGTGGAAATGGAGTGCTTGAGCCTCGAAGTTCCTCCAGAGGCTTCGTCGTTGGATGCTAGCATGGAGGAGGAACATGGTAGTGGCCCAACAATCGAGCCACCCCCGTCTTGCCAAGGGAACGACCCAAGAAGGGGCATGGCGACAAGCTCCAATTGCAATTTCGAGCCTCCTAAAAGTTCCAATGGTGTTGAGCGATGGCGACATGGACTCCAGATGAGCTTTGAGTGCAGCTTCCAACCATGGAAGGCTTCTATTGATCCTCCACCTTGGCGGCCCAATACCCTCTCCTTGCTTGATCACTTGCATCATTTGGTTGATGGAAGAACGATCCATGCGATAGAGCATGAGAGGTCCCCCTATTTATAGCTAGAGCAAAGGTCGATGAGCTACTGTGGCAAAGGGCCATGTCCGCAGCACCATTAGCAACGAATTAGCACAAGACCTCGAGGGCTACCCTGAAATCTTTTCAAGCAAGCTTAGCATTGATGGCACCCTACATGAAATGCAATGAGATACACTGGTAGGGAAAACCTCGGTCGGAAGTGCCTCGAGAAGGAACATGCAAGTTGGCCCGCGCAGAAACATCCCATCACTGTACATATTGGGAACTAGCGAAGCACAATTACCCTGCATGAGGGGCTGATGATGGGTCCAGTAATACTATAGGCCGATCTAATCTCAGGACCAACCACCAATGCGCGAGGATGAACGATGGACCCAACAAACAACGAATAGTGCCTTAAGGAGGAGACAGATCTAGCCCAACTTAGCCACAGTTGTAGCAATAGAAATGAGGCCCAGAGAATGATGGGCCAAGAGGACAAGCATTGAACGGCCCAACCTGTGATGCAGACGGACGAACCAATTAGGAAGCGTCTCGCCTAGGCAGTTGACGGCACCGTTAGAGCATGCGTAACTAGCGGTTAGAGCACTTGTATGCAAGCGCTGCCTACAACTATGGCTACAGTCTGATGAATGCGTTGAGGGGACCACTCATGGCCACACCATCACTACAATGCGATATTTAACAAATGCAACTCCCGTCAATGTCCCAGCGACTAGTGAACCCATATGCGACACCTGTTATGAGCCTTAACACCAAAGGCCTTCACCACAAAGCATCACAAATGCTCCTCGCTGTCACAACGGGAGAGGGCCTTTCTTGGACTTTGGGGGAGAACTTTTCGAACCTTCATAAGCTCTTTTGAATTTGGGGGAGACCCTTGACCTCTTAGAGCACAAGAAGAGAACTAAGCTCTCTTTTCCTGAAACAGCTTTCTCTGCCTCACTAGTGAGGTACTCACCAAATGCACCCTTAATAAGCAACTTATCAGTACACCCCTAATGAGTGACTTACCAAGTATATCCCTTGTGAGCCACTCACCAAGTGCACAATTAGTGAGCTACTCTCCGAGTGTAACCCTAGTGAGCCACCGATCGCGTGCAACCAATTTGAGTCCAATCCTCAATCTTTCTAAACCGCCCTATCGAGTACACAATAGGAGCCCGATCCTCCTCTCATATATCCACATAAATGCAACTCTACATTCTCTTACATCTTCCTTGCATCATTTTATTTCCTGAGAAAGATTTTTGAGTTGAGCATCGGAGAACAAATTGGGGAGTGAGTTCCGCCAATCCTCTGACATCTTATTTGTAATTTATGGTATGCAGGTTTTAGGTTAATAGAGATGAAGATCGTATCTGCTTTAGTTTAACCCTCAGCAAAAGATCGAGTGGCTCTCTAATCCGTACAATAATTTAGATACCAGGGATACATTATTGTTAAATTTTATTTGTAATTTAAATACTAGTAATTAATTTTTAAAATTTAATCATTAATTATGGTACATAATTTTCTAAATTTTGGCAATAAATTTTTTTAAAAATTATTTTAATACTTCAGTATTTATTACATTATATATTGATAGTAATTTTAAAATATTAAAATCATTATGTATTCCTTTATACAATTACTCCTAGTTCTTGCTGTCTCATGAGAAAATATTTTAGTAATGTAAGATAATATTTTAAAATTAAATTAGTTAAATGTCAAAGAAAAATTGTTTGTAAAAAATGTAAAAAATATTATATGTGTAAAGGTTTAAAATATACTTGACACCTAAAATAGTACGCAAAAAAATATAAGAGGTAAAACTTATTATCAATTCAAACTAATCTGACATTTATAAGTGGTGTAGGGTTAGGATTTTTTAGGTTAATTGTAGACTAAATCATGAGGGAATGACAAAATATATTGTACACTCTGACTATATTTTTCTTATGCTGAAAGATTATGAATTTAAAATATAAGCTTAGAAGTACTTGTAACCGAAATATATAAAAATTTCTTGATAAATTGTTAAAGGTGATACCACCTATTCTTTTTTTTTTTTTTTACAATTTGAATATGAATTAATTTTTAAATTAATAAAAGTAAAATCTTATATTTTTTAACAAGGAATGTGTGATTATTAGATAATAATCTACCAACTATATTTGTTACCGTAGAAAATCAAAAATTACAAAAAAAAAAAAATCATTAGTTTTATTTTGAGTACTCACAGACTACTTTTATAATTTTTAAACTAATAACTACTATTATAAATGAATATATAATTTTTGATAAGATTTTTATACTTATACAATCGGCTAGAGTTTTCTCTAAAATTAGACAAAATCAATACAAACAACCTGAAATTACGCAATCTGAACAAGACATACAGATAAAATAATCTCAACATACATCCACAACAAAACACATGATCATTTAATGCTATATATATATCCATGGTTCCAATTTAACATTCTTATCTACTACATCACATTCAAACAAGTGATACTATTTAGTATCTGTACAAATCCAAAAATCAAATAAAATAGTAGAAGCAGAACTATTTCCATAAGATAAACTTGCGAAAGCATAAATATTGTTCCAACAAAAGACATGACATGCTAAGACCATAAATATACAATTTTTATCGATAAGTTAGTCATTTACATTCAAGTTGTCAAAACTCCCAAAATCCTCAACAGGTCTTGAGGCTCCCAAAAATCTTCTTTGTCAAGCCTTGTCTATTCTTGCTCATCGAGTACTAACTCTATTGTCTAATTTGAAAGGAAAAAAAAATAATGAGTTGAAATCCAACAAGATACCATAAAACATGTAAAATGTGAAATCTTTCGTACAGAATATGAACGCAGTAAAGCAAAAGTTACAAAAATTGCCGAAGAATAGAAACACATACGAAACCATGAGGAAAAACATAGACCGATATAAACATGTATCGAAAATTATAAATTAGTGCCAAACTTTGCCTGTTCTTTGAAAACTAACTTTACTATCCGAAGGATCTAAACTAATAGACCCTACTAACCGATGAGGTGAATAATCGATGATATATTGTATTTCGCATACAATCAGAGGCTAGAAAAGGTACAATAGTATCCCTTCTGGTAGGATCAGATACAAATATACCTCTCGAAGGAAGGTCAGACTTAGAATTATATCCTCCAGATTTTAACGTCCCGAGGAAGAGAAGACCACGTATCATTCCATGGATGGAGTTATCCTCGATTACCACCGTAACGTTCTAAGGTATGTTGGACAACCTTATCTGACTGTACGACAGTCTTAGATCTAATTTTCTTACCGATTTAATAGAACTGAAATATTTTTATTCTTATCTCTTAACTCTTAGCACATTTTGTCCCGAGGGCAAGACAAACTCATACAGATAAATAGTCAGAAAGTTTCAGAAAGCTTCAGAATTTTATCTGTAACTTAACAGTATAATTCTATGTAAATTTTTAGATAAAAATCATCTTATAAACATTAATATTTTAAAAAATCACATTTACATCCCAAAATTCAAGAAAACTTAAACACCAAATCCCTAATTTTCGTTCTAGGATTTCATGCAAAACTTCCGGACATAAATCGAACACCGAATGCATACTTAATCATGAAATTGAAGCCATAAATTATGATACATATGGGTAAACATGAAATCTAATCCAAAAATTATGAGAAACATGCAACATTCATAACAAAGCTTAGGGAACGATGATTTTAGAGTATAAATGTTTGAATGGAGAGATTCAAATGCTGTAAAAATGGAAAATAGAGTCCGGGGTACAATTGTCTTAGCACAATTTATTGTCTTTCTCACTCTGATCGGATTAAAAGTGGTAGAAATCTCATTTTCTTCCTCTTTTTTCCTTCTCATTTCTTCTCCTTTCTCTCCTTTTTCCTTCATGTTCTGTCGTGGCCTGCATCCTTTCTCTCCCCCTTACTCTATTTAAAGAATAAAAATTAAGTTGGTGGAAAAATTTTAATGCTGGCACTTGAGCATCATTCAGGTGTCCTTCAAGCGCAGCATTCTGCTAAATATGTTCGAGTGGCACCTCGAGCGCACCATTCTGTTAAACACGCTTGAGTAGCACCTCGAGTGCTGCTTAGGCATCGGGCCCGTTGTCCACCCATTTTGCTTCCGATAATAATTTTTTTATTTTTAAGTCTAATTTTGATCATTATTAATTGAGGCACCTCCTAATTATTATGTTTAGAGATTGGGACCTCACAACTTTCCCCCATTTACAGAATTTTTATCCTCAAAATTTAACAAAATTACGTACCTCAAGAAGATAAATGGTGATATTTGCTTCGGATTTCCTCCTCATGCTCCCATGTAGCTTTTTCAAGCAAATGATTCGTCCAAAATACTTTTATCAGGGGAATAGGCTTTGTATGTAGTATCAGATCCTTCTGATCTAGAATCCGAACCGGCTCCTCAACGTAGGATAAATCCTTACTAATCACCAAAGGCTCATACTCGATGACATGCGTGGGATCATGAACGTATTTCCTAAGAATCGATATGTCAAATATATCGTGTACATCCGCCAAATTAGGTGGCAATGCTAATCTGTAAGCCACCTCCCCAATCATTTCCAAAATTCGAAAAGGGCCAATGAAATGCGGTTTGACTTTTCCTTTTACTCCAAATCTGAATGTCCCCTTAGAAGGTGATATTTTCAAAAAGACATAGTCACCCACCTTAAACTTCAGCGCCGATCTTCGTCTATCTGGATAGCTTTTCTGCCTACTTTGGGCAACCTTTAAATTCTCATGTACCAACTTAATCTTTTTTGTAATTTTCTTAATAATCTCGGGGCCCAAAATTCTCTTGTCTCATTTTTCTTCCCAAGGTATTGGTGATCTACATTTTCTCCCATACAAGGTCTCAAACGATGCCATACTTATACTTGTCTGATAACTATTATTATAGGTAAATTCTACCAAGGCCAGCTAAGTATCCCAATTCCCTTTCATTCCTAACACTGAGACTCTCAACATATTCTCTAAAATCTGAATCGTATGCTCTGATTGGCCGTTGGTTTGGGGATGATACGTCATACTAAATTTCAGTTTCGTCTCCAATTCTTTATGCAGACTCTCCCAAAATTTGGAACAAAGCGCAGGTCTCGATCTAATACAATCGTTGCAGGCATACCATGAAGTCTAATAATCTCATTCACTTACAATTAAATCAACTTGTCATGGGGATACGTCGTCTTAATCGCCAAGAAATGGACTGATTTAGTCAACTGATTGACAATAACCTAAATGGCGTCATGGTTCTTGGAAGTTATTGGTAAGCCTGACACAAAATCCATCGCGATGTCTTCCCACTTCCAACTCAAGACCAACATTGGCTGCAATAACCCAGATGATTTTCTTCTTTTAGCTTTCAATTATTGATACACAAGATATTTCTCTACATAAGCCATAATATCCCTTTTCATATTTCTCCACCAAAATATTTTTCTTAAATCCTGATATATTTTATTCGTCCCTAGATGAATCATATACTAGGATTGGTGAGCTTCCTTCAAGATTTTCTCCTTCAACTCATTATCGTTCGGCACACTCAAACGATCTCTAAATTTTAATACTCCATCAGCTCGGACATTAAAATCAATTCTGGAGTCCTCATTTAAATCACCCACAATATCCATAAGGAAAGAATCATTTACCTGCTTTTCCTTAACCTTATTTATCACATCCAGTTGAATTTGAAGGTACGATAAAAGCATCCAATTACGTCGAGCGTACCGTTGAATATCACATTGTTTCAAATACTTCAATATTTTTATCTGTTCAATCTGCAATCTAGCCACATAGTCAGATCGGCGATTCAATGCATCAGCAACCATATTAGCTTTCACAGGTTTATACTGAATCTCGCAGTCATAATCCTTCAGAAAATCAACCCATCTCCTCTGCCTCATATTGAGCTTATTTTACGAGAATAAATACTTTAATCTTTTATGATCAAAATAAACTAGAAATTTTTTACCATAAAGATAATGTCTCCAAATCTTTAGAGCAAACATAATTGCAGTGATCTCCAGATCATGAGTTGGATAATTCTTCTTATGCACCTTTAGCCATCTAGACCCATAAGTAACTACCTTACCATTCTGCATTAACATACAACTTAAGCCCTCTTTGGAGGCATCACAATATACTTCAAACCCACCTGATCCCTCCATAATAGTTAACACTGGAGCAGTCATTAAGCGATCATTCAGATCCTAAAAACTCTGATCGCATTCCTCAGTCCAATTAAACTTGGCCTCATTCTTCGTTAATTGAGTCAAGGGCATAGCAATTCGCAAAAAATTTTCTACAAATCGTCTATAATTCTCTGCCATGCCCAGAAAACTCCTGACTCCAGTTACTGATGTAGGCCTATTCCAATTAATAACAGCCTCCACCTTTTTTAGGTCCACAACAATGCCACCATTTGAAATCACATGCCCCAAAAATATCAATTTCTCTAACCCAAACTCACATTTTTTTAGCTTAGCATACAGTTTCTTCTCACAGAGCACTTGGAGTACCATCCTCAAATAAATCTCATGCTCCTCATGACTCTTAGAATATATTAAAATATCTTCAATAAATACCACTACAATCTTATCTAGATAGCCGAACAACCCGATTCAACAAGTCTATAAAAGCAGTTGGAGCATTCGTAAGATCAAATGTCATCACAAGAAATTCGTAGTGGCCTTATCTAGTCCGAAAAGCTATATTGGATACATCCTCCTGTTTAATCCTCAACTAATAATATTTAGGCCATAGATTAATCTTCAAAAATACCCGAGATCCTTGCAACTAGTCAAATAAATTATCAATACGCGGCAATGGATATTTATTTTTAATCGTAATCTTATTCAATTCACGATAATCTACACACAACCATAAAGACCTTTCTTTCTTCATCACAAACAGTATCGGTGCACTGTACGGAGATATACTCGGTCTAATAAAGCCTTTATCTAACAATTCCTATAACTGTAATTTTAATTCTTTCAGTTCAGCCGGTGCCATATGATAAGAGGCTTTAGAAACCGGACTAGCACCAAGAATAACCTTAATCTCAAATTCAATCTCTTTATGAGGGGGTAACCCAGGAAACTCTTCTAGAAACACATTCTCAAAATCACACACAACCAAAATGACCATCGCCAGCACGCTATGACTTCCAATAGTGCTGGCATAGGTTAGATAAGCTTGGCATCCACTTCTCATCAAATGTTTGGCATGTAAAGCCGAAACAAATATGGGCATCTCCTTTCTCTTAATGCCTTGAAAGAAAAAGAGTTCAACTCTAGGAATATCAAAATATACCCTTTTAGAAAGCAATTAATACTGACATGATATTTTGCTAACCAGTCTATTCCAAAAATAATATTAAAATAACTCATATTCAACAATATCAAATCTACCATCAAACACCTCCCATTCACCTCCACCATATATTCCGGATACATAACATCAGTAACTATTGAGGATCTTATAGGTGTCGATATAGCTAAAGAATAATCTAAAATTCTCAGAGTGGACACAACATAGCATGCAAATTATGGGGAAACAAAAGAGTACGTAGACCTAGAATCAAATAAAATAAAAGCTGAAACTCCATAAATAAGAAGGGTACCATCAACCGTGTTTGGGGATGCCTCCGTGTCCTGTACAGTCATCGTAAAAGTCTTAGCCGAGACAGTAGACTTCTTTTCTTCTAGCCTCTGGAGTAATGGACAAACTTTAATCCAATGACCTTGTTGTCCACATCTAAAACAAACTCTTGTCGCCTTGTGACAAAGGTACCCCGCATGCTTCTTTCCACATAGAACGCAGTCAGCAATTGGCGCCCGAGAGCCAATCACTATCTGAATTTAAGCGATGCTCTTTCCTTTTGCTACTGTCTTCACCATTTAGAGGGCTCGGAGGATCCTCACTAGATCTCGTACTATAACTTGTTCGGCTAGCAGCCCTCTTAGCAAAAAACTTTTGAGTATCCAACTCCTAAAAATTAGGGCTCGATCCAAAATCTCTCGTATAATTTTGGAGCTTCGAGTCACCAACTGTATCCTAATATCATCCCTCAATCCTTACTAAAACTTTTTCGCTTTCCATAATTCGTCCTCACAAAGTACAGTGCATATTGAGACAGTTCGAAACTTTGTATCATATTCTGCAACAATCTGATTCCCTTGCCTAAGCCGTATGAATTATTGCTCCTTTTGATCCTGAAAATTGGAAGGGAAATACTTTTCCGTAAAAGCCTCTTCAAACATCCCCCAAGTAATCTCATTGTCGGGTATACCTAACGCCCTCTTTTTCATGGCCCATCAGTTGTCAGCTTCACTTACTAACTTGTACACCGTAAAAGTAACCTTTTCTCGATCAGAGTATTGGATCACCGTAAAAATCTTCTTTATCCTCCTAAGCCAAATATCTGCTTTTATCAGATCCGGTTCACCCAAGAATTCAAGTGCTCTTTTTCACTGTGAACTTATCATAAGTTATCAAGGCCGAATTTACTGAAACAGGCTCGGGTGTAGAGACCAGAGCCATATGACACTGCTTCATCGATTCAATAATATTCGTCATCCCCCCCCCAACAAGTTTATATATTCAGCTTCTCAAGCAATTTTAAATTCTATAATCAAGAACATTGCAACATTAATAATTCTCAAGCAATCAGGTTAAAAATGGAGGGGTCAATGATAATTCAATATGACTTAGGACTAACATAAGAGTTAACACCTAAACACCCTATATAATCCTAGTTATCTGTGACGGACCGGATTATTTTTTCAATAAATAACCTCCGTCAATGGTAACACAAACTAAAGCCCATAATTAACCTATGGATTCAACAGAAATTTTGACAGAGTTTCCTTAGCAATGGACGAAAATCAAAAATACAACCTGCTCAAATACATCTTGTACAAGCACACATTTAACCAAAATAATCAATACAAAGCCTACAACACAATTGTAATGATCCAGACTTTAAAAACATAGAAAATTTCAGTTATCGAGTCCGGTCAACGCCAATTGATTTGAAAATGTAATAAGAAAAATCAATCGGCCTTAAGATGAAATCAAGTTCGGCCCTTACTTGACGAAAAGAAGTCCGGAATATTCCTTAATGAAAAGAAGTCCGAATTTCCTTAATGAAAACCCAGTCCGGATTTCTATGAAAATCTAGTCTGGATTTCCTTGAAAAAGAGTCTGGAATATCCCTTGAAAAGAAGTCCGGATTTTCTTGATGAAAATCATGTCCAGCCATGTAAGGCCGAAGTAGCCTTGAAGGTCGGAGTGTCTTTGTGGTTGGTAAAGCCAAAGTTGATGATCCGGTCAACAAGTGTTGACCGGAAGTCGTGTAAGAATAATTCGGTAATGGCCCAGATTCCAAAACATAGAGAATCCCCGACGTTGAGTCAAAATAATACGTTAAGGATGGTAATATGGTCAACGAGTGTTGTCCGGAATGCGTGAGGAAAGGAGTAATCCGGTCAACGTGAAATATTGACCAGAAAACATAAATTGGGGGAAGGACGGGAAAAAAGAAAGTGATCCGGCCAACGCCAGTTAGTTGACCGGAATGCGTAATCAGGAAACCTTCATAAATAAGGAAACCGAATACGATGAAATAATAATTAATAAGGAAACCCTTATAATAAGGAAACTGAGTATAAGGAAATAACCAGTAAGTAAACCTTGTAATAAGGAAACCGAGTATAAGAAAATAATAAATAATAAGGAAACCTTATAATTAGGAAACCCTGCGAATTGCCCCGAATGTTGCCAAATCCTAACGACGGCTATCAGGCCCAAGGGCCTATAAATAAGAACTAGAGAGCGGGGAAAAGAGGCACTCGATAGGGCTTGCTAGTAGGGGAAGACCAAAAGTTCAAGGCGAAATAAAGAAATTCAGGCAAGATACTCACCCCTGTTTTCAAGTTCATGATTATGCATGATTTCTACACTAGTATATCTGATATTATATGAACTTATATGATGTTATTCTGTTCCTTTTATATCTGATACTTGAGGTATGATTATTGTTCGATAATTGCATGTTTAAGAAAAAGACTTCATGATGTTTAGTTTTGTTCTGCTGGGAGAATAATTTTCTGTCGATTTAAATGAACTGTGATAATTGCATCATTAAAGAAAAGAACTCCGTCCAAAGAACTCCGATCTTTCTATGAACAAAGTAGTCCGTCCTCTTTTGAAAAGTACTCCGGTTTTAAAGAAGAGGAATTTCAGCCCTTACGTCTTTAAAGAGCACTCCGTCGGTTTGAAGAAAAAGCACTCCGTCCGTTTAAGAAAAAGAGCTCCAGACTTTTGATGAAAAAGCACTTCGTCTTTTGTTAAAGAAAAGTCACTCCGATTTTAGCACTCCGGATATTAAAGAAAAGTCACTCCGGTTTTAATACTCCAGATTTTAAAGAAAAGTCACTCCGGTTTTAGCACTCCGGATTTTAAAGAAAAGTCACTCCGGTTTTAGCACTCCGGATTTTAAAGAAAAGTCACTCCGGTTTTAGAGATCCAGATTTTAAAGAAAAGGCACTCTGGCTTTTAGAGCTTCGGATTTTAAGAAAAGCACTCCGGGTTTTCAAAAGAAAAGCACTCCGAATTTTAAACAGAAAAGCACTCCGGATTTTGAACAGAAAAGGACTCCGGATTTTGAACAGAAAAGCACTCCGGATTTTGAATAGAAAAGTACTTCGGATTTTGAGAAGAAAAGTACTCCGGATTTTGAAAAGAAAAGTACTTCGAATTTGAAGGAAAAGGCTTCCTGCTTTGATGAATAAGACCTCTGACTTTTGATCAAAGAATCTTTGACTTTAAGATGATTAAAGGTTACGGACTTCAACTGATGAAGTTAAGAACAAAGGCTTTAAAAACAAGAAAAATGTATTAATCCGGACTGCAAGTGGAATTCTATGACTTTCGACTTCCGAACTATGATGTATGGCCATGAAAAGATATGAACCATGAACCAAGTCTCCCTTAAACTTGCTGTTAAAGATGGATGAAGAATATTGGAGTGACACTCGATGATTGCCTCCTGGGCCACGGGAGGGGACTTTCTGGTGGCATAAGAACTATGGACTATGTCCCCGTATGCCGGGTTAAAGGCATTACCTCCCGCCCCGGGGAGCATAATGAGGGGATACGGCTTTAGGTTATGGGGTAACACACAATCCGTCCTCGATGTTATCTGCTCCCGTCAGGTCCCTAAAGATGATAAGAATTTTAAATGATTTTATGAGTTTTAAAGAAGACAAGATAATAAGAAAAATACTAAGGAAATTCCGAACTAAAGACGTGATGATTTTCGTATGGTAAGTTATGTTCACATATATATATGTTTATGTTCTCTGTTTTCTGCATGTGAGTATTTTGCTTAGCTTTGTAGCTCACTCTTGTTGTTTTCAGATGACGAAAGGCTCATGGAGGACGAAGTTGAGTAGGACCTTATGGTGTAGCCAAATAGTTCGGTTGGCCGGAGCTGATTAAATGAAGAGCTTGTTTAATTATTTTGATGTTTTGTGGAGACTTGTAAAACTGTTCTGTTGTTTTAACTTATAAATGTTAGCATGTTTCTGTGTTATGAATAAAAGTTATAATTTTTAGTAAGCATCTCAGGGTAATTAGGTCCGGCTAACATTAGAGTTGGCCAGACAAGTTTAAAATCAAACCGGTAGGCCAGCTTTATACAGTCCGGCCTCATGAGATCCTGTGTAAAAGAAAAGAAAAATTTTTATGTCCAGTAATATTATTCATTTTTTTTAGACCTGACGGCGACTTTATTATGTAAGTAAGTACGGGCCGTCACAACAATACACAGGATCATATAGCTGCCATATCATCCGTGGCTCCAGTACAGTAATCCTATCTACTATACAGGATCTAGAGAGATGCCATCTAAAAAAACTCAAAATCTAAGAACATTAACATAACATAAATGCGGAAGTATAACTAAATCATCAAAGCATGCTGAAGCATAACAAAACCATAATACAACAACAAGCCACAATCATCCATGAGTGGCTGTTTATATTCTACCATTATAAGCATAACCTAATCTTCATGCTTCGACATCCAGCTAATATCTTCAATTAAGTCTCTCTCCTTGTTCTAACTAATCTGTCGCCGGCTAAGTGTTCTCATCTGGAAGGAAAGTAGCAAGTGTGAGCATACAGCTCAGCAAATGTAATTATAGCTCACTAACAATCATGATAACGTTGAAAACAACAATTGGGAGGGGGGAAAACACAAGATGTCAATAATTAGGAATCATGAGAGGAAATAGGGAACATCTTGGAACCTTAGATTCTCACGGTTACATCGATTAGGCATTATTCATTTTTATTATTATATCATCTTTACGGACCCGGGCTAGTAGGCCGTACTAACAAACGATGCGAGAGAACGAGGAAAGGAATATGTTCTCTACACATTCTAAAGCCACGGCTACATTTTAGGTCTGCAGCACTCAACCACCGGTTGCATCTCCACTATGCAACACTATACCAACGGCTACATTTTAGACCGGCAGCACTCAACCATCTCAACACGCCCCATATCTCCTGGAGATAAGGGCAATCCTCGTTCTTCCACAGTATTTTCCTAAAGCGTACCACGAACATCCACCGCTCTCACGAGCGGCCAGAATACGTGGCCAGGTATTCCTCGGGTTCACACCGCGATGGATATGGTAAGCTAAAGATACTACCCCTATGAATCATGGTCCTAGTTTCAAGGTTAGTTTCAACACTTGGAGAGGAAAATCCACATTTGCCATACACATTCACAACTCGGAAAATCCCATTCCCATCACATAAATCTCCATCCGAGAGATCATTCCACCATAAGGTACAATGTGGATTCCCTTCCATTTACTAGCTCGGTTCGCAACTTTCTGTGGGACTCAATCCCGTTATTACAATTCAATTCATGTTCACAAGAGAATTCCGAATTTTATACCTTTGATAATCATGTATCATTTTAGAAGCCTCCTGGACTCGTTTCCTTGCTTCCGGTCCCTAAATACACATTTTCAGGGCTTACACTTTAACACAACATTTAGACATCACTTTCATAACAATTAAATAAGGGCAACGCATATAAATTTCCCATTTATTTTCAGATGAACAGTGTCAGGCCTCTTTTAGAGCATTCGGACGCTGCGAACGGTTTAATACTTGTGAAATCGGGCATCCAGGTGATACATATGCACAATTGGGACATGGTGATTCATCTATTGTGGTTGATTCAACATACAACAAAGGTGAAAACATGCAATTTTCCCTTTTCACTCGGATGAACAGTGTCAGGGTCGATTTAGAGGGCCCGGATGCCGCGAACGGGTCAAAACGTGCGAGATCAAACTCGCGGCCGACCTATATACATATTTAGGACGTGGAGATTCACATTTTGAGGTCAATTTCACAATACGCGGAAGGAAAACACGAAATCCCCAATTTCGTGGGTTGGAGTTTCGGTGAAACTAAACCGAGTGGATCGGACACGATTCGAACAAATAACTACATATTCCTTAGTCATTAATTATGGGTTTCATGATTCTAACGTTCACGGTGGATATCGACACAAAATACCCAGCAAAATCAACCAAAACATCGAAGGAGAACGAGAAGTGAGTATGAGAACACTTGCCTCGACGCGTGCTTTCACCTTTATAACTAGCTCTCGTACGGATTTAGACTCCAAGGCCTCAATCTCCTCCCTTCTCTCATTAGAATCGGCCCTCTCTCTCTCTAGAAGCTTCGAGGCTCGTGGGAAAAATGAGGAAAAAGAAGCATGATGCGGCTTAAAAAGGTGCCACCGCTCGAGCGTGCCTCGAGCGAGCATCAGGCGGGCTCGATTTTGGAATTCCCGCTCAAGCGGTGAGCGGGCGGGCGAGGTTCTAGAATTCCCGCTCGAGCGGCCAGTGTGCGGCCAAGGTTTTGGAAAACACGCTCAAGCCACGGCTCAAGCGCGCAACAGGCGCAAGCCTGCGGGCAGCGCTTCAGCAACACGAACCCGAATTCTTCTCGATTTTTCTTCCAATACTCAACCTTAGTCGTTCCATAGGCCTAGTATTGATCATTAGCATACTAATCACCTCATCATTATCAAGTTTTTAGACCCAAAACCTCACAATTCTCCCCCACTTATGAAAATTTCATCCTCGAAATTTAACGAGTATGGAATTCCCAAATCCAAGGTGAACTCCTTATATTTAGAAATCATTTCCTCGGACAATGCCTATTTTAGAAACCTTAAGCATTGAATTGTTCTAATATTTATCACAAGACAAATTCTTAGCCTCCTAGAATGGTTTAACCCACACCTACCGATTCTCTCAACCATCGATACAAGGAAAACCTTATAACGATCCCTAAATGTTCCAAAAGCGACCTCTAATCATGCTAGCTATTCCTCTAACTTAGTTCGATACTTCAAACAAATCCAATGAACTTTCACTTCAATTCATTCCCGGCCTCGGAAGGATTTGATCATAGAGAACTTCAATCTCATATTGAAATCTCAGGGCCATGGGCCCACAACGCTTACGCTGCACTACTCTGATTAATACGATCCTAGGATAGTCGTACGTGAAGACAAGTCCCACAATCATCAACTACAGCCACCTTTGAAACTACAATTGTAACGATCATCCCAAGATTCGATATAGCTTTCAGTCATTCATCCTATAGCCTCAAAATCTAATAATCGAGTAACCTCAAGATCTCGTTGGCATACCTATGGGCCAACAGATCAAACCCAAACACGTCTTCCATAATTATGATAAGTGGGTTGCTCTAACCATCCCGAACAGACCGTAAGAACTTCGTATTTCATGAACTCCTAGTTCCCATACATCGATTATGATTATGTCCCCCAAACTAAGGACATGATATTCTATTACCCAACCGTTGGACTTACTCGCGATTTACCTTTCACATCTTCTAGGAAACTTCGAAGACATATTAAAGCTCCCAACATCAATTGTCAGCATTGATGTCTGCTTTTCCCAAAAACAAGGACCGAGGTTCACCTTCCCAACCTTTAAACAAATCTGTCCACATGCAATATCATAAGACCATCTTCCTCAATGACACAATTATTCTGGCTTTTAAAATTTTTTATAAGGGTTATCTTCAAGGACAACATCATAAGTTCTCTAAATGGAACTTCAATGGCTAAATCCGACTTGTATATGGGGGTAACACTAATCTTGAACTTCTCCCCCACTTATATCAAAGGTACCCACCTATCACGACGCGTGAGTAACATAATCTTAACGTTTCTCAAAGGCATTACATTCCACGATAACTTATCAGACCCATTAAGGATCAACCCAAATGACATGAACGTCAATCACCCTAACCGGTCTCTGAAAACTACCGTTTATCTTTCGTTCTAACAATTACAAATCTCTCCCATGCTGATCGTCTTACCGACACAAAAATCCCCAAGGAATACTTGTCAGGTCACTTAATAGCTTCGATTAGACCCAACGTGATCATATGCTTTCACAACATTAATTGGTCTTCCCAATAGTCACTGCTTAAAATCTTATGAATCCCAAAATCATGTTACGAAAGAGCCACAAGCTTAACAAGGCATTCCCTCAACAAAACTCGTACTCCCTTCCCAATGGGGGCATACAGATCATCAGCCGTCAGAACTTATGACATAATCCTCAAATAATTACGTACACTCCATTATTCCTTTGAATTCATCAATGAAGTCACCCCAACATGGACCCGAATATGGCCAAAAGATCAAACCCATAAAATTTCATGAAACGCCAACGAGTCTACAAAACCCAAACGACGTTTTTGGACTTCATAGTGGCCATATCCTTATCCTAAATACCGCCGGGGCTACAACTTCCATTGATCCACAATTAACACGCTATGGACCCAAATCGATCTTAGAATTCATCAAGCCTTTACGACGGCCCACGGACTACGCCTATCCATCCACAAAGTCTGCTCATCCAATCATTAATCTCCTAGCCATTTTTGAAATTCGTGAACCATCTTATCGGTCCATCTATTTACCTCGAAGGTTCTGGAATATTTACCTCAACGATTAGCATCGATTCAACATGACCTTGAATTACCGATCAAAAGATAACTCAGCCGAATCTTCCTTTTTGCTAAGATCCTCGATCAAATGATCTATAAGAAAGACGATATCAATTTCGTGATACCTCGATCAATTCAAACTCATGCTTCAAATCCTACAGCCTGATTGCAAGATGCTATCCTTTACCAAGCCAACTATATAAGCACTGTAGTTCGTCCACTGAACTAATATTAAGATCAAATTAAGACTTCATACTTTAACTATCTCAAGTTCATACCTAAAATCGCACAATTCAATTACTATGCACAATATGTTTACCAACACAATTCAGATTGACCCGATAGCTTACTAACCAAATCATTTAAACGTCACGTCAAGATTGGCACCACAAGATGGTTCAAGTTAACCCAACCAATCGTATCTACGAACTCCAAAAATATCACAACCTCGACACCACTTGTATCAAACTTAGTTCCTTAATTAAATAAACCTAGGAATTACAAAACCATATATATAATCGGGATCCTAAAGATGGAAGTGTTGTGACATCAAGATTGAAAAATTTCATCTCCTATCTTGGCAATTCACATATTTCTCTCATGCTTCATCACCACCGAAACATTGATCCTAAGGCACTGGATTTCTTCACTTCAAGGTCAGAGGATACAAACTATCCTTAATCCAACGACCGTACTATCTATAACTTAGATCATAGTCCCCAAATTCCTTCAGAAAAACATTTATTGAAGATTCGTAAATAAACATCCACTTTGATTTATCTTTTGTCCTTCCAAGTACTAGGTCACCTTTGCTGCTACTACAAAGCCTATGTCCTCCAATCACATATAACTCAAAACACAATGCAAACATGGATTTGGAATCCCCAAAACGACACCAGATTACAATATTAAGCCCAAGGGCCTTACCTCTTATCGCGACAGGTGGCACTTAATACTTTAAGTTACTACCTTAGAACCCTGATTTAAAATACTAAACCTCTTCGCCACCGGTCCATGGATAAGGACATCCCTAAATCTTGTGATCAAACCAACCATTATTGAAACATGCTCTTGAGAGTCTCATTAAAACCAAGTATTCATCCTTAAAGCTTCCATAAGCACATAGGATAATACCTCTTAATCCTCAAGATCCATGATTTTCTTCACGTCAACTAACTGAGGTCAACTTCACTTCCTATCTAATATATGGTAACACGCCATACCTTCTACCAGACATGGGATACCACAATGCCATCTTGAGTGTGAAAATTCACATTGTCAACCTCAATATAACCCGAGGCTACCCAAAAGTTCAAACACTTAAGCATTTTTCAAAACAATCATGAATTGTCATCCTAGGACTTGATATACCTGAAATTTATTCCAATCATACCAATCTCAAGCCGATGGCTCCACCCTATTCATTATACTTGCTAGGTTGATCAGGCAGCCCTTCTTAACAAATTACTAGCCTGAGGACTTCAATCCACAGCTGATCGAACTTAAACCTCAAATCGAGATTAATTGACCTAGGCCTCAAATCAACACTGATAAATTCAAGAACCCAATTGATACCAATCAAATTCCAACACTAAGGTGTCTCTACACACCATCTTCCTCTCGACCCTACAACCAATCACTAATATTAGTAGTCCCCATCTAAGAGCCACTACTAATATTTCCTTGAGACCGAGACATTTCGTATTAAGTCACTCCTTAAACACTAGCAGGACACATAAGCTAGCCAATTGAACTAAATCATCACTCTTAACTTAGTGCAAGCCTAAGTCATTGGGATTGGGGTAACTAAAACTACCTAGACTAGCTTAATCACCAAACAACTTTATTTACTTATTCGATCAATCTTAGCCTAGCCTAAGCTCTCGCATATGATTCAGATCAAACCTAAGTCATCTCTCTTTTTCTCTGATACCAATTGTGACGGACTGAATTATTTTTTTAATAAATAACCTCCGTCAATGGTAACACAAACTAAAGCATATAATTAACCTATGGATTCTACAAAAATTTTGGCAGAGTTCCCTCTACAACTGGACGAAAATTAAAAATACAATCTACTCAAACACATTCTGTACAAGCACACATCTAACCAAAATAATCAATACAAAGCCTACAACACAATATACAGGATCATATAACTGCCATATCATTCGTGGCTCCAATACAATAATCCTATCTACTATATTGGTCTAGAAAGATGCCATCTAAAAAAACTCAAAATCTAAGAACATTAACATAACATAAATACGAAAGTACAACTAAATAAAACCATAATACAACAACAAGCCACAGTCATCCATGAGTGGCTGTTTACATTCTATCATTATAAGCATACCCCAATCTTCAAGCTTCAACATTCAACTAATATCTTCAAGCAAGTCTCTCTCCTTGTTCTAACTAATCTGGTGCCGGCTAAGTGTTCTCATCTGGAAGAAAAGTAGCAAGGGTGAGCGTACAACTCAACAAATGAAATCATAACTCACTAATAATCATGATAACGTTGAAAACAACAACCGGGAGGGGAAAAACACAAGATGTCAATAATCAAGAATCATGAGAGGAAACAGGGAACATCTTGGAACCTTAGATTCTCACGGTTACATCGATTATGCATTATTCATTTTTATCATTATATCATCTTTCGGACCCGAACTAATAGGCCGTACTAACCAACGATGTGAGAGAACGAGGAAAGGAATGTGTTCGCTACACATTCTAAAGCCACAGCTGCATTTTAGGTCTGCAGCACTCGACCACTGGTTGCATCTCCATTATGCAATACTATACCAATGGCTACATTTTAGGCCTGCAGCATTCAGCCATCTCAACACGCCCCATATCCCTCGGGGACCAGGGCAATCCTCGTTCTTCCATAGTAGCTTCCTAAAGCATACTACGAACATCACCCGCTCCAACGAGCGGCCAGAATATGTGGCTAGGTATTCCTCCAGTTCACACCGCGATGGACATGGTAAGCTAAAGAATACTACCCCTATGAATCATGGTCCTAATTTTAAGGTTAGTTTCAACACTTGGAGAGGAAAATCCACATTTGTCATACACATTCACAACTTGGGAAATCTCATTCCATCACAAGGTATAATGTGGATTCCCTTCTATTTACTTGCTCGGTTCGCAACTTTCTGTGGGACTCAATCCCGTTATTACAATTCAATTCATGTAATAAGAGAATTCCAAATTTCATACCTTTGATAAATCACGTATTATTTTAGAAGCCTCCTGGACTCGTTTCCTTACTCCGGTGCCCAAATACACATTTTCAGGACTTACACTTTAACATAACATTTAGACATCACTTTCATAACAATTAAACAAGGGCAACGCATATAAATTTCCCATTTATTTTCAAATGAACAATGTCAGGCCTCTTTTAGAGCATCCGGACGCTGCGAACGATTCAATACTTGTGTAATTGGGCGTCCAGATGATACATATGCACAATTGGGACATGGTGATTCATCTTTTGGGGTCGATTCAACATACAACGAAGGTGGAAACATGCAATTTTCCCTTTTCACTCGGATGAATAGTGTCAGGGCCGATTTAGAGGGCCGGGATGCTGCGAACGGGTCGAAATGTGCGAGATCAAACTCGCGGCCGACAAATATACATATTTAGGACGTGGGGATTCACATTTTGAGGTCAATTTCACGATACGCGGAAGGAAAACGGGAAATCCTCAATTTTGTGGGTTAGAGTTTCGGTGAAACTAAACCGAGTGGATCGGACACGATTCGAACAAATAATTACATATTCCTTAGTCATTAATCATGGGTTTCATGATTCTAATGTTCATGGTGGGTATCGACACAAAATACCCAACAAAATCAAGCAAAACATCGAAGGAGAACGAGAAGTGAGTATGAGAACACTTGCCTCGACGCGTGCTTTCACCTTTATAACTAACTCTCGTACGGATTTAAACTCCAAGGCCTCGATCTCCTCCCTTCTCTCACTAGAATCAGCGCTCTCTCTCTCTAGAAGCTTCGAGGCTCGTGGGAAAAATGAGGAAAAAGAATCACGACGTGGCTTAAAAAGGCGCCACTGCTCGAGCACGCCTCGAGCGAGTATCAGGCGGGCGCGATTCTGGAATTCCCGCTCGAGCTCTGCTCTAGCGGCACACGGGCGGGCGAGGTTCTAGAATTTCCTCTGGAGCGGAGCTCAAGCGGCCAACGGGCGGGCAAGGTTTTGGAAAACACCCTCGAGCCAGAGCTTGAGCGAGCAGCAGGCCCAAGCCTGCGGGCAGCGCTTCAGCAGCACGAACCCGAATTCTTCTCAATTTTTCTTCCGATACCCAACCTTAGTCGTTCCATAGGCATAGTATTGATCATTAGCATACTAATCACCTCATCATTATCAAGTTTTTAGACTCGAAACCTCACATTATCCTCAACCTATCCCTTCTTAAACTTAAACCTATGTTTTCACTTTACGATCGATCAATCCTAAGACATCTTATTTCTCTTATACCAACTATGATGAAACAGATTATTTTTCTCTAATAATCTCTGCTAATAAACAGATAAAACTAATACCCAAAATAACATAATATAATATTTTTACAGAAAATCGGGTAGAGTTTTTTCTAAAATTAGACAAAACTAATACAAACAACCTGAAATGATGCAATCTGAACAAGACATACAGATAAAATAATCCTCAACATACATCCACAACACAACACAGGATCATCTAATTCCATATATGCATCCATGGCTCCAATTTAACATTCCTATCCACTACATCATATTCAGACAAGAGATGCCGTTTAGGACCCATACAAATTTAAAAATTAGATAAAATAGTGGAAGTAGAACTATTTCCGTAAGATATACTTGCGGAAGCATAAATATTATTCCAACAAGAAATAAAACATGCTAAGACCATAATATATATTTTTCATCCATAAGTTAGTAATTTACATTCAAACTGTCATAACTACCAAAATCTTCAGCAGGACTTGAGTCTCCCAAAAATCTTCTTTGTCAAGCCTTGTCTATTCTTACTCGTCAAATACTAACTCTACTGTCTTATCTGGAAGGAAAAAAAATTATCAAGAGTGAGCCGAAATCCCGTAAGGTACCATAAAATATGAAAAATGTGAAATCTTTCGTATAGAACATGAATGCAATAAAGCGAAAGTTACAAAAATTGTCGAAGAATAGAAACACATACGGAACCATGTGGAAAAACATAAATCGATATAAACATGCATCGAAAATTATAAATCAGTGTCAAACTTTGCCTGTTTTTTAAATTTTAACTTTATTATTCGAAAGACCTAAACTAGTAAACCCTACTAGTTGAGGTGGCAAATAATTGAGGATAGATTGTATTTCGCACACAATCGGAAGCCAGAAATAGTACAGTAGTATCCCTTCTAGTGGAATCAGATACAGAAATACCTCCTAAAGGTAGGTCAGACTTAAAATTCTATCCTCACGATTTTAACGCCCCGAGGAAGAGTGGACCACGTATCACTCCATGGACAAAATTATCCTTGATTACTATCATAACATTCTAAAGCATACCGGAGAACCTTCTTTGACTGTACGATAGTTATAGGTCCGATTTTCTTACCGATTTAACAGAACTAAAATATTCTTATCCTTATCTCTTAACTTTTAGCTTATTTTGCCCCGATGGCCAGATAAACTCATACAGATAAACCATCAAAAAGTTTCAAAAGCTTCAAAACTTTCTCAATAACTTAACAGTACAATTCTATGTAAATTTTCAGATAAAAATCATTTCATAAATATTAACATTTGACAAAATCACATTTAGATCCCAAAATTCAAGAAAACTTAAACATCAAATCCCTAATTTTCATTCTAGGGTTTCATGCAAAGTTTCTAGACATAAATCGAACACTAAACACATGCTTAATCATGAAATCGAAGTTATAAATCATGATACATATGGGTAAATATGAAATCTAATCCAAAAATTATGAGAAACATACAAAATTTGTAACAAAGTTTAGGGAACAATGATTTTAGAGCATAAATATTTGAATGGAGATATTCAAAAGCTATAAAAATGAAAAACATAGTTCGAGGTATACTTGCCTTTACCTAGTTTACTGTTTCTCTCACTCTAATTGCATCAAAAGTGACCGAAATCTCCTCTTCTTTTCCTTTTTTCCTCTCCTTTCTTTTCCTTTCTTTCCTTTTTCCTTCGTGTTTTGTCGTGGCCTACATCCTCTCTCTCCCCCTTACCCTATTTAAAAAATAAAAATTAAGTCGATGGAAAAATTTTAAGGCTGGCACTCGAGCGCCATTCAGGCATCCTTCGAGCGTAGCATTCTGCTAAATGTGCTCAAGTGACACCTCGAGCACTGCTCGAGCATACCATTTTGTTAAACGAACTCGAGTGGCGCCTCGGGCGCTGCTTGGGCGCCGGGCCAACTGTCTACCCATTTCACTTCCAACAATAATTTTTCTTATTTTTTAAGTCTAATTTTGATCATTAATGATTGAGGCACCTCCTAATTATCATGTTTAGAGATTGAGACCTTACATAACCTCCCGAAACCGCTTAACAAATCTTGCATTCTAGCACTCACATTCCCCTCCACATCATACACCACTTCTACATCTCTTCGTTTATTACGGAAGATATCTGACTTGAGTGTCGGAGTGTTGTCAGTAGAAACATATCCCGCCAACCTCTGACCTTTTGTTTGTAATTTGTGTTATGTAGGGCCCAAGTTGAGGAGAGTAGAGATAGGAACCGTTCGAGATCCTACTCAAGCGCGGAATCCGATGGCTCCCTAATCCGCTAGAGAACCCGGACCCGGGGACGTAACATTGGCGCCTTCTATGAAAAATGCAATGAAAAGTGTAAGTTCCTACCGTAACATCCACTCTCTCACACAAAAGATGATCAACACTAGAGCGCAGGATAGTGCGCCTCTGAGAGACGCTGCCACCCATGGCAATGACACCTCGGTGGGTAGCCATGCCGGCGAGTGCCCAGAACCCGACGTGCACAAGCTGGCAGCCAACATCGGAGACATGAGACAAATACTCTAGGCACTGTGCGCTCGGACGGGAATGCAGTGGATTGGAGCTCCCCCTCTGTGGCTTCCGGCGTCGACCTCCAGGCGGGAAAGATACAATGCGAGGGCCCCTGGGGCGAGGATCAACGGGCCTAATGATGCTGAGGCCTAGGCGACCTCAGGCAGCAGGGCCTAGACGACGGCTAGGAGCCTTCCTAGTCGGGATGAGGCGGCGGAGAGCCTGGAGAGGCAAAATCCCTGCAACTCTTGTAGTGATAGGAGGCCCACCACTCGGTAAGAGGGATCGTGCAGCACGCGGCGGCCCCGTGCAGTGCATCCAGTGGAGCTTAGCCTCCCAAAACCACTCAACAAATCTTGCATTCTAGCACACTCACATTCTCCACTGCATGTTACAGTTACTCTTGCATCTCTCCGTTTATTGCATAAGACATCTGACTTGAGTATCGAAGTATTTTTTGTGAGAACATATTCCGCTGACTTCTGATATCTTATTTGTAGTTTGTATTGTGTAGGGTTTAGATTGAGGAGAGTGAAGACTAGACCCGTTCGAAATCCTACCTAGGCATGTAATTTGAAGGCTCTCTAATCTGCTAGAGAACCCGGACTCAAGGACGCAACAACATATCATATTATTAATATTTGTGTCAATTATATTTTGTAATTTATATCTTCTTATGTAAAGAAATTAAAAAAATATTACTCTATTTATTAGAAATACCTTCTTTTTGGGAATATTAATTAAAATAATATTAGTTACAAGAAGATACAAATTAGTTGGGCAATATGGTAAAACTATATTTACCTGACATAAGACACTTACATGATTTCCGTTATATTTCAGTCATCATTTATAATGAAAATATCCCATTGGCCAAGCCTATTCCGGATAGCAATTGAAAAATAATTAAAAATACTAAATAATTTTTGCTACTAAAAAATTTACAGTACCTACTATACAACATCAAATTTGTTCATCGATATCATATTATCTATATGTAAAATCTTGAGAAATAAATTTTAATAAATATTCAAATGTGATAAAAAATAAATATTCATCAGTGTAATATTAAATATACATTTTAGAAATTTTTAAATTATTGGAGGATTGCCCTAATGTTAGCATATTTTGCTACCATTATGGATTCCATATGAATTTACGTGGAGTATTCATTTGTCTTAAAGAATTCTACGTTAATATGGAGACAATGGACAATGTCAAAGAATTAAGATATAGGCTCATCATAGATTATATATAATTTATAACTTGTATGTATCTCAATCAGTATCCAAATCATTTAGTCCAACAGCATAGCAAGAAGCAACAAAGATTATTTTGGCAAACAAGAATTATATTATTTGTTGCGAAGTCAAAAGGGGTCACAATTAGTTAGTAAAAATTTAGTATCAGTTAAACTTTTTTATTACTTCAGTTTGATCACATTTATAAGCTGAAAAACAGTTGATTAGTGTTCTAAATTGTGAAATGATGCAAGCCTAACAAATAAACATTCCTCCATGTTCACATCAATGGTGTAGGATTTCTTGGTCCCACAAGCGAGCATAATATCATTTGAGTCAGCTTTTGACACTTATGGCAGTAATAGATGAAAAAAATAGGATGCTAATAAAAATAATAAAATATGCATTCTATTCAAGAATTGATTAGATATTAAAAATTGCTTATGAAATTCAATCATTTTGAATAACAAACGATAAAAAATAATTCAATACTAGTGACACAAGCGGGAATACAAAGTGAAATTTAATGAAAAATTGAGTAATTAATGATATTTTTTAAAAATTTTATAAATTATAATGTTAAATATTTGATCAATAAAATAACAGATGAGGCATTTATTCATAACACTTTGTATCTTATTATTTTTTGTTTTTCCTTCCTCTCTCATACTGAGGGTTTTGACCGTGGGTTGGAATTGGCATTGCATGGGATAGCACGGTCCGGCAAAAGTAGGCTGCATGCTATGATGGGTTAGAATTTCAAATTTTCATACCACACTGTGTTGGCACAACCCATTAAATACTTCTAAGGAGGGGTCTTAATGATGTACTATGTCTTTTTAATATTAGAATCTAAATGATTGTCTCAAAAGTTTGAAATATTAGTAAGCTTTTATGAAATAGGCACAACCTATTAAATACCTCGAAAGAAGATCCTTAATGGTGCACTATGTCCCTTAAATATTAGGATCTAAATGATTATCTTGAAAGTTATATATTTTAGTAAGCTTGTATGAAATAGGCATGGCTCGTTAAATACCTCTAAGAAGGGGTCTTAATGGTGTATTATGTCCCTTTAATGTTAGGATTTAAATGATTGTCTGAAAGGTTACGAATATTAGTATGTTTTTATGAAATAGGCACAACCTATTAAATACCTTTAAAGAAGGTCTTAATGGTGTATTATGTCTCCTTAATATTAGGAGCTAAACGGTTATCTGAAAGATCATGAACTTTAATAAGCTTTTATGAAATAACTTGCCAAGTGTTTAATTCTTCAAATGACACGTTTTGGTTGTGGTAGGCATGGAGTGTAGACTGGCATGGGTATCCTTAACATTGATCAATGGCCTGAGCTAATTTGGCATTTTATCTAGACTAATAATGCAGAGGTTTGGCAATACTACTTTTAGAAAGCCCACTTTCAGGTGCTCTATCTCTCTAAGAAGCCACATTTTTACAATCTAGAAAAAACATTCTAACCCATAAGTTTAGCTTGGAAGGCCAGAGCTAGCATCAGGGCTCAACAATTCACTAGGAAGTGGCCTAGGATGGGATGTGAGACAATTTATTTCATATTTTTAGCCATTCTCTCAACCTACACCATCGATGGACCCGCTTGACCTTGTGATTAATGGAATGGATGACAATGATATCATGCTTGGGGTGTCCAATCTCACTACATGTATAAAACATGTCATTTAGTGGAGTATAGACGACAAAGACATATTGTATGGCGGGATATTAAATGTATATTGCTTGAATGCGATGCCAGCCACAACGCCCCTAGGGGACCACCTCATACAAGTCCAGGTAGTTACGGTGTTGTCTTACCACACAGCCTTCTGGCCACTCAAAGTCTTGTTGCCTAGATCACCCCTCCAAAAAGGATTTCACCATGCAAAGTGATGCTAAAAGCTCCAATTAGGACACACTCCATTAAAGTCAAGAACTAAGTAAAGGAAAGATTTTTCAACCCAACAATTTCACACCAAATCTCAAAGACTCCTTGCAACCATAAAGGTTGGAGAGTCTAGTAGAGTATTGCAATCCAAGAGTTCACGCTACCACCTCCCATTATCTAGAACATCGAAGATATACTATCTTATTAACCTGGGTTTATTATAATATTCTAATAAATATTTTAACCATTGACATATTTTTTATTGCTGATCCTTTTGGCTATATTTGAAAGAGGATGAAAGGAACAGAGAATAATGTTTAACAGTTAGGGTTAGTTAGTTTTAACAATATGTCGGAAATAGATAAAATTGTAGAGGCAACAATATGCCAAAATCATCACCAAGAACAATGAGGGCTGAAACAGCAGTATATAAGTTCAAAAAAAAAAAAAAAAAAAGCACCACATTGTATGCCTTGACAGTAAAAAAGTTCAAAATCTTTAGGCTGACCCAACCCCCACACCATATCAGACAGAACCCGCCAATCCTCCAACCATATTCCTTCTGGGAAATGAGTTCGGCATATTGCCAATCACATGTGCCAGAATTGGACCACATCTCCTCATGATATAAAGCCCAACCCTGTTGTTGTAATATTAATATTAATAATAGAAATATTTGATGCGTATATGCTCCATCGTCAGCTAATGAGGAACTTATGCTTTTCTGTACCTGGCTGGAAATGTGCATATTTTGTAACTCTCCTCTGCTAGGTATTGTTGGGGGGGGGGGGGACAACTGATCCAACGGCAATGCGTGATTCAGTGTGTGTAACACAGCAAGGAAACCAGGGAAAGCAGACAGCTATACAGTTCTACAGAGCAATAGAAGATGGTGTCACATTAACCAGGTATATGAAGTATAATCTCTATTTGGGTACTAATGTCTTGCCGGAATCAATGAATGTATTGGGTTACTGATAATAAGAAACATGCACATACGCTCCTAAAAATATAGAAATTACAATATAAACTAACTAATTACACTTAAACTTCTAGAAAGGTATAAAATTTATAAAATAAAAACTATTAATCTGTTCATTAGTTAGCAATTATCTAAAAAAAAAAAAAAAAAAGAACAAAACGCAGACAAGTAAATTGAGGGGTTCAATTATAAGCAAAAATTATCGCAGAGATCAATTTTTTCAGCTATGTTGATATATTTGATGATCCATACTCACCAGCATACGAGGTGACTATCATTAATCATAATGTTTAATTTATGTCAATCACTCAACAAAGAAGATAAATAGTCAAGAAACTCAATATATCATGGTTATATAATATGTACTGATTGATAGTATATAACACAATACTCTGAATTATAATTTATATGATCTTATATATTTATATAATTATTTTTGATATTATTGAAGGTAAGTTGTATCAAAGTCAGGATCTAAATATGAAAATTTTATTTTTAAAAATTTTAAATTTTATAACTCGCTTTTGAAAGCAAAAGTTGAATGATCAAAATCTCCTTATATTCCTATCTAAACAAAATTAATTTAAAATAACTAATTTTATAGGATTATGAACTAAAGTAAAAAAAAAAAAAAAGAAGGGTGAATATGTATATTCGCCCGTCCTGTTATTTCTTTCAACAAAACTTTCCCCGGACCTGGATTCAGTAAGTTTGCCAAAAGCGCTGTCTTCATCCATTTGCTTCCGGACTCGGCTTCTGTTTCCAATGATCCCGTAAGCTGCTCTTTCAATCACAGGTGCTCTTCGGCGATTAATCTTCGCAGCTTACAACTTTGGTTCCCGCTCAAAATCCGGTTATATCGTCCGTCACCGCCCTGGGACGCCTTCTCCGACACCGGCACTACTCCACTTTCACTTGCCTTTCACCGGGAAAAAAACTCAACACGCTTCACAAGTGAGCCTCCCATTTTTTCTGTTGTATACTCCTTGTAGACAATTATATTCTTATTGCTATGATTTTCTCGATTCTGTCGTTTTCCTAGGAAACAAATCGGTATGCTGATGTTATTAATTGCGGGTATGTGATATGAGGCTCATTTGACGGTGACAGTTGTTCTGGGGCAATTTGTTTCACTAGGCCTCTCACACTCGAGGGGAAAACGATTGTAGAATACCACTATTGTTTTGTTAGCAGTAGCCAATACATCTAAAATCTCACACTACCGGCATTTTCCCCTAACAATTTGCAGCAAAATCGAAGACTATAGTTGAAAAGAGTTCTAGTTTTATATGAGAAACTACACATATTGATAAATGTATTTCTCATGCACTGTTGTCTTGAACAGTCGGTCCTATATTGTCCCTCTTCTCTATTAAGTGTCCTTCACTTCTGCAATCATTTGCCTGATAAGCTGAGTTCAGCTGCCAGATGTGTTATAATAGTTTTTCCACTCTACTGACAAGAACGTTGGGTGCATTATTGTTTGTGTATTGACATTTGTTCCTATTTTGGATATATATTGGCCAATGCCTATTTGCTTTATCAAAATTCGTTTGTCATCTTGTTCTTCAATAGTGCTGATAATACGGCTCACTATATATATATATATATATATATATTTTTGCAAGCATGCCATACAATGAAAGCTGTTTTCTTTTCTCAATATACTGAGTGCAGTAATGGGAAGGTTGATTTGCAAACAGCTGTGCCAAGCTCTTCTCTTTGGTGCTGCTGCTGCTACTAACACTGCAGTTAATAATGCTTTATTGTCAATAACCAAACGGACCGTCGTCACACATATAAGGCGATGCAATGTGTTGATGAACTCATGCTGCCGTGAGTCACCATTTAGAGGTCTGCTTGCAACTCCTTGGTCCGTTACACAACAGTGCGGAGCCAAGGTTATGGGCTCTGAGGTCTGTTCCTTTTACAGTATTCTTGTTTTGTATTACAAGCAAACACACATACAGCACACAAAGTCATGGTTATTATGTCTGATATAATGGGAAATAATAACAATACAACAGTTACAACGGCACCTTTAGGTCTCACTATATGGAATAGACTATATAAATTCATTTCCACAATTCCTCTAATATTAGTACAACATCCTCCCAAAGTTAAAACAATTTCAAATGTTTTTTGTTGCCTCAATTCCATGTTTTTCTAGATTTCTACTTTCTTATTCCTCTAACTTCAACTGAATAATTTCTTTTTACTAGTGCATTGTTTGGCCTACATTTGGGGTTAGACCATCTTAAATGGGGGAATATTAAAAATCAGGTGGACACAACCATTCAATTGACAAGTTCATGGTCCACTAGGTATTAAGAGAGAGAACTTTAGAGTGGAGATGCACAAATTTTAGGTTTTCCATGGTAACCTGATTTTATTGGCACCAATGAACCTGTTTGGCAGTCAAATGGAGATTTGGGCATCTTTCCTATGAGACAGCATGGGGGTATCAACACTGTAAGGCAGTACAATATGACATAATAAGTTATGACTCACTAAGTTGATTCTATAATCAGTATGGATTCTTATGGTACTGTTTGAGGGTTGATAAAGTAATTCCTGTGGATGTGTATTTGCCAAAGTGGCTGTTTGAGCAGACGAAAACATGGGCTCATTTGACGTTGCAACTTCAAGTTGCGCATGATTAAATTAAGAATTACTCATCTGTCCGATCTTTTGTCTGACTGTAATGATTAATTATGAGTTGTCCTTGATGTTTGAACTTGGCATTTTTACCGCTTGGGTGAAACTCTCAGTTTTTGATTGGATTCAGAATACAAATGAAATTTGGAGTTATGAATAAATCCACTTCTATTTGAATTTTTATTGGGTAAAATTCAAATTCTACTATTTGGATTACATAAGGAATTATGATTCAGGAGAAAAAAATTGAGTCCTGGCTAAATTTTTGGGCCATGCATAAAAGAATGAAATTCGATCCTGAATTCTAATTTTTTAAAGTACCAATTTTATATGATATATACATTTCTAGAATGTGCTTTTATACAAATGAATTTTTTGTAGAAATACCTTTACATACATATTCTTTTTGAACTTTTTGTGGGCAATGTTTTTTTTTTTTTATGTATTTTTTTTTTTAAATATTTGGGTACTATTGTTGTGTAAATCTAATTTTCATAAAAAATTAAGTTAGAAATGACCACGAGCTAGCCCAGTTGGGCCCAATTTGGATGATGGATGGGCACCATTGGGGGTTTCAACCCAAGAAAAGTAAGATCACTAGAATTTATTTTTTTAAATTAATATTTATACAAGTATAAATTCAAAAAACATGTTTTCATAAATAATAATTTTTAATTGGTTTTATGTAATATTTTAATGTAGATGTTATTGGTTAATATTTTTAGGATCTAATATTTATTTGAATATTTTTTTATTATGTGTCAAGGTAATATTTTATGTAAATATAAATTTTTGAAATAGAAAATAAATTAACAAATAAAACTCTGTTTGGCCAACTGTACCAATACAACCAGGAATATTTGCTCCATCTCGCCCCACCTACATCCAATTTTAATCCTATGTATTCAAAGATTATTCTCAACCTTGGAATTGCAATTTTGAAGCCTCCCTTTCAAATTACAAGAAGCCATTGCATGTTATTTTTCAATTATTTGGTATTGGAATTTCAATTTTACTTGATGCCAAACAATAAAATTGGAATTGACTTGGAATTTCAATTTTAATTTCCAATTCCAAGGTCCAATCCCATGATCCAAATGGGGCCTCATTGTCATGTCTGGTTCAACAAAAAGTATATTGACCATAAACTCTTTGACCCGTTTCAGGGGATAAAGGTCTTGTTGAACTTTTGATCCTTGTATGCCATTGTTACTGTTTGTGTTTCATTTGTTGGCTTAGCCTCCAGATAATATGTTTTGTGAAATCTTTCACTGCATTATTTTAATTAGTTGTTTGCTGGTGTGAAAAACCTATAACTGATTTGTAATGTGCTGCAGGTTAGAGTTGGAAATATCATCCAAAGAAAAGGTCAATTTGCATTTACAAATTGGTGTTGGTCTTTGTCTTAATAATTCCACGTGTAAACTCTTTCTCCTTTCTGATTTCATTTTTCCTGTGCACTTAAACTGTTCCAGGACGGGTTTATCAGGTACATAGCTTTCATTTTACATTGGATATCGTTTCAGGATAGCTTTTATAACTATCCAATCAAATGATAGTTAAATTATTTGATCTATGTAGGTGCTGAAAGCACAGCATACACAGCATGGAAGAGGAGGAGCATCAATTCAGGTTAGTTTGAATTTCTTGTTATATAATCACTAGAGTTGAAGGTTGGGATATAAAGGGTGGCCTAATGCATGAAACATCCACATCGCTGGGCCTAGGGAGGCTATGTTTTTATAAGCACATTCCATATTATGTTATGTGTGTATGTGTAACATACAACATTTTGTTTAGCAACTTTGTTTTCCTTCATTTCGGGGGTTGGGGTTCTTTGAGTAAGATTGGTACAGTTTTATAAGTGTGTCATGATAAAAAGTTGATGCCCTGGCCTTTTTGTGAGATCTTAAAATCAAATGGCTCAAAGTGTTGACCGAAATACAAAATATAGACCGGCTCTTAAGCTTGAAATCTAAACCGGCTCCACCCCTGTTAAATCAAGACCGCCATGTGAAATGGCTGGCCAATTTTGGAAGTAAGAGTCGACCGGCAGCATTGGCAATAAATAGTTTTATAAGGAGCAGTTGGTCGGAATAAATTAATATAACTAAAGACAAAAGTAAACTTTAGGATTTAGTTAGAATTCAACTAAGGCGGCGACCAAATGGAGTAGGTAAACTAACCTAGTTACTCCCACCTACCCTCTGGAAAGAAGTACGGAAGTAAGTGACTTACCCCACTTACTCTACCTAACCCCTCCTCTATATAAACCCGGCGTTGGTTGAAGCAAAAGGCAAATGCTAGCAGTGAGGAAGAAGTCGAGGAGAGAAAAACTTTAGACGGTAATATTAGGCAACCAACTGCCAGGCAAGTTACTTCGGACGCTGCTCTTTAAGTTCTATTTTTAAGAATATTGCAAGTGTACTCTGTTTTGAAGTTCATGCTCTGTTTTAAAGTTCATGCTTTACTGCAAGTGTGCTTTGTTTTAAAGTTCCTGCTTTCTGCATTGAACATCGACCTTCTGGATTGAAAAATGAAAATTGAACTCGGTTTCCTATATGGAAAATGAATTCGGCTTCTAGTATGTTAAATGAACTCGGCATTTGTGTATAATTGAACTCGGCCTTTTGCATTTAACATCGGCCATGAATTCGGCATTGGTTTGTATTTGAACCCAGCTTTTGCATTGAAATCAAAATTGCCCCTTTATACATGAAAAATCGAAATTAGTTTTTACTGAAATCGGCTGGATTCGCCCCTTTTTGCATAGGAAATCGGAACCGGCTCTTGTATATGAGAAAAATGAATCGGGCTCCTTGGTGTGTTTAAAATCGGAACCAGCCCTCGAAATCGAAATCTGCTGCTTGAAAAATGAATTCGCCCTTTGCATGAACATTCGAAATCGGCCCTTTGCATCAAAGCCAAAATTGGCCCTTGCGTGAAAAATCAAAATCGGCCTGTGTGTTGAAAATCGAAATCGATTCTTTGCATTGAAATCGAAATCGGGCCTTGCGATTGAAACCGAAATCGGCCCTTATAGATTAAATCGAAATTGGCCCTTGCTCAAAAATTGAAATCGGCTTTGTGCATCAAAAACCGAAATCGGCTTTGTGTATGGAAATCGAACTCGGCGCTTCCAAATCGAAATCGGCTTGTGCATCGAAATCGAAATCGGCCCTTGCGCGAAAGATCGAAATCGGCTTGTGCATCGGCCCTGTACATCAAAGTCGAAATCGGCACTTGCATTGCAAACTTGAAATCGGCTGCTTTGCATGAACTTTCGAAATCGGCCCCTTGCATTGTAAACTTGAAATCGGCTGCGTGAAATCGAACTCGGCCCTTGCGTTAAAAATCGAAATCGTGCCTTGCATCAGAAACCGAAATCTGCTTGAGAATCGGAACCAAAATCAGCCTTTGTAGATTCAATCGAAATCGGCCCTGAAATCAAGTTCGGTTTTGTTTGCAATCAAGTCTGGTTGCTTAAACAAGAAAAAAATCAAGTTCAGATTCTTGAAGAATCAAGTTCGGCCCTTAAAAATCCAGTCCGCCCTTTCACATGAAAAATCAACTCCAGCCCTTTGAAAAGAAGTTCGTCCGGCTTGTAAAAATCCAGTCCGCCCTTTCACACGAAAAATCAACTCCAGCCCTTTGAAAAGAAGTCCGTCCGCCTTGTGAAAATCCAGTCCGCCTTTTTACATGAAAAATCAACTCCGTCCGGCTTGTGAAAATCCAGTCTGCCTTTTTACATGAAAAATCAACTCCGTCCGGCTTGTGAAAATCCAGTCTGCCTTTTTACATGAAAAATCAACTCCAGCCCTTTGAAAAGAAGTCCGTCCGGCTCGTGAAAATCCAGTCCTCCTTTTTACATGAAAAATCAACTCCAGCCCCTAGAAAAGAAGTCCGTCCGGCTTGTGCATATTAAAATTAGGTCCGGCCCTTAAAGCACAAAAACACAACAACTCCGGCTTTCAGTAAAAAGTATTCCGTCCCTTTGAGTGAAAAGCACTCCGTCTGAAAGGCACTCCGTCCGAAAGGCACTCCGACCGAAAAGCACTCCGTCCGAAAAGCACTCCGGCCTCTTTTAAAAAGAATTCCGGCTTTTTGAGAAAAAGGACTCCGGCTTTTTGGACTCCGGCTTTTGAGAAAAAGAACTCCGGCCTTTTGGACTTCGGCTTTTTGAGAAAAAAGAACTCCGGCTTTTTGAGAAAAAGAACTCCGGCTGTTTGGACTCCGGCCTTTTGAGAAAAAGAGAACTCCGGCATTTGAGCTCCGGCTTTTGTGTGAAGAAAATGAAGTCCGGCCTCCTTTCTCATAAGATCCAAACAAAGATAAACTCTGAACCGGCTTTATGATAAGACAAATAAGTTCTGACTTTAGTTTTGGGAGATAAGGTTATCCGGCATGCTTTAGAACTTTATGGTAGTAATCGAGGATAACTCTGTCTATGGAGTTAATCATGGTTCGCTCTATCCTCGGGGCGTTACGGTTAGGAGGAAGGCGAACTCTGTCCATGGAGCTATTTGTGGTCCGCCCTGTCGTCGGGGCGTTACGGTCAGGAGGAAAGCATGAGTTTCTGGCCTACCTTCGGGTGGCACACCGATCTCACGAGACGGGATACTTCTGTTCAGTTATCGGCCTTGGATTGTGTGGACTAAACACAATCTATCCTCGATTAATGCCCCCTCCAGAAGAATAAAAGAAGACTTATATAACGAAACCGACTCTGTTTTATGCTCTGACATTCTGTTCGACCTTCATCCAGCTAAGTATTGATTATAGTATTGCATATGGTTCTGTTCTGATTTTTCCTGCATTGATTACATTAGTTTTCTGATCCGCTATTGTTTATTAATATTTTTGCATTCGCCTGACGGTACAATTGTTTTATGAAAATCTGCATGTAGCTTGTTGAGCTCCGGCTCACTGTTTTCTGTTTTTCCCATACAGATGAAACTTTAGAGCTTGTGCCTGACGAGTTGGAGTGATTAGAGCTTGTCTGAAGGATTATTAAAGATCTCGAAAGTTTATTTTGGGGAATATTATTGTAATGACTTGATTATGATTCATGGACTTTTATGGTTAGACATTTTTGATTATGTACTCGGAAATGAATATTTTGGAATGAATATGAATGCTTCCGCAAGTGTTAGAATAACTTCCGCTATACTTATTATGATTAAAAGTATATGGGTCCTAGATGGCATCTGTGATCCTGTGTTGCAAAAAAAAAAAAAAAAAAAAAAATCGTTCCGTCACACATTTTTCTTTATAAAACAAATGGGATTCCACGTACTAGAGCAACAATCTATTTTGTAGAATATAAGTTATTTTCTTGCAAGTTTTGGGGGGTTTTGAAAGATTTGATATTTTTATGCATTGTAGGTTGAGCTTCGTGATGTTGATGGAGGGAACAAAGTAACTGAAAGATTTCGCCCAGATGAGGCCGTTGAAAGTGTGCCTATTCACCTTTTCATTTCTTCTTTAGAAAAAGTTTTGTAGCCCATCTAATTTTTGGGTACTATTCATGCTTTGTGATTGAAATGTATTTGTAAAATTGCAGAGAAAATTTTATTACCCAACTATTAGACCTGCTTTTTTATTGATCGGAATGCTGGGCAATTATTTAATATTGTGAAATTGTTAGGTGTTGCGAAAATAAAAATATTAAGATAAATAAGTGAGATTACTCTAAAAAATGTAGTATGGAATGATTACATCTAAAACCATTTAAAAAGTGCACCTATAGAAAAATAAAGGAAGAATGTTTACGGTGGTTTGAATGCTTACAACTTTGGCCAAATAAAGCGCAGGTGAGAAAGGGTAATCACGGTTGATGAGAGAGGCAAAGAGAAAGGGAGAGGTAGGCATATAAGAACATGGAGTAAGGTAATAAAGAATGAAATAAATTTGCTTTTACTCTCAAATAATGTTGCATTAAATCAAGCATATGGAATATGTAAATTAATATAGTTGACCCCATTTTTCGGGACTTAAGCCTTTTTTATTTTCTGATGTTTGTTGAAATTCAATTGATGGACCTGTTCTGCAGTTCATGGTCTGATTGGGTCCCAAGTGATCCCTCAAGTAGTTTTGTAGATAAAAGAAAATCCAATTGCAGTTTGGCCTGTTCTGCAGTTCATGTTAGTTGACATCTTAGCTGAAAGTGCTCACCTGCTCAGCCAACCTTATCATTGCTTCGGACATGTTCAGCTGCCCACATTTTTGGAGGTTTAATACTCTACTACTTAGAATTGTATAGAAGAATGTGATTTTAGGCCACTGAATGCACTGCAGACATGTCTGCTTTGTTCAATGTTGGATCTATAAGCCCAATACCTGTTAAGTTGGTTGCTAGTAACTTTTGATAGATTGTTATCATTTGACAAGCTGCTTGTGAAACAGTTTTCTGTATACCAAGTTGCCTTACCTATTTACTTGTTAAGTTTATTAAGTAAAAATTTCTATACCACTGACTCCAATTTCTGTGCACCTCTTTCCTTTGTGGGGCAAACTGAATGCAAAATTCTGCATGGGGCTATACATGGCTTGGAGCAATATTATAATTTGTGATCTGCTGCAGGAGTTTTTGTTGAGGATAAGTCATTCACATATCTGTATACAGAGGGCAATGCTGTAGTGTTAATGGAGTGAGTTTCTGTTTTAACATTGTTTTACTTTTGGTCAAATACTTGCATTGGAGAGATTAACTAATCTTAGTCATTCCCTTTGTTTCACAGCCCAAAAACATTTGAGCAAATTGAAGTTTCCAAGGAATTGTTCGGAAAGGCTGCTGTATACCTAAGAGGTTTGTGAAATTTCAAACTAAAATGCTTGATGGGGCAAACTATTTTGTTGAATGTTACTTTATGCTGACTAAATGCTTTGCATTATCACGGCTGATCTAGAATATTATTGCAGTAGGAGCAAAATTAACCATGTTATTTCATGCTATTTTAAGATATAGTTTCATTGATCTTCAAATCATGAGTATTGATTTCTTGGCATATAACAACATAGAACATCACGTTAAACTAACACCATGAAAGAAAAGTTAGGTCTTGTTCAGATGTGGTTGAAATTTGGAATTGGAATTCAAAATCCAAGCCTAATTCCATTTTTGTTATTTGGCATTATATAGAATAAGAATTGTAATTCCAAGTTTCAATTCCATGGATTTGAAAATTAGTATGAAATAACTCTTTGCAATTATTAGAGGTGGAGTAAATAATTGTATATTAGTTTGGATCAAGTGGAGGTGAGCTGACCATGATTTGTTAATTTATTTTTTTCAGAAAGGTACATAAAAGTATAATCTAAAAACTTAAAAGCTAATATTTAATTGGTCCACGTGTCCATCTCAGAGTCACAACAATCATCTGCCATAATTTTTCGCCTCTCTAAAAAGGCAAGCTTCACTGTAACGGTCATCTCCAGAATTAGTGCACATCCCGGGAGGAAGGCGTTAGAATTTGTGCGCTGTCTGCCGGAAACCCTAGCAATTACAAAATATAGAAGGAAGCAGATTAATTTCATGGACCGTTATAGTAAGAAAAGCGCCCACGCCAGCGCCAAGGAAGGCAACAATCCTCAGCAGAGGACGGGCATCTAGTCCTTCTACGTAAGGAAGGTAGCCCAGAGCCATGGCTATAAAAGGGAATGAAAGCTTCCTTCAAAGGCATGCTCTCAAATACGCACTAAAATGTCCGCAAAAAGCTTTCAAGCAATCTCAAGCTCTCAGAAGCTTTTAATCTCTCTCGAGCCCTCTAGCGTTCTCTTTCTTAGCTTCCAGTTCTCAGCAATTTTTGGTTGAGAAGTTCTACCCTTCACGAGCAACCACATAAGTCACTCATCCCACTAGTACGTTCCCACTTACACAAAGCATTCATCAGCATTCATACTACATCTGCTGCATTCACCTTCTCATTTCGGAAGGTCAATTACTGATTTGAGCGTCGGAATATTTTTTGTGGGACCAAATACTGACGTCGCTTGACCTCTTATTTGAAGTTGTGGTGTGCAGGACCCAAAGCTAAGTGAACGGAGATAGGAATCCGACGGATAGCTCGACTTGAACCTGTTCAAGTTTGGATCCAGGATGCATCATTGGCACCGTCTGTGGGAAGTTAACAAAAAACTAACCATTTTTACCTCTGCAAACACTTTCCTTTACAGAGTCGATACCATCAGGCAGAATGGTGAACACTAGAGCCTAAACTAGCATTCCCACGAGAGATGCGGCTTCTCCTGACCTGGACACTTTGCTGGTAACCTATTCAGAGGGGTACCTGCGCCTTTCCTCCAAAACCTTGCGGAACAGATGAGTAATATGAACAAAATGCTTATGATACTTTGCACCCGTCAGGCAAGAAGAAGCAAGGGGCTCCGCCTTCTATAGCTCCTGCCTAGGCTTCCAGGAGAGGAGGCCAGAGGAAGAAGAAGCCAGCTAAGAAAACCACGAGGCCAGCCAACTCTCACGCTCTAGAGGTCTCCAACGCTTAAAGTCGTCCAGGCTTGAGTGGCGTTTGGGCTACAGGACTCTCGATGAGAGTTCAGAAAGAAGGAACCCCCGATATACTCGGGATAAGCGAAGGCCTCAGGCTAAGAAGGGAGCCTCCTGGAACAAACGATTTGTCAGTAGCAGTAGCCGGCTGGCTACACACCGCACTGTCGAAAGAACAGAGTTGAGGAGTTATCTCAACTCCAAGAGATTTGAGAACTCCTTTCAAGTAGGGGCGAAAGTTGAGAAGATGCGGAATCGCGTGTTCAAGGATGACGACGAACACGGCACAGATCTGGAGAGATCTCCATTCACTGCTGAGATCTTGAATCGTCCATTGCCGGCTCAGAAGTAGAGATAGGGAGAAAATCCAAGGAAGTTCCTGGAGCGCTTCGCAGCAGAGGCCAGAAGGATTCCTAAGCTCATAGAGGAGATGAAGCTTGGCAGTTTCATCTCAGCCTTGACGCATGGAGACTTCTTCAAGCACTTAGTCCACAAGAACTAGCAGACCTTCTGGGAAGTGGAGTCTATCACCAGGGCCTATGCAGCTGTCGAGAAGGCTAACAAGGTGAAGCATCTTGAGAGGACCGATCAACCTCGCTCTTTCCCGGCTGATGGAAAGAGGAAGAATGTTGGTTGTGACAATTCCCACTGGAAGCAGCACAACACCGGAGTAGTGGATCATAAGGAGTACAGGCTTATCAACTTAACTCCTCTCAATGATACATGGGCCAACGTCCTCATGCAGATCCGTGATGAAAATTTTCTCAGTTGGCCAAAACCACTGAAGAATGTGGAGGAAGGAAATTCAGCTAAGTACTATAATTTCCATCAATCTCCAGGGCATACCATGGAGGATTGCAAGACGCTTTAGCGGGAGATTGAGGAGCTCATCCGGAGGGGCTATCTCACTTGGTTCGTCAAGAATCCTGGGCAGAGTTGTGGTGCCTCGGTGGGGAAGAACTAGATCCATCCCAGTTACGGAACTGGGTTGTGGCTGGTGTGGTCAATATGATCACTATCAGACCTGTGAGATTCCAAAATCAAAAGAGAACTTAAAATCGGAATAAAATATTAGGGCCAAGTTTTCGGCTTGAACCGGAAGAAGGATGAAAATCCGGAGGTTGGAGTGGCCTTATACCACTTAGAGCCGGAGTGGCCTTCTACAACATAGAGCCGGAGTGGCCTTATGCCACTTAAAATCGGAGTAGTTTGTGCCACAGACGGCCGGACTGCTTGAAGTCCAGAATAAATAAAGTTGACCGGAACTTGTAAGGTTGATTTGAACTTGTAAGGTTAACCGGCTTTAGAAGGTTGATCGGCTTTTAAAAGGTTGACCGGCTTTTGGAAGGTTGATCGGCTTTAGAATATTGACTGGCTGTAAGTAAGAGTTGACCAAAAACTGTGATGTTGACCGGCGTCAACATGTTGACTGTCCAAAAGTTTACCAGCCTTGAGAAGGGTTGACCAGATTGGAATAAAAGAAGTAAAACGATGGCCAAAGATTTCACTGGAATAAATTAAGGGCAACTAAAGATAAGGACCAACTTTACTGATTTGTTAGAACCCAACTAGACCCTAACTAAATGAAGTAGGTGAACCACCTCGTTGGCTGTCTGAGATGAAGTACCAAAGTAAGTGGCTTAGACTACTTACTCCTACCTAACGTCTGAGAAGACGTACGAGGTAGGTAGCTTACCCCCACTTATTCCACCTAACTCCTCCTCTATATATATACTCAGCTTCGATTAAGGAAGTTAGCACGAGCAACCAGTAAGAAGAATAGTAGGAAGTAGAGAAGGAGAGAGCTTCCGGTTTGTAAGGGTGGGCGGACGACTGCTAGGCAAGTGTACACTCTGTTTCTAACTTCAGAATATTGCTAGTGTACTTTGGACATTACTCTTTCGGTTTTTAAGAATATTGCAAGTGTACTTCGGACGCTATTCTTTCTGTTTTTAAGAATATTGCAAGTGTACCCCCCTATTTTTAAGTTCATGATTTAATACTCTATTTTAATTTCAAAATATTACAAGTGTATTAGACGATCATTCTTTTTAAGTTTGTGTACCCAGATTTCAAAGTTCATGCTCAAGCACTTGTATTTTCGTCTCCAAGTTCCAGCTTTCACGAAACTGCCAGTTTTTCCTTCCCATTTAGGTTAAATGCATGCTGTTTTAATTACTGTTTGATAAGTTATATTTTGGTTCGAATGCATGCTTTCTGCCTTCTGCTAAACTCATTTTTAAACTAGAGTGCCTGAAAAGGAAAGAGTAGACCGGCTTGTATGACACTTGCATTACCCAAATTGAAACCAACCTTGATTAGTAAAAAAAATTTGAAATCGGCCTTATAGTATAATTTGAAATCGGCTTAAGTAAATATCAAAACCGGCCTTGTAGTGTAATCTCGAAACCGGCCTTTCGAAATCGGCCTTGTAATGCAATTTTGAAACCGGCAATTGCATGGTAAATTTTGAAACTGGCCTTGTATTACAATTGAAATCGGCATTTGTACTGTGATTTCGAAACCGGCCTTGTATCATATTTTGAAACCGGCATTTGCACTGAGACTTCGAAACCGGCCTTGTATCGTTATTTTGAAACCAGCATTTGTATTGAAATTTTGAAACCGGCATTTGCCTTGTGATTTTGAAACCGGCCTTATAATGTAATTTTGAAACCAGCATCTGCTCTATGATTTCGAAACCGGCCTTGTAGTGTAGTTTCGAAACCGGCCTTGTATCGTGTTTTGAAACCGGCATTTATACTGTGATTTCGAAACCGACCTTGTGTCGTGATTTTGAAACCGGCATTTGCATTGTAATTTTGAAACCGGCCTTGTATTATGATTTGAAACTGGCATTTGTACTGAAACTTTGAAACCGGCTTGTGATGAATAAAGAAAATGTGAATCGGCTTTATGATAAAACAAATAAGTTCAGACCTTAGCCTTGGGAGACAAGGTACTCCGACATGCCTTAGGACCTTAAGATGATAATCTAGGATAACCAAAGTGAGAGCCGTTCTCGGGGCTTTATACAAGGAGGAAGTGAGAGCCGTCCTCGGGGTTTTGTACAATGAGGTATTCCCGTGATTGTGAGGAGATGTGCACAATCTATTCTCAATTAAAGCCCCCTTCCGTTAAGCAATAAATAAATAAAATAAGCTAAATTGTGATCGGCCTTATTTTATGCTCAAATATCATCTATTCTGACTTTCTGATTAGCTTTTGTTCGGCCAAATGCTATCGTATGATGTATATATGATGCATGATTTCCTGCATTAACCGTTCTAAGTGTTCTGCATGATTCCGGCCAAATGATATTCTGCATATGTATATGTAACTATTGAAAGCACGAACGTTTTATGGAATATCTGCATGTATCTTGTTGAGCTCCGACTCACTGTTTTCTGTTTTTCCCCCCATTAGATGGAAATTTAGAATTCATGCCTGACGAGACGGAGTGATTAGAACCGATCTAAAGGGTTTGTAAGGATTCAGAAGCACCTTTTTGACGACCGCTGTGAAGGAGCAATTAATGTAATGATGTGTTAGAATTGCTAAACTTTTGTGATTAGACGTTCATGGCTATATGTATTATTGACTGAATTTTTATGGGAATGAATGTAAATGTTTCCGTTGGATAATAGATTGACTTTCGCTTTATTTATAAGTCCTAGACGACATTTGTGATCTTGTGATTTGGAAGGCACGATCGGCCCGGACCTGGCCACCGAAACTTGGTGTCAGTTTCGGGAGATCGACGGCGGATTGCAGAAAAAAAAAAGGAACCGTTCCGNTCACAATTTGTATAAGAGAGATGAGATGCCTTAGGAATTGATCGATCCAGATGCGGAAGTATAGGTTTGAATCTTCAAACTGAATCTCTGAAGGAAGTAGGCCAAGGATAACTTAGGCAGTTAGAGTCCTTAGGAAACTTGGCTAAGTACAATTTTATTGGGATTGAAGGGTACTCCCCTTTTTTGAGGTTATAACATTGTGCCTGTCTTAATTTTAGGATGGCTAGTGGAAGAGGAAGAAGGAATGGCCGTAATACACCCTATGACCGGGAGGCCGCTTATATAGACTTGTTGGAAAGGATGACCACTCTGGTGGAATCCGTTGAACATAGGCACATGGCTCCAATTTCTGCAATTGAGCAAGCTCCAGCCATTCTAGCTCCAACCACGTATGATCGATTCACGGCGGAACGAGCGTTGGGCTTCTTGGGGAAACCCAATCCAGCAGAAGCTGATAGATGGCTTAAGAGGATGAAGAAAATATTTGCAGTAATTGGGTGTACGGACTGGAAAAAGGTCACCTTCGCTGTGTATAAGTTGGAAGGCGAAGCAGATAGCTGGTGGGACATGAGGAAGAGGGCGCTAGGCATGCTCGACGAGATGATCACTTGGGATATGTTCGAGGAAATTTTTCTGGAGAAATATTTTCCCTCCAGTCTCCGGGATCAAAAGGAGATGGACTTTATAAGACTAAGGCAAGGAAGTATGACGGTGACGGAGTATGATGCTAAATTCACCGAGTTGTCCCGATTCTCGCCTTTTTATGTGGAAGACGAATTAAGGAAGGCAAAGAAGTTTTAGCAAGGATTGCGGGATGATATTCGGAAACAACTAATCACGTTAAATCTTGAGACATATGCTGATATTTTGGACCGGGCGGTCCTTTACGAACAAGAGGTGGAGATAGAGAAATTTTACGCGAAGAGGGCAGCTAGCCGGGCAGGTGTTAGTTGCGGAGCTGCCGGGGGATCTTTTGGGTCATCCAAAAAGACGAGGATGACTGAGAAGGGAAAGAGTGTTCCGTCGGCTCAGTCAATGGCCGATTTTAGGACTTCGGTTGCACACTGCTCGTCTTGTGGAAAGATACATCCGGGGCAAGCGTGTCGTCGGGCAACGGGAGCTTGTTTCAAATGCGGACAGCATGGCCACATGATCAAGGATTGCCCGAAACTGGATGAGAGAAAGCCTACTGTCTAGGTTAAGGCCTTTGCAGTGGCTATTCAGGAGCCAGAGGTATCGCCAAATGTCGTGGAAGGTACTCTTCCTGTTTGTGGTGTTCCTGCATCTATCTTGTTTGATCTCGGGTCTACCCATTCTTTTGTTTCTCCACGGTTTGCATGTCATATTGTTACTGCTCCTTGCATATTGAATTATGAATTATCAGCATGTAACCCTACTGGATTTCTCGTAGTCACTGATGTTATATATCCTGGATGCGTGGTAGAAGTAGACGAGAGATGTTTGGTTGTGGATTTGGTGTTACTAAACATAGGAGGTTTTGACGTGATCCTAGGGATGGATTGGCTGGTTGAGAACCATGCCAGCATTGATTGTCTTAGGAAGAAGGTTTATTTTAGTATCCTTGGGAAGGAAACCTTTTTCTTCTAAGGCATCAAGAAAAATGAGATACCTGTGATGATCTTGGCGTTACATGCTAAACATCTAGTAAAAAGCGGATGTAAAACTTACTTGGCTTATGCCTGCACCACTGGGAGTCATAAGATGTCGGCGAAGGACATCCAAGTCGTCCGCGATTTTAAGGATGTATTTCCTGAGGAATTGTCTGGATTGCCCCCGCATCGGTAGATTGAGCTTGAGATTTCTATCGTTCCCGGTGTCGGTCCAGTTTCTAAAGCCCCCTATAGAATGGGTCCGGTTGAGTTGAAGGAATTAAGGTTGCAATTATAGGAGCTGTTGGACAAAGGCTTTATTAGGCCAAGCGTGTCTCATTGGGGAGCACTAGTTTTGTTTGTAAGAAAGAAAGATGGGTCATTGCGGCTATGTGTTGATTATCGTGAGTTAAACAAAGTCATGATTAAGAACAAATATCCTTTGTCGCATATTGATGATTTGTTTGATCAATTACAAGGATCCCGGGTGTTCTCGAAGATCGATTTGAGGTTTGGTTATCATCAATTGAGGATTAAGCTAGAAGATGTGGCCAAAACTGCCTTCCGAACAAGATACGGCCACTATGAGTTTCTTGTTATGCCCTTTGGACTTACAAATGCCCCTGCGGTATTTATGAACCTAATGAATAGAGTATTCAAGCAGTATCTGGATAAATTTGTGGTGATTTTTATCGATGATATTCTAATCTATTCTAAGGACTATGAGGAGCACGAGACCCCATTTGATGATAGTACTCCAAGTGCTGCATGAAAAGAAGTTATATGCTAAGTTGGGTATATGTGAGTTCTGGCTAGAAAAAGTGATGTTCTTGGGTCATGTGATTTCTGGTGGTGGTATCTCTGTGGATCCAAAGAAAGTAGAAGCTGTTAATGGAGTAAGCCAACTTCTATAACAGAGACTAGAAGCTTTCTAGACATGGCAGGTTGCTACCAGCGGTTTGTGGAAAATTTTTCGCAAATCGCTATGCCCTTGACGCGATTGTTGAAAAAGGAAGTCAATTTTGAATGGACTGAGGAGTGTGATCAGAGTTTTCAGGAGCTAAAGGATCGCCTGATTACTGCTCCAGTATTGGTGATTCCAGAATGATCAGGAGGATATAGGGTGTATTGTGACGCCTCTAAAGCGGGCTTGGGATGTGTACTAATGCAGCACGGTAGAGTTGTGGCTTATGGATCTAGGCAACTGAAAGTGCATGAGAAGAATTATCCTACTCATGACCTCGAGCTTGCTGCTGTTGTCTTTGCTTTAAAAATTTAGAGACACTATCTCTATGGTGAAAGGTTCCTTGTGTATTCGAATCACAAAAGTTTGAAGTATCTGTTCTCGCAAAAGGAGCTTAACATGAGGCAAAGGAGATGGCTGAATTTCTTGAAAGATTATGACTGTGAAATACAGTATAAGCGAGGAAAGACAACGTAGTTGCGGATGCATTAAGTCGTCAATCGGGTTATGTGGCACACTTGTAGGTCAAGCAGATAGAGATGTTGGATTACTTAAAGCAATGTGATATCCAACGTTATACTAGAGTTAATAGAATACTCATGTCGTACCTTCAGATCCAACCGGAAGTAGTTAGTGAAATTAAAGAGAAGCAGGTGGATGATCCGTTCCCTATGGATATTGTTAGTGATCTGAGTAAGGAATCTCGAGCTGATTTTAACGTCCGGACTGATGGTGTGTTGAGGTTTAGGGACCGATTATGTGTGCCGGATGATAGAGAGTTGAAGGAGAAGATTTTGAAGGAAGCTCACCGGTCCTGGTATACGATCTACCCAGGGACGAATAAAATGTATTAGGATTTGAAGAAAACCTTCTGGTGGAGGAATATGAAGAGCGAGATCATGGCTTATGTGGAGAGATGCCTGGTATGTCAACAACTGAAGGCTGAGAGGAGGAAGCCTTTTGGATTGTTACAGCCGATGCCAATTCCGAGCTGGAAGTGAGAGGATATTGCCATGGATTTTGTAACGGGTTTACCAAGGACTCCTAGGAATCATAACGCCGTTTGGGTTATAGTGGACTAGCTGACAAAGTCAGCTCACTTTTTGGCAATCAGAACGACGTATTCACGTAATAGATTGGCTCAACTGTATGTGAACGAGATCGTGAGGCTTCATGGAATTCCTGCCTCTATTGTATTTGATAGAGACCCCCGTTTTGTCTCAAGGTTTTGGAAGAGTTTGTATAAGGAAATGGGGACTGAATTGAAATTCAGTACTACTTACTACCCTCAAACAGATGGCTAGTCTGAGCGTACTATCCAGATTCTTGAGGATATGTTAAGGGCTTCTGTACTGGAAATGAAGGGAACTTGGGATACTTACCTAGCGTTGGCAGAATTTGCTTATTATAACTGTTATTAGGCTAGTATCGGTATGGCACCTTTTGAGGCTCTGTATGGAAGAAAGTGCAGGTCGCCAATTCACTGGGAAGAGACCGGAGATAAGAGGATTTTGGGTCCCGAAATCATAAAAGAAACGGCTGAGAAAATCAAACTGATCCTTGGAAACTTGAAGGTTGCTCAGAGCAGACAGAAAAGTTATGCGGATAAAAGGAGAAAAGAATTAAGCTTTGAAATAGGAGATTTTGTCTTCCTAAAGGTTTCGCCGTCCAAAGGAATGTCACGGTTTGGAATGAAAGGAAAATTGAAGCCACGATTTGTTGGCCCTTTTTGAGATTTTAGAGAAGATCGGAGAAGTGGCATACAGATTAGGACTACGACCAAGTTTGACGGAAGTGCATGACGTGTTCCATGTATCCATGCTCCATAAGTATGTTTATGACCCTGTTCACGTGATTGAGCTCGGACCCTTAGAAATCAACAAGGATCTATCTTATGTCGAGGAGCTACTACAAATCTTTGACCGGAAGGAGCAAAGGTTACGTACGAAGATGGTTCCTCTAGTAAAGGTGTTATGGAGGAATCACTTATCTGAAGAAGCTACCTGGGAACGAGAAGAAGAAATCCGAAGCAAGCATCCTCATTTGTTTGCTTAAGGTATGTAACTCTATCTAAATTTTGAGGACGAAATTTTTTTTTTTAGTAGGGGAGGATTGTGAGATTTCGAAATCAAAAGAGAACTTAAAATCGGAATAAAATATTAGAGTGAAGTTTTCGGCTTGAACCGGAAGAAGGATGAAAATCCGGAGGCCGGAGTGGCCTTATACCACTTAGAGCCGGTGTGGCCTTATGCCACTTAAAACCGGAGTAGTTTATGCCATAGACGGCCGGACTGCTTGAAGTCCGGAATAAATAAAGTTGACCGGAACTTGTAAGGTTGACCGAAAGTTGTAAGGTTAACTAGCTTTAGAAGGTTGATCGGCTTTTAAAAGGTTGACCGGTTTTTGGAAGGTTGACCGGCTGTAAGAGTTGACCAAAAATTGTGATGTTGACCGGCGTCAACATGTTGACCGCCCAAAAGTTGACCGGCCTTGAGAAGGGTTGACCAGACTGGAATAAAAGAAGTAAAACGATGGCCAAAGATTTGACTGGAATAAATTAAGGGCAACTAAAGATAAGGACCAACTTTACTGATTTGTTAGAACCTAACTAGACCCTAACTAAATGAAGTAGGTGAACCACCTCGTTGGCCGTCTAAGATGAAGTACCAAAGTAAGTGGCTTAGACTACTTACTCCTACCTAACGTCTGAGAAGAGGTATGAGGTAGGTAGCTTACCCCCACTTACTCCACCTAACCCCCTCATATATATACTCAGCTTCGATCAAGGAAGCTGGCACGAGCAACCAGCAAGAAGAACAGTAGGAAGTAGAGAAGGAGAGAGCTTCCAGTCTGTAAGGGTGGGCGGACGACTGTCAGGCAAGTGTACACTCTGTTTCTAATTTCAGAATATTGTAAGTGTACTTCGGACGTTACTCTTTCTGTTTTTAAGAATATTGCAAGTGTTCCCCCCTATTTTTAAGTTCATGATTTAATACTTTGTTTTAATTTCAGAATATTACAAGTGTATTAGACGATCATTCTTTTTAAGTTTGTGTACCCAGATTTTAAAGTTCATGCATAAGCACTTATATTTTCGTTTCCAAGTTCCAGTTTTCACGAAACTGCCAGCTTTTCCTTCCCATTTAGATTAAATGTATACCGTTTTAATTATTGTTTGATAAGTTATAGTTTGGTTCGAATGCATGCTTTCTTCCTTCTGCTAAACTCATGTTTAAACTAGAGTGCCTAAAAAGGAAAGAGTAGACCGGCTTGTATGACACTTGCATTATCCAAATTTGAAACCGGCTTTGATTAGTAAAAAAAATTTGAAACCGGCCTCATAGTATAATTTGAAATTGGCTTAAGTTAATATCGAAACCGGCCTTGTAGTGTAATTTCGACACCGGCCTTTTGAAATCGGCCTTGTAACGCAATTTTGAAATCGTCACTTGCATGGTAAATTTTGAAACCGGCCTTGTATTACAATTGAAACCGGCATTTGTACTGTGATTTCAAAACCGGCCTTGTATTGTATTTTGAAACCGGCATTTGCACTGAGTTGGGCGGGTTTTTACCTGTTCGCAATTAAACCCTGGTTATTTAGGCGGCCCATGAGTGGTTGAGTTAAACCCTAGTTATCCAGGTAGCTTATGAGCGGTCGAATTAAACCCTGGTCATTCAGGCGGCTCGTAAGCGATCGAGTTAAACCCTGGTTATCCAGGTGGCCCATGAGCGGTCGAATTAAACCTTGGTCATCTAAGTGCCCGTTCGTGGTCAACTCTAAACCTTAGGGGGCTTAAGCGGCACGCGTAACGACCTCTTCCAACAGGAGTTAGCACTGTTAGTCTACGACTGTCAACATCCTAAGAACAAGTGCTTCGTCTAAAGCCGGCCGCCCAAGATCGAACATGGGCAACGCCACTTAAGCCTTAGCTCACGATCAGCTTGATACGACTTCAGGATTCACCATGATGTCCCCTTGAGGACTTAAATCCATCTGAGAGCACAGCAAACGTCTCCAGTGTTGCGAGATGGACGGCCAACTGGAACAAGGTGCATGAAGTAGGCTGGCTAATACAATGGGCAAATAGCTAAAGGAACGGTTAATGAAAGAGAAGTCATGAAATATAGTATGTTAATGAAACAACTGTTTTATTAATGTCAAAAGGATGCTTGCAGATTGCATCAAAAGAAAAAAAAAACGAGCACAAAATCTATGGAGCAGAGCTCCCTATAGGAGGCAGGAGAGGCCTCTGTTCACTCTGGGACTGATCCACGAGGCTCTCATGTTGCTGGGCAGTATGGTTCACTGGGTCAATGACACCAATAGGAAAATTAGGATCCACCAGATGGACAATGCGGCGACTGATGTCAATGCCTTCCCATAACCGTGCCCAAAGCGCCTAAGAAACCTCATGAGAGTGTATGCAAGTGGATAGCTCGTTCTCTAATGAGGCTATCTTTCTCAGAAGCTCATCGGTATGCCCCGCAGTCCTGGCAGCCTCCTCTTCCAGTCTCGCGGATTTTTCTCTCAGCTCAAACGACTACAACTAGAGAGCGGACTTCTCTTCTTGATGCTGGGCCTTCAATAGGTCCACCTCCTCCTCGAACCAGGCAATCTCTTCCTCCCGATCTTGGATCACCAGGTCCCGTTGACGCAGTGCCTTGCCCACTGCGCCCATAACTTTTGCATCCGGCTATAAATTAAAGGAGTTAAACCACAGCGGAAAAGGAAGAAGAGAAGGGAAGCCTCGAAAAGTTACCCGCTAAACTTTTCGCTGCCTCATCACTAGCTTGCTTCGTGACCTTGGAGCAAAAGGTGGAGAACTGGAAGCGGTAGCCATCTCAGCATGCTCCACTGAAGCCTTAGCAGCAATCTCCTCCTCCAACTCAGCACTGAGGTCAGCCGCCTCAAAAAGCTTTCCGGCGGCTGGCTCATCAGGTGCAGGTAGCGGCTCCAAGGCTGGCTCCTCCAGCTTAGCTTGCGGCTCATCAGCCGGCTCTTTCCTGGTGGCTGCAAGTGGCTGCTTCGTTGGTGTAGCCTGCGCCGCCAAACCCATCGGCTGCGGTAGCGCAATGACTACGCCACTTGCGACAGCGCGCAGCATGGGCTCATACTCCTCCATAGCCGCCTCTACTTCGGAGCGCGCTCCGGCTCCAGCAAGTCGTCTGGTTGTTACGCAATCCGACTTTGTGGAGGATGAGGAAGAAGAAGGCACTATCGTCGCAGCTCGTTTCTGCCTTGGACTGCTAGGAGCATCGTTGGTGGAAGGTGCGCCGACTGCATCAATGGAAAGGGCGCCAGCCTTCCTCTTGCGTTGTGAGGCATTCGGCGGCGGTCTGATCTTCTAGACTAGAGAAGGAGGTCCCCAACGACCTTTCTTGGCTTCCCCCTAAAAACCAGATGATCCCCTCCTAAACTCTTTAGGGTATTTCCTCACCAGCTCCAGCAGGGGCTCCACGGCCTCCACCTCATCACTCTTGGGCATCCCGGTGAAAGCCCTAGGGGCCTTGCCCAATCTTGGGACAAAGGCCATGAGTCACCGACATGCACGAAGAAGTAGCGGTCCTTCCAATTCTTCAGTGAATCATAGATGGCCTCCCTGACAGGAAGGTGTCTGGGGGACAGAGAGATTCAGTTCCCACTCTGGGTAGATCGAAACATAACCCTAACCGTCTCCTTCGTTAGCATCCATGAATGCTGGCATAGGAAGATGCATAGTCTGCAGAGGAAGTGTACGGCATTGGCGTGGAGCCGTGCGATGGGAACATGGAGCGTTGTAAAGATGTCCAGTAGCTCCTCTGGAATGGGAATGTGAAGCCTACTTCTCAGGTGAGCCTCGTACACAGTGATGCATCTCCGAGGAGGGAAGCAGGCCCTGTCGTACTCACTGGGCATCACGGGGACGATCTCACGTGGAATGTTGAACTCCACTTATAGTTTTCTCACTTCACTAGTGGTAATCACAAAGAGAATCTCAACAACAGAAGGATCCATGAAAACGAAGGGAAGAAGAGCAGCAGAGACTTAGAAAATTTTCAGCGTGGGAAAGTTGAACAGATGGACTGGATTTTGTAAATGCACGCAACCGTTGGCAAGGCAACGCCTCGAAAAAGCACGCCCATTATGGTGGACATGTGTCGCAACCAAAAAGGGCGCAGTCGAATTAGTTCTCTTGCAGAATTAATTACCAGGATCGCAAATTCACTGTGTTGACATGTGGCAAACTTTTCGTCTGACAGTCCGGCATCATGATGGCATGTCGTTTCAATTCCCACAAGTTCTCAGGATTTTGGACAGAGCGGTCAATGAATTCGGTCAACACTGCTTTCCTCACAAGCTCTCCGGATCAACAATCCGGTCAACACTGCTGTACCATTGCCAATTTCAAGCTGTTTTGAGCAAGTTGCCCAGCTAGAAACGTCACATCATGAACATGCTGAAGGCCGGAATCCCAGACCACTAGCATGGTGGGCTAGTGATAAGGACGCCAGTAACGGGCTGGCCCACGAAGGAGGAAACGACCCAAATCCACAACGGCCCAATTCTGCCTGGATGGTCAACACTTCCGTTGGCCAGATGAAGAGCAAGTGGGCCGGCGGAGACCAAAGTGTAGGACGGCCCATTAAAGCTTGAAACAGTCAATGCTTCCATTGATGGGAGAGGTGGCTAGTAGACCGGCTGGGGCTTAGGATGTGCGCGGCCTAAGCAGTAATTGGTCAACGTGTCCATCTCAGAGCCACAACAGTCATCCGCCCTAATATCCAGCCTCTCCAAGAAGGCATGCTTCACTGTAACAGTCATCTCTAGAATCAGTACACATCTCAGGAGGAAGGCGCTAGAATCTGTGCGCTGTCTGCTGGAAACCCTAGCAGTTACAAAATATAGAAGGAAGAAGATTAATTTCTTGGACTGTTATGGCCTGAAAAGTGCTCACGCCAGTGCCAAGGAAGGCAACAATCCTTAGCAGAGGACGGGCATCTAGCCCTTTTGTGTAAGGAAGGTAGCCCGTGCTATTGCTATAAAAGGGCATGAAAGCTCCCTTTAAAGGCACGCTCTCAAATACGTACTAAAACGTTTGCAAAAAGGCTTCAAGCAATCTCAAGCTCTCAAAAGTTCTTAATCTCTCGCGAGCCCTCTAGCACTCTCACTCTCAGCTTCCAGTTTCCAGCGAATTTTGGGCTTAGAAGTTCTGCTCTTCACGAGCAACTACATAAGTCACTCATCCTACTAGTGCGTTTCCGCCTACAACTCATCAGTATTCATAATGCATCTGCTGCATCCACCTTCTCATTTCGGAAGGTCAATTATTGACTTGAGCGTAGGAGTGTTTTTGGTGGGACCAAATCCCGTTGTCACCTGACCTCTTGTTTGAAGTTGTGGTGTGCAAGATTTAAAGCTAAGCGAACGAAGACCAGAATCCGATGGACAGCTCGACGTGAACTTGTTCAAGCTTGGATCCAGGATGCATCAAGTTCAAAATTTAATTGGGCCTTAAATTCTTTTTTATCTTAGAATTGAGGTTCCTTAGATGATCTAAACAATAGATTTGATTTTCAACTAATTTCAATTCTAACAGAATTAGAATTATATTTATAATTCCAAATTTCAATTCTAGTCTTGTTATCCAAATATTCTTTAACATTTTTCATAGAATTTTCTAACGTATAACTAGTTGTAAATAATTTCATAAAAATTAAGAAACTTTACACAAATTCACATGGTAATTAAAATGAAAATGACAAAGAAAATTACATGTTGATAGGGTCATAAGAAATAAAAATCTAACATAATGAAAATTATAGATTATGTTATCTAACATAATGTAAAATATAGATTATGTCATTTAAGTTATTTGAGAAAACGGTGTTTAAATCCACGAATGCCTAGAAGGGTTGAATTAGTATTTCTTCGTAAAAGTACAAGATTAAAATTCGTTACTTCAATACACATATTACCAAAAAAAAAAAAAAAAAATACTTCAATACACATAAAGAAATTATTTATTTAGATGTTTAAATTAAATCATCGCCATTCTCATGCATATAACATAAAGTAAAATGCAAAAATAGATAGAACACAATATTTTTGTGATAAATAGAAACTCTTGAATAACTTGTTCATAGAGAAAACCTTCCGGTCTTTAAGTCGTCAATTTAAAATTCATTATATAAGAAGAGTTTACTTATAGACTAATAAATAAATATGCTAGATCTTCTAGTCGACTAATCTTATACACTTGACAATGTAAGGGCCTTCTTAGATTTGTAGATCTGCTGCTACTTAGATACCTTCTAGTCTTTCGGAGTGTATGTTCGGTTTATTGAACTCCTCTAACCAGAATACACCTTAAATTTATACATGAGTCGCACACTGAAACTTCATAGATTGTAGGTTAATAAATTTAAGGTTTAGTTTTAGATCACATGAAAGATCTCAAGACAACAAGGCTCTCATCATAAGCAAAAGAAAAAGATCTCTTAAGAAACGAGTGGTTCTCTCAATCTTACGAGTATACACTTTGTCTCTCAAAGAAGGCTCATACTCATTTCAATTTAGATCTTGTGCACCCTCTAAGTTGAAGGAGGTTTGGTCTTTTAAAAACATTGAAGAAACCGCTGGTCAAAATAGTTTTAAGTAATGGATAGTGAGTATGAGCTGCATCCTGCTTAATCGGTCATCTTGTAGTTAAAATGCAATTTGCTTTTGGAAGTCCACAACTTGAGTGGCTATCTTGCGGTCAATGTATAGCTTGCCTTTGAAAATTTTACTACATACAAACTGCTTTAAGTGGTTATCTCGCAACGAGCTTGTAGCATGATTCTAGAACAATTTAGCTTAAGCCATCAACTAGCTTCTATCTAGTTTTAGGACATAAAGTTTAAACTGCTATTTGGCCTCTTTTTTGCATCAGGATACAAAATAGTTTGAACAGTTATCAGTCTCCTATCTAACACTCAAGTACAAAAGTTATAATAAAATATGAGACTCGATGTATAACTCAATATTATAAAATTTATCAATACTAAAGACTGATTTAATATTGTTGTTCTTGATCCATTAAGAATTAACATCTTTCTAGAAGGTTATTTATTGTTCTTGATCCATTAAAGAAAGAACATCTCACTAGAAGGTTATAAGAAATCTTTGCAAAAGTATTTTTGCTTAGTGAAATTTTTGCACAAATCCACAAACTCTCTCTCTCTCTCTCTCTCTCCCTCCCTCCCCCCCTCCCTCTTTCTCTTTGACACATTCAGATTTTTGATACCAGCCACATTCCTCTCTCTTTCCTTGGACCTTCTATTTACACAAAGCAATTTCACAAGGAATAAAACAAAAACTGTCAGGGCAATAGATGTTGTTTGGTTTGCATGAAATAAATGAGCTGATTTTTGTGGCCCTCAGCCACTTTTTGGGTATATTGCTACAATGTTTGAGGTTTCACCATCACATGATGGGGTACCCCTACCGTCTTCGCCATCTATCCCCACTTGTATTATACTCCTTTGGCACCATACCACCTTGAAAAAGAATTCAGTGTTACCCCTATGTTCTTGGGTACATACCCATGTCATTGGGTACCACCCCACTCTGCACCATCCTCTTTCTCTCTCTCCATCCTCCGTATCATCTTATTTTTCACGCCACTATAATTACCACATATGGTGACTACTTCGTAGCTGCTGGAGCTAGTTGTTGAGAGAATTCTGGCCACCAGTCTTGTGGTTGTTAGGTTCAAAAAAAAGTGAAATCATCAAAGAAAGTAAACATCATTGCGTATCACCCCAAGTTCTTGGGTGCATACCCACATCATTGGGTACCATCCCACCCTACACTACTCTCTCTCTCTCTCTCTCATCATGGATATCATTTTATTTTTCAAACACCACCATAACCATGGCATACTGTGACTACTTTGTACCTGCTAGAGCTAGTGGTTGGGAGAATCCCAGCCTCCAGTCTGGTGACTGGTAATTACCAGGTTTAGAGAGCATGAAATTAATGAGAAAACAGACATGATGCAGCAACAGCTTGTTGGTGGAATTAATGGCAACAGTCTGCCAGGGGGTGGTTGCCATATGTTGAGCACCAATTGCTTGTTTGGTTGGTGGGAATAAAAATTCTATTCCCACCTTATTCCTTCGGAAATATTTATTGCTCTGTTTGGTTGCATTATGATAGGGAATAAATATTTCCGAAGTTATAGTTATTCCCGGAAATCCGGAAATAACTATTCCAACACCAATATTTAAAAAATATAATTATATTTATATAATAATGAAGTATTTAAAAAATATTTTAGATATATAATAATTTTAAGTATTTAAAAATATAATAATAAAAAAATATAATTATTTTCAATAACTATATATTTAAAATATATATAATTATTAAACATGTAATTATTTAAAAATATATTATATAATATATAATTATATTTTATATGATTATATGTATTTATACATGTAATCATTTAAATATTTATGAAATATGTATTTTATACATATTTAATATATATAATAAATATGTATTGATAATAATTATTACAACAACCAATTGTATTTTATATGTATTTTATATAAATATGTATTTTATATTATTGATGTGTCTTGAATTCGAGCTTTGGACGGATTCAGGCTCAGCTGTTCTTTGGGTTCGGTCAATGTTGTGTACGCCTGGGATCTTGCACACCACAACAGACAACGAGAAATCAAAGAAAAACGGTGGGATTCGTTCCCGGTTTATTCTCCGACGCTCAAGTCAGTAAACGGCCTTTCAAGAAAAAGAAGGTAAAAACAGAGTATGCGAGGATGAATGCAAGGAGGAGGAATTGAGAGTGAGAATTGGAGGTCTACTCACTGAGAGTGACTTTGGTCATGGAGTGCTCGTTGAGAGCGGCCTCTTTATTTATTGAGTTCGCTGGGAACTAGTATCAGAAGAGAGGGCAGGATCAATGAAAACTTGAGAACTGGAAAGCTTTATGCAGGTTTTAATATATCAGAGAGTATGCCTATGGAGTGAGTCTCCATGGCCTTTTATAGCCGTAGGCCTTCGCTGCCTTCCTTAGGTGGCGAGGCGGGATGCTTGCCTTCTAAAAGGATTATTTCCTTTCCTTGTGTGGATGTGGGTGCTATTCTGGGTTGCAACGGTTGTGAATGAGGATTTTCTCCTTCCGCAGAGATGTCACGCGTAATGAACGTTGAGGTTGCCGTTGCAAGTCGCGTGTTGATTTGAGAGTTTCTTTCCGGGATGCGTTCTGATTCTGGGGGATTTCTGTTATATAGGGGATTTCCATCCTTAGAGTTGTGGAGAACTAGGGTAGGCGACTATTGTGCACGGGAAATGGTATGTGTGGCCGATTTTGGTTTCGGCTGCGTCTGGTCTGCTTGGGAGCCTTCTCCGGTGAACTAGGGCGTTGATTGTCTTATGGGCAAGTTGGCCGCTTTGCATTCTGGTCCACTTACCCTTTTGGGCCGGCCCGTTATAGCCGTCCCCATCAATTATAATATTTATTAAATATTATATGTATTATATATATATATTTTATATATTATAATAATTTATATATTATAATATGTATTTTATTAAATATGTATATATATATAAATATGTATTTTATTTATATATAATTATGTATTTATACATGACAAGGAATAAATATGTATTTTATATATTATAATAATTATTACATATTTAGCATATATATGATACATTTTATATGATAAAAATACATATAATTATTAAATATATAATTTTTAAGAAATATATTATATAATATATAATTATATTTTATATGATTATATATTTTATACATGTAATTATTTAAATATTTGTTAAATATGTATTTTATATGATAAAAATTTATATTATGTTAAATAATAATTAAGAATAATATATATATATATATATAAAGGAAAAATAATATATTTTTTCTTGAACAATGACAAAAAAGTCATTATAATAAATTACCACTTTATTCTTCATACTATTCTGCAAATCAAATATTAGAATACTAATTCATAATTTATTTTATTTTAACAAATAAATATAAAAATAACAATTCTCAATTCTATTTTCATCATATTTTATTTATTAAGAATAATTATTTTATTATTACTTTATTCCATTTCAGTCAACCAAATGTGTCGTATGTCTCAAAGGACTGGGGGAGTGAGGTTGAAATAATGGATAAAAATGTGGGACCTGAAGAACCTTTTTCTCTCTCTTTTCTTCCATTTTCTCATTTACTATATGTCACATTTTAATTTTGGCCTAGTGGAGAGGGTGGATTTAGTTTGTGCAAATATATTGCTTGCAAGTATTGTGTTGTTGGCAAATGGGCAGGGGAGGATTAATTTTTTTTTTTATTTTTATTGTTCTAAAAAGCAATTGTGCGCATGAATAAATTAGATTGGACTCTGCCAAATTAATACGCATTTCTTAATCTCCTCTGGCTTCGTTACTTGTTTCTGTGTTGTATATGACTGACCTTGTTAGTCTGCTGACATGACCTCTCATCGCTATTGACTGACCTCCTAAATAGGTATATGTCCAACCTTATTAGTGCATAAGGGTACGGTTGTAGTTTCCCCAGTAAGTACGCCATGATTCTGATCATGAAATTGTGTTTACACTAGTGCAAACTAACAAGCTAATAATTGTAAACCTTGGGATTTTACCTCTACTACTTGAACACTAAAATACTCAAACAAAAAGATGACAACTTTGAAAAGATTTTGCTATTAGAACTTAATTGAATTTGAGGTAAGTTGTGAAGTCAATGGAAATATTAGTAGTAAAAATCAGTAAATAAGAATGAGCACCAAAATTAGGCTAAAAGCAATTGAAACAAATTAAAAAATTTGAGATGATTCGACTATCTTGACAACGACTGCATCCAATGAATGAAAGTATATGTTAGTGTTAGTGCTTCAGAAGATTTAACATTAAAGACCCCATAGATTAGATGATCAACATAGGGCTTCAACCTATTCCTTTTAAACTAATAATGACAGTGATTTAAGAGCTAAATCTATCAAACTATGATGATAGAATATGATCCTAAATTTCATCGATAAACTTGATATTAATTGAGTTCAATTGTTTCTATACCTGACTTTATTAATTGATAAACTATTTTATTTGCTAAAAGATGAAACATTAAAAACATGGTACTACTTCATAGTCAAACCAGTTCATTCATCATTAATTGGTCTACATTACGATGATGAACTTATTGCATGTAGTGTAACATCTACTAAAAGAAAGATCTGAACTTTGCATCAGAACAAATGGAAATCCTATGTTCAATACCTTATGTAACTAAACTAAAGTTTTAATCTTTAACTTAGTAAATCAACAAAATCACCACAGCTCAAGGTGGAAACTTGCTGGAATCCAGAATCACATCACTGAAGTTCATGAAAAAGAAAACTTGATTTGCTAAAATTGAAAGCACAAAACAGAATTTTAACACTGAGATTGAATCATAAACGGAATATCTTTCTTTGCTGAAATTGAATGAAAGACATCACATGAACTTAAATACTTACTTCCTCCAATTATAGAACAAGAAAACAAGATCAAACAGCTACTGATCTTGCAATAACACAACTGCAGCAGCAAAATCAGCAACTCAGCAGCAATTCTGCAGCAGAATCGGCAGCTTCGGTGCTCTTGATTTGAACCAAGACAAAAAGAACTACAACAATACTCTATAATTGCTTCCTTAACTATTCTAGATCTCTGTTTGATTGCAGAAAACAAAGTTTACAAAAAGATTTAGCTTATGTTATCATAACTACAGAACTACTCCTAAACTCTGTCCTACTTGTGTCTTCTGAAGCTGCTGTCACGGCCTTCTCTGCCCACCTATTTCATCCTTCCCTTGCCTGATTATATAGGGATAATTAGGTTAGATCTGTGTGCTCATCTTCCTTTCTGATCCATCCAATTATCATGGCTTCCTTGCTTTCTTTCTTGCACCAACAAGATCTTTCCCTTTTTTTATCATTGCTGATTTCCTTCCTTTTTTGGCTGCATTTCTGACTTCCTTTTTTCCTTTTTTGTATGGCAGCCATGTGATCCTTTTTATGCCAGCCTCTTGTTTCTTTTTCTCGTCCAAAGCTTGGTTGCTTTCCTTATTTTGCTTGGAAGATTTGATTGCCTTCATTTTTCTTCACAAAGCATTAGTTTCTTTTTTCTGCTCTTGTTTGTGCAGTCATTATTTCTTCTCGATGACCATCCTTTTGTTGTTCTTTGATTCTTTAGGCATCTGGTCTACTTTGTGTGAATGGACAAGTATGTCCATGTCCAGAATAACAATAGATAGATGTGGAATGGATGTGACTTTTAATGTTGCATGCGCCACACCTGCTGAATTACTTCCACCATCTTCATGACCCTCTTGACTGCTAGCCAGCAATCTGGATGAGCTTTTCCTTACCAACTTAGGTCATAGGTGCCACCATGATTACTTAGCTAAGCCTGCTTCTGCCTCTACATTGGTTCTGCTTTTTTATTGGAAACCATTGCCAAATTGCCGCTTATCTAAGTTATCTTATTGTATTTATACAGCTATTAGGTGTTCCTATAGGTTTCTGTGAATGGCACTTATGTACTTCATGATCTCTCCATTGTTTTAATGTCTCTTTCATGTGTGGTTATTGTTATTTGTTACATTTTTCAGATATGACGGGCTGCTGTTCTGTTTAAGTATAGTGTTATGGAAGATTCATTCTTCTTTTTAGCTATTTGTAGCAGTATCCATCTACCACTTGTTGAAGGGTTATACCAATTTCCCTTCTCAATCATGCTGCAGATGACATGAAGGTTTCTGTGCAGTATTATGATGGGAGACCAATGTCTGCTTCAGTTCCACAGCGTGTAACATGCATTGTTGTGGAGGCACAGACCCCTATGAAGGGGGTTTCAGTTACACCTCAGTATGCTTCATTACTTTTTATACCTTAATTTTTTTGGATAACATACCTCTGGGACCTCCACTTATTTGGATGTTTGGATGCTCTCACTGATCTGCTATGTGCTGATTCTAATTGTTTTACAATATTTTTTACCGATGTATATGTCATGGCAATGTTCCTCTTGATTCTTGATGCTTGTTTGATGTATTCTCTCCCTTGAGAGGGAGTGTGTTGCTTCTATTTTTTAGCAATAAACCAACTTTTTCACCCTGGTAAATAAAACAAAAAAACCTGGCAAGTTTTTGAATGTATAGATGTAATAGTTATCTAGAATGGTCAAAATACAGGATTTCTGAAAGGAGTTGGGTCTTGATAGGTAATGGGACCCGAGAAAATTGAGGCCTTGTTCAGATTGAAACTGGCTTATGTCACTCCACATGAATGGTACATAAAAATCAAAGAATGGTAAGGGAAGCATCTCTTACGACCGTATGAATGCTGCAACGACTATTAAGAGTTATAATAACTGTGCTTGCAATCCTCTTAAGATTTAAAGTTGTGATCTCAACAGTCTTCTGCTGCAAGGCTCGACTTCTGGCTACTCAAACTCTATAAAAAGGGAGAGAGATACCTAAAAGAAGACTTACCTATAATGGCCAAAATAATACAGGGTTTCTGAAAGGAGTTGGGTCTTGATAGGTGATGGGACCTCAGAAAATTGAGGTCCTGTTCGTATCGAAATTGGCTGATGTCACTCCATGTTAGCAGTACATAACAATCAAAGAATGATAAGGAAAGCACCTCTTACAGTCATATGAATGTAGAAACAACTATTAAGAGTTATAATCACTGTGCTTGCAATCCTCTTCAAATTTAAAGTTGTGATCTCAACAGTCTTTTGTTACAATGCTTGACATCTGGTTACTCAAACTCCTCTATAAAAAGGGAGAGAGATATCTAAGAGAAGACTTTTGGGCTGTAGAGACTTTTTTCTTCATAACCAGGCTGTCAAACTTTCTTCAGAAATCATTACTGTCCTCTGAAGAAATGTTCACATAAGCCACCTTCATCCACATCCACTATCATTGACTCAGGGTCGTCTCAATCCGCAAAATTGGTTTCAAACCTCCCAAAGGGGCAATCAAGGCAGGGAGCTAGTCCCTCCAATAGTTCCCTTTCATTCTCCTCAAGGAGGGACCTTTGAGCCATTCTATGGCTCCATCCATAGCTTATCCACATCTTACTCGGGCAAGGATGTTTGCATAGTAGACTTGCCTTTTCCTTGCTTTATGGCTTTCTAGTTTGTCTAATGTTTAGACTGATTTGAGTATTAGAGGAGTTCAATCGGGAAAATTCCTTGAGCCCTCTGACTTTTTGTTTTCGTTGTGGTGTGTAGGAATTTCAATTTCAAGATATAGAGCTTGCTTCACCTGGGGCTAATATCTTCTATTTTCAAATCCTTATTCTACATAAGAATTCGTAGGTTTCTTTTTTCTGTGTTGATCTTCTTCTTTTTCTTTTTGGTCTTATCTGCGTCTCTTTTTTTTTTTTTTTTTTTTTTGGGGGAGGGGGATTGGTGATGGGAATGACAGCTCAAGTTTATATTCTCTCTTATTCTTGGTCCTTAATCAATGAAGGCTCATTTAAAACCTCTGCTTTTATATGTTGGGAAGTGTACTCATTTAAAACCTCTCTGCTTCCGCACCTTGTGGGCAAGGTGCTTTGAAAGAGGAAGGACTTGTGATGGCTGTAAATGGCGAAGGATAGACGGTAGAGAAGAGAATAGGGAAAAAAAAAAAAATGCATACCAGTCTGATGAAAAAAGAGATGGCAGAGAGGAAGAATCTCAGATAGGAAGAGTCTAGATTAGGGCTGTGGCAAAAGGACTGTCAATAATCAAGCAAGTTGAGCCGCTCGATTAGACGGTAGTTGGCAAAGATGAAGGTTTGAGAAGTGGGTCCTGCTGGCTTAATTTGGGCCTTTGATGTGGGAGCTCGTCTGAGCTGTCGAATTAGTTCTAAAGGCGGGTGGTTGGCAATTGGCTGGGCTTCAGTTGCTGATTTCAGTTGCCTAGCACATGAGTTAGGCGTGACACAATTTTCCGTTTCTGTTGCTGATACTTATAATTTCTGTTAGGTAAGAATCAAGCCATTAGAATATGGTAGATTGTAATTAGTATAAATAAAGATTGCAATGGCTAATCTAGGATTTGATTGAAGTCCAGAGAGTACCTTCTTTGGAGATTTGCTTCCTTCTCAAAATGGGAGTGCTATCCTTCTCCCTCTTCCTTGCTTGAGCTTCCACCATTTATACACCAGGGAGCTCCAAGTTCCCTGAATTCATCATAAACACAAAAACTTAAAATGTTAAAAAAAAAAAAAAAAAAGAGGTAAAAAGGGGCGCATGTTCTAGTATGCTATTGTAAATTTGTCCACAAATCTCTCTCTTAGAATGCTTTTACTGGTAGCTTCAATTACCACATTCTTTCACACGTCACATTGTATTATGTTGCCTCCTAATTATCTCCTTTTGCATTTCTTGACACAGGTATAAGAGGGTCTTGCTGGACAATGGACTAACAATTCTTGTAAGTTAAACTTTGTGATAATTGTCGACCTTGAACTTGCTAACTTATGTATAGAGACTTACTTTGATTGACTTATCCTATTTTTGGTGTATTAAATTGAGGTTTTGAAGTTCTCTTTTAATTGGGGCATATATGTTTTGATGTTGGACGTAGAATGGGTGCAAGCATGATACATGTGGATAACAATTTAGCAACTGCTGCCCATGTTCTCTTAATATGAGCAGTGAAGTTCATTCTCAGGTTACTATGTAATGTCATGAAAGGAGGTGGATTTTGGTGGGCTCCTGCAGACTTGAATTGAGCAGCCATTATTGTGCTGATGATGTTCAGGCTGTTATCTCTTCATGATGGAAAGCTTTTGGATTTGGGTGTATGTTTTGGTACCTCATCACTTGATAACTTGAACTTTAGAACCTTGGTTGTTCATCTCATTCAAGTTCTTAACTGATGACAAACTTGGGGTATTACATCGTATAGAGCCTAGTCTCATGATTATGTGGCAATTGTGAATTGATGTGGTGACCTTTGGGCAGTGATAAAAAGTGAACTGGAAAGCTTGAAACACACTCAGCTGTGTGACATTTTAACATTTGTGGACATAATACGTACTATCCCTCATAGTTTCATGTGTGATTGATATCTTATTTAGAAATTTTAGCGGTTTATCATGTAATGGTTTGTTTTCAATCTTCAAAGCCATGGTGGTTGATTGCCTGTTTGAAATCTTTGGCTGATGAAATATACCAGACATGCTATATACTACAGTAAGGTTCCGAACCAAGGGAGAATTCCAATTTAAAGACAGCAGATTGGGCCTTTTTCTAATAGTAGAAATGATTTCTATATTTCAAAAATAGCATAGTAGGGGAAATAAATAGAGTTCTTCAATTCTTTTTTTTTTTTTTTTTTTTTTTGGGGGAGGATTAAATAAAGAGATGGGATTTCTTTTTCTTTTTTCTTTTTATGATTTCTTTGGGAGGCAGAGGGGGCGTTCAACAATCTGTCGCTGAGTAAGATATTGCCGGAGTTGATTTTGGATCCTACCTTTAGTCTCTGTTGGAACTGGCATCTTGCCTATTAGGAATTAACAAGTAAAACTGTTTTGCACAAAACAAGAACTTTCTTCTTAATCTTTTTTGTATTGTGTGGTCAAAGGGCAAGGGGTTCTACTGAACTACTAATATGTGAATAGACAATTCCATGATATTGTTTTTCCTTGTATCCTTGTGTTTTGCATTTAAAACCCTCTCGGCATGCTTGCATCTCAGTACACTTGTTGGTGAACTTTCTTCCATTATCATTATCATCATCATCTCGTCTTCACTACCTTCTAATTTATAAATTTTTGTGCTGCAGAAAAAAATGCCTAATTCTATCATCCTTTTTTTAATATTTGATTTCTTGTGAATTCAGGCACCACCTTTTATTGTGACCGGTGATGCAATAGTTATCAATACTACAGATGACTTGTATATTACAAGGTGAGATTTTATTAGTGATATTTTATTAAAAATAAAAAAAAAGCCTTAAATCTGATAAGAGGACTTGTCTATATGAATTTTTTTTGACATTTTTGTTGATTTATTGCAACATTCTTTGATAGTAGATGTAATTTCATATAGTTCTTTATTGCTCAGTTTGAGTTTTCCTAGGTCTACCCTCTCTATCTTTTTTCCTCTAACCTTGATCAAATCACCTTTGTCTCACCAGCACTTTTTTTTGGCTATGATTTAAGTGTTGAGATCACCATAATCATTATTCTCTCTAGCCTCTTCTTCTATTAGTACGATTTTTAATTGGCTGCAGATCTATTCATTTATTAACTTATCTTGTAGAGTTACCACACTCATCTATATTAAATTTCTCATCTAAGTGGAGGTTTTAAGTGCTTAACCTCCACTTATATGTTATTCTTTTCCTTCTTAAAATCATGTTCAATAAATTAGTTAACCAAATCCCTATGCTATCTCCTAAATATTTCTAGAGTGCAATAATTGTGCCGTCTGTTGTTGTCGATTTATTATTTTTTCATCCTTTTTACGGATGCATTTGAAATTCTTTTGGTATTTCCACTTTAATAACTTCTAGATTTAGGTTTTCTACACTTTTTTTTTTTTTTTTTTTTGAATAGCTTATGTAAATAATTCGTATTTCTTCTATGCTATCATCAACCAATACAATATTATTGCTCACCTTTCATGCCTGGGTCCCTTCTATTTTCTCTTGCACTTACACAGTCTCTGTCTTTTTCTCCCGCTTTTTCTACCTTAATGTACAAAAAATTTTATTCGCGTTTTCTACCTTGATGTACAACAAATTTTAAGCTCTAAACTTGTTGCCTTCTCTGCTAGTATTTTTTGTATTTTTGAAGTTCATATTAATCTTATGACATCGTTATGTTTTATAATACTCTTTTCGTCTCTATTGCATTTTAGACATCTTAGCCCCACCATCAGATTCCTTTGCAATGGTACATTGTGTCATGACCTGGACAGGTCATCCATAAACTATCTGGATGGTGAAGTTGATAGCCTAATTATCAAATCATCCATTTAAAATAATGACCCCAATTCATTAATTAACCGAAAATTATCCATCACTGGGAAGCATTATAGATTAAACCCTAGCATCCAGAGTTTCAGCAGTTTACAGTTCACGCTTATACAAATGAACAATAATCTAATATCTAAATTACAAAGGACACAAACTTGACATTATCTAGATAAACTTCTATAGGAGACCTTTGTGTCTGAACTTTGGGCTGGCAACACCACTCCACAAGCTCTCCAAAATAGCAACCTGAAGTCTACTATAAAAGAATAGAAATAACACAAAGAATGAGTCAAAGGGAAAAGGTCCAGCAAGTAATCCATAACCAATGATCAAGTCACAACGGAGGCAAAAAGAAAATCTAGGGAACTCAAATATCATAAAGTTGCTCACAAGCACGATATGACTAATATAATACATGAAATAAAACAATGAGTTCCAAGATTTCCATGTACTTATGATACAGCCGAAATCTCAGCATATCAAAATAAGGCAGAATCTACAATAATCTTATTTCCTCCATTGTAACCAAAGGCCAGCATACAAAACGGTCTCATTGTTAGACACGAGTATAAAAACATGAGTCCTCTATCACACCCAGGGTAATAGCAAGAGGGTTTCTAGCATCCATGGTTAGATATGTCACAACCCATGCTATATTGGATATCCCAGATATTTAAAACACAATGGGCCCAATGGAAAAATAAATAATCACATTGTTAGAAATCACTCCTGTAAAGAAGTTTCGGTCAACAGCCGGTCAATATGGTTGACCGGCTGAAGGTTCAAGTTGACCGGTTTGGTTGAGGGTTCTCAGAACCAAAATGAGGATGGTCAACAGGACGTTGACCGGTTTGAATGAGAGGACGGTCAACAAGGATGACCGACTTATTAAGGCAACACAGAACACTTGCTATGTCTGAAAAGGGGTAGGTTGACCTGCCTGTTTAAGTAACCTTAGAAACTCAAGATGGCAGATCTGTCTGCCGCTGCTGCAGGCATGCGCCACCTGTTACTAGTCTGATGCATGCTTCTTGGGAACTGTGACGGAACGGATTTTTTTTTTTTTTTGCAATCCGCCAATGATCTCCTGAACCGACACCAAGTTCGGTGGCCAGGTCCGGGCCGATCGTGTCTTCCAAATCACAGGATCACAGATGCCGTCTAGGGCTCATACACAAAGTGGAAGTCAATCTATTATCCACGGAAGCATTTACATTCATTCCCATAAAAATTCATTCCGGAATACATATAGCCATGAATGTTTAATCACAAAAGTTTATCAATTCTAATAGATCATTATACTAATTGCTTCTTCATGGCGGTTGTCCAAAAGATGCTTCTGAGTCCTTACAAACCCTTCAGATAGGCTCTAATCATTTCGTCTCGTCAGGCACGAGTTCTAAATTTCCATCTGAGGGTGGGAAAACAGAAAACAGTGAACCGGAGCTCAAGAAAGTACATGCAGATATGCCATAAAACGTTCGTGCTTTCAACAGTTACAGATACATGTGCAGAATATCATTTGGCCGGAATCATGCAAAACACTTAGAACGGAAATCATAGATCATACGATAGCATTTGGTCGAACAAAAGCTAATCAGAAAGTCGGAACAGATGATATTTGAGCATAAAATAAGGCCGGTCACAATTTAACTTCTTTTATTCATTGCTTAACGGAGGCGGGTTTTAATCGAGGATAGATTGTGCACATCTCCTCACAATCACGACAATACCTCCTTGTATAAAGCCCTGAGGACGGCTCTTACTTCCTCCTTGTACAAAGCCCCGAGGACGGCTCTCACTTTGGTTATTCTCGATTATCACCTTAAAGTCCTAAGGCATGCCGGAGTACCTTATCTCCCAAGGCTAAGGTCTGAACTTATTTGTTTTATCATAAAGCCGATTCACATTTTCTTTGTTCATCACAAGCCGGTTTCAAAGTTTCAGTACAGATGCCGATTTCAAATCATAATATAAGGCTGGTTTCAAAAATTATAATGCAAATGCCGGTTTCAAAATCACGATACAAGGCCGGTTTTAAAATTACACGACAAAGCCGGTTTCAAAATCACAGGGCCGGTTTCAAAATTACATTACAAGGCCCGTTTCAAAATCACAAGGCAAATGCCAGTTTCAAAACTACATTACAAAACCTGTTTCAAAAATTACAAGGCAAATACCGGTTTTAAAACTACATTATAAGACCGGTTTCAAAATCACAAGAAAAAAGCCGGTTTTAAAATTTCAACGCAAATGCCGGTTTTGATTAAGGCCGATTTCAATTATTCTTGGCCGGTTTCGAAATTACACTACAAGGCCGGTTTTGATATTTACTTAAGTCGATTTCAAATTATATTATGAGGTCGGTTTCAAATTTATTTTACTAATCAAGGCCGGTTTCAAATTTGGGTAATGCAAGTGTCATACAAGTCGGTCTAGTTTAAACATGAGTTTAGTAGAAGGCAGAAAGCATGCATTCGAACGAGAATATAACTTATCAAATAGTAATTAAAACGGCATGCATTTAACCTAAATGGGAAGGGACAACTGGCAGTTTCGTGAAAGCTGGAACTTGGAGACGGAAATATAAGTACTTGAGCATGAACTTTGAAATCTGGGTACACGAACTTAAAAAGAATGATTGTCCAATACACTTGCAATATTATGAAATTAAAACAGAGTATTAAATCATGACCTTAAAAACAGGGGGGTACACTTGCAATATTCTTAAAAACAGAAAGAGTAACGTCCGAAGTACACTTGCAATATTTTGAAGTTAAAAACAGAGTGTACACTTCCTTGACAGTAGTTCGCCCACCCTTACAGACTGGAAGCTCTCTTTTTCTCTACTTCTTACTGTTCTTCTTGCTGGTTGTTCGTGCCAACTTCCTTGATCGAAGCTGAGTATATATATATATGAGGGGTTAGGTGGAGTAAGTGGCGGTAAGCTACCTACCTCTTACTTTTTCTCAGACATTAGGTAGGAGTAAGTAGTCTAAGCCACTTACTTTGGTACTTCATCTCAGACGGCCAACGAGGTGGTTCACCTAGTTCATTTAGTTAGGGTCTAGTTGGGTTCTAACAAATCAGTAAAGTTGGTTTTTGTCTTTAGTTGTCCTTAATTTATTCCAGTCAAATCTTTGACCATCATTTTACTTCTTTTATTCAAGTCCGGTCAACCCTTCTCAAGGCCGGTCAACTTTTGGCCGGTTAACATGTTGACGCTGGTCAACATCCGGTCAACATCACAGTTTTTAGTCAACTTTTACTTACAGCCGGTCAATATTCTAAAGCCGGTCAACCTTTTAAAAGCCAGTCAACCTTCTGAAATCGGTCAACATTACAAGTTTCGGTCAACCCTACAAGTTCCGGTCAACTTTATTTATTCCGGACTTTAGGCAATCCGGCTGTCTGTGGCACAAACTACTCTGGTTTTAAGTGGCATAAGGCCACTCCGGCTCTAAGTGGTATAAGGCCACTCCGGCCTCCGGATTTTCTTCCTTCTTCCGGTTCAAGCCGAAAACTTGGCTCTAATATTTTATTCCGATTTTAAGTTCTCTTTTGATTTCGGAATCTCACAATCCTCCTCTACTAAAAAAAAATTTCGTCCTCGAAATTTAGATGGAGTTACATACCTTAAACAAACACGTGAGGATGGTTGCTTCGGTTTTCTTCTTCTCGTTCCCAGGTAGCTTCTTCAGGTGAGTGATTTTTCCATAGCACCTTTACTAGAGGAACCGTCTTCGTACGCAACATTTGCTCCTTCTGGTCGAGGATTTGTAGTGGCTCCTCGATATAGGATAGATCCTTGTTGATTTCCAAGGGTCCGAGCTCCATCACGTGAGTAGGGTCATAAACATACTTCCGGAGCATGGATACATGGAACACGTCATGCACTTCCGTCAAACTTGGCGGTAGCGCTAATCTGTATGCCACTTCTCCGATCTTTTCTAAAATCTCGAAAGGGCCAACAAATCATGGCTTCAATTTTCCTTTCATTTCAAACCGTGACGTTCTTTTGGACGGCGAGACATTCAGAAAGACAAAATCTCCTATCTCAAAGCTTAATTCTTTCCTCCTATCCGCATAATTTTTCTGTCTGCTCTGAGCCACCTTCAAGTTTCCATGGATCAGTTCGATTTTCTCAGTGGTTTCTTTTACGATTTCGGGACCAAAAATCCTCTTATCTCCGGTCTCCTCCCAGTGAATTAGCGACTTGCACTTTCTTCCATACAGAGCCTTGAATGGCGCCATACCAATACTAGTTTGATAACGGTTATTATAAGCAAATTCTGCTTGCGCTAGGTAAGTATCCCAAGTTCCATTCATTTCCAGTACAGAAGCCCTTAACATATCTTCAAGAATCTAGATAGTACGCTCAGACTGGCCATCTTTTTGAGGGTGATAAGCATACTGAATTTCAATTTAGTCCCCATTTCCTTATGCAAACTCTTCCAAAACCTTGAGACAAAATGGGGGTCTCTATCAGATACAATGGGGGCAGGAATTCCATGCAGCCTCACGATCTCGTTCACATACAGTTGAGCCATTCTATCACGTGAATACGACGTTCTGATTGCCAAGAAGTGGGCTGACTTTGTCAGCCGGTCCACTATAACCCAAACGGCGTCATGATTCCTAGGAGTCATTGGTAAACCCGTTACAAAATCCATGGTAATGTCCTCCCACTTCCAATTTGGAATTGGCATTGGCTGTAACAATCCAGAAGGCTTCCTCCTCTTAGTCTTCAGTTGTTGACATACCAGGCATCTCTCCATATAAGCCATGATCTCTCTCTTCATATTCCTCCACCAGAAGGTTTTCTTCAAATCTTGATACATTTTATTCGTCCCTGGGTGGATCGTATACTGGGACCGGTGAGCTTTCTTCAAAATCTTTTCCTTCAACTCTCTATCATCCGGTACACATAATCGGTCCCTAAACCTCAACATACCATCAGTCCGGACGTTAAAATCAGCTCGGGATTCCTTACTCAGATCACTAACAATATCCATAAGGAACGGATCGTCCACCTGCTTCTCTTTAATTTCACTAACTACTTCCGGTTGGATCTAAAGGTACGACATGAGTATTCTATTACTTCTAGCATAACGTTGGATATCACATTGTTTTAACTAATCAAACATCTCCATCTGCTTGACCTGCAAGTGTGCCACATAACCCAATCGACGATTTAATGCGTCCGCAACTACGTTGGCATTTCCTGACTTATACTGTATTTCACAGTCATAATCTTTCAAGAAATCCAGCATCTCCTTTGCCTCATGTTAAGCTCCTTTTGTGAGAATAGATATTTCAAACTTTTGTGATCCGACACAAGGAACCTTTCACCATACAGATAGTGTCTTCAAATTTTTAAAGGAAAGACAACAACAGCAAGCTCGAGGTCATGAGTAGGATAATTCTTCTCATGCACTTTCAGTTGCCTAGATCCATAAGTTACAACTCTACCGTGCTGCATTAGTACACATCCCAAGCTCGCTTTGGAGGCGTCACAATGCATCTCATATCCTCCTGATCCTTTTGGAATCACCAATACTGGAGCAGTAGTCAGGCGATCCTTTAGCTCCTAAAAACTCTAATCACACTCCTCAGTCGATTCAAAATTGACTTCCTTTTTCAACAATCGCGTCAGGGGCATAGTGATTTGCGAGACGTTTTCCACAAACCGCCGGTAGCAACCTGCCATGTCTAGAAAGCTTCTAGTCTCTGCTATAGAAGTTGGCTTACTCCATTAACAGCTTCTACTTTCTTTGGATCCATAGAGATACCACCACCAGAAATCACATGACCCAAGAACATCACTTTTTTCTAGTCAGAACTCACATTTACCCAACTTAGCATATAACTTCTTTTCACGCAGTACTTGAAGTACTATCCTCAAATGGGTCTCGTGCTCCTCATAGTCCTTTAAAATAGATTAGAATATCATGGATAAAAATCACCACAAATTTATCCAGATACTACATGAATACTCTATTCATTAGGTCCATAAATGCCGCAGGGGCGTTTGTAAGTCCAAAGGGCATAACAAGAAACTCATAGTGGCCGTATCTTGTTCGGAAGGCAGTTTTGGCCACATCTTCTGGCTTAATCCTCAATTGATGATAATCAGACCTCAAATCGATCTTTGAGAACACCCGGGATCATTGTAATTGATCAAACAAATCATCAATACGCGGCAGAGGATATTTATTCTTGATCGTGACTTTGTTTAACTCACGATAATCAACACATAGCCGCAATGACCCATCTTTCTTTCTTATAAATAAAACTGGTGCTCCCCAAGGAGACACGCGTGACCTAATAAAGCCTTTGTCTAATAGCTCCTGTAATTGCAACCTTAATTCCTTCAACTCAGCCGGAACCATTCTATAGGGGCCTTAGAAACTGGACCGACACCGGGAACGATAGAAATCTCAAGCTCAATCTACCGATGTGGGGGCAATCCAGACAATTCCTTAGGAAATACATCCTCAAAATCGCGGACGACTTGGATGTCCGTCGCCGACACCTTATGACTCCCAGTGGTGCAGGCATAAGCCAAGTAAGTTTTACATCCGCTTTTTACTAGATGTTTAGCATGTAACGTTGAGATCATTACATGTATCTCCTTTTTCTTGAAGCCTTGGAAGAAAAAGGTTTTCTTCCCAGGGATACTAAAATAAACCTTCTTACTAAGACAATTAATGGTAGCATGGTTCTCAGCCAACCAATCCATCCCTAGGATCATGTCAAAATCTCCCATATTGAGTAACACCAAATCCACAACCAAACATCTCCCGTCTACTTCTACCACGTATCCAGGATATATAACATCAGTGACTACGGGAAATCTAGTAGGGGTACATATTGATAATTCATAATTCAATATGCAAGGAGTAGTAACAATATGACATGCAAACCGTGGAGAAACAAAAGAGTGGGTAGACCCGGAGTCAAACAAGATAGATGTAGGAACGCCACAAATAGAAAGAGTACCTTCCACGACATTTGGCGATACCTCTGGATCCTGAATAGCCATTGCAAAGGCCTTAGCCTGGACAGTAGGCTTTCTCTCGTCCAGTTTCGGGCAATCCTTGATCATGTGGCCATGCTGTCCGCATTTGAAACAAGCTCCCGTTGCCCGGCGACATGCTTGCCCCGGATGTATATTTCCACAGGACGAGCAGTGTACAACCGAAGTCCTAGAAACAGCCATTGACTGAGCCGGCGCAACACTCTTTCCCTTGTCAGTCGTCCTTGTCTTTTTGGATGACCCAAAAGATCCCCCGGCAGCTCCGCAACTAACACCTGCCCGGCTAGCTGCCCTCTTCGCGTAAAATTTCTCTATCTCCACCTCTTGTTTGTGAAGGACCGCCCGGTCCAAAATATCAGCATATGTCTCAAGCTTTAACGTGGTTAGCTGTTTCCGAATATCATCCCGCAATCCTTGCTGAAACTTCTTTACCTTCCTTAATTCGTCTTCCACATAGAAAGGCGAGAATCGGGACAGCTCGGTGAATTTAGCATCATACTCCGTCACCGTCATACTTCCTTGCCTTAGTCTCATAAAGTCCATCTCCTTTTGATCCCGGAGACTGGAGGGAAAGTATTTCTCCAGAAAAATTTCCTCGAACATATCCCAAGTGATCATCTTGTCGAGCATGCCTAGCGCCCTCTTCCTCATGTCCCACCAGCTATCTGCTTCGCCTTCCAACTTATACACAGCGAAGGTGACTTTTTTCCGGTCCGTACACCCAATTACCTCTGGATCCTGAATAGCCACTGCAAAGGCCTTAGCACGGACGGTAGGCTTTCTCTCGTCGATTTTTCGGCAATCTCTTGATCATGTGGCCATGCTGTCGCATTTGAAACAAGCTCCCGTTGCTCGGCGACATGCTTGCCCCGGATGTATATTTCCCACAGGCCGAAGCGATGTCTGACGAAGTCCTAAAGCAGCCATTAGTAGAGCGAGCGCAACACTCTTTCCCTTGTCAGTCGTCCTTGTCTTTTTGGATGACCCAAAAGATCACCCGGTAGCTCCGCCACTAACACTTGCCTGGCTAGCTGCCCTCTTAGCGTAGAATTTCTCTATCTCCACCTCTTGTTCGTAAAGGACCACCCAGTCCAAAATATTAGCATATGTCTCAAGCTTTAACTTTTTCGCTGTTTCTGAATATCATCCCGCAATCTTTGCTGAAACTTCTTTGCATTCCTTAATTCGTCTTCCACATAAAAAGGTGAGAATCGGGACAGCTCGGTGAATTTAGCATCATACTCCGTCACCGTCATGCTTCTTTGCCTTAGTCTCATAAACTCCATCTCCTTTTGGTCCCGGAGACTGGAAGAAAAGTATTTTTTCAGAAAATCTTTCCCTAACATATCCCAAGTGATCATCTCGTCGGGCATGCCTAACGCCCTCTTCCTCATGTCCCACCGCTGTCTGTTTCGCCCTCCAACTTATGCACGGCGAAGGTGACCTTCTCCCGGTCCGTACACCCAATCACTGCAAATATTTTCTTCATTCTCTTAAGCCATCTATCAGCTTCTGCTGGATCGAGTTTCCCTAAAAAGCCCGGCGCTCATTCTGCTGTGAATCGATCATACGTGGTTGGAGTTAGGATGGCTGGAGCTGGCTCAGTTGCAGGAACTGGAGCCATGTGCCTATGTTCAACGGATTCCACCACGGTGGTCATCCTTTCCAACAAGTCTATATAAGCAGCCTCCCGGTCATAGGGTGTATTACAGCCATTCCTGCTTCCTCTTCCACCAGCCATCCTAAAATTAAGACAGGTACAATATTATAATCTTAGAAAAATTGAGTACCCTTCAATCCCAATAAAATTGTACATAACCAAGTTTCCTAAGGGCTCTAACTGCCTAAGTTATCATTGGCCTACTTCCTTCAGAGATTCAGCTTGAAGATTCAAACCTATGCTTCCACATTTTGATCGATCAATTCCTAAGGCATCTCATCTCTCTGATACCAATTGTGACGGAACGGATTTTTTTTTTTTTTTACAATCCGCCAGTGATCTCCTGGAACCGACACCAAGTTCGGTGGCCAGGTCCCGGCCAATCGTGCCTTCCAAATCACAGGATCACAGATGCCGTCTAGGACTCATACACAAAGTGGAAGTCAATCTATTATCCACGGAAGCATTTACATTCATTCCTATAAAAATTCATTCTGGAATACATATAACCATAAACGCTAATCACAAAAGTTTATCAATTCTAATAGATCATTACACTAATTGCTTCTTCGTGGAGGTCGTCCAAAAGATGCTTCTGAATCCTTACAAACCCTTCAGATAGGCTCTAATTACTCCGTCTCGTCAGACACGAGTTCGAAATTTCCATATGAGGGGGGGAAAAATAGAAAACAGTGAGCCAGAGCTCAAGAAGGTACATGCAGATATGCCATAAAACGTTTGTGCTTTTAACAGTTACAGATACATGTGCAGAATATCATTTGGCCGGAATCATACAGAACACTTAGAACGGAAATCATACATCATACAATAGCATTTGGTCAAACAAAAGCTAATTAGAAAGTCGGAACAAATGATTTTTGAGCATAAAATAAGGCCGGTCACAATTTAACTTCTTTTATTCATTGCTTAACGGAGGGGGGGTTTTAATCGAGGATAGATTGTGCACATCTCCTCACAATCACGGCAATACCTCCTTGTACAAACCCCTGAGGATGGCTCTTACTTCTCCTTGTACAAAGCCCCGATGACGGCTATCACTACCTCATTATACAAAGCCCCGAGGACGGCTCTCACTTTGGTTATTCTCCATTATCACCTTAAGGTCCTAAGGCATGCCAGAGTACCTTGTCTCCCAAGGCTAAGGTCTGAACTTATTTGTTTTATCATAAAGCCGATTCACATTTTCTTTGTTCATCACAAGCCGATTTCAAAGTTTCAGTACAGATGTCGGTTTCAAGTCATAATACAAGGCCGGTTTTAAAAATTACAATGCAAATGCCAGTTTCAAAATCACGATAGAAGGCCAGTTTCGAAATCACAGTACAAATACCGGTTTCAAAATACGATACAAGGCCGGTTTCAAAATCACAGGGCCGGTTTCAAAATTACATTACAAGGCCGGTTTCAAAATCACAAGACAAATGCCGGTTTCAAAACTACATTACAAGACCGGTTTCAAAAATTACAAGGCAAATGCAAGTTTTAAAACTACATTACAAGACTGGTTTCAAAATCACAAGGCAAATGCCGGTTTTAAAATTTCAACGCAAATGCCGGTTTCGATTAAGGCAGATATCAATTATTCTTGGCCGGTTTAAAATAAATATGCAAGGCCGGTTTCAAATTAACGTGCAAGGCTGGTTTTGATATTTACTGAAGTCGATTTCAAATTATACTATGAGGCTGGTTTCAAATTATTTTAATAATCAAGGCCGGTTTCAAATTTGGGTAATGCAAATGTTATACAAGCCGGTCTACTCTTTCCTTTTAATGCACTCTAGTTTAAACATGAGTTTAGCAGAAGACAAAAAGCATGCATTCGAACCAGAATATAACTTGTCAAACAGTAATTAAAACGGCATGCGTTTAACCTAAATGGGAAGGAAAAACTGGCAGTTTCCTGAAAGCTGGGACTTGGAGACGGAAATATAAGTGCTTGAGCATAAACTTTAAAATCTGGGTACACGAACTTAAAAAGAATGATCGTCCAATGCACTTGTAGTATTCTGAAATTAAAACAGAGTATTAAATCATGAACTTAAAAACAGGGGGTACACTTGCAATATTCTTAAAAATAGAAAGAGTAACGTTCGAAGTACACTTGCAATATTTTGAAGTTAAAAACAGAGTGTACACTTGCCTGACAGTCGTTCGCTCACCCTGACAGAGTGGAAGCTCTCTCATTGTCTACTTCTTGATGTTCTTCTTGCTGGTTGCTCGTGCTAGCTTCCTTGATCAAAGCTGAGTATATATATATAGGAGGGGTTAGGTGGAGTAAATGGGGGTAAGCTACCTATCTCGTACTTCTTCTCAGACGTTAGGTAGGAGTAAGTAGTCTAAGCCATTTACTTTGGTACTTCATCTCAGACAGCCAACGAGGTGGTTCACCTACTTTATTTAGATAGGGTCTAGTTGGGTTCTAACAAATCAGTAAAATTGGTCCTTGTCTTTAGTTGCCTTTAATTTATTCCAGTCAAATCTTTGGCCATCATTTTACTTCTTTTATTCTAGTCCGGTCAACCCTTCTCAAGGCTGGTCAACTTTTGGTCGGTCAACATATTGACGCCGGTCAACATCCAGTCAACATTATAGTTTTTAGTCAACTCTTACTTACAGCCGGTCAATATTCTAAAGCTGGTCAACCTTCCAAAAGCCGGTTAACCTTACAAGTTCCGGTCAACTTTATTTATTCCGGACTTTAAGCAGTCCGGCCGTCTGTGGCACAAACTACTCCGGTTTTAAGTGGCATAAGGCCACTCCGGCTCTAAGTGGTATAAGGCCACTCCGGCCTCCGAATTTTCTTCCTTCTTCCTGTTCAAGCCGAAAACTTCGCTCTGATATTTTATTCCAATTTTAAATTCTCTTTTGATTTCGGAATCTCACAGGAAATACGCACCAACCATGGAGCAAGACGTGGTGGTCCAGCTGCTGTTAAGTCTTATGTATATTCTTATATATATATGTGTGTGTGTGTGTGTGTGTGTGTGTGTGTGTGTGTGTGTATAAGAGGGCAGGTTAAGTACAGTGTGGGGGTGTGAGAGTAAGAAAGAAAAACAGAGGAGAGCAAGAAGGCCCAACTGTGTGTGTATTTTCGCCTTCTATTTTGTAATCTCTATCTTATACATAGTGCAATTTTACGGACTTAATGTCCCGTGGTTTTTTCCTTGATTCATAAGGGTTTTCCACGTAAATATCGGTTGTCGTTTTCTTACTTCCATTCATTCTATTCGATTCCTTTGTGCCTGTGTCTGTTGGCCGCCCCATTTCCGGCCAACACACATAACCACATCATCAACGTCATTGGAATGGACTTATTATCGAATAATGCGGATTACATTTACTTATCCAAGGAGTACAAAGTGGAGTATTGTACTATACTAGACTTATAACAGACAACATCCGCTGTCCATACATCGGTATTTTGTTTTCTCATGTAGTCCTTAACTAAATTACTCTAAGAATATCAATCACAATTATGTTTAAGCAAAAGTCAATTCTCGGGCTCTTAAGCAACGAAGGAACCAAGGGTGATAGCAGAAAAACATTTCGGGGAGATAGATAAGCACCCACCCTAAACTGACCAACACCTCAACACCATATTAAAGACAATTGTAAAACAAATCCTTATTAATTCAATCAAGCTAACCTTGCATAACTTCCAACTGTAACAAATCCCTACACAAATATTTCTTAGTAGAAGATAGCAATTTTTATATAACCATATATCAACAATTTGATTAACATTAGATCCAACATTCTTGATACCAATAAAAATTTGACAATTATCAAATTATTGTTATCATATTAATCTCAAATTCTTTGCTAACACCAACTTACTATAGTATTCATTTAATTAATCAAAGTTGTCAAAATTATCATACACCAATTTCCAATCTCAATACTCTTGGCCATATTGAGATCACACCAAGATTATCAGAATTGTCATTCCTACTCCAAAAAGGCCATACAAAATTTCATCATATAACATGATATTACATTTTATCTCCAAATTTACATAAATACTTTATTAGGCCATCACAGTTTCCTTTTCTATAAAATTCAACTGTATCACCTAATATTACATTTAAATCTCCAAATTTCCAACAAATTCCCATATCGTAGTTAAATCAATTTATGCATGGATCTACTCCCTAAATTTCTCAGTTCTACAAATTTCCACAGTGACATATAAAAATACAATTTATCAGCAAATTTACCCAATTTACTTTTGTCCTTTCATCCTTCCTCTTGGCCACCATGAAATAACTTTTTCAACATATTATTCTAAATCAACATGTACCAATTTGTACGCAACCATTTTTATACTCATCCCACACAAGAAATTTCCAACAATTTCTAACGTAAACTCCATAATTTTCTTCAAAAATATTTTTCTATATACTTTTGCAAAATTTCAAGTTCCACCCAACAATTATGGATTCCTATATAAATTCTTATCATAATTACTCAATTATGTTGTCATCAAACTTGATAAATCCTCATATATGTCATGGCAATAATTGTATGAACATCAGTTCTAATTTACCACCAAACAATGACAATTTATAACATATAACAATGAATTTCAAGATGCCACCAATAATTTTCATAATTTTCTCATTCCAACATTTTTCCTAATTTAAGTAATTCTCACCAAATCTAAACGAAGAATCTGGAATTATAGTAATATTGCAGCAAACATAGGGGATTAAAAAGTATAGATTACTTAACCAAATTTTGCTCACCAAGCTAACCAATTTTTCCTTATCCTTCTTTCTAATTTCTCCTTCTCCTTCTCTTGTTGAAGCTTTGGTAAATGAGTGGAACTGGGGACTGAAAACAGGGTGGTTGAGTGCTTTAAGATAAGCACATCCAGTTCCACTTATTGTTCCAAGTGTTTAATTATTAGTAATCCCTGAGCAACCTCAAGCAAACACCTCGTACTCATCACAAGCTCCTCAAAATCAGCCGGCCCACTTAGTTAAATTAGGGTGTGAGTCTAATGATAACTAAGGCATTAGTTAGGTATTAATTAGCTATCCAACTAATAATTCCTATGGGTCTACTAAATTTTCGTAGACCGTAAAATAATAATTTTCAAGTTATATAAACCTCTTGTTTGGAATAATTATATCCCAAAATATACCCGAGATATTGTAAGGATTGAATTTCATGAATACACTTATTCCAATAATTATTTCATGAGTTCGAAAATTCTAGATTTAATCCAAGATGTCACAATAATATAGAATTTAATTGATAGACCCGATTTTGTAACCGATTTGGTTTCGGTTAATAAAATTTAGTAGTGTGGTCGATACGAGAGCAGCCTGAAAGCTGCCGTATCAATTGATTAATAGTATAACAAAATTATTAGCTAAAATATATTAGTATAAGGGACCTAGAGGCAACTAGAAAAATTTATATACTTAGAAATTTGAAGTAAAGGGGCCGGCCAACACTTAACCAAATTTACATTTTAATCAATTTACACTTAATCAAAATTTGGAAATGGAAATAAGGAAAAAAGGACACATGGCACACATGGCACAACACAAATACTTAGTCAAAATTTTCAAACTTGGAAAGTGAAGAAGGAAGGTGGAGCACGACACTACTCCACAATTTTCTCCTAATTTCATTTACCAATAAACTAACAAATTAAAGAGTGAAACTTGGCACAAAAAGAGGAGGGGACACACGGCATAATAGGGGGATACACATATATTAAGCTTAGCCCCAATGAGATGAAATCAAGTGGCAAAACTAGGAAGTCACAAATCAGCTAAGGAGAAGCTGATTCAACATAAGGTAGCCGAGAATTTGACAGCAAAGTAGGGCATGTGGCAGTTCCAAATTAATTTAGGAATGACTCAGCTAAAATTAGCAAGTAAATAAATAGAGGAAGAGGAAGAAAGCCGGGAGAAAACAGAAGGAAAAACTAAAGAAAACCGAGGGGAAAAACAGAACCGAGAAAGTGAGACCGGTTGAGTGAATTGGGAGTTTAGCTTTGGTTTTCCATTAAATCAGGCATGAACACTGCTATTTTCTTCATTTGCTGATAATTCCTTGCTATTGTCTTCAAGTATTGTTGTTCTAATACTTTAAATTCATACTGCAATCATGTTTGATTTGGCAAAAATCAGAATCATGTCATATGAAGAATCGGTTACTGAACTTTGCTGATTTTTGATTTTTGCATACCATGTTTGATCGATTCATCTCGTGAAATTTTTAGTAGATACTTTAAGATATTGGCTAAATCAGTATATTTTCGTAGCAAAATTATTTCTCATAAAACCGGCCGGTTTGATGGAAATAAAGTTGGTTGGCAGACTGAACTGGCTGAAAACGGATCAGCTGATGTTGCTGATGTTTTCATCAGGATTCTAACCGGTTCAAGCTCCATAAAAATTAATTATGAAACTTTAATGAACCGGCTATTATGTTATAAAGTTGGTGCTGAGGTCTCTTTTGAAAGATTTGACCGGTTTAGCTTAAAGAAAATCATGTGTCACTGAATTGACCAGAAGCAGCTTTTGGTATAAAAAATTAGAGTATAACTTTGAACCGGACTAGTATAAAATTGGAAAATTTACATGAATCGGTTCAAAATTATGTACTGATTTTGGAAATGTAATGGGAATAATTTTATATGATGAATTAACCACTAAACTGGTGCTTAAACCGAAAATTGTCCCTGAACTGGCCACTGTACCAGTTTGGTAATTTTGCTAAATCTTGGTGGACTGGCTGGGAAAAAATTGATGAACCGATCGTATATGATATGTTAAGACTATAAACTGACCAAATATCAAGTGAACCGGCCAACCATTATATGAACTGCGTGGTAACTGAACCGGTTTCAGCAAGTCAGCTTAAGATTCAGCATATAATTTAAGTGAACCGGTATATATATGCTTCTTAATATGGTGAACTGACCACTTAATTTATATATGATAGTAAACTGGCTCACGTGATAAAATTCCTTGAAGAGGCCGAACCTGTCCATGAACTGGCCATATGACCAAACTGGTTGAAGAAATTAAAATGTGACCAAACCGGTTGGTAAACCGGTAAATTTATGGGGTTGATGGACTGAGAGCCGAAGACTATGTTGTCTAAAAATTAGTCCAGCACAAGTAAAAATTTATATGACCTTATTTTTATGATATGCATCATTATGATTTTGTTATGTATATATATGTTAAGTTTATGCATGAGTGGAAGTTATTATGATACCACGAAAATAAGAATTTTCTTTGAGATAAGAAAATTACGAAGAAGCAAGATTAATTACAAGAGCTTCCACTAAGAAATTTTAGTAAGTAAGAAAACTGAACCAAGGATTTATTTCATGGGTAGTATTATCTGGCATACTTTAAAATATTGCAGTGAAAATTAAGGACTGCCTCTTACCATGGGGAAATAAAGATGGCTGTTAGGCCCCGTCTATCGGGATATAATACGTATGTACCGCCTATATCTGAGTGTTGAATAGGAGTTTACGGATTTTAGATTGTGTGAAAATATGCACAATTATTTTCTTGATTGACCGCTCCATTAGTTGGTAATGTTTACTAACCCTAATTTATCAAGTTATGAAATGTTAAATGTACTGACAAGTAAAAAGAAAAATGTGTAAGAAAAAAAAAGTTAAATGCATTATGAAAATGTTTCTGAAAGTATATATTATTTTTACATGTATTATGACTCCTATTCCTTTCTATGATGTATTTCGATAAAAATATGCATACCCTTGATTATTATATGTCTTGCTGAGCATTTGGCTCACTATTTTGCTATTTTCTTGCCCCTCAGATGATACGCAGGAGTTTATGCCTGATGAGCAAGAATAAAGCCTTAGATATTTGTTATGTTATATTTAGTAATGATGTATTTAGTTTAGTTTAAGCAGTGATGTATTAAGTTTGTAATTTTGTAATATGTTATAGAATATTAGAGCTTTCGCAATTATTTATGGTTATCTTGTATGCCTCCGTAGTATTTGTATGAGATGTGTTTGGGATTTTAGTAGCATCTTTTCTGATTAAGACTCGACAGTATGATGTTGACACTACTGATATTGTGGTTCTTAAGGATCCTATGTATGTTAAAAGAAATTATCACATATTAATATGAGCATAATAATTAATTAAGAAAATAAGAATATGGGACGTGATAGATATGGTGATCAATTAGTCAAAATTATTGTGCCAAAGTCATATTCAACATATGGCATAATTTGAATTATAATAACACAAATTCTAGGATATCACTTTTCGTTCTTTATGTTCTCTTAAAATTTCTTTTCCCATAATCAATGTAATTAGCCATCTTGTTCTATACATATGTATTTTGTTTTGTCATCTATTGTCCATATATCTTCTTTCAACTTCTTACCTATATGTATCCTTTCTTTAGGTTCCACCATCTAGTGATCTTATGCTTTGTTATTATGTGCTATCTTTTCCTCTTTTGATGGTTATATATCTAATACCAAAAGCCTATTTTGTGTACTTCCCTAAAATGATTTTACAATTTTTACAGCACAACTTATCTAGAGGGTGAGCCAACATAATTTGTAGTGTAGGCAAATTATGTTAATTTTTATTACAACCAATTTATCTACTATGTGTATACTCTCTCTTAGTGAGCGCATGTTCTAGGTGATCAATCTAATCTTACTCTCCTAATCTAACTCTTGTAATCTAGTCTCTTAACTTGTCCACTCTTTGCATTCTTGATGCCATGATTGAGCAGGAACATGGTGCATATATTCAGGGCGATGACTTGGCACAATCTTGCCCATTTTTCAACTCATGACATATTCCACTCTTGCTCATTATTGTTGTCTTTCATTTTATTATGTTTATTCATTTATCAATTTTATCAAGGCCTAGCTGCCCGTGGATAGTGTAGAGTTGCTCGATGTGGTTGCATGTTTCTATTGTGTGATGGCAGATAGTATTTTGCATGGTCATTCTTCGGAACATAAGCGAGTTGGGTTTTTGATCATTCTTCTACCTTGCTTTGGTTTGTAAGTAGATGATATCATCAAAGATGAATGCAAGGAGCATCTGCTTGAAGCATGTGTAGGTGGAGCAACATCCTATGTTGTTCTATCTTATTGGATTATAGTGGTGAAATCATCATGCTTGAAAATGGGAAAATGCATGCATACTTCTTTCGCTGTTGATCATGCTTCTAATACTTGGTATCCTCTCCCTTTTTACTCTCTGCAGGGCAAAGGAGTGATGATGGCTTACGGCCCCAATTTTGATGATAGATTTAGGGCCTTCGACTAGTTGGCCCCTCTCGCTTGGTTTCAGCCTGGTGGTTCAAACTGGATTCGTAGATATAGAGAGACAGAGAGAGCTTGGAATTGTGTGGAGGCAGGCCAGGCCTTCCTGAAATAATTTGCCTATTTTGATCCTAAACACCTTGTATTCGTGTTCTCAGGAAATTTTGTGGTAGTCGTTTACATCACTGGCGTTCACTGTTCATTTTGTGGTACTACACATAACAGAGTATTGGTAGTTCGATACTCAAACAGTATTTAATTTTCGGTTAATCTATGTTTTTTTAACATGAATCCTATTTTAGTTGCATGATATTCATCTAATTAATAGAAATGCGGTCATCATCGTCATTTTTGGCCATCCTAAATACCAGGGTATGATGACCACTATTTTGCCCATTCGTGCTCCATGTTTTCTCTCTCTCTCTCTCTTTTTTTTTTTTTTTTTTTTTTTGGGTGGGTTTTGGGTTTACTTTCTTTTTTGGGTGTAATATATCTATATATTTTAAAAACACATATTAAGCATGTCCAATGAAATAGAACGCAGCCGTGTCGCCATACTTTGCATTGAGTGCAATATATGACAAATTTTCTTGGGAGGGTTTGGGGTTCTGGCCGTTCTGCTGAGCCGGAACTCAACTTTTTTCACTCTTCTCCCTCAATGTTCATGGTCTGGAACCTCTCTAGTCCTCATCGTCTGTGTCCCTCGACTCTCTAGTCACCTGAAAAATGGGTAATAAGATGCTCATATCTGCTCGCATTTGCCCCACAATGAAGCCTTTGGTCAATGGCAGAGCCCCGGGAATCCTTGCTACCTGTTCGATTCAGCCTTTTGAAACGATCAACTGGTTTCATTGCAGTACTCCCTCATTTGTTCACTTTCCATTGAACTAATTATGTCACCATCTATACTAGACTTTCTGATATCTGAATTGATGAGTCATTATTCACAGATTACCAGTTATCATGTACTATAACGTGGGTTTGATTTGTCAAAAAATCTGGGCAGATGAGTATTTTACCGAACCTCAATAGCCGTGTCTTTTTTTCTGTTTTTTTAAACTTCTAAGGTGTAACTGGATTCGCTTGAATTTTTTCATAAGTTGGTTATGGGGAGGAATTAGTTTTTGATGGGTATGGCGACCCATGGGTCGGCCTGAGAAACTCCACCCACTGAAGGAAGAAAGGCTCAAGAAACATAATCCAACAAGACGCTCCTTCAACCCAAGATCCAGTAAGTATAGCAGTCGACCCAGAAAACATGATCCGATACCATCCAACGATAAACGAGCAATTAGGGCTAACTAGTGGCATACTTTGACAGCCGCAGCCCCAAATCGGTCGATGTCACGATAGCTTAGTGCATATATTTGGGTGACAATAACCATAATTTAGCCCCACGATTGTTTTGATAGCTTAACAAATATTCAGGGGATGTTATCCCATGATTACGAATCGCCCCAAAAAAGCAGTGATAGCCCAACAAATATTCTCAGACAATAGTTACCATTTATTGCCCGTGAGCATCACTTAGACAGTGGAGTGAATATACGCAAACAATTGTCATAAGCCATTAAGCTGGAGGGAGGCTAAATTAGCGGTTGCTCTATAAATATCCCTTCTCTACCATGAGAAAGGGAATTGATCAACCAATCAAACTGCACTACTAGAGAACCAGTTCTCGAATTTAGAGTATACTCCTTATACTCAGGTGTTCATAAACTATAACGTCCGAGATTTTTTGATTAAGCAAATTATAATTAATTAAATAAAAGTGAAATCGAGATCAAAGGATATAGAGAAAATTTAGATTGAAAAGTTTGACATATCGAAACTACTAAATATTAAAATTTGGAGACTTTTACCGGCCTAAGAATTTCGGTAAGAATTAAGATTTATTATGCTGATAATATTATAAACTCAAAAGGCAGAGATTTATCACGGGATACAACGGTAATATAAAAAAATTATCTGATAATCCAATCAATAACTGATTCAATTACGGTTCATAAAAGGACAACTCGGCCACTAAAATTTCAACTAGTTATCAACCAAATTGATTTTGGGATAACAAAAAGCTAGCTTGGATGCTAAATTTTCAATCGATAACAATCAAATTAATTTCGATTGACAAAAAGATAACCCGGCCATCGAAATTTCACCCTATTAATAACCAAATTTAGTTTGACTAATTAAATATAGCACAAATCAAATTAATTAAGTAAAATTCAATGTAATCTAACACACAAACACACAAACAGTAGCCTTATACTTAGCTGAAATTCCAAGAATTCAGCAAAGGGGTAGCAGTTGCACAGGAAGCAACAGAACAGCCCAACTTTCAATCAAATTTCCAATAATTCAATAAGGAATTAAACCCATACACGACATAAGAATCCTTACACACACAGCAGCATCATATTTAATCAAATGTCTAAGAATTCAGTGAGAAAAACACATACACACTCACGGCAGCAGAAAAATCAGCAAGGTGCTGATTTTAGCACAACTAATCAAAGGACTAAGGAAAGTAGAATAAATTCAACTCAATTTAATAGCCACTTGGCAGCTTCCAAGGCCACCAAATAGCCTAATGAGTCAGCAAAAATTACAAAAAGAATTCAGCAAAATAGGGGATGAATCAGCCTAATTTAGGGGACATTAAGCAAATTAGGGAGCTTATCGGCAGCAGCTCCTTCAAAGTGAAATGAGTCCGCAAAATTGGCCTTTAAATTATATAAGGCCACGTGAGAGAAGGGAGGAAGAAGAGAACGGAAGGAAACCAAAGGAAAAATAAGAAAAATCGAGAGGAAGCAGAAGGCAAAACCAGGAAATAAAAGAGGTGGAGCCAAAAGCAAGGGAAGCAAAACTTATTTATTGGCAAGTGTATTTTAATTCCTTCTTTCAATTGCTACTGATTTTTTATTAATTCTCATTAAGTATTGTTACTCTAATACTTAGATTACTCATTGTTTTTTATCATGTCATCATTTTTTCATACGAAAAGAAATGATGGAAAAAACTGGAACACCCATTTGAACAAGATTAGTAGCTGGAAATCTTGTTGTGAATCAGTTGAACCGACCACCATTTGACTATCAAACTGGCCCCAAATTAATAATCAACTAGCTAAATCCATTTCTGATGTTGTGTAAATTCGGCCCATAAAAATGGGTTGAATGGACCACTGAACCGGATCCCCAAATAAGTAACAGAACCCACCCCTATATCTTGCTAATGTTGATACTAAATTTGACAGTTTTGGTAAAACAGACTGAACCGGCTTCCAAATTAGCTAAACCGGTAGCCAAACCCTTAAGTGCTAAGACTAAAGTGTCATCTTGTGAACCAGAAGCCAAAAATACCTTGAATCGGTCAGTAAACCGGGCTTCTGAATAGCAACAGAAACAATAGAACATTATCTATGCTGATGTTAGATTTTCAGACCCTGAACAAGGTATGAATCGGACCCCAAACCGGCTGAACGGGTAGCCATATTAAGCTAAGTGTTTTAAAATGATATTGAAGTGTTAACTCGTAAATTTGGACCCGAATTAGTCATTGAACTGGACCCCTAAACAGTAATCGAACCAGTTGGACAGTATCTATGTTGATGCTAAAATTGTAGCTATAGAATCGGCGTTGAACCGGGACCTAAATCGGTTGAACTGGCAGCCATATTAGTCTAAATATCTTGAGATAATATTGAAGTATCAACCTGTAAATTTTTTCTTGAATCAACCTCCAAAGCAGGCCTTAAACTAGCAGTTGAACTGGCCTGGCGTATGCTGAAATTTTTAGCTCATCGAATGCCTTTAAACTAGTTCATTAAATTGGCCTGTTAATAATGAACTTTAGTGGTAAAAAATTAGCATGGACCAACCTTTGAAACGGCCATTCAATTGACATGAACCGGTAATCGAATTATCAAGAAATTGTACTAGAAAAACTAACCGAGCTGGCCCCGAACCAACAATCAAATTGATCGAATATACCACATGTTAAATTTGAAGTTTTTAACATATACAAAATTTTAAAGTTAAAGTTGCTAAACCGATCAATGCATTTGGTTTCTTTTACAACTTACGGTTTATTACTAATTACCATATTTTTGGTTTGTATGTTCAATATTATTAAAAGTTTTAAGGAAAGCTTTACAAGTTTCAAGAAATATGATTATTTTCTTCTAGAGGGAAGAAAATTAAGAAGAAGTATTAAGAACAAGTGTAAAATCTTCCATAAGAAGTTTTAAAAAAGAAGAATTAAGAAACTGGACTAAAGAATTATTTCGAGGGGTAGTATTTATTGGTATACTTTAAAATATTGTAGTGAAAATCGAGAAATTGCCCCTAGCGTCACGGAAGAATAATGGTGGCTTTTGCCCCTAACGTGTGGACGCTTGTTGCCAAGATGGACTCCATGTCCAAACTGCTCCAAAACTTATGTACTCGTTTGGATAGTCAACAACTGGGGGCTCCTTTCTTCCACTCCCAGCTTTCGGCTTCTAAGAGGAGAAATCTAAGGAAGAGACATCCCATCGAGAAGACCTAGCAACTTGATAACCTTGAGGCTTGAGTGGTTACGAGTGATGGACCTAGACAAGGCTGGAGGGTCGATTGAGTCATAGAATGTGGGATGAAAGCCCAGAGTGACAGAATCCACACTGCTCTCGTGATGACTAGAGGCTCCTAGTCAAAGAAAAAACCTCTTGTAGTACCCAGCCAAATAGGGCCCATAGTTGCCCAATCCAGCACATCTTTTTGAACCACTTAGAATTGAGGACCTTCCTTAATACAAAGAGGATTGCATCCTCCTCTTAGATGGAGGAGAGAGTGAGGAAGATTGAGCAGTAGGTGTTTAAAGGAAGCACTGATATGCACACTAGCTGACCTAAGGAGGTCACTATTAACGAGGGAGATCGGGATACAACTGCTTCCACATAAATTTAAGATGCCAAACCTGGAGCCCTACGATAGGAGTTTCAATCTAATGGACCATCTAGATCACTTTCACACTCTGTTTGGCTCCCAGGGTATTGATGATGTCGCCATGTATCTGTGTTTCCCTCTGACTTTGAAGGAAGATCTTAGATTTGTTTTTATCGACTACAACCAAATTCGATATGAACATTCCAGGAATTGGCTGACAACTTCCTATTGTAGTTCGCCTCCAACCGAATGAAGGGGAAGCAACCTTGGCATTTTGTCCACATATGACAAGGGCCAAACAAAAGTCTAAAATGCTTTTTGGCATGATTCAAAGTTGAGGCCTATAAAATATCCAAGCTCACCGATAAAGTAAAGCTAAACACCTTTGTGACGATTTCATAGTCGGGTGACCTTTTTAAACACTTGGTTCAATAGAAATCTCAAACCTTCCAAGAGGCTGAGACTATCACCCATGCATATATAGCTGCGAGGAGGCCAACAAATTGAAGCCGCCCAAGCGCACAGACCACCATCACTAGGGATTGGCAAATGGGAAGAAGAGGAATGAAGACAACACCAACTCTCGGGATCCTAGGAAGTAGCCTAGGATGGAGCCAGGTGCTCGAAGGGAGTTAGACCCCTGAATTTGACCTTTTTGAATGACACTCGGACAAACATTCTCATACATATCTGGGACAAAAAGTTGTTGAAGTAGCCCAAGTAGCCAAAGAATTTGGAAGGAGAAGATCAATGTAAGTACTGCATCTACTATTAATCTCTGGGTTACAGTACAAAGGACTATCAGACAATGTAGAAAGAAATTGAGGCCCTCATCTGGAAGGGTACTTGACCAGATTCCTACGGTACTCAGGGCAGGCCCCTGACAAAGCAACAAAAGATGAGCTGGAGTAGTAACAACAGTCACAGAACCGGGTTGTGACTAGAGCAATCAACATGCTGACCACGAGGCCACCTTAGAGCAATGCCCCAAACTGCTCAAAAAAAGCTTCCAGTAGTAAGAAGCCAATGGTAGGGTTAGAATTGATATTATTAATTTTAGTAACGATGATATGGTACATGTAATAACTCATCACTCTGACCATCTGGTTGTATCTGCACTGATTTCGGATGGTACGATTGATTACCAATTGAAATGGGTCTTTATTGATAATGGAAGTTTAAGGAATCTATTGTATCTCAATGCCTACTTTAAGCTTGGACTAAAAAAGAATCAGACAACTTGTAATGACCTGAACTCAAGTCTTTGGACCTGACCTGGACCGATTCTACAAAACATTTTTTGGCTCATTGAAATCATCAATTATCTATCATAAAATTTTAACATCCATTAATATAAATGAGCTCAAAATTATTAATCACCAAGAATCAATGATCATTAACAATCCTCATAAATGCATCAAGAAATATAATGTCTAAAATGAAAAATTTTGCTATAGATATTATAGACAAAATTTTTCATTAAAGACATTATATTTCTTGATATATTTATAAGGATTGTTAATGATCATTATATTGTCTATAATAAAAAATTTTGCTTTGGGCCAAGATCGTTCCTAATTGCCATGGAGTGCTTTTGGCCGAGATATCCAATTGCTCGATGTAGCCTTCTCTGGCCGTGAAGTGCTTTTGGCCGTGATTCTGCACATGAACCGTGATGCATATGACTGCAATGAAAAGGCTCTTGTACTTTTCCTTGCTCTTGTCATTTGTCGTGATACTCGGCTTGGGTAGTCTAGTCTGATGTACTTAACTGCTGTTTTTGTCTATTTTCGCTTGTGGTAATGAATATGGACGGCTTTTCAAATTTCCATGTAAATATTGTATCTGGATCTTTATTTTTCGGATTTGTTTCTCGATGCTCGAGGATGCCCTGGCCTCTATATTCTCCATCCAAGTTGACAAAACACTTGGTTTTAGAATATAGGTTTCTGTAAATTTTATTTTTAATACAACTTTACTTACTTACAAAAAAAATAAAATAAAAAAATTTTTGAAATAAAGAAAAAACATAAATATTCGTAGCATTAAATTTCTGGGAGCACTATCATGATAAATATCCAAACGCTAATAAGCTAATAAATAATATAAATCTCCCGTCATGATAGGCATGGGCACTGAGGTTTGTCTCTACCTGAAATCACTACAACGATATACGATCTCCGCTAATCTGATATCAACATGTCCACTCTGGAGCCAAAAAAAATATAAGAGTGAGTCGAATACCCAATAAGTAAATATAAGCAACAATATAGGAACATAAATAAATATCTCGAATTATAATATCAGATTTATAAAATCAATAATAACATCTGGTATACAATTCGCTATCCGAGATTTAATAATATGTCGTGTCTATGATCCAAAAGTTATGTGAACAACTGAATATCAGGAATACAATATGGATTTCACCAAATTTGATTGTCAACTCAATACGATATCATAATTATACGAGATAATAATAATTTCATTGTGCGAGATAACAATAATCTCCATGGATCATATTTTGTCATAGTGAACTAAAGGCCGCGTATTTATACCCCCAACGACTAGGTAAGTATTACGAGGTTATCTGGTATCCATGGTATCCCCACTACCTCTACAATCCTCTCAGAGGTTGTACCCGTAACATGCTTATACCATCTTTGAAATCGCTCGCCACTGATATCCATAATATCACCCTCTACAATAGTCACTAGGTTATAAGTATCCCTCATCAATAACGACGACCTTAATTTCTGGAATAGAATAGGTATTGAAAAAGTATAGATTACTCTATAGTCTCATAAACTCTCATTCATCCGAATACTATGGAGTCTTCATACACTCTCATTTACTTATCCATAGAGTACCAATAAAAGAAACGTACATGATCAAATCCAACGCGAAGAATTATTTATCACTGGATTGAGAGAAAGTCCAAAAAAGCTCGAATATTCGATTAAATGTTATAATATTTCATTAAATCCTTTCTAATTTACTCGATGATCCAAATCTTATATCTAAGATTACAAAATATCTTCTATTCCTATATCAATGAACAAGACCCATTATCATCAAAGCTAGTTCAACTATTCGGATAATTTTTGTGAGTCCAATCAAAATAATAGTTTATCCACATTTTCTCCTTAAACTAACTTATACCTTAATATAATGTATTTATGCCCATATTTATAACTTTTGATATCCAACAATATTAACATTCATATTCATATAATCAAAACTTGTGTATGTCATTCCTCTACATACGTATATATATATAATCACATACATACTATACTATCACATATATATATATATATATAAAGTTGTATTCATTTTATTTTTATTTACTTCTTTATTTATTTTATACTCACTAGTGTATACATTACTATGCACATACATATACATATACATATACATAGCTATATTATTATATATATACAACACAAAACACACACCCCACACACATACACACCCAGTGCACGCACACACAGTAGCACGTGCTGCTTATACTCATACAGACACACACGGCACAGATAACAGGTACACCAATTTCACCAATGCCGTCCACATATATACATATGTGTATATATGAACACACACTAATATAATCAACCAGTGTATTTATACATGTAAATTTCTCAAATTTGTACCTACAAAATCCTACCCATGAATCATACATCAACGAAATGAAAATTCTGAATCACATCTCCCCTTTACACGCTAGTGTAATTATTGAAAAAACAAAAGAAAAATAAAGCATGGTGCTCTATTCCAATTAACTAGGTCGATTTCTACCGAACAACAAGGAAAGCTCTTTTTTGCCCCATATGAATAATATAGGTTTGCAAAACAATCCTACTAAATTTCACACCTTAATTCATCTCGAAACCCAACAAATCTGAGTTTTGTTTTCACCATCAGAGCCACGAGCTCTATTTTCATTATTCTTGATTTGCAACTGAGAGTTTCATTCGTTTTCCACCAAATCCAAACATAAAGTTGACATCGACAGGGAAAATGGGAGAATTTACTTGCCATAATTTCTTGTTTTTCTACCGGAATCAGCGGTAACAACGGCTTCTCTCTTCGATTCGTACGTAGCTTCCCTGTTCAGTTTATCTCCCTCTCCTCTCCTCAACACTAGCTTCTTATGTAAAGAAGGATCTGAGTAGGGTTTATCTGGTTTCCATTTGGGGCGTCGATCTCTTTCCTTCTTCCCGTCGTTACTGAATCACCGTTCCCCTCCCTCTCTTTTTCTTTCCTATTTTTCTTTCTTCTTTCCCTCTTCCATTTCTTCTTCTTTCATTCTTCCTTTTATTTTGGTAATAATAATAATAATAATAATAATAATAATAATTATTATTATATATATAATAGAATAAATAATAATAATATAATTATTATTATTATATTTTAATTTTGTTCTACTATTATTTTGCTAATGTAATATAACAAAAATGTTCAAATTCTTTAAAATGATGCCTAGATCAAGTTCAAATACTAAAACTTAGGCCCATTAAGACCAATCTAAGTAATTATCCAATTAAATATATATTTTTACTTATTTTTTTAATGTAACCCAATGATTTCTATATAATTTATAATAAAAAATCTAAAAATATTTAGGGTGTTATAACCTATCCCCACAAAAAAAAGACTTTGCGTCCTAAAAATATACCTCAATCATCGAATAGTCGTGGGTATTTTTTATGCATATCTGCTTTGGTTTCCCATGTCGCATCTCCTTCGTCATAATGATTCTAGACGACCTTCATGAGTGGTACCACCTTGGAACGTAAATCTTATCTCGTCGATCTATAATCCACATTGGTTCCTTAGTGTAAGAAAGATCCTCCTGAATTTATAGTTGGTCATGCTCGATTATGTGTTACTTATCGTGGACATACTTTCTTAGCATGGATACATGGAATACATCGTGTACTTTTTCCAGTGATGGTGGTAATGCTAGCCGATAGGCAACTTCGCATCCATTTACCTCGAACGGTCCAATACCTCGAACGGTCCAATAAATCTAGGGTTTAATTTACCTCATTTTCCAAATCTCACAATGCTTTTTGTGGGGGATACCTTCAGAAATACAGCATCACTCACCTTGAAGTTTAAGTCTCGACATCTCTTATCTGTGGCAATGTTTCGTCAACTTTGAGCTGTTTGCAACCATTTACGGATCAAACGGATTTTCTTAGTGGTTCCCTATACGAGATCTGGTCCTAAAATCTGGCGATCTCCTACTTCTTCCCAACTTACTGGCGAATGATACTTCCTCTCATAAAGTTTTCGAAGGGTGCCATACCAATACTAGCTTGAGAGCTACTGTCGTATGTGAATTTTGCCAATGAAAGATACGTATCCCAGCTACCTCCAATTTCTAGGATTGAGCTCCTAAGCATGTCTTCCAATGTCTAAATGATCCGCTCTGTCTGATCGTCAGTCTGTGGGTGAAAAGCAGTGCTAAACTTCAGTCTCGTCCCCAATTCTCTATGCTAGCCTTTCCGAAATTGTGAAACAAATCTCGGGTCTCAATTTGAAATGATACTGGCTGGTATTCCGTGTAATCTCACGACCTCATTAATGTAAAGTCTAGCCAACCTATCTAGCGAGTATGTCAATCTCGTGGCTGGAAGTGTGTGGATTTAGTTAATCAATCCATAATAACCCATATTGCATCATTTCCTTTAGTGGTCCTTGGAAGTCTAGTGATAAAGTTCATGGGGATGTGTTTCCACTTCCAGCACGGAATTGGCATCTGCTGAAGCATCCTTGCTGGTCTTCGATGTTTCGTTTTGACTTGTTGGCAAATCAAGCATTTGGCTACAAATTCAACAATATCTTTCATCATTCCCTTCCACTAGAAGGTCTTTCTCATATCACAATACATCTTGGTCATACTGAGATGCATTGCATACTTTAAACGATGTGCTTCCTCCATGATCTCCTTCTTTAAATTTACTATGCTTGGAACGCAAATCCTACCCATATATGTGAGAGTCCCATCCCTCCTCATCTCATAATTTACTCGATCACCATAGGGCAACTCTATCATAATTGTGACGACCCGAGTTCCGGAATATGATAATTAGGATGAAGTTGAATTAATAATGATCAAGTATTAGGTTTAGAACGTGAAAAATTGAGTTCGGAAGTAGAAAGAGGAAGTTGGGCCCCATAATGGTAGGAAAATTTCAATCATTAGATTTTCAAGATATGATTAATATTTGGGAGTGGTTTGAGGTTTTTCAAGTAAAAAGAAGTCCGATTTAGAAAATTTTAAAATATGGTAATTGGAAGGTAATTAAGTTGAGATAGGTGAATTGTGGTTTCACTAAAAAGAAGTTCGATGGGAGGAATCGATTGAAAGTCCAAAGTTTTGAAAAATTGAAAGGAAAAACAAAATCGGGAATAGTTGACCGTTGTAAACCGAGAAATATTGATTTGTAAATAAAATTTTGGGCTGTAAATTATGATAATCATGGCGTATTAAGGTTATATAATAAAAATTAGGGACTAAGGATGTGAGAAATTGGATTAGAAGCTCCTAGTAAAAAGAGACAAGCTAAGGAAAAGTAGAAAAGAATCATGTCAAAATGGGTCCCGGATTATCGGCGCAAAATACAAACGTTTCCGATGTTAGATTTTATTCTGTTTATGATTTTCTGTTATGAACTTCGATGTGCGCTTTGACCTTAAGAGGGAACTTTTATGTTTTATGAATTATTATTCTGAATGTATGATATTCACGATGAGGTTATTCACAATGACAGTTTATATGTTTACAAAAAGAACTCCTTAAGACAAAAATTAATATCCGTGAAAAATAACTCTGTTTAAGACAAAAGAGTTCGGCATTTTGAGGGACTTTGGATTTAGAGCTCGAGGTGAACTTGGCGTTTAAGCGGTCCCGCTTTTAATATAAAGCACTCGTTTAGAACTTGCTTTTAAAAGCGATTTTGCGCTATTATGAAAAAGAACTCCAGCCTTCTCGCTTGAAAAAGTGGCCGGCTTTTACTCCGACTTTTTTACTCCGTATAACAACTCATGATCCAAGAACTCCGCTTCTATGTAAAAGAACTACGGCTATATAAAAAGAACTCCGGTTTTATGTAGAAGAATTTCCGATCATTGATAAAAGATCGCACGTGACTCCCTTTTTTCTTCATTTTAAATGGGATTTGGGGCTTGTTTGTTATAGAACCGTGATAGAACACGAAGGAGAGAAAAGAAGGAAGGAGAGGGAGAAAAGGAAAGAAAGGGGAAAATATAGACTATGGCCCCGTATGTCGGGTTAAAGGCATTACCTCCCCGCCCGGGGAGCATAATGAGGGATACGACTTTAGGTTGTGGGGTAGCATTCGGGTAAAAATAACGGATTTTGAGATCGAAGACAAGATTAAGGCATGTGTGAATTTCTTATGCTCTATATTATGAAATTATGTATCTTCTATTTTTACTACTTTACTATATCTATAAATTTGTATTTATACTCAAAATCAATGATTCTACATGTTTACTATAAATAGAGCATATTTCTTCTGATTTAATAAATAATGTTATGTTCACATATTTTTTCATGTTTATTTGTACTTTGGATTTGACGATGGCTTTTGATATTTACCTCCGATTTCATGTATAAATCTGTATTTGGTGTTTGTTTATCGTCCAAAAGTTTTGATGAAACCTTAAGCACGAAAATGAAGGGATTTAACGGTTTTAATCCAAAATTTCTAATTTATAAAAGTTAATCTGTAAGGTGATAATGTCCAGCGTGTGATTTATGTCTGAAAAATTTACACTGATTTATACTATTAAATTTCTGTGGATTTTTGAAGTAAATCTAAAGGGTTTCAAACTATTACTGTATATTCTAAAGTTGAAAAGGTTTTTTGTTAAGAATTAAGGAAGAAAAATATTTTTGATCCTGTTTATCGTCCAAAAGTTTTGATGAAGCCTTAGGACTCGAATGAAGGGATTTAACGGTTTTAATCCAAAATTTCGATTTTATACAATCAAAAAATTTACACCGTTCTTACTATTAAATTTCTCGGGATTTTTGAAGTAAATCTAAAGGGTTTCATGTCTTAGAACGTTATTAAGGAAGAAAAATATTTTTGATCCCGTTAATTAATCGAGGATAACTCTATTCATGGAGTTACACGTGGTCCGTCTTTCTTCAGGATGTTAATCTAGAGGGTAGTTATTGTTCCTGGCTGGCACCCTTGTCCTGAACCTCGTGAGAAGGGATCTCCTATTCCTATTTCTGGCCTTAGATTGTGTGGACTAAACACAATCTATCATTGATTATTCGCCCCATTTGCTAGTAGGGTCTATTGGTTGTGTTCTTTACTGATAGAAAAGGAGATTTTCTATATTTTATAGATTTTGTATCGATTCCTGATTTTTGATTCATGCTTACCGATTTTTGATTTTCAAAACTTGATTATTATCGGATTATGTTTTACTCGTGATATATATATATATATATGTTTTTGTTCCCCAATAGTTTTATGATCTCCAGTATTTATTTCTGTTGTAGTTTCTGTAAATCACTACTTTATGACATTTATGCTTTAACATACAACCATATCCATTTTATTGCATTCTTTTATGTATGAAAGTTTTACTGCATGTATGCATAGACCTTACTGGATTTTGACTCACTGTTTTACTATTTTTTCCCTCTAGATAAGGATATAAAGAAGATATTAGATGATCAGGCCTAGTTAGAGCTAAGAGGAAGATTTGAAGCCTTTGAGTTTCTAAGACTTGAGACTTGTGATGATACTATTGTAAATATCTTGATCTTGAAGGAGAATTATGTATAAATGGTTATGATATGTATTATTGATCCATCAAAACTGTATTTATGCTTTTGTAATTTTCTGTTAAAGATATAGATACTTCCGCTATATATTTTTTAATTTTTATACAGTCCTAGGTGGCATCACTCGTTTGAATTTTGGTATAGTAGCTAGGATTGTCAAAATAAAGCCATGGATGGCATTTGAGATGCTATGTACGTGTGTTGTAGGATGTGAATTATGATATTAGGTTAGTTGCGTGCTTATACTGGTCTTGTGATTGTGTTATGGTCATAAGTGTAGGGGTTGGATATCGAGTATGCTCTATACAGGGTATTTATTACAGGATGCATTTTGGTATCCGTCCAGTTTTAGATAGAACTTTGCCAAAATATTTATAGAATTTACTAATTTAAATTTATGAATTCTGTTATGAATATGTCTGACAGAGTATCCTATAGGAATTAGGATCCATTCTATCACAATTGGTATCAGAGAATATGAGATGCCTTAGAAATGATCTGAATCATGCACGAAAGTTTAGAAAATGATCCTGACTGATCGAATAGGTAGGGATAGATTTAGACTGATAAAGCTAGGTTAGGAAATCTTAGGTGTTCTAGATTGCATAAGTTAGGATTGACTTGAGTTAGGACATAATGATTAAGCTGAATGATTATGTTGATTTACGGTGACCTCAGGTCTAAGTTAATTGGTTTGAATTTTAGGCTTAAATTTAAGGTAATTTGATCTAAGGCCAATATGATTTAGGATAGAAATGGACTAAGACTTAGTGATTAAGTGAAATGATATTGATTCCAGGTTTGGATAAATCGAATCGAGTTAAAGGTTCAAATGGAACCGTTAAGTTGAGTAATGATAGGAGCGTTTGAGTTACTCAACCTTGGGATTAATGATAAGTTGAGCTTGATGCATTGAAGAAAGTAACTAAGGTTCTTGATGATCCAGATAAAGTTTAGCTAGCTAAGGTAAGACAAGGCTGATAGTGGATTTCTAAGCGTCACACCTCATTTCTTGGGATATTTCTTGAAGTATCTGATTTTAATGGAATTCTTTTTCTTTATGTAATGTTCTGGGATGGCTGAAAGTTGAAACCAGTTATTGATGATAACTAGGGAATAAGTTTATGTTTTCCGAATTCCAGAGTAAAATCTAATGATGCCAATCCCTGAGGGGAAGCCCTTGTCTGAAGGAATTGTGAATTTCAATGTGTGGTTTGGGTTTATGAATGAATCAACCTTGATGAAGTATTAAGATGATCTAGATGGCAGATTGCCACACTAGAACTGATAATTTTAAAAGGAATAATCTGAATTGTAATTAGGTTCACATATCATATAAGTTACAAAAGAAGTAATGGAGCTAATATGCTAGTATTTGCAAGTCATGTAATGAGGTGTGTGCTAAGTGTAGATGGCATGTTAGGCCATATCTGAAAAGTTGTTAGGTGGATATGAAAATTAGAGAAAACTATTAAAAGAAGAGACTTTCCTATTTGATTGACGAATAAAGTTGTTGTTGAGGTTATACCGAGATCAGAAATGATCTTGAGGATTCAAGTATAATCGATAAGGATATTTGGTGGACTTTGAAATAATCAAAAGTTAATGATTTGATGATTAGGAGTTAGCTAGTGACCCAACAGTTTTAGACCTATGCTGGAATCCTGGATAGGGTTCTCATACTTGAGAAAGAACTGGAGGCTCAGAGATTTTCGGGTAAGAGGGTAATCAGTCAGGTGAACCTCAGTAAAAAGTCCGGTTTAGAATACCCGAAATCTACTAAGAAGATGAGAGTTTCTGGTGAAAGAAAATGTAGCATCGAAATTTGATCAGTATCAGATTTCCAGACGTTAATGATGCCTTGTAACTACTGTGGAAAGAAGCATATGGGACATTCCTTTCGCAAGGCGACAGGAGCTTGTTCTAAATGTGGACAGTAGGGTCACCAGATTAAAGACTGTCCATATCCACGGTGGTTAGAAACAAGGAAGCCAACTGTTTTCGTTAAGGCTTTCGCGATGACAATTCAAGACACTGAAACACCCTTGAAGGTGATTTGAGGTATCTTTTTAATTATTGAATTTGGATTTGTATTTTAAATTGATTTGGAAAGTTATGTGTTCTTTTATTTCTTGAATTTGTGTGTTGTCATGTTCACCTTGAAGATTTTGAATTATTTCCTGATTGTATAGATATATGTATGCTTTTTGGATGTTGTGGATTTTGAGAATTGTGGCAAGTAATTAGATGAGCATTCAATTGGAAGAAGGAATATTGTTTTATTACATTGATATGGCAAATAAGTGGAACTGATGATCTGGAATTGATCTTTTAGCGGTGGGAATCCTTTTAGTGTTAAAAAGATACTCGAGGATATTTGTGTAATTTACATCGAAAGGATATGATACCCTACAATTAGGTTATGCATTTTGAATGAATGACAAGGTTAATCGAATTAGGAAATAGACGTTAAGTCTAATTAGAAAACGAGATTGCCCCTTTTGGAGTCGATAGGTGACTGTTCGAAACTCTAGTTATGAGAATATTGAGAATGTATGTATTTGGAGGAATAGATCAAGCTGGTTTGTTTTAATGGATGGTTTAGAGGCAAATGGAATTGACATTAGTCTCTCAAAATTTGTGTAAAATCGGAAAAGAATTAGTTAGAAGCTGTTGAAAGAGCTTCAAGGCTTCTGGAAAGTAGGGTTAACGAATGTGCCAAATAAGTTAGCACAGATAATAGTACCATTGAGGAAGATTGGGATTCTGTTAGTCCGCATCAATAGGAAATGTAACGGCCCAGATTTTTGAACATAGGAAATTTCCAGCCATCAAATCCTTATAATTCGGTCAACACCAGTTGACCGGAAAATGTAATAAGAAAAGTAAATCGGCCTTAAGATGAAATCAAGTTTGGCCTCTACTTGATGAAAAGAAGTTCGGATTTCCTTGATGAAAATCTAGTCCGGATTTCCTCGATGAAAAGAAGTCCGGATTTCCTTTGATGCAAAAGAGGTCCGGCTTCATTCTTGAGAATCAAGTCCAGCCACTTTAAGAAAGAAAATCGAAACCGGTCTTGAACATGTTCTGAAATCCGATTTTGTTCCATTGAAGGCTGGAGTACATTATATGAATGTAAGGCCAAAGTGACTTGAAGACCGGAGTGGCTTTGTGTATTAGAGGCCGGAGTAGCTTTGTGGTTGGTAAGGCCGAAGTGGAATTGTGGGAAGAAAGCCGAAGTTGATGATCCGGTCAACAAGTGTTGACCGGAAGCCGTGTAAGAGTAATCCAGTCAACGCCGATAGTTGACCGAAATATGATTAAATGGGAAATCTAAATTCTATTAAGTTAACTAGGAATTTAATGTGTTTACATGAGAAAGCTAAGTCCTGCTAAGTTCAGTGAACTAGGAATTAATGAACTCATTGGAAATGTGAAACCATAAATGACCTAATTAATAAGGGAACTTTTAGGAAATATAGAAGCCATAAATAAGAAACATTCCCCTTGGATTGGCCAATCTTTAATGATGAAACATTCCCCTTGGATTTGCCAATCATTAATGATGAAACATTCCCCTGTATTACCAATCATTAATAATAGTTATCAAACCCAAGGCCTATAAATAGGGACTAGAGAAGTAAGAAAAAGACATGCAATAGAATTTATAGTAAAGGGAGGCCAAAAGATCAAGGTAAAGTAAAAGAAACCCAGACAAGAGTAAAGGTCAAGGCAAAGTAGAAGAAACCCAGGCAAGATACTCACCCCTATTTTTAAAGTTCATGTTTATGCTTGATTTGCTACGTAAGTATATGATATTCTTATGAAACTATGTATGCATGAAGTTTATTTCGTTCTTGTTATTTATCATTCTTAATCGCATGTTTAAAAGAAATTCTGTTTTTCATGAAAGAAATTTTATTATTCTTAATGTTCGGTTTTGTTCTGCTTGGAAATATGATTATTTGTCAATTGATATGAACTTCGATGATTACATGTTTAAAGAAAAGAGCTCCGCCTTGTGAAGAAAAAAAATACTCCGCCCGTTTAAGAAAAAAACTCCGCCTTTTGAAAAGAGCTCCGCCCTTTTTAAGAAAGAGTACCTCTGTCCTCTAAAGAAAAAATCACTCCGGTTTTAGAGCTCCGGATTTTAAAGAAAAATCACTCCGATTTTAGAACTCCAGATTTAAAGGAACTCTGGCTTTTAAGAACTTCGGATTTCAGAAAAAAACTCCGCCTTTTGTAAAAGAACTTCGGCTTTGTAAAGAACTCCGATTTTTATGTAAAGAACTCCAACTTGGTAAAGAACTCCATTTTTTATGTAAAAGAACTCCGGCTTTGTAAAGAACTTTGGCTTGGTAAAGAACTCCGGTTTATATAAAAGAACTTTGGCTTTGTAAAGAACTCCGGCTTTGACAAAAGAACTCTGGCTTTTGGAACTCCGGCCCTCTGTTTGAAAAAGAACTCTGGTCTAATTATATGAACATGGAAAATGCATGTAATCCGGATAGCAAGTGGAACTCTACGACTTTCGACTTCCGAACTATGATGTATGGCCATTAAAGGACAAGAACTATGAACCGAGTCTCCATTAAACTTGCTGTTAAAGATGGATGAAAGATAATGGAGTGACACTCGAGGATTGCCTCCTGGGCCACGGGAGGAAACTTTTTGGTGGCATAAGACTTTTGGACTACGGCCCCGTATGCCGGGTTAAAGGCATTATCTCCCGCCTCGGGTAGCATAATGAGGGGATATGGCATTAGGTTGTGGGGTTACACACAATCCGTCATCGATGTTGTCCACTCCCGTCCGATCCCTAAAGATGATAATGAATTTTTATGAGTTTTCAGAAGACAAGATAATAAGAAAAAGACTAAGAAAATTCCGAACTAAAGAAGAAAAGACATGATGATTTTCGTATGCTAAGAATCTCTATTTTGATGCGCTTATATATATAGGTTTATGTTTTTCTGTTTTCTGCATGTGAGTATTTTGCTCGGCTTGTAGCTCATTCTTGCCACTTTTCAGATGATGAAAGGCTTATGGAGGACGAAGTTGAGTGGAACCATATGATATAGCTAGCGGGCTGGAGCTGATCAATAAAGAGTTTAACTTTATTTCCTTTTGATGTTTTGAGAAGACTTGTAAAATATTCCTCTGTATAAGATGGATGTTAGTATGTTTCCGTGATTTCTTTTTGGATGAATGAAATTAATAATTCTAGTATGTATCTCAGGTTTGAAATTAAAACCGGAAGGCCGGCTCATATAGTTCGGCCTCATCAATCCTGTGTAAAAGAAAAGAAAAATTTTTATGTCCATTTTATTATTAATATTTTAAGACAAGGATTTAGGCTTGACGGCGGCTTTATGTGGTGGAATAAAGTCAGGCCATCACAGTTGGTATCAGAGAATGAACTGAGATGATTTAGGTCAATTTGAATCAACGCAGAAACTTAAGATAGGATTAGTTAAGGCAAGAAGAGGGTTAGTTTTATTTATGCTTTGGACAGAGATATTTGTGATAGCCATCTTTCGACTAATTGACTAACGAAAATGTTCTTTTCTGAAATTAAAGTCGTCCCTGAAGTCATGTTTAATAGAGGAAGGTGAAATGTACGGTTTAACAACTCTCCAGATCGGGAGGCAAGGTATTTGAACCTGTTAAGATAGGATGGCTGAAGTTATAGAAGCTTTGGCTCCATCAATTCCGGTGACCACCCAAATTCCTATCCATCAGGAGAGGTCGGCCTACAATCGCTTTACCAATGAACGAGTTCCTAAATTCTCAAGGGAACCCGATCCGTTGAAGGCAGACACTTGGATCCAATGACTGAAGAAGATGTTTGCGGTGATTAAGTGCCACCTGTCGCAATAAGAGGTAAGGCCTTGGGCTTAATATTGTAACCTAGTGTTGTTTTGGGGATTCCAAACCCAGGCCTGTATGATGCTTTTGGGCCAGCTAAGGTACCAAGTCTTAATTTGATCTTAATAGTAGTTCGGCGGACGAACTGCAGTGCTATTACTGTCGAATTGATAAAGGATAATATCTGGCAATCGAGTTGTGGGATCTAAGGCATAAGTTTAAATTGATCAGGGTATCAAGAGATTGATGACGTCTTCCTATAAAATATTCAATGAGAATCTGAGTTAAGATTAATTAGTATATCATCTTAAAGTTATTTTATGGTCATTAAAGGGCTTCGGCTGTGTGACTATTTGAGAATGATTATAGAAGAAGGATTAGGTTGACTTATCTGTTGACCGATAATTTGAGGTTGTGTCAAAATCGATGAAAATCGTTGAGAATTCTAGGCGGAACCATGGAAGTATAGGCTTTGGTATCATTGTGAAATACCCCAGAACATTTGAGGAAGATAAGATAGACTGATAAAGTTGTTCATAAATTTCAAAAATGAGGAATGTGAGTTTTGTGGAGGAAATACCCTGTTAGGCTTATAACTCTTTGATAGCGATTTTAAGTGATGGCTATTGGGATGACCGATTAGTGTCTTGAAAGCTAATGATCATCTTGGGTATAACCAAAGTCATTAAATCACCCGACAAGTATTCTTGGAGGACTACAATTCAAGTGAGGCGTTTGACTTAGAGAGATTTGTAATTAGTTTTGAAAATCGGATGAGTCCGGTAGGTTACCATGGAATGTAATGTCGTTGAGAACATTAAGGTCATACCTTTGCTTCAGTGGGGAGAAATTCATGATTAGTGTCAACCATATATAAGTCAGAAGTAGTAATTTAAAATCTCTACTTTGAAAACTTATGACTTTGTAATTGAAGATAGTCGTTACCTAAAGTTTTAAAAGCCAAATTGTTGTACCATTAAAAAGAATGACTATATGATATCTTTTGTGGACAGACGTGTTAACGGTTGAACAAGTGAACTCTTTTCAGGTTTGGGATGAACTGAAATGGAAGTTCATTGGATTCAAAGTTGGAAGAATGGCTAGCATTATTGTTGGTCATTCATGAAATTCGGAGGAACCGGTAAAAATCTTGGATCAAAAGGAAACAAGACTACGCACCAAATCAATCTCTCTAATAAAGGTACTCTGGAAAGAATCACTCATTCGTAGAGGAAACTTGGGAACGAGAGGAAAAGATTCGGAACAAATACCCCTATTTTTTTCGAGGTTAGTAACTTTATTTAAAATTTCGAGGACGAAATTTCTATAAGTGGGGGAGATTGTAACAACCCAGATTTTTGAACATAGAAAATTTCCAGCCATCAAATCCTTATAATTCGGTCAACGCCAGTTGACCAAAAAATGTAATAAGAAAAGAAAATCGGCCTTAAGATGAAATCAAGTTCGGCCCTTACTTGATGAAAAGAAGTCCGGATTTCCTTGATGAAAATCTAGTCCGGATTTCCTTTGATGCAAAATAGGTCCGGCTTCATTCTTGAGAATCAAGTCCAGCCACTTTAAAAAGAAAATCGAAACCGGCCTTGATTTGCTACGTAAGTATATGATATTCTTATGAAACTATGTATGTATGAAGTTTATTTCGTTCTTGTGATTTATCGTTCTTAATCGCATGTTTAAAAGAAATTCTGTTATTCATGAAAGAAATTTTATTATTCATGATGTTCGGTTTTGTTCTGCTTGGAAATATGATTATTTGTCAATTGATATGAACTTCGATGATTGCATGTTTAAAGAAAAGAGCTCCGCCTTGTGAAGAAAAAAAATACTCCGCCTGTTTAAAAAAAGAACTCCGCCTTTTGAAAAGAGCTCCGCCCTTTTTAAGAAAGAGTACTCCGTCCTCTAAAGAAAAAATCACTCGCTCACTCCGGTTTTAGAACTCTCGAAAGGAACTTTTAAGAAAAGAACTCCGCCTTTTTAAAAGAACTCTGGCTTTGTAAAGAACTCTGGCTTGGTAAAGAACTCCGGTTTTTATATAAAAGAACTCCGGCTTTGACAAAAGAACTCTGGATTTTGGAACTCCGGCCCTCTGTTTGAAAAAGAACTCCGGTCTAATTATATGAACATGGAAAATACATGTAATCCGGATAACAAGTGGAACTCTACGACTTTTGACTTCCGAACTATGATGTATGGCCATTAAAGGACAAGAACTATGAGCCGAGTCTCTATTAAACTTGCTGTTAAAGATGGATGAAGGATAACGGAGTGACACTCGAGGATTTCCTCCTGGGCCATGGGAGGGAACTTTCTGGTGGCATAAGACTTTTGGACTACGGCCCCGTATACTAGGTTAAAGGCATTACCTCCTGCCCCGAGGAGCATAATGAGGGGATACGGCCTTAGGTTGTGGGGTTACACACAATTCGTCCTCGATATTATCCGTGCCCGTCCGGTCCCTAAAGATGATAATGAATTTTTATGAGTTTTCAGAAGACAAGATAATAAGAAAAAGACTAAGGAAATTCCGAACTAAAGAAGAAAAGACATGATGATTTTCGTATGCTAAGAATCTCTGTTTTGATGCGCTTATATATATATGTTTATGTTTTTCTGTTTTCTGCATGTGAGTATTTTTCTGGGCTTGTAGCTCATTCTTGCCACTTTTCAGATGATGAAAGGCTTATGGAAGACGAAGTTGAGTAGAACCATATGATATAGCTAGCGGGCCGGAGCTGATCAATGAAGAGTTTAACTTTATTTTCTTTTGATGTTTTGAGAAGACTTGTAAAATATTCCGCTGTATAAGATGGATGTTAGTATGTTTCCATGATTTCTTTTTGGATGAATGAAATTAATAATTCTAGTATGCATCTCAGGTTTGAAATTAAAATCGGAAGGTCGACTCATATAGTTCGGCCTCATCAATCCTGTGTAAAAGAAAAGAAAAATTTTTATATCCACTTTATTATTAATATTTTAAGACAAGGATTTAGCCTTAACGGCGGCTTTATGCGGTGGAATAAAGTCAGGCCGTCACAGGAAATCACCCACAAGCAAAGTGGGGAAGGAATTCGTGGGTTGAGATTGTTTCACCCATGGTTGGGATGATATGATGAGACCATCGCCTTGAGGAATTGTGGATAATGTTTTCAGGAGAAATTAATGTTTTGAAAATCCAAAGAGTTAAAGAGCTGTAATAGGAAGACCTCGATATTTTTGAGGAAGGTGAATGTTAAGATCAATAGATGATATTGAAAATCTACATTTGAGAAATTGTGGAATTGCCTCGGAGATAGCTCTATTCCAATAATTTTATGGATTAAAGTAGTTATGTTACGATGGAAAAGTAACCTTAAGAAATTCCAAGCGCTTTGATGTTGTTAAGGAAATTCTAGGACTCTGCTTTCCCGCATCACTTGTAGATCGATGTCCTTGGGTTAAGTGGGAAAAGAAATTCTTGGCTAGAGTTACCCTTCCATGGTTCGAATTTAGCTATTGGAAGTTTCTGTTTAGGAAATTGTGAATTTTGTTTCGGAAGATAGTTTTATTTGATAAACTAAGAGTCAGAATAACTATGTTATGGCGAAAGCTGACCTTGGGAAATGTAAATGGATAGGCTTGTCTAAGAATTATACAGATGAACCTCGGTATCGTGAGAGGAAAACGAACATTAGTACCGATAGTAGATGTTAAAGGTTTATAAATTTGATATGTTTTAGCGTTTCAAGAGGAAATGGGAAAGGAAATTATGGATAGGATTGATTTCTCGGGATAACAGGATATCGTATTCCTAAGTGGGAAATAGAATTTGCATTCGGAATGTTGGAATTATAAAGTTTTGAATTAAGTAGCCCTTATGGGTTCATATTAGAACAACCCATCCACCATGATTATGAAGGGCGTATTTGGGTTTACTTGGCTAACTCCTTGACATGCTAGCAAGACTTGAAAATTTTTCAGTATATGGACTTTGAGATTTTGAGGTTGGTAAGTGTTAGGGTCTCGAGGTCTTGAGTAACGGTTTAAGACTGTACTGAATTCATGGTGACTGTTATAGTTAGGAGTTCTTATTCTGTGGTGAATTGTAGATCTGTGAGAATTATTTCTGTGGTATGGATATCTTAGAATCGGTTTTAATCAAGGTTATTGCGTAAATTAGATGTTTGAAATGGAATATGTGTCTGAGGAAAATATCAATTTGAGGACATGCCAACAAAATGAAGAAAATGTAAAGTATCCTTCTCTTGAAGATTAATTATAACTTGAAATTTATGTTGAGATTTTTACTGAGCTCGGTCAAAGAATTGTGATACTAGGTTGTAATAGCTAATTGAACCATTCAAAACTAAATGATCGATTAGGGTATGCAGCGGAAAAGTCATGAATATGTGTATGTAATAAGGCTTAAGCTAATATTTAAAGAAGATATTCAATTTCGAGGATTAATATGAAACGAAATAAGGCATTTTGCTTGATTAAGGTTTGGAATTAAGGTTAGAAAAATGGTTAATGAAACAGATTTACCTTCCGACTTAATGAATTTGGGTCTAGAAAGGATATGTCAAATAATGAGGATTAAGGAAATTATGATGTTTATAGTTTTCTAGGATAACCGTCTTGGTTTAGAAATGAATTGAATACATTAAGAAGGTTTCTCGATTCTGAAAATTGAAGGATCATTAAATTTTGTGGATAAAATTCCTGTAAGTGGGAGGGAGTGTGACGACCCAAGTTCCGAAATACTATAATTAGGGAGAAATTAAATTAATAATGATCAAGGATTAGGTTTAGAACATGCAAAATTGAGTTCGGAAGTAGAAAGAGAAAGTCGAGGCCTATAAGGTATTAGTTTCCAAGATATAATTAATATGGGTGGTGAGGTTTCAGAATTTTAAAATATGGTAATTGAAAGGTAATTAAGTTGAGATAGGTAAATTGTGGTCAAAAGGTATGGGAGGAATCGGATTGAAAAGCCTAAAGTTTCGAAATTGGTAAATCGGGAATAGAAGTTGTAAACCGAGAAACGCTGATTCATAAATAAGATTATGGCCTTTAAATTATGATAATCATGACCTATTAATGTTATATAATCAAAATTAGAGACTAAGGATGTGAGAAATTGTGTTAGAAGGGTCAAAACGGGTCCCGGATAGTGAAAACGCAACGTTTTCGTGCTATAGGCTCAATGTGCGCCTGACGAGCACCTGAAAAACGCCTGATGAGAGCCTGATGACTGCTTGAGCACCCCTCGAGTGCAAAAATGCAAAACTTGTGATCGAGGGTGTGTCCGAGGCAACGCGGGAGTGGTCTCGGCTATGAGTAGTGCGCTCGAGCACAATTTTATGCTAGCAGCCGGTCGAGCACCGCTCGACCTGCGCTTGAGCGTCGGTCATATGAATCACCCGTGACTCCCTTTTTCCTTCATTTTAAATGGGATTTGGGGCTTGTTTGTTATAGAACCGCGACAGAACACGAAGGAGAGAAAAGAAAGAAGGAGAAGGAGAAAAGGGAAGAAAGGGAAAAATCCATCTGATTCGGGTAAAAATAACGATAGATTGAACTAAGGCAAGTGTACCTAGGATGTTATTTTCTCTTTTTATTGCTTTTCTGTATCTCTAAATTTGCATTTATGTTCAAAATCCATGATTCTGCATGTTTACTATAAATAGAGCATATTTCTTCTGATTAATTAGACATATTTCATGTTTACTGACATGTACTGTAATATTTATCTTTGATTTTATGTATAAATTTGTATTTTGTGTTCGTTTATCCTCCAGAAGTTTTGACAAAATTCTAAGCACGAAAATGAAGGGATTTAACAATTTTAATCCAAAATTTCTAATATGTAAAAGTTAATATGTAATGTGATAATGTCCAGCATGTGATTTATGTGTGGAAAATTTACACTGATTTATACTGTTAAATTTCTGAGGATTTCTGAAGCAAATCTAAATGGTTTCAAACTATTACTGTATATTTTGAAGTTGAAAAGATTTTTAGTTAAGAATTAAGGAAGAAAAATATTTCTGATCCTGTTAATTAGGACCCGGGACTGTTATACAATTAGGTTAGGTTCTCTAGCATACCTTAGAATGTTATAGTGGCAATTGAGGACAATTCTGTCCATGGAGTTACACATGGTCCGCCCTTCCTCAGGGCGTTAACCTAAAGGGTAGTTATTGTTCTTGGCCGGTACCCCTGTCCTGAACCCCGTGAGAAGGGGATAGATCCCATAAGAAGGGATCTCTTGTTCCTGTTTCTTGACTTAAATTTTATGGATTGGATACAATCTATCATCGATTATTTACCCCTTTACTAGTAGGGTCTATTGGTTGGGTTCTAAACTGATAGAAAAGGAGATTTTCTATATTTTATAGATTTTGTATCGGTTCCTAATTTCTGATTTATGTTTACCGATTTTTGATTTTCAAAGCTTGATTATTATCGGATTATATTTTACTTGTGATATATATATATATATATGTTTCTGTTCCTTAGTAGTTCTGTAATTTTCTTTATTTATGTTTTGTTATAATTTCTGTAAATCACTATTTTATAGCATTTATACTTTAACATACAACCATATTTGTTTTACTGTATTCTGTTCCGTATGAAAGTTTTACTGCATGTATGCATATACCTTGTTGGATTTCGGCTCACTGTTTTACTATTTTCTCCCTCCAGATAAGGATATAGAGAAGATACAAGATGATCAGGCCTAGTTAGAGCTAACGAGGAAGATCTAGAGCCTTGGAGTTTCTAAAGACTTGAAATGGTGATGGTGCTATTGTAAATATCTATATCTTGAAGGAGGATTATGTATAAATGGTTATAATATGTATTATATTCCATCAAAACTGTATTTATTCTTCCATAGTTTTCTATTAAGGATATAGATGCTTCTACTATATGTTTTTTTAATTTTGTACAAGTCTTAAATGATATCTCTTGTCTGAATTCTGGTATAGTAACTAGGATTGTCAAAATAAAGCTATGGATGGCATTTGAGGTCCTGTGTACGCGTGTTGTAGGATATGAATTATGATATTTGGTTAGTTGCTGCTTATACTGGTCCTGTGATTATGTTATGGTCTTACGTCTGAGGGTTGGATATCAAGTATGTTCTGTACAGGGTATTTATTATAGGATGTATTTTAATATCCGTCTAATTTTAGATAGAACTTTACCAAAATTTCTGCAGAATTTACTGATTTAAATTTATGAATTCTATTCTGAATCTGTTTGACAGAGGGTCCTATGGGAATGAGGATCTGTTCCATCACAATAATACTTGATAGTTCTTGGTCATCCTTCTGTGCTGTCATAATCTTTTCTACAAGTATTGGTTGCACCCTAAAGTATGAAACCATTACTAGAGGATTCCTCGGATGCAATTTGATATTACATCATCAACTTCCTCCAACATCTTCCACTCTCTCATCATCAAGTGGGTAATAAGACCGGCTGATTTCCTACTAAGTGCATCAGCCATTACATTCGCTTTGCCAGGTTGGTACATAATCTGATAGCCATAATCCTTAAGTAGGTTCATCCATCACCTTTGGCGCATATTCAATTCCTTTTGTGAGAACAGGTACTTCAAGCTCTTATGGTCAGTGTATATGATAAACTCCTCACCATATAGATAATGCCTCCGCACCTTTAGTGCAAATACAATCGCATCTAGCTCTAAGCCATGAATTGGATATTTTTGATCGTAAGTCTTTAGTGGTCGAGACCCATAGGCAATGACCTTTTCATGCTGCATTAGCATGCAGCCTAAGCCTTTTAGTGAGGCTTCACAATGCACCACAAATTCCCCCGAGCCACTTGGGATTGTTAGAATTGGTGTTGGTGTTAGTCTTTGCTTTAACTCTTGGAAGCTTTGTTCACATTCCTCAAACCATATAAACTTGACGTCTTTTTGAGTCAATTGGTCATCGTCATGGCTATGCTGGAAAAACCTTCCACAAACCTCCTATAGTAACCTGCTAAACTAAGAAAACTCGTCACATCGTAGGGCTGGTTGGACGTGCCCTATCGAGGCAATGGATACTTATTTTTTATCATCACCTTATTGAGTTCTTGGAAGTCGATGCATAGATGCATCGAATCGTCTTTCTTCTTAATGAATAGCACTAGTGCTCCCACAGAGAAATACTGGGCCTAATGAAACCTTGATTATGAAGTTCCTACAATTGTATATTCAGTTCTTTCAACTCTGTTGGGGCGATCCTGTATGGTACTTTTGATATTTGTGTAGTTCCTAGCATCAAGTCTATGCTAAACTCAATCTCTCACCTCAAGGGTAGTCCTAGTAGCTCCTCAAGAAATACGCCAGCAAACTCTTGAACTACGACAATATCCTCCACACGCTGCTCTGACGGTGTTGTTGTAGACACGAATGCGATGTAACCCCAGCACCCATCATGTAGCAGATAGTGTGCATGGATCGCTGAAATTATGGGAGTTACTATTTGACTCCCAACACCACGGAACTCTAATTCTTCCATTGTAAGGATTGAATTCAATTATACTAATTTTTATCTCAAGATGCAGTTATGGTGCAAATGAAATCAAACGGACCGGTGTAAGCATAATTAATGGACTTGAATGACAACTGAATAAATTTTGAAGGGTGGGAAGATAATTCGGCCGCTGAAATTCGATCCGATTAGCAACTGAATTAAAATTTGGTTGAGGAAAAGGAACTCAGGCAACAATGTAATTAAAATTCAGCAAATGAGGTGGGAAAAATTCAGTAAGGGATGCACGACAATAGCAAAAATCAGAATATGCTCCAACATACGCTCAACACGGTAGCAACCACAACTCCAAAAATAAGGATTTCTCCAGCTAATATATAACTCGGGCAGCAACTCCACAACACTTAGCAAAATTTAGAGAATTAAAAAGTAGCTCATGGCTGCTTATCTCAGTAGCTGAAGTAGCTCTCCAGAGCAGCAGCAGCTCCAAAACTTTAGCAAAGGGAGCCACTCACCTCAGCAAGTATAAGCAGCCTGTATTATCAAGATTTAGTAGCCAATCACAAATCTCCACTAGGTAAAATGTTAAGCAAACAAACCAACAAATTAAGGGATTATTCAACAAGTTGATTAGGGACACCCGTCTGGAATTAGGAAGGGGTTTCAGGTGGTGCTGGCAAGGCTAGTGACTCGGTATTCAAGCCTCTAAAAATTATAAGAGGCACGTGAAGAAGAGAGGAAGAAATAAGAGAAGGAAACTGAGCAAAAAAGAAAGAAAAATAGAAAGAAACAGAGGGGAAATAGAGGGGAAAACCAAAGGTAGTAGGAGAAGGGAGAAAGGAAATTCATCTAAATATTTGGTAAGTGTACTTAAATTTCTCTCTTCAATTGCTATTGTTTATTATTAAATCCTCTAGTATTATTGTTCTAAAACTTAAGTTGTCTAATATTCTTGATCATATCATCATTTTAACATGATATATGCATGGCTAAATTTCTGAGTCAAACTAGTAGTTGGACTAGATTCTATAAATTGGTTAAACCACCGACTAAATGGTCTCCAAACTGGCTCAAATTTGGATCAATGAGCTAAACCTCTTATTTATGCTGTGACAAATTGGCTCATGAAAATTGGCTGAATCGATCACTAAATTGGGCCTCACATTAGCAATTGGACTAAAATTCAGCAGTCATGCTGATATTTGAAATTGTAGCCTATCAACCAAGCCCTAAACTGGCTTAATTAGCAGCCATATCAACCTAAGTGCATTGTGGTGATATTAAAGTGTCACTGTATAAAAATTAGCCCTGAACCAGTCATAAACCGGTCACCAAAATAGCGATAGAAACTGGTTGTATTAGAAAATACTGATGCAAAATCTTTGATAATAATTTTGACCTGAATTGGCTGGAATATTAGCTCGAATTGGCTATAAATGGGACAAATTCTAAAAATTGAGTCTCTTAGCTATAAGGGGACACTCCAAACTGGTCAAGAACTGGCCTCGAATTGGCTATAAAATTTGCAATAACAGAACTAGACCCTTTGCATCTATGCTGATGCTATTTGGCAGCTTGGGAAAAAGTGATGAAACTGGACCCAAAAACTGACTAAACCGACAGCCGGCCAAGCAAAAGTATCATGTACTGAGGCTAACCTATCCCTCAGTGAATTAGCCACCCCAAACTCTTTGAAATAATTACTGAATCAGGCCCTAGATAGTGCCAGAACTGGCTACTAGCTTCCCAATGGGAGCTTGAATTATGGCTACAGAACCAATTCAGTTTCAATTCCCAAACTAGTTGAACTAGCACCCAAATTTACCAAGATATCATGGGATAATGTTAAAGTATTAACTAGTAAAAATATGACTTGAACTGGCCCCCAAACAAGGCCTCAAACCATCAAGTGACCCGGCCAGCATTTCTAGCTAAGGGAAATGTATTGAATCTTGAATCGGTTCATCAAGCCGGTTTATAAATGATGAAAATTAATAGTAGAAATTAGTATGGACCAACCCTTAAATCGGCTATGAACCGATAGCTGAGTCTATAAGGAATTGTGCTAAAATTGGATTGAAGAAATCAACCCAAACAAGTCCCAGGCCCACTATCAAACCGGCAGCCAAATCAGCCGGATATAAGACATGTAAAATCTAAATTTAAACATATGTAAAAGTTTAAGGTTAAAAGCTACTAAATTAGATAATGTATTGATTTCTGTTACGATTTACAGTTTATTTCTAATTATTTCATTTTATGGTCGTATGTTAGATATTATGAAAAGTTTATACAGAAATTTGGCATGTTCCGAGAATGATAATTATTTTCTTCTAGAGAGGAGAAAGTTAAGGAAAAAAGTATTAAGAACAAGTTAAAAGCTTCTGAATGAAGTTTTAAAAATGGATTAAAAAAATGGACTAAGGAATCACTTTTAACGAGTGATATTCCCTAGCATATCTTAGGATATTACAGTAAAAACTTGATAACTGCCCCTTGCTGGAGGGAAACTTTTGGCTGTATAAGTTATGTCTTGTATATTGGGTTAAAAGTATATCGTTCACCTCTGGATGTTGAATAGGAGGGTCTGTGTAATATCCCGATTTTCACATATAGTAATTAAGTTTGTATAATCAAGATTTGGTTTAAGTAATTTATGAGGAGTTATCTAAGAACAAGAATGGTGGATCGGCAAAGTTTAACTGGAAATTTGGAAATAGTTGATCGAAAATATGGTAATTATGTTAATTGAAAATTTGGTGATTTTGTTGACCAAAAATTTGGGAATAGTTGACCAGAAACATGGTAATTATGTTAACTGAAAATTTAGTGATGATGTCGATCGAAAATTTCGGAATAGTTGATCGAAAACTTGGTAATTATGTTAACTAAAAATTTGGTGATTATGTTAACCGGAAATTTGGGAATAGTTGACTAAAAACTTGGTAATTATGTAAATTAAAAATTTGGTGATTATGTTGACCAGAATGGCAAGTTGATTGGCAAATTAGGATTTTGCCTGGATTGCACACGATTGTCGAAATTAACAAATGGCCGGGATGAATGAAATTACAGGTTTATAGAAGTGATCGGCCTACTTGTGAGATGAATGATCGGTATGATTGTAAGGAGAAATGACCGGAATGGATATTTTGGGAAGAGTAAGTATTATGGGCAGTCTAATGCAAAATGCCAATATGGTAATTTGCCTGGCATGATTGTGAAGAAAATGACCGGTATACTTGAGAGAGATAACCAAAATGAAGTTTGAGGAGATAATGGGTGGAATGCATAGTTGCCAAAATGGTAAGTTGCCCTATATGCTTATAGATAGAAAACAATTGGAACACGTCTTGTGACAAAATGCGTGGTTGCCAAGATATCCGGTCAACGAGTTGACCGGATAAAATGGCAAAATGGTTGGAATTGGTATAATGGCCGATTTTCACTAAAAGATGGAATGGAATGAAATTGCTGGTATAATATATTTTGCCAGTATGGGTTTTGATGAAAATAACCGGTATACTTTGGAAAAGGAATGACCGAGAGAAATGACCGGCATGGCAAAATGCCTAGTCAACACATTGACCAATTAAATACACAAAGTGCCCGGATGTGTATAGAAGGAAAATGATCGGTCAAACATACATTGACTAGTTAATGCACAAATTCCTCAGAAAAGCATTTCAAGGAAATGTATCCTGTTACCAAAATTTCGGTTAACACGTTGACCAAAAATTATGCCATTTTGCTCGGAATAGCAAAATGGCCGGTTTGTGCATTTAACCGATACGGATGAGTGGCAAATTTGACCAGAATAAGAAAACATTGACCGACTCGCATGGCAAGACTTCTGGAAGAAGATTTCCGGATTGGATTAAGGAGTTTTCCGAAAAAGATTTTCCGATTGGATTGAGGTGTTTTCCGAAAAAACTTTTCGGAGTGGATTGAGGTTTTTTTCGGAGCGGACTGAGGTGTTTTCCGGAGAAGATTTCTGGAGTGGATTGAGGTCTTTTTCGGAGTAGATTGATAAAAGAGGATAGGCATATTAGCCAAGGCCGGAGTGGATAGAAAAATAAAGTAAGATAAACAAAGTAGAAATGACAAGAGTGGATGGATAATCAGGCTTCCGGAGAACATTGATGAGATTTCCGGAGAAATTGTCAATAAGACAATCGGAGAAGAAATATAGCAAAATGAAAAATTGACCGGTCAAGAAAGTTGACTGGAGTCGACTAAAGGCAAGGTATGAATCATTGACCGGTTTTGGCTAAGGGCCGAAGTGGCAAGTTATGAGTAGGTGTGTGACGGAACGGATCCTTATCCTTTAAAGACTTTCCGTCAATAAACAAACAAAACTGATGTTCACAAAATCTACAGAAATTTTAACAGAGTTTCCTCTACAATTGGATTGAAACCAAAATTTACAACCTGTTCAGAAGAACCTATACAAGCATACAACTAAACAAATATCAACAATTCATCATACAACATAGATACATAGAACCACAAACTGCCATATCATCCATGGCTCCAACATAACACATTCTATCCACTATTTAGACTCAAAATGAGATGCTGTCTAGGACCTGTACATGTCCAAATCAGAATAGCGGAAGCAACTATATCCATAACGTAAACCTGCGGAAGCATAAGTCATTGTTCCATAAAAATGAAAGACATATTGTGACCATTATACATATCAATATCCATCCACAAGTGACATAATTACATGCAAAACTGTCAAAATTTTCAAAATCTTCAAGAAAACTTCGAGGCTCCAAAGTCTCCCTTGCTAAGCTTTGCCTATTCTTGCTCATCAGAAATCAGTTCTTACTGTTTCATCTGGAGGGGAGGAAAAATAGAAGAGTGAGCCAAAGCCCAGCAGTGTACCATAAAACATGCAAGTAATATGCTTTCATGTAGAACATAACTGTAGATGATCATGAAAATTGCTAAAAAACGAAAACATATACAAAAGTCATGAGAAAAGTATAATTCGATATGGACAGGTCTCAATAATCATAATTGATGCTTTTCTACATAACATATATTCAATAGAACAAAATTGCGATAATATCAGAATAACGAAGGTGTCTATGGAAACAAGAAGAAAACATAATTTCATTTAAACATGTATCAGAATTCATAAAATAATTCCAAATCTTATTTGTTCCTCAGAAAATCTAGTTTGATATCCTAGGGACCCAATCATTGTAATTGAGGATAAATTGTATTCAGTTCACACAATCAAAGGCCGATAGTTCGATAATATTTAATTTCACCTCATTTCACGATTCTATAGTTTGAAAGTTCAATGATTCGATAGTCCGATGGTTCGATAACTTCGAGTCCGGCGTTTCTTTGATGAAAATCGAGTCCGGCTTTTACTTGATGAAAAATTGAGTCCGGCGTTTGTTTGATGAAAATCGAGTCCGGCTTTTACTTGATAAAGAGAAGTTCGGCTTGCCCCTTAGTAAAGAAGAAGATCGGTTATTTCTTAGTACAAAACAAGTCCGGCTCGATCATTATCAAGACTAGCCACTTTAAAGAAAATCGAAACCGGCCTTAAACATGTTTTGAAATCGGGCTTTGTTCCATTGAAGGCCGGAGTACATTATATAAATATAAGGCTAAAGTGGTCTTGAAGGACAGAGTGGCTTTGTGTATTGGAGGCCGGAGTAGATTATGGGAAAGCCAAAGTTGATAATCCGGTCAACGGGTGTTGACCGAAAGTTGTGTAAAAGGAATTGAATGTGTTTATATGTGAAAGCTAAAATCCTGTTAAGTTCAGTGAACTAGGAATTAATCAAGAAATCTAAATCCCGTTAGGTTTAGTTAACTGAAAATTAATGAACTCCTTGGGAATGTAAAACCACAAATGATCTAATTAATAAGGGAACTTTTTGGGAAATATAGAGCCATAAATAAGAAACATTCCCCCTATATTGCCAATCATTAATAATGAAACATTACCCCTGTATTGCCAATCATTAATAATAGTCATCAAACCTAAGGCCTATAAATAAGAACTAGAGGAGTAAGAATAAAGCACGCCATAGAATTTCTAGTAAAGGAAGGCCAAAAGATCAAGCTAAAGTAGAAGAAACCCAGGCAAGAGTAAAGATCAAGGCAAAGTAGAAGAAACCCAGGCAAGATACTCACCCCTGTTTTTAAAGTTCATGATTATGCATGTTTGCTACGTAAGTATATGATATTATTATGAAATTATGTATGTATGATATTTGTTCTGTTTTTGTGATTTATCATTCTTAATTGCATGTTTAAAAGAAACTTTGATATTTACGGTGTTAGATTTTATTCTGCTTGAAGTATATGATTATTTGTCAAATATTATGAACTCTGATAATTGCAGAAAAGACTTCTAACTTTTAATGAAAAAGAACTCCGAATTTTAGAGCTTCGGATTTTGAAAGAAAAAGCATTCTGGATTTTAGAGCTTCGGATTTTAAAGAACTCCAGCTTTTAGAACTTCGAACTTTAAATGGAAATGAACTCCGGTTTTTAGAATTCCAGATTTTAAAGAACTCCAGCTATTTGAGCTTCGGATTTTAATGGAATTAGAACTCTTGCTTCTGAACTACGGCTTTCGTTGAAAAAGAGCTCCGGCTTTTGAACTCCGGTTTTAAAGACCTTCGATTTTAAGGAAAAATGGACTCCGGCTTTCTAAGAAAAGAACTTCGGCTTTAAGATTATACGGATTTCAACTGATGAAGTAAAGAACAAGGCTATATGAAAATGCATGTAATCCGGACAGCAAGTGGAACTCTACGACTTTCGACTTTCGAACTATGACGGATGGCCATTAAAAGATATGAATTATGAACCAAATCTCCATTAAGCTTGCTGTTAAAGATGGATGAAGGATATTGGAGTGACACTCGAGGATTGCCTCCTGGGCCACAGGTGGGAACTTTTTGGTGGCTTAAGACTTTTGGACTACGGCCCCGCATGCAGGGTTAAAGACATTACCTCCCGCCTTGGGGAGCATAATGAGAGGATACGGCTTTAGGTTGTGGGGATACACAAACCCGTCCTCGATGTTGTCCACTCCCGTTCGGTCCCTAAAGATGATAAGAATTTTCAATGATTTTTATGAGTATTCCAAAGACAAGATAAGAAGAAAAAGAATAAGGAAATTCCGAACTAAAGAAGAAACGATATGATGATTTTCGTATGCTAAATTATGTTATAAAACTTTGTTTTGATTCCGCTTATGTATATGTTTATGTTTTCTGCATGTGAGTATCTTGCTGGACTTTGTGGCTCACTCTTGTTATTTTCAGATGACGAAAGGCTCGTGGAGGATGAAGTTAAGTAGAACCTTATGGTGTAGCCAAATGGTTCGGCTGGCCGGAGCTGATTAAATGAAGAACTTAATTTTATTTACTTTTAATATTTTGAGAAGACTTGTAAAATGATTCCGCTGTTTATGACTCTATGGATGTTGTTAGTATGTTTTTGTGATTTTCTTTTTGGTTAATCATATTGAAAAGTTTAGTAAGCATCTCAGACTTTCAAGTCCGGCTAACCTTAATGTTGGCCGGCCTGGTGTGAAATTAAAATCGGAAGGCCAGCTCATGCAGTTCAGCCTCAATCAATCCTGTGTAAGAAAGAAAAGAAAATTTTTATGTCTATTAATATTTATTTATTAATTATCTTTTTAAGACTTGACGGTGGCTTTATGCGTGGAATTAAGATCGGACCGTCACAGTTGGTATCAGAGAATAACTGAGATGCTTTAGGTCAATTTGAATCAACACAGAAACTTAGGACAGGATTAGTTACGGAAAGAAGGGGGAGGTTGGTTTTACTTATGCTTTGGACAGAGTAAATTGTGATAGCCACCCTTGGCTAGTTGACTGACGAAAATGTTCTTTCAGAAATCAAGGTCATCGCTGAAGTCATGTCTAACAGAGGAAGGCGAACTGGACGGACTAACAACACTCCGGATAGGGAGGCAAGATACTTGAACTTGGTAGACTGGATGGCTGAAGTCATAGAAGCCTTGGCTCCACCAACTCCACCAACTCCGGTGACCACCCCAATTTCTATCCATCTGGAGAGGTCGATCTACGATCGTTTTACAAACGAGGGAGTTCCTAAATTCTCAGGGGAACCCGACCCGTTGAAGGTAGACACTTGGATCCAACGACTGAAGAAGGTGTTTGCAGTAATTAAGTGTCCTGCTGGAGACATGGTTCTTTATGCCACCCATAAGTTGACGGGTGAGGCCCACCACTAGTGGGAAATGTAGAAGAGAGCTTTCAATGTGCCAGATCGGGATATTAGTTGGACAATGTTTGAAGCAGCAGTTTTGGAGAAATATTTCCCTGCTAATCTTAGTGGACAGAAGGAGGATGAATTCCTTCGCCTGAGGCAAGGTACTAGCTCTGTGGCGGAGTACGATGCAAAGTTTGCAGAGTTATCTCACTTGCTCCTTATCTGGTGGAAGACTAGGAGAGGAAGGCTAGGTAGTTCTTTCAGGGATTAAGGGATGATATTAGAAGGCACCTTTCAACTCTGACGTAAGCCACATACGGAGAGGTGCTCGAGAAGGCTGTTATCTATGAGAAGGAGCTGGAGCGATGAGCATTTCTCAGGCAAAGGACTTTTAGTCAGACTTCAAGGGCCAACGCTAATGGAGGCCCTTATAAGAAAGCAAGAGCATCGAGGTCCAGTGGGGAGCAGAACCGATCCGTAGAGATTTTCCAAACTTCGGCTAATAATGCATGTGATCATTGCGGGAGATCACATGAAGGGAAGCCTTGCCATAAGAAGCTGGGGGTTTGTTATAACTGTGGCTAGGCTGGACACATGATCAGAGATTGCCCACTCGCCAAACAAGCCCCAGGAGTTAAGTCTCCTATTCCAGCTAAGGTGTTTGCTGTTTCTGCAAAGGAGGCCGAAATCTCTACGAAGGTAGTGGAAGGTACACTTTCTATCTGTGGCACTTCTAGTCATGTGCTCTTTGACTCCGGATCCACCCACTCATTTGTCTCCCATGAATTTGTAAAATATCTTACGACCCTCTCTCATGTCCTTGGCTGCCCATTGATGGCCGCCTCACCCACAGGGTCGTTTATAGTTTTAAATGTAGTATATTCAGAGTGTCCGATAGAATTAAATGAATACGTGATGCCTGTTAATCTGGTTTTGCTAGAAATGAAGGACGTCGATGCAATTTTGGGAATGAATTGGTTAGCTAGATATCATGCCAAGATTGGTTGTTTCTGAAAAAGAGTAGAATTTGCCATCCCTGGAAACAAGCCTTTCTATATTCAATAAGTCCGGCGTAAAGAAGCATCTTGCTTCATTTCGGCCCTTCATGTCAGGCACTTGATTGGTGATAGGTGTCAAGCTTATCTAGCCTTCGCTAGTGTGACTACTCAAGGTTAAGAATCTCTGGCTAAAGAGATTCCTGTGGTACGAAAATTCGAAGACATATTCCCTGATGAATTACCTGGACTGCCACCCTAGCGAAAGTTGGAATTTGGAGTAGAATTGATGTCAGGATCAGCACCAATATCCAAAGCACCACATCGGATGGCATCGGCTGAACTTAAATAATTGAAACAGCAACTGCAGAAATTATTAGATAAAGGTTTCATTCGGCCGAGTGTGTCACCGTGGGCAGCACCGGTTCTCTTTGTAAGAAAGAAGGACGGGACCATGAGATTATGCGTGGATTATCGTGAACTGAATAAAATTACCACCAAGAATAAATATCCTCTGCCAAGGATTGATGACCTCCTTGACCAATTACAAGGAGCTTGCGTATTTTCAAAAGTCGACCATAGATCCAGATATCATCAGCTTCGGATCAAAAAGGAGGATATAGCAAAGACGAAGTTTTGGACTAGATATGGGCACTATCAATTTGTAGTGATGCCTTTTGGGTTGACTAATGCTTCGGCCATCTTTAGGGACTTGATGAACTGAATTTTTCAACAATACCTGGACAAGTTTGTGATCATCTTTATTAACGACATCCTTGTGTATTCAAAAAGCTATGAGGAACATGATGAGCATTTACGGACTACACTCCGGATCCTTAGGGAGCACCAGTTGTTCGCCAAATTGAAAAAGTGTGAATTTTGGTTAGAGAAAGTGGGATTCCTTGGACACGTCATCTCGAAAGAAGGGATTTTCGTCGATCCTAAGAAAGTGGAAGCGGTGGTAAAGTGGAACCGGCCAACCTCTGTGACCGAAGTACGGAGCTTCTTAGGCTTGGCTGGATATTATAGATGGTTTGTGGAAAACTTCTCCCAAATTGCTCTGCCACTCACGCAGTTAACAAAGAAGGATGCCAAGTTTGAGTGAACCAATGATTGTGAAGGGAGTTTTCTGGCACTTAAAGACCGGTTAACTTCTGCTCCGGTCCTGACCATTCCAAATGGATCAGGAGGACTGATTGTTTATTGCGATGCCTCAAAGATTGGGTTGGGCTGTGTTTTAATGTGACACGGAAGTGTAATTGCCTATGGGTCGCGACTGTTGAAGGATCATGAAAGGAATTACCCAACTCACAATCTGGAATTGGCCGCAGTGGTGTTTACATTGAAAATCTAGAGGCATTACCTGTATGGTGAGAGATTCTTGGTCTACTCCGATCATAAGAGTCTAAAGTATTTTTTCTCCCAGAAGGAACTGAACATGAAGCAGAGAAGGTGGATTGAATTCCTAAAGGACTATGATTGTGAAATCCGGTACGAACCAGGAAAGGCCAATGTAGCCGCCGATGCACTAAGTCGGCAACCTGATATTTTGGCTAGAATGCAAGTCAAGCAAATGGAGATGCTGAACTGTTTCATGTACTATGATGTCCAGCGTTATGTGCAAGGAAAGCGGATGATTTTGGCGTACCTTCAAGTCTAGCCAGAGGTAATAAATGAAGTAAAGGGATGTCAGGCGAATGATTCTTTCCTTGTAAAAATCATGAGTGAGCTGGACAAAGAATCCCGAAGTGATTTTCATGTTAAACCGGATGGAGCATTAAGGTTTAGGAATCGGTTATGTGTGCCGGACAACAAAGAATTGAAGGAGAAAATTTTTAAGGAAGCCCATCGATCCTGGTATACGATCCATCCAGGAGCCAATAAGATATACTAGGATTTGAAGAAAATATTTTAGTAGAGGAATATGAATAGGGATATTGCAGCTTACGTGGAACAGTGTCTTGTATGCCAACAAGTAAATGTCGAAAGAAAGCAGCCGTCTGGGTTATTACAACCAATGCCATTTTTAGGTTGGAAATAGGAAGATATTACCATGGACTTTGTGACCGGACTGCCAAGGACGCCAAGGAAACATGATGCTATTTGGGTTATTGTTGACCGGCTAACAAAGTCAGCCCATTTTCTAGCAATCCGGACGACATACTCTCGTCATAAATTAGCCCAACTGTATGTAAACAAGGTTGTCAGGCTTTATGGTGTGCCTGCCTCTATTATAACAGATAGAGACCCTCGCTTTTTTTCACGGTTCTGTAAAAGTCTATATAAAAATTGGGTACCGAATTAAAATTTAGTACCGCTTTTCATCCGCGAACTGACGGCCAATCAGAGCGGACTATCTAGATCCTCGAGGATATGTTAAGGGCCTTGGTCTTAGAGATGAAAGGGACTTGGGATAATTTCTTAGCCTTAGCGGAATTTGCTTATAATAATAATTACCGGGCCAGCATAGGCATGGCTCCTTTTGAGGCCTTGTATGGAAGGAAATGTAGATCGCCAATTCACTAGGAGGAGCACGGAGATAAAAGGATTTTGGGTCCAGAAATTATTAAAGAGACGACAGAAAAGATAAAGTTAGTACATGAGAATCTCAAAGTAGCACGGAGCAGACAAAAGAGCTATGCAGACCGGAGAAGATCTGCATTAGAATTTGAAAAAGGCAAGTTTGTATTCCTAAAAGTATCGCCATCCAAGGGAAAGTACAGATTCGAGGTAAAAGAAAAGTTGAAGCCTCGATTTATTGGCCCTTTTGAAATTTTAGAAAGGATCGGAGAAGTAGCTTTGTGACGGAACGGATTTTTTTTTGTCCTCAGAAGCTTCCATCAAACAAAAACATAATTAACGGTCTAAACATAAGGCAAGACTTCTGCAAAAATTTTGGCAGAGTCTCCTTTGTAACTGGATGAAAACCCAAAAATACAGTCCTGTATAATCATCCATTACAAGCACACATCTATCCATTATCCACAATCTCCTACAATAAGCATACACAGGATCACAGGTGCTATCCATGGCACAAATCTATAAAAACATAGCTACGCTAACAGTTCAATAACGAGATGCCGTCTAGGACCTGCACAGTAAATCCAGAGTATATAGCGGAAGTAAACTAATAACCTGCAGAAGTATAGCTTTTTCTTTTACTGACATACATATCATAAGCTTTTCATACAAAAATCTACATGTTCTATAACATCAATAAACATGGAATCGATATACAAAATCACATTTCTAGCTAGGCGTTTGCATCCACAAGCTCTTCAAAAAAAAATGGCCCCACAATGCTCCAAGTCCTCAAAAAGCCTTCAGAAGCTTCTCTTGGTTTACTCCTTTTCATCAGGTAATAGCTCTACTGGTCTCATCTGAAGGGGAAAAATACTAAAATAGTGAGCCAAGGCCCAGCAGGTACATGCACATGAGCAGTGATACAAGAATGCAAAATAGTCATGTAAGCGTAGTAAAACAGGGCGAAAATCGAATGTACTCCGAAAATAGAGAAAACATGCTTTGACTATATTATACTTGAATCGTGAATCGGTAGTCGTAAATCGGTGATCGCAAATCATTATAATCCGTAAAGAAGAATCGAAACTTCTCTTTTATTCAAAATAGTACATGTCGAATCGGTGCAAAACAAAAATCGGTACAATAATAACGGTGCAGAATGGTAGCGAGAATCGAGAACAAAATGGTATCGTAACGTAGCAAGTATAGACCCTACCAGTATCCTCTACTAGCTGAGGGGGTGAATGATCGAGGATAGATTGTATTCACTCCACACAATCCAAGGACAGTAACAGAAGTATCCCATCTCGAGGGATCAATACGGTGTGCCTTCCGAAGGTAGGCCGGTAATAGAATCCTCCTGACCGTAACGCCCGAGGCAGGGCGGACCACGAATAACTCCATGGATAGAGTTATCCTCGATTACCACTATAAAGTCCTAAGGCATGCCGGAGAACCTATCCAGACTGTAGCCAGTCTCGGGTCCTAAAATAACGGTAACGGAAACCATCTCTTTATCAAAAAACCCCTTTTTCCAAAATTAGACTTTGACAATACACTTTCAGCACTTTTTTAAATCCACACGAAAATTTCGTCGGTATATGGTCGTTCATATTTTTGAAAACAAATTATACTGAAAGTTGCACATCGATGTCAATTAACTTTCATATAACAGAAGCTACGGTTAAAACTCATCAAAACCTCTTCATTTTCGTACAAAGCGCTTCGCCAAAACTGTCGGACTCAAATCGGTCTCTTACATGTACATTTTTCATGAAATTAAGGTCATGGATGCCATGCATATACATTAAATCATGCAATTTACTCAATCTTCACAACATTTTTGAACTAGGGTTTCATCACATGCTTTCCGAGACAAATCGAACACTATTTTCATGCTTATTCACGAAATCGAAGCTAAATCTTGCAATAAACATGGATAAACATAAAATCCAACCGATTAATTAAAGGAATCATGCATCAACATCGTTTTCGTAACATTTCATCAAGTTTAAAGCAAAAGAAACGGTAAAAACAAAAAACGACGTCTGAGGTACACTTGCCTTGGCGCAGGCTTTCACCTTTATAACTGACTCACGGATGGATTCGGACTCCCGGGATTCTTTCTCTACCCTTCTCTCACTAGGAACGACGCTCTCTCTCTCTCCTCAAGTCGTGCTGAAATGAAAAGGAGAGAGCTGGGCGCGTTTTTATACGGCGCTTGCCACTTGAGCGGTAGGGATTTGGATTGGCACTGGTTTTTCCGCCCGATAGATCGGCTCGAGCGGCCAGCAGGAGGCAGGGATTCGGAATGGATCTGGTTTTTTCACCCGATGGGTGGGCTTGAGTGCCCAGTGAGCGCCACTTGGCTGCTTGCTGAACTCGGATATTTTTTTAACTTTTTACTTTTAACTACCACTTTTTCACTACATACTTAGCCTCTTATTGAATTTAATCACCTTAATCACATCTAGTTATTACGTTTTCGGTTTTGGGTCCTCACAAGCTTACAGACTTGCACTATCTCTGAACTTGGCAGAAGTACATGACATGTTTCATGTATCAATGCTTCAGAAGTATGTCCATGATCCTACTCATGTAATTGAGTATGAACCTTTGACAATTGATAAGGACTTGTCTTATGTAGAGGATCCAGTTAAAATCTTGGATCGAAGGGAACAGAGACTACGCACCAAATCAATCGCTCTAATAAAGGTGCTCTGGAAGAATCACTCACCCGAAGAGGCAACTTGGGAACGAGAGGAAGAGATTCGAAACAAATAACCCTATTTATTTTCTCAAGGTTAGTAACTTTATTTAAAATTTTGAGGACGAAATTTCTATAAGTGGGGGAGATTGTAACGGCCCAGATTCTAGAACATAGAAAATTCCAGTCATCTAAGTCCTTATAATCCGGTCAACGCTAGTTGACCAAAAAATATAATAAGAAAAGTAAATTGGCCTTAAGATGAAATCAAGTTCGGCCCTTGCATGATGAAAAGAAGTCCGAATTTCCTTGATGAAAATCGAGTCCGGCTTTTACTTAATAAAAATCGAGTCCGGCAATTCTTTGATGAAAATCGAGTCTGGCTTTTACTTGATGAAAAATCGAATCCGGCGTTTCCTTAATGGAAATCGAGTCCAGCTTTTACTTAATAAAGAGAAGTTCGGCTTGCCCCTTAGTAAAGAAGAAGATCGGTTATTTCTTAGTACAAAACAAGTCCGGCTCGATCATTATCAAGACCAGCCACTTTAAAGAAAATCGAAACCGGCCTTGAACATGTTTTGAAATCGGGCTTTGTTCCATTGAAGGCCGGAGTACATTATATAAATGTAAGGCCGAAGTGGTCTTGAAGGACGAAGTGGCTTTGTGTATTGGAGGCCGGAGTAGATTATGGGAAGCCAAAGTTGATAATCCGGTCAACGGGTGTTGACCGAAAGTCGTGTAAAAGGAATTGAATGTGTTTACATGAGAAAGCTAAAATCCTGTTAAGTTCAATGAACCAGGAATTAATCAAGAAATCTAAATCCCGTTAGGTTCAGTTAACTGGAAATTAATGAACTCCTTGGGAAAGTAAAACCATAAATGATCTAATTAATAAGGAAACTTTTTGGAAAATGCAGAGCCATAAATAAGAAACATTTCCCCTATATTGCCAATCATTAATAATGAAACATTCCCCCTGTATTGCCAATCATTAATAATAGTCATCAAACCTAAGGCCTATAAATAAGAACTAGAGGAGTAAGAATAAAGCACGCAATAGAATTTCTAGTAAAGGAAGGCCAAAAGATCAAGGTAAAGTAGAAGAAACCCAGACAAGAGTAAAGATCAAGGCAAAGTAGAAGAAACCCAGGCAAGATACTCACCCCTGTTTTTAAAGTTCATGATTATGCAAATTTGCTACGTAAGTATATGATATTCTTATGAAATTATGTATGTATGATGTTTGTTCTGTTTTTGTGATTTATTATTCTTAATCGCATGTTTAAAAGAAATTCTGATATTCATGGTTTAGATTTTATTCTGCTTGAAGTATATGATTGTTTGTCAAATTATATGAACTCTGATAATTGCAGAAAAGACTTCTAACTTTTAATGAAAAAGAACTCCGGATTTTAGAGCTTCGAATTTTGAAAGAAAAAGCATTCCGGATTTTAGAGCTTCGGATTTTAAAGAACTCCGGCTTTTAGAACTTTGGACATTAAATGGAAATGAACTCCGGTTTTTAGAACTCTGGATTTTAAAGAACTCCAGCTATTTGAGTTTCGATTTTCAATGGAATTATAACTCTGGCTTCTGAGCTACGGCTTTTGTTGAAAAAGAGCTCCGAATTTTGAACCCCGGTTTTAAAGACCTTTGATTTTAAGGAAAAATGGACTCCGGCTTTCTAAGAAAAGAACTTCGGCTTTAAGATTATACGGATTTCAACTGATGAAGTAAAGAACAAGGCTATATGAAAATGCATGTAATCCGGATAGCAAGTGGAACTCTACGAATTTCGACTTTCAAACTATGACGGATGGCCATTAAAAGATAGGAACTATGAACCGAATCTCCATTAAACTTGCTGTTAAAGATGGATGAAGGATATTGGAGTGACACTCGAGGATTTCCTCCTGGGCCACGGGTGGGAACTTTTTGGTGGCTTAAGACTTTTGGACTACAGCCCCATATGCCGAGTTAAAGGTATTACCTCTCGCCTCGGGGAGCATAATGAGAGGATAAGGCTTTAGGTTGTGGGGATACACACAACCCGTCCTCGATGTTGTTCGCTCCCGTCTGATCTCTAACGATGATAAGAATTTTCAATGATTTTTATGAGTTTTCCAAAGACAAGATAAGAAGAAAAAGAATAAAGAAATTCTGAACTAAAGAAGAAACAATATGATGATTTTGATATGCTAAATTTTTTTATAAAACTTTGTTTTGATTCCGCTTATGTATATGTTTATATTTTCTGCATGTGAGTATCTTGCTGGGCTTTGTGGCTCACTCTTGTTATTTTCAGATAACGAAAGGCTCATAGAGGACGAATTTGAGTAGAACCTTACGGTATAGCCAAATGGTTCGGCTGGCCGGAGCTGATTAAATGAAGAACTTAATTTTATTTCCTTTTGATGTTTTGAGAAGACTTGTAAAATGATTCCACTATTTATGACTCTATGGATGTTGTTAGTATGTTTCCGTGATTTTCTTTTTGGTTAATCATATTGAAAAGTTTAGTAAGCATCTCAAACTTTCAAGTCCGGCTAACCTTAATGTTGGCTGGCCTGGTGTGAAATTAAAATCGGAAGGCCAACTCATGCAGTTCGGCCTCAATCAATCCTGTGTAAGAAAGAAAAGAAAATTTTTATGTCCATTAATATTTATTTATTAATTATCTTTTTTAGACTTGACGGCGGCTTGATGCGTGGAATTAAGTCCGGACCGTCACAAAACCTTTCCCCAAAATTCTATAATCAAATTCAACATATTTCTAAGCCAAGTCCAAATCTCATTCAATTACTCTTTCAAACAATTTCAAGAGACTTTCATTGTTCGATAACACAGTTCCATGTAGAGTTTTCGGATACAAATCGTTCAATAAACTTTATCAAGGCAACAATTAACATTAAAAATTCATCAAAATTCCAAGTTTCCAACACAAATTTCCAAATTTTCATGCTAGGGTTTTGGGTAACATTTTCGGGCGTTATTCGGGCATAAAACTTGGGCCAATTTACAAAATCAAAGCATAATTCATAAAACATACATATAACAAGAATTAAACTGAAATTCACACCTCAATTTCGAGCTAGGGTTTGCACTACACTGTCTGGACATGAAACAATGGCAAAACGTGAGCCAAATAATAAAATCGGAATCACAACATATGATAATCATGTATAAACATCAATTTTAGTAGTATATTTATCAGAAACATGTAATGATCATGATAAATCATGAGAGGCGAGGGTTTAGAGTGTAAAAAACAAAATGGAGAAGTCAAAATGCGGTAAAAACGAAGAACGAAGTTTGAGATACACTTGCCTTTACTCGATTAATTGTTATTCTTACTTGGATCGGAGTGGAATGGCCAAAATCTCCCTTCTTCTTCCCTTTTTTCCTCTCCCTCCTTCGCTGCTCTTCGTTCGTGACTTGCAAAATACCCCTCACCTCCCCCTTTTTATAAGCGAAAAGTGGGTCAGTGGCTAAAAATTGCGCTTGTGCTCGAGTGCTTGGAGAGCATAGGCCCACTGCCAGGGCCTCGCTGGAGCACAACAGGTGCCCCTTGAGTGGCACCCTACTTGTTTTTGGCACCTGCTACGGTGCTCGAGCTCCGTGCTGCTGTTTGTTGAACTATGGTAATTTTTCCACTTTTCTCAATTTTACTTATCTCAAACTTAATTATACCAATTCGATTACAAGAATTACTATGTTTTGCAAACTCAGGTTGTCACACTCTCCCTCACTTAAAGAACTTTTGTCCTTGAAATTTAACGAACTCCAAATTTCTATAATCAAAGGAATCGTCCAAGTGTTCCCAATCACTTTCAGGTTAAAATGGTTATTCTAAAACCTTAAGCTTTCAAATTTTCTCGATCCTTATTACCTGATATGCCCTATTTAAAAGTTTGAAGCCACCAAGTCTGAAGGTAAATTCACTACATCCTTATGGTTCCGATACCTTCCCGACTTAGTTCTAAACTTTAAACGGACATAATGCCTTACTTCCTTTTATATTAAACCTTAATATTGAGCATTTTATCTGAAATTCAAATTAAGCCTCAAAATGTATAAGGGTTTATCATTCTTTCACTGCGCGCTCTGATCAATCATCAAACTAAAATCATCTGGCTATAATCCACCATCCAAGCCAATTTAATTTGACACCCACAATTCTCTATCAATTTGGTGAAGATTTTGACAAATAACTCAAATTACAATTAGACCACAATTAGACCCCGAATCGGAATGCTCTATATCCTCATTAGTTCGTTGATATGTCTTTAAACCGACATCTTCCCAAAATACAGAACCCATGTTGAATACTTAGTAAACGAATCCCGAAATATCCATATTATGTAAACAAATCCCATAATTCCTCAAATTATAGTCAAATTAGGAATTTTAATTGTAGCAATCACCAGAAAATTTACACAGCCCTAGGTGATCACCCAAAACCTCAAACTCAAACACTAAATAGATCTTAGGATCTCATTGGCACACCGATAAGCCAATTGATTCCATCCGAATGCGTTATCCATAATCACGATGGGTGGGTCATCCTAATCATCTTCAAGCAAAGTCATGAGGACTCTTCATTCCATGATTTCATATCCTTGGCCTAGCCTATTGCCCAAAATTTCTCTGATCAACTTTGTTGAGATTCGACATAAATTTTCAAATCACTAGTAAACCTCAAATATAAACATTTTACATTTTTATTATTTCACAGGTGAGTCCTCAAACTGACATCTTTTTCAATCCTTGAATTATTACAAGGTCATGAACCACAATTATAACGGTCTCTAAGAAGTCACATCAATCTTAGATTATCACTCAAATCTCAGAACTCAATTATTAGTAATGTCAAGATCTCGCTGATAACTCACAACCTTAAGAATTTCTCACCTCAAAATTTCATAATTCTAATGCTTTGAATATAAACATCTTATTCCCCAACATTCTTTGCCAACATTATTCACCCATACAAAAGTCTACTACTCTTAAAGATATCGAGGTTCATCCTTGTGATCTTTAGACAAGTTAATCCTTTCTCAACATCACATGATCATCTTTCCTTAGTGGCCTAACTATTTACCTCCAGAAATTATTTGACAAAGACTAACTCCGAAGGTAATGCCCACAAACTCTTCTTTATGTCATACTTCCTTAATCCTCAAATTTATGGAACAACATACACAATTTCCTTCAAGTAAAAACCTCATCGAATAATTTTTTAACTGTGAGACCCCGAAACCGAAAAACATGAAAATTGGAAGTAATTAGAATGATGAGTATCACTAAGAGGCCAAACATGTAGTGAAAAATGATGGTTGAAAGTAAAAAGTTGGAAAAATATCCGAGTTCAGCAAACAGTCGTGTAGCACCTGCTGTGCACCCGAGGCGCTGCAGTGAGCGCAAAATCCAATAGCTACCCCGCTCGCCATGCGCCCGCTGGCCGCTCAAGTGTGAATAGCAGAATGTGGCCCGCTCGCTGAGCGCTCGAGGTGCGCTCGAGTGCGGCCCCGACTTTTGCCGCGTCCTGACTTAGTTTTTGTTATAGAATGAAGGGGAAAAAGGAAAAGGGAGAGAGAGAGTGCAGACCACGCACGAAGGAGAGGAAGAAGAGAAGAGGAGAAAGGGGAATCACTTGTTCCAATCCACTCCCGGTAAAAGTAACGGTAGATCGGGCCAAGGCAAGTGTACTTCAGACGTTGTTTTTCGTTTTTACCGTTTTCTCTTGCTTTAAAGTTGATAAAAATACTCTAAAATGATGTTGATGCAAGTTTAAAGTAAATGAAGCATGTTATCTTCGATTGTTCGGATAGATTTTGTGTTTACCCATGTTTATTGCAAGTTTTGGCTTGAATTCATGTACATGCATGTAAATAGTGTTCGATTTTGGTTCCGAAAGTATGTGTGAAACCCTAACTCAAAAATATTGGAAAATTTTGGTTAAATTGCATGTTTTAATGTAGGTGTATGGATTTATGGCATTAATTTCATGAATAAACACATGTTTAGAGATCGATTTGAATCCGAAAGTTTTGGCAAAGCCCTAAGTACGAAATGGAAGGGGTTTTGATGATTTTTAACCGTAGCTCCTGTTATATAAAAGTTAATTGATATTGAAAAGAAGCTCTCTGTATAATTTGTTTCTGAAAATTTGCACGGACTCTTACCGATGAAAATTTTTAGACCGTTGAAGTAAAACTGAAGGAGTTTTTAGACCGTTACCGTATGTTCTGAAGTTAATTAAAAGTAAATTGTGAAATTATGATTATGAAAGAGGGTTTTCAATATGTAGGTTATTTCTGATACCGTTATTTAGGACCCGGGACTGACTACAGTTTGGATAGGTTCTCCGACATACCTTAGGACTTTACGGTGGTAATCGAGGATAATTCTGTCCATGGAGTTATTTATGGTTTGCCCTTCCTCGGGGCATTAAAGTCAGGAGGATTCACAGTTACCGGCCTACCTTCGGGTGGCATACAGTACAGATCCCTCGGGATGGGATATACATGTTACAGACATAGGCCTTGGATTGTGCGGAGTGAACATAATCTATCCTCGATTATTCGCCCCCTCAGCTAGTAGGGTATATTGGTAGGGCCTGTTACCATTATGATATGTTATAGTTTACCGATTATAGTTTACCGTTTACATTTTATAGTGTACCGATTATAGTTATGCGTCGAGGCACAATTTACAATTCCCACTTCTTTATCGCTTTTATGATTTACCGTTCGCATTTATCGCTTACGGTGAACGTTGGAATCTTGAAACCCATTCGTATTACGGTTTACCGAAAATGTAGTTTATCGCTTACGATTTCCGATTTATCGATTGGCGCTTTTTCACCGTTCGTTTCTAACCCTTACATGACCGTTCTGTATCATTGTTTTACTGTTCATATGCATGTACCTTGCTAGGCCCCTGCTCACTGTTTTATTATTTTTTCCCTCCAGATGAGACAGTAGAATTAGTGCCCGATGCAAAAGAGTGACCGAAGGAAATTCTTGAAGACTTTTGAGGACCTAAAGCATTTTGGAGCCATTTTGGGAGAGCCTGTTGACGTAAAGACTTGTCTAATCATGTGATTTTGTATACTGATATTGTATCTATGGATTTTTATGCACATGTGGGTTTTGTATAGAATGCATATGATGTATCTGATGGTAAATGAAAACTATGCTTCTGCAGGTTAATAGTTTAGCTTCCGCTCTAAACTTTTGGATATATTGTACAGGTCATAGATGGCATCTCATTATTTAACTGTTAGTGTAGCTAACGTTCTTATAGATTTGTGCCATGGATGGCACATGTGATCCTGTGTATGAATGTTGTAGGAAAAATTGTGGATAATTGATAGTTGTGTGCTTGTAAGTTAACCATATTCTTATCTTGACGGAAGCTTTTGAGAAAAAAAAAAAAGAAAAATCCATTCCGTCACATTAACTATGAGTGAAAACAATTTCAATTGCAAGCTCCTCCCCCACTTATAATGGGGGTAGGACCCTATTGCATAACAAAATGAACATAATTCTATCCTTCCTTGAGGAGATTACATCCTACCGTAACGTATCAGACTCATTAGGGATCAACCTTAATAGGTGGCCAACAATATACCCTAAATACCTCGAAGGTTATCTTCACAGATCTCATCCTTAGGAATACTAATCATTCCTTAGCCAATGCCTTGCAGCTCTACAATCCCACTATGTCCCGAACTTACATGTTTCCCCAAATTGGGTGTACAAGGTTTTGGCGAAGCCCTAACTCGAAAATGATGAGGTATTATCTTTAAACAAAACTAGTCACGCCCTAGGCTCCTAAAATTTCCTAAATGAAGTCATCACAAACTTCATTCTACCTACCACCAAAGTTTTGGAGCAATTCTCAATAGCATTAAATTTATAGATCCCCGGCGTTACACAAAGTCCTCAAATATCAGAATCGGTCCTGACATACCCTCAAACTATTAATTTTCAACAATCAACTAAACCTTTTTCTTTAAGGAAAAATCCCCAAATAAAGCATACTCCAAAAACCCCTTCAAAACAATTCAGCCTTACAGAAACCATTACAAAATTAACCTGCATATAACTAGGAGATCCGATCCTAAATTTCTCACAAAACACAAACACATTCACAAGACCGGAATGGTGTTATTGGAACTCACAATTGTCAGATTCCACAGGCTACCGCAAACATAATCCTTAACTATGGAAATACTACTTCACAACAAACATTTAATGGATATTTCTTCAAATCAATCACAAAATTTTCAAATGTCAATGGTGGCCATGACACAGCCGCAAATAGCTGATTAACTAAAATTCTCAAACCTTCTTCTTTACAAGTCATCCCCCAAATAAATCATGCTCCCAAAAATTTTCTTCAAAATAAAATATCCATTCATAAAGCATCTACAACATATTCTCCAGCATTTCTCTTATCTTCCAAATGTATGTCCCCAAGACTTACACAACTAAAATCCTTAGTGACCACCAAATGGACTTTAAATGGGTGGTCTCATTTACTAATTAAACTTAACACTTATCCCCAATTGGATCAATTATACCTCTTATTCGGAATTTAAAATTTGATTGCAAGACATAATATCCTATCAATACAATCCACACAAATACCCACGAACACCTTTTAAATTCTTACAAAATTTGCATCACCTGGAATCTCAAACATCCAATCGTTATGAAATTGATCGTAATTCGGCATCCTTAAATTCGCTACACCAAAGTCGACTCCAAGCGACTTTAACTTCAAGCCATTACTTCCACTTTAGTCACTGTGTGACAGAGTGGAATTTTTTTTTTCACTACAAAATTCTCCCGTCAAAATTCGTCCGAAGCAAAGTCCCAATATGAAATAGTCAAGGGAGATAGTCCAGACAGGACCAGCACATGCAAGCGTACAAAATATAGACTTTTATATATATTAACAATATATACACAGGATCATCCAACGCCATGTAATATTCATGGCTCTAACTCTGTTGACATTTCATTTCATTAAACCAAAATTTGTACAGAGATGCTATTCTAAAACCTATTTATAACTAAAAGTTAATGGCAGAAGCAGATCTATTCCAAAATGTATACAAGTGGAAGCATAGTCATTAATTCATTCACAGTTGGAGACAATTACATTTAAGACTATCAAAATTCTCAAAAACCTTCAACAGGCTTTCCGATTCCAAAATTCCTCATGCTAGGCTTTATGAATTCCGGCTCGTCCGGTACCAGTTTTACGGTCTCATCTGGAGGAAAAATTATAATAGAATGAGCCAAAGCTCAGTAAGGTACTAAAAACATGCAATATAAATTATGAATGCAACAACACATAGTTAGAGAAAATACCGGAGTTCATGATCAAACTGATTCTGAAGTTCTTGATTCGATGCCATTTTCTGAAGTTCACAGTTCAAAGTACGAAATTCCATATTTTAATGTCAATTTTTCCAAAGTACAAAGTCCAGTGTCAAAATCCAAAGTTCACAGTGCAATATTAATTTTCGAAGTTCATGTACCAGGGCAATTTTTTGAAGTCCATAATGCCATGTCAATTCCATTGTTCAAAGGGACCAAGGCCAGTAGACCCTACCAGCCAAGGGAGAGAATAATCAAGGGTATATTGTGTTCACTCCACATAATCAAAGGCCATAGTTCCAATTCGTATCCATTTCCATTTCCATTTAGAATCCAAAGTCCAAAGTTTCATATTTCTGTCCTCTCTTTACGTCCCGAGGAAGGGCGGACCACATATCACTCCATAGAGGGAGTTACCATTGATTACCACTGTAACATTTTAAGGCATACCAGAGAACCTTATCTGACTATATCATAGTTCTAGGTCCGAAGCACTTATTCAAAGTTCTAACAAAATTCATCATATTTCAAGGCCGATTCAAAGTTCACATATTCCATGCTTTGGTCTATTTAAAAAGGCCTTCACACATTTTTTTAACATTCCAATTTCCATACAGGATTTCCATGCGAAGCAGTCCGGTCAAAAAATAAACAGAAACATAGGCCAACATATAAAAATCAAAGCCAAGAGATATTTTCATGCAACGCAGTTCCAATTGTAACATGAACGATAAAACATGTGCTAAAGTACAAAATCAGAGTCAGGACTTACAGGTTCTCAAAATATGAAACTTAGTTCAGCGTCATAAAATTCATGCATGCTTCATAATGGGATTTAGAACATAATTATCAAAGCAATGACATAGAAAACATGTTTCAAAGTACTATTGCATTAAAACATCCTCTGAACATAAAACCGAAAGTACACTTGCTTGATTCTCCAAGTCCTTACTTCAACGTGGCCTAAGGCTTCCTTTTTCCTTTTCGTCTCTTCCAAATTCTTCCAACTCCATTTCTATCTAACTAGCTCAGTTTATATAGAGAATGAGTTAGGTTACTTACTTGGTACTTTTCTTCTAGAAGGTCAGCGGAGTAGGAAGGGGCAGTTTACTTACTTCGAGTAGGTAGAAATCGTCAACGGAGTAGATAAATCTACTCCGGCTATCAATAAGGTCGATTTTTATCAAATTTAATCGTTCCGATCATCCTTAACTCATCAACTTCGGCCTTCTTCATTTATCATCAACTTCGGCCTCTGTCATCAACATCAACTTTGGCCTCAACATCATCATCAACGTCGGCCATCTTCACTTATCATCAACTTCGGCTTCTATCTCTTCATCAACTTCAGCCTCAACATCATTATCAACTTCGGCCTTCTTCACTTATCATCAACTTCAGCTTCTATCTCTTCATCAACTTCGGCCTTTATCATCAACATCAACTTTGGCCTTTTCACCTCACAATTCCACTCCGGCCTCCATCAATTCTTCAAATTTACTCCGGTCTTCAAGACCCCACAAGGCCCTTCCGGCCTTCAAGGGATCACAAGGCCACTCCGGCCTCAAGAGTGCACAAGGCCACTCCGTCCTCCATGGTGTTGCAAGGTCACTTCAGCCTTCAAAGGATCACAAGGCCACTTCGGCCTTCATGGGGCACAAGGCCACTCTAGCCTTCAAGGGGCACAATCAACTTTGGCCTTCATAAGGCCATAACGCTACTTCGGCCTCTTCCATGCACACAAGGCATCAACTTTGGTTTTCATGAAGCAACAAGACCACTTCTCCCTTCATGAGGCCACACACAACTTCGGCCTTCATGAGGCCATAAACAACTTCGGCCTTTAAGAAATCATGAGGCTACTTCAGCCTTTATGAGGCCACAACCAACTTCGGCCTTCATAAGGCCATAAATAACTTCGGCCTTTAAGAAATCATGAGGCTACTTTGGTCTTCATGAGGCCACAACCAACTTCGGCCTTCATGAGGCCATAAGGAAACTTCGGCCTTCAAGGAATCATAATGTGACGGAACAGATTATTCCCCCCGGAATAACCTTCGTCAATAATCTAATGACAAATTGAGGATATAATAATTATAAATTCTACAGAAAATTGGGCAGAGTTCCATTTGTAAATCGGACGTTTTCAAAATACAAACACCTTAAAAACACAACCCTGCACAATAATCCACAAATAATTTTCAAGTAAAATCCAACTACAACCACACAGGACCCAAAAGCCACAAGAACCAAGGTGGCACCGGCGACTTAAATCAGAAGACACCGGCCAAGAAGGATGCCAACTAGGATCCCCGACATCACCATAAGATAAAACCTGCCGAAGCATATAAACCACAAAACACAGCGGACTAATACATATGCATCATCCATCATCTACTAGCATAAGTTATCTCCATACAAGTTTGAACTGATACAAAAGCTAAAAACCCTTCTTGGCATACATCAAGCAATCCAAGTCCAAGTCTCGAGCCAAGCACGCAAGACAACTAGCTACCAAGCTTCTAGGATCTACATTGACTCATCAAGCATCAAGGCGTTCTCATCTGAAAAACATAGAGCAAGGGTGAGCATAAAGCCCAGCAAATGAAATCATATCCCACTAACTAACAACAAGCATGGGTACTGAAGAGAAAGAGCACAGGAATAGTACAAGAGGCATAAAAGAGGGAAGAGAACTTGAGATTATTTGATTCATTTTATTCGTCTTTATTTAAATATTTATCTTTTCAAAGGACCAAGCTAGTAGATCGTACTAGCCAACGGAGTAAGAGAACGAGGAAAGTAATGTGTTCGCTATACATTCTAAAGCCACGGCTTCCATTCTTAGGTCGGTTCCAGAATCCAAAGACCACCGGGTTGCATCCATGCAACAATCCCGAGGAAGCTACATCTCGATATGTAGTGTTCAACGACACGCCCATACCCCGGGGACCAGGGCAATCCTCGTTCTTTCACTGCAGTGTCCTAGAACTTGCCATGTACGTCACCCACCCCCAAGGGTGGCCAGCATATGTCTTGGGTTCCCACCATGATGCACGTGGCAAGTTAGAGGACACCACTCCTATCGACCACGGTCCTAGTTTCGAGGTTTGACTCTTCGGGAAGGAGGACCCACTACACGACACAATCAAACATCACTGGGAAGTCTCATTCCCGTCACACGTCTCCATCCGGGAGATCACGGTTTCAACAACAAACCTAGTGGGTCTCCCTCCATTACTTATTGGACTTAATTTCTTCTTTGAGATTATCTTTTATCACAATTTAGCACAATGTTCACAAGGAGTTGGAATTCTTACCTCCGGTGGATAACCACCACCTTAAAAGCTCTCGGGACACGTTCCCACATTTTCAATGCACAATTTATGAAGTTCAAGCTTATATTTTCATATCAACACATCACATAAGCTCCATCATAATTATATAGAAGCAACAAGAGCAATTTCCCAATTTATTCACGGATGAACAGTATTTTAGAGGACTCGGAGGCCACGAACGGGTCATAACGCGCGAGATGTTTCCTGCGGCCAACATATATGCACAAGAAGAACATGGGGATTCATATTATGAAGTCAATTTAACGATTTACCGGTGGAAAACGGAAAACCCCCAAAATCCCGTAGGTTAGGGTTTGGGCGAAGCTCCACCGAACGAATCGGTGAGCAAATCAGCGAACAAATTATGCTATCCTTGGTCTCGAGTCTCGGGTACTGTATTTTCGAAGCCATGGGTGGATATAAACACGAAAATACCCGATGAACAACGAAAATCAACGAAAGAGGAAAGTTAGTGGGTATGAGAACACTTGCCTCGACGCGTGCTTTAACTTTAATAACTGGCTCTCGGACCGAATCGGACTTCCAAGCCTCGTTCTCCCTCTTTCTCACTCTAGAAATGCGCCTCCCTCTCTCTCCAAAAACCCTAGCAGCGTGAAAATGACGGGGAAAGAGACAGGGCGTGTTTTTATACTGCGCCGCCCGCTCGAGCGGAGCTCGGGCGGGAAGCGAGCCGCCCCGCTACTGGTTTCTTCCGCTCGAGCGAGCTCGAGCAGCCAGCAAGCGGGTTTGCTACTGGTTTCTTCGGCTCGAGCTGCACTCGAGCAGCCAGCGGGCACTGACTGCTGACCCCGGACTTCAACAGGAGAAATTTTGGATATTTTCCACCTTTTACCTTATACATTTCCCTACATCAATCAATCTATCTACCATCAATTACTAAGACGACGATTAATCCTTAACTACCTTTCCCATAAGCGCGGAACCTCACACATAAGGCTACTTCGGCCTTCAAGAGCTCACAAACTACTTCGGCTCTTATAAGTTTCTCACACCTTTTTGGCCTTACCAATTCATTACCATGTACTTCCTAATTCTTATGTTTTTGGGATTAGAATCTCACAATTCTCCCCTACTTAAAGAAAATGTATCCTCAAAATTCAAATGAAGTTACAAACCTTAAGTAAACAAGTGGGGATACTTGCTTCAGATTTCTTCTTGTTCCCAAGTTGCTTCTTCTGGTGAGTGGTTCATCCAGAGCAACTTCACTAAGGAAATTGTCTTTGTATGTAGCTTTTGCTCTTCCGATCCAAAATCTGTATTGGCTCCTCAATGTAAGATAAGTCCTTGTCAATTTCCAAGGGTTCACACTTGATCGCATGTGCAGGATCATGGACATATTTTTTGAGCATTGATACATGAAATACATCATGTATTTCTGCCAAGTTTGGTGGCAGCGCCAACTTGTAGGCCACTTCTCCTATCCTCTCTAAAATCTCAAAGGGGTCGATGAATCGTGGCTTTAGCTTTCCTTTTACTCTGAACTTGGACGTTCCCTTAGATGGTGACACTTTCAGAAATACAAAGTCACCCACAATAAACTTCAATTCTGATCTCCTCCGGTCTGCATAGCTTTTCTATCTACTCCGGGCAACCTTTAAGTTCTCATGTATTAACTTTATTTTCTCTGCCATTTCTTTAATTATTTCAGGGCCTAAGATTCTTTTGTCTCCGGTTTCCTCCAAATGGATCAGCGACCTACACTTCCTTCCATATAATGCCTTAAAAGGAGCCATGCCTATACTTGCTTGATAACTATTATTATAGGCGAACTCTGCTAAAGCTAGATAATTATCCCAAGTCCCTTTCATTTCTAAGATCAAAGCTCTTAACATATCCTCTTGGATATGGATTGTTCGTTCTGATTGGACATCGGTCTGGGGGTGATAGGCAGTATTGAACTTCAGGTCTGTACCCAATTCTTTATGCAATCTTCGCCAAAATCTAGAAACAAAACGAGGATCCCTATCGGATATAATGGAAGTAGGCATACCCTGAAGTCGACAATTTCATTCACATACAGCCAAGCCAGCTTATCACGAGAGTAAGTTGTCTTGATTGTCAAGAAATGGGCTAACTTAGTCAATCGGTCAACGATAACCCAAACGATATCATGGTTTCTAGGAGTCCTTCGTAGCCCTAATACAAAATCCGTAGTAACATCCTCCCATTTCAAACTTGGAATCAGCATCGGTTGTAATAACCCAGATGGCTTTCTTCTTTCAGCTTTTACTTGTTGGCATATAAGACATCTCTCCACGTAAGCTATTATGTCCCTTTTCATGTTCCTCATGGCTCTTAAAGTTTATCAAAATGTCATCTATAAATATCACCACGAACTTATCCAGATAAGGCTCAAACACCCTATTCATCAAATCCATAAATGCTGCCAGAGCAATTGTAAGACCAAATGGCATGACGAGAAATTCATAGTGGCCGTACCTTGTTCTAAAAGCAGTTTTGGCCACATCCTCTTGCTTAATCCTCAGCCGATGATATCCAGACCTCAAATTAATTTTTAAAAACACCCATGACCCTTGTAATTGATCAAACAGGTCATCGATATGTGGCAAGGGATATTTGTTATTAATTGTGATTTTATTTAGTTCATGGTAGTCCATACATAACCGTAGAGATCCATCCTTCTTTCTTACAAACAACACTAGCACTCCCTATGGGGAAGGCTCGGTTTAATGAACCCCTTATCTAACAATTCTTGCAATTATAATTTTAGCTCTTTCAATTCAGCTACTGCCATATGATAGGGTGCCTTGGAAATTGGAACAGCATCGGGAATAACCTTAATCTCAAATTCAATTTCCCTGTGAGGAGGTAGTCTAGGCAACTCCTTCGAAAATACATCATCAAAATCACACACCACCAAAATATCGTTAGCTAACACACTATGACTCTCAATAGTGCTGGCATACGCCAGGTAAGCTTGACATCCATTTTTCATCAAATGTTTAGCATGCAAAGCAGAAATTAATATAGATATTTCCTTTCTCCTAATGCCTTGAAATGAGAAGGGTTCAATTCCAGGGATATTGAAATACACCCTCTTTTGAAAGCAATCAATACTGGCATAGTACCTTGCCAGCCAGTCCATTCCTTGGATGACATCAAAATCACTCATTTCTAGTAATATCAAATCTACCTATAGATATTTTCCATCCACCTCAACCACACACTCTGGGTACATAATGTCAGTCACTATTGAGGACCTGACAGGGTCTATACAGCTACAGAAAAGTCTAAGATTCTTGGGGTAGATACAATGTAACATGTAAATTGTGGAGAAACAAAAGAGTATATAGGCCCAAAATCAAATAATACAGAGGTTGAAATTCCATAGATAAGGATGGTACCTTCAACCACGTTTGGAGACATTTTAGGGTCTTGTACTATCACTACAAAAGCCTTAGCTGCAACTGATAGATTTTTTGCTTCAACTCTCCTGGGTAGTGGACAATCTTTAATTATATGACCTTGTCGGCCACAGTTAAAGCATGCCCCGGTCACCGTAAAATAGGGTCTCCCAGCACGGTTTTTCCCACAGTGAGCACAACCAGGGACCGATGTTTGAGAGTTCGTCACTGATTGGACTTCAACTATACTCTTCCCCTTAATTGCCGTCTTTGCCTTCTTAGATGTCCCTGAGAACCCCACATTTGATCCAAATCTAAAACTGGTCCGACTAGCGGCCTTCTTTGTAAAAAAACTTCTGTGTTTCCAACTCTTTCTCAAATATTAATGCCTGATCTAAAACGTCCGCAAAAGTCTAAAACATTTGGGTCACTAACTACTTTCTAATATCGCCCCTTAGTCCTTACTGAAATTTATTTGCCTTCCTTAATTCATCCTTTACAAAATAAGGAGCAAAAGGAGACAGCTCCGTAAACTTTGCATCATATTCAGCCACCGTATGGGTCCCTTGTCTAAGCCACATAAACTCTCTCTACTTTTGATCTTGAAGACTGGAGGGGAAGTATTTTTCCATGAATATCTCCTTGAACATATCCCAAGTGATTTCTTCATCGGGCACCCCAAACGCCCTCTTTTGCATAGCCCACCAACTATCGGCCTCTCCTTCCAGCTTATAGGCCACAAAGGGAACTTTTTCCTGATCACTGCATTGCACCATTGTAAAAATCTTTTTCATTCTCCATATCAAAACATTAGCTTTGGCTGGATTCAATTCTCCCGAAAATTCTGATGCTCTCTTTGCTGTGAATTTATCATATGTTGTTGAGGCAGGATTTACCGGAATTGGCTCTGGTGCTGGGACCGAAGCCATATGGCGTTGCTCCATGGACTCTATTATGTTCGTCATCTTTCCCAACAGATTTATGTACTCTGCTTCACGATTAGGGGGCATGCCAGCGCCATCCTAGCCATTTCTGCTACTCCTTCTACCGGCCATTTATATCCTATTAAAGCAGTATTAGTAAGCCTAGAAAATCTGATTATAGGAAGGGTTCATGGTTATTCAGGAAATTTAGGACCGGTCTTAAGGCTTGCACTTAAACTTTCTATCTAATCTCTATTATCGTTAGTTTGGTCCTGCTTATACTTCCACTTTATGATCAATTATTCCTAAGGCATCTTGTTTTTTCCTCTCTGATACCAACTGTGACGGAGTAGATTTTTTTTTTCACTTCAAAATCCTCCCATCAGAATTCGTCCGAAGCTAAGTCCCAAGATGAAATAGTCAAGGATGATGGTCCAAACTAGACCAATACATGCAAGCGTACAAAATATAGACTTTCATATATATTCACAATACATACGCAGGATCATCCAATGCCATGTAATATTCATGGCTCTTAGCCGGTATCGCTCCCGCCTTCGCCTCGGGCGCACCCTAGGTGCCACTTGCGCATTTTTACACTCGAGTGCGCGCTCGGGCGGGGCTCAAGCGCCACGCCTTATTGCCTACTTTCGCCTCTTGTTTTGCTTTGGTAATAAAATTTTCACTATACTTAAGCCTTAGTATAATTTTTATCTACATAATTATTCCATAATTATCACATTTTGGCATCGGGATCTCACACTCTCCCCCACTTACAAAAATTTTATCCTCAAAATTTAACGATCCTTTAATTTTTAGAGTCAAGGAACCTTCTTAATATCTCTAATTTAATTCTAAATCTGGATGGTTATCCTAGAAAATCATAAACATCAGAATTGCCTTGATCCTCACTATCTGACGTGTCTTTTCTAGACCCAAATTCACTAAATCCGAAGGCAAACCTATTTGATTAGCTACTTTTCTGACTTAGTTCCGAACCTTACACAAGTAAAATGCCTCAAATTTGGAGCATTCTCCTCGAATTTTAAAATTTAGATCTTAATATACAGGGACTAGTTATCTGATTACTATTTACTATCATGATTTCAACCCAACATCCCAGTTCCTTTACAAAGTTCGGTTAAGATTTCGACATAAATTTCAAATCAAAATCAAATATCTAAGATAGGATACTTTACATCCTCCAAATTTCGTTAGCATGTCATCAAATTGACATTTCCATCAGATACATATTTCATTTCGAATACCTAGTTTACGTAGTAACCTTGATTAAAACAGATTTCAAGATAGCCATAACACCAAAAATAATCCTCACCTATCCTCAATTCACCACAGAACAAAAGTCCTAACTATAACAGTAATCATAATTTCGAAATAGTTTTAGATCATTACCTAAAGTTTCAAGGCCTTAACAATCTGCAACCTTAGAATCTCAAAAGTTCTACATTGAGCAATTTCAGATCTTGTTGGCATACCGATAAGCCCATTGATTAAACTTGAACATGTCCTTCATAGTCTTGATTAGTGGGTCGTTCTAACACGAACCCACAAGGGTTTTCTTATATCAAAATTTCATAATCCCAACATTCCGGACACAACTCCACTTCCCAACTTAGAAATGTGGCATTTCATTTTTCAAGCAATTGAGCCTACCCACAATTTTCCTTTCTCATGTCCTTTAAGGCACCAAAACACATCAAGCCTCTAGACCCTTAGCATTCGCTACCAGTACTGTTGCTCGCTTTTCTCAAGATACAGAAGTTCATTTACAAGGTCCTTAGACAAACCTATCCACTTGTAAATTTCCAAAGTTGGCTTCCGTCATAACATAGTTATTCTAACTCTTATCTTATTAGATAAAGCTATCTCGCAAGACAGAATACGCAATTTCTCAACAAAAACTCCCATTGACTGACTTTAAACAATAGAAGGGTAATTCCAACTAGGAATCCTTCTTCCACTTATCCTAAGGATATCGATTCATCAGCGATACAGGAAATATAATCCTAAAATTTTCTTAACAATATCAAGATTTATCTTTACAATCCTTAAACAAGTAATCTGCTTGCGATCTCCTAAGATTACCCTTCTGTCATAACATGCCCATTTTATTCCTTAAAACTATTTGATTAGAGTTACTTCCGAGGTGATTCTACAAATCCTCAATGGAGGCTTTTGACATCAACTATTGGTCTTGATATCCACTTTCCTAGAAAGATGCCGAAATTTTACCATTTTACAGTTCCTAAACATTTAGATTTACAGAGCATTAAGCATTTCCAAAAGCAATATTCATAATTCCTCCAAGTAAGGCCTTATCACAAAATTTCACTCATAGCAAAATAATTCCAATTCATATGCTCCTCTCCCACTTGTCTTGAGGATAATTACCGATTGATGTAGAAATAACAAGGTTCTAACTCTCTCAAGGGTATTACCAGATGTGCTAACTCACTTGGCCCATTTGTTAATCCCACTTTTCGGGAGCTCTACGGCTTCCTCAACCGCATCTAACCAATGTTCTTTCAATTTCACATAATCCTTAGAGACTAAAGCCAATTTTAATCACTTCTAAACCTCTCATTAAAACAGATTGGCTGGGTCTTTTCCTCCACAAACACATTCTCAAACTTTCGTAAGTAGATTCTCAAACCTTTTGCTCAAAATTCTCAACCTAATTACAGGGTACCATATTCTCTCAATATCATTTACACCGACATCCTCAAGTACTATTTCAACTTCCAAAAGGATTCACATTACTTGAAAAATTGACCCCAATTCATTAGTTCCACTTATTCGTCATATTGACCGGATAAATCAAATATTCTTTCTTCTAGCCGAATACTCATCTAACTACTCGTCGCAATTTCCAAATTCCACAAAATCCACAAAGCATACATATATCTATACGACCAGGAAAAATCCAAAATCTTCAGGGTGAATATAACATCACACAAAATCAGGAAACAAGAGAACACATAATTTTCCTCAAAAGCATCACATTCTCTTCTTGTTTATCCTGAGAAAACATAGGCAGTTCCTAATCATGTGGTTAAACCATCCCTGTAAAGCATGTTTCTAAAAACACCTTTACAACAGAAATTTTTGCCCGCATAAAATCCACAATATTCCCTACCATATTTATTTATCCTTGAAACCCAAAGTTAATTTCACCTTCTATCTTGTCTAAGGAAACATCAACTTATTTTCTTTCAAGTATTCGATCATTGCCAACATTGCCAACACTCTTGGAGTCCTTAAAATCCATCTCTTAACCTCAAGCCTTCACTACCTCATCTGTCATATCTTTCATTAGATTTAAGTATCCCTTCTTAGTAACATACTTACCTAAAAATGTCAACCCAAAGCCAATCAAATTTAACTTAAACTAAACCGACTACTTGAACCTCAAATCCGATCGTGAGATCCTACGGGCTCACACACTCTCCAAGTTATCATTGAAACTTCAACATTTAATAATTTAATATCCTACTGTTAGGCCAATTTATTCATTCCAATCAGATTATCTAATTTTTCATAATATCGTAATAATTGGACAAAAACCCAAGGACTTTATCATTCGATCAACCTTGAGCAAAATCACAAGAGTTTCTTTCATATTTTGTAACCGCACTACTCCGATATCGGAATCTTGTCTACAGTCTACCCTTAAGTTCTCTTTTGAATATCTTAATCTTAAACTTAATGATTCTCGATCATCAAATCATTAATTTCTTGGACAATTTTAATTTTCATGATTTCCTTAGATATCCTCATCAATTCCATTTGGGATTCTCAAGATCAATGTCAACTCTAGCTCTTTCTTGGCAATAGCCTTCATTGCCGATTAGAAAAACTAATCTTCTCTTTTAATAACATCATCAAATTTCCTTATATCCGCACAATGACTTCTAGGCATGGCTTGACATGCCATTTAAACTTAGTACACATCTTTATCGTGTAACTTTCAAGTACAACGATATTAATTTCATCATCCCTTTTTACTACTCATCTGATATTTTAAAACTTGTGACCTCAATTGTAAATTAGAATACCTCTTCAAGATCATCTACACTAATGTGGAAATTTACTAATCATCTTGGTATCTCATCAAAGTCCGATGCTTAAGATGAGATCAACTAATTCACTCACGGACCCAAACCAGAACCGGTACACATAATTCTATCAGACAAGGATTTACCCATTAGGGGTTGATATCATCAGAGCTCATACAAATTTGCACATATTCATCGTACACCGACTTACTATCTAATTTCAACTTCTAAACATCCCAATGTCACATGGAGATGGAGTTCTTCAAAAATCTTCCTTCAAAACTTCCTACAAGATGGAGCACAATACTAAAAAGCCCACTATCGGCATGCCTTGCCTTAACTAGCAAGATTGTATCTGGGCCATCAAAGATCTTAATTACTTTCCTCAATATATTGAGATTAACTTATCACTAATACAGAGGTTGAATAACTCAATTACTCCTATCCTTACTCATCTTAGCTTTAGATTAGATTATCTTAAACTTGAACCCAAAATCCAAACCGATCAACCTAGACTTGAGATCAATATTGATCAACTAATCACTACGTCCCAATTCATGTCAATTCTAACTTATGCAAGCTAGAACACCTAGGATTTCCTAACTTAGCTTAATCAGTCTATATCTATCCTTACCTATTCGGTCAATTAGAATCGTTTTCTAAGCTTCCGCGTACAATTCAGATAATTTCTAAGGTATCTTATTTTCTCTGATACCAATTGTGACAGAATGAGTTTTTTTATCCTCAGAATTTTTTGTCATTATAGAAAATAGAAACCTATACCCAATTAACAACTTAAAATTCTAGAAAAAAAATGGATAGATTCTCCCCTAAAACTGAGCTAAACGGAAATAGAAATCCTATTTATAATCTGTAAACATATAGAATATCCTCATAATATCCATCAATAGGAATTATCATTTCAGGTACAGGATCACAGATGTTGTACAATGCCCTACGACTTACATTTCATATTTCTTATCCACTATATTAACGGTTCAAAGAAGAAATACCATCTAGGACCTGTATAGAATCTAGAAAACATATAGCAGAAGCTAAACTATATACCTACGGAAGTGTAATTTTCTATTTTATTACATGCATCACATGCATTTCATATACTGAATCCATATCCATATACATAAAATCCATATACAAAATCCATATATCAAAAATTAGGTAATTACATCCAACTGTTTCTTTTCAATGTCTCGAAAATACTTCAGGTCTCCAAAAGTCTTCAAGCTAAGCTTTAAATCACTCATCATCTGGTACTAGCTCTACAGTCTTATCTGGAGTAAAAAATAGTAAAACAGTGAGCCAAATCCTAGAAAAGTACATGCAAGCATGCAGTAAAACTTTCATGTAGAACGTAATATAGTAAAACGGATACAATTACTTGTAAAGCATAAATATGAGAAGATAGTGATTATGGAAACAATAGTAGAACATGAATGCAGAAGATCACAAAAAGGCCGGGGAACAAAAACATATACATAAATCATTAGAAAAGTGTAATTTGATAATATTCAGGCTTCAGAAATCATTAACCAGTAAACATAAATCAGAAGTCAGAAGTCGATACAGAATCTATGAATTATAAAAATCTCCTTTTCTATCAATAAAGGACCCAACCAGTGGACTCTACTAGCAGAGGAGGTAAATAATCGAGGATAGATTGTGTTCACTCCACACAATCCAAGGTCGAAACAAAAAACAGGATATCCCTCCTCGTGGGATCTATCCCCTTCTCATAGGGTTCAGGACAGGGGCGCTGGCCAGTGACAGTAACTACCCTCTAGGCTAACGCCGCCTTGAGGAAGGGCAGACTACGTGTAACTCTATGGATAGAGTTATTTTCGATTACTACCATAACATTCTAAGGCATGCAAGAGAACCTAACCTGACTGTATATTAGTCCTAGGTGGTCCTAATTAATAGGATCAGAAATATTTTTCTTCCTATTTCTTAACCAAAAAACTTATTAAGCTTCAGAAGTCAATCAAAATTTCACAGTAATTCTTCAGTTAGCTTCAGAATATACAGTAATAGTTTGTAACCCTTTAGATTTGCTTTAGAATATAAAGTAATAGTTCGTAACCCTTCAGATTTGCTTCAAAATATACAGTAATAGTTTAAAACCCTTCAGTTTCGCTTCAAAAATCCTCAAAAATTTAACAGTATAAATCTGTGTAAATTTTTCAGACATAAATCACATCCTGGACATTATTGCGTTACAAATTAACTTCTACATATCAAAAATTTTGGATTAAAACTGTAAATCCCTTCATTTTCGTACTTAGGGTTTCGCTAAACCTTTCAAATGATAAATGAACACCAAACATATATATTTTCATAAAATCAGAGGTATATTTACTAGTATATACAAGTAAGTATGAAATCTGTCCGATTAATCAGGAGAAATAGGCGTTATTTATAATGAACATGCGGAACCATGGACTTAAAGTATAAATACAATATTTGAGGTACAGAAAAGCTATAAAAATAGTAAATAACATCTGAAGTATACTTGCTTGAGCTTGATGTATAGTTATCCTTACTCTAATTGGGACTGGACGGAGATTTTCCTCTTCCTTTTTCTCTTTCTTCTCCTTCCTCTCCTCTTCTCCTCTCATTCATGTCGTCGGTTCTACTGAAACCAAACCCCAACATCCCTTAAAACACGAAGGGAAAAGAGGGTCATGTGTGCAACACATGACCGCCACTCGAGCGTTGCGCAAGCTCCTGCTCTCGTAGGATTGCGCTCGAGCAGTGCTCGTAGTCGGGACCGCTCCTGCCTTTGTCTTGGGAGCACCCTAGGCCCAACTTGCGCATTTTTGTGCTCGAGTGGGTGCTCAAGCGAGGCTCGAGAGCCGCGCCTCATTGTCCACTTTCACCTCTTGTTTTACTTCGTTAACAAATTTTTCACTATACTTAAGCCTTAGCATGATTTTCATCAACATAATTATTCCATAATTATCATATTTCGGTATCGAGATCTCACATCGTAGCTCTCATTTGGAAGGAAGAAGAGGAAAAAATGAGCTAATTACTTAGCAAGTACATCATAATAAGGCACTAACAATAATAACAAAATTAAACAAGAGAAAGATATATGATTAGGAAAAATGGATAAACAGAACTTAAATTGACATGCTTGAGGTGCATTTTACTTCTTTCTTTCATTCTTATTTTCTTTAAGACATAACATAAGCATAATTATTTATCTTTACGGACCTGGGCTAGTGGACCCTACTAGTCAAAGGGAGTGAATAATCGAGGATAGATTGTGTTTCACACACAATTAGTGGCCAAAAATAGAATAGTAGTATCCGTTCTAGCGGGATCAGTTACAATAATACCTCTCGAAGGTAGGTCAGACTCAGATTTCTATCCTTCAAATTTTAATACCCCAAGGAAGGGCGGACCACGTATCACTCCATAGATGGAGTCATCCTCGATTACCGCTGTAATGTCCTAAGGTATGTCCCTAACATCACTTGCAACACCAATTTTTTTGGTAAGTAACCTTTGTATTAAAAAAAATAAAAATTTACAAAAGAACCTATGTTCTAATATCAAGTGTTTTCCCAACTTGGATGAAGAATATAGAGAGTAGGGCATCCCCCGAGCATTGCGAAACGAAACAATAAAAACAAAGACCCAGATATAGTAACTTTGTGGAAATTTTATATACCATTCATTCTCATTACCACGAATTGGAATAAACAAAAACAGCATTGAAGTACAATGGACCAAGTAGATTGACTCCTCAGCCAAGCGCAAGTATGACAGGCATGAGTATACAGCCCGTGGACTTGAAGCACCTCTCAGTCACCATTGAATCTCCCTCAGACATCTCTGTTACAATGGCCAAGCGAATATCTCTGACAGCACAGTTACCAAGTTAGAAGCAAATTGCTATAGAGAAGTGCAAACTATAGTGACGTTGGCTTAAATAACAAGCCACTAGGTGCCCAAACATACCATAATAACCTGCGGAAATGTGACAGACCAAATTATTCTCCATCAAATGACCTCCGTCAATGGTAACATAAACTAAAGTCCACAATTAGCAATTATGGATTCTACAGAAATTTCGGCAGAGTTCCCACTGCAACTGGACAAAAACAAAAAATACAACCAGTTTAAAAACATCCTGTACAAGCACACAACTAATCATTATTGAATGTTTGGCCTACAACACACAATGTAGGATCATTAAACTACCATATCATCCATGGCTCCAGACAAGTAACCCTATCTACTATATTAGGTCTAGAGAGATGCCATCTAACAAAACTTAAAATCTAAGAACATTAACATAACATAAATGCGGAAGCACAACTAAATCATCAAAACCTGCGGAAGCATAACAAAACCATAATATAACAACAAGCCACATCCATCCATGAGCGGTTGTTTATATTCTAATATTATAAACATAACCCAATCTTCAAGCTTTGACATCCAGCTAATATATTCACGCAAGTCTCTCTCCTTACTCTAACTAATCTAGTGCCGGCTAAGTGTTCTCATCTGAAAGAAAAAATAGCAAGGGTGAGCGTACAACTCAGCAAATGTAATCATAACACACTAATGATCATGATAACGATGAAAGCAACAACTGGGAGGGGGAAAAGCACAAGATGTCAATAATCAGGAATCATGAGAGGAAACAGGGAACATCTTGGAACATTAGATTCTCACGGTTACATCGATTAGGCATTATTCATTTTCATCATTATATCATCTTTGCGGACCTGGGCTAGTAGGCCGTACCAACCAACGATGCAAGAGAACGCGGAAAGGAATGTGTTCACTGCACATTCTAAAGCCACGACTACATTTCAGATCTGCAGCACTCAACCATCGGTTGCATCTCCACTATGCAACATTTAACCAAACGGCTACATTTTAGGCCTGCAGTACTCGGCCATCTCAACACGCCCCATATCCCCGGGGACCAGGGCAATCCTCGTTCTTCCACAGTAGTTTCCTAAAGCGTACCACGAACATCACCCGCTCCTACGAGCGGCTAGAATACGTGACCATGTATTCCTCGGCTTCACACCACGACGGAATGGTAAGCAAAAGAATACTACTTCTATGAATCATGGTCCTAGTTTCAAGGTTAGTTTCAACACTTGGAGAGGAAAATTCACATTTGCCATACACATTCACAACTCGGGAAATCCCATTTCCATCACATACATCTCCATTATGGAGATCATTCCATCGCAATGCACAATGTGGATTCCCTTCCATTTACTTGCTCGGTTCGTAACTTTCTATGGGACTCAATCCCATTATTACAATTCAATTCATGTTCACAACAGAATTCCGAATTTCATACCTTTGATAATCACGTATCATTTTAGAAGCCTTCTGGACTCGTTTCCTTGCTTCCGGTGCCCAAATACACATTTTCGGGACTTACACTTTAACACAACATTTAACATAAGTTTTATCATAATTAAATAGAGGCAAATCATGTAAATTTCCCATTTCTTTTTGGATGAACAGTGCCAGAGCTCATTCAGAACATCCGGACGCCACGAACAGTTCGCTACTTGTGAGATCAGACATCCGGTTGATACATACACACAATTGGGACACGGTGATTCATCTTTTAGGCTCGATTCAACGTAATACAAGGGTGGAAACATGCAATTTTCCATTTTATCTTCGGATGAATAGTATCAGCCGCAATTTAGAGGCCCCGGACGCCGCGAATGGGTCGAAACGTGCGCAATCGAACCCGCAGCCGACATATATATGCATTTAGGACGTGGGGATTCATATTTTGGGGTTAAAATAACATAATTCAGAGGGGAAAATAGTGAACCCGAATCTGGGCATGAGTTAGGGTTTTACGATACCAGATCGGTCGATTCAGACCACAATTTGGACAAAGAACTACATATTCATTGAACATAATTCATGGGCTACACATTCTTCATATTTTGGGTGGGTATCGGAATGATAATACTCGTTGGGGCATACCCCGAGCAACTAGTACATCCGAAGGTACATAATAAACCTCTAGGAGGCCAACGTTCTACAAAACCTACAGAAATTGAAAAATATTACAACACAAACCGGCTGCTGAAATAAACCAGCAGCACCAAAAACCACCAAATTCCATACAACAATGGGAGCTACAGCTTTGGGCCTTGATTGCAGACCCACCAGCCGCCATGCAACCAAATCCAAACCTCGACCGCATCGATTGAGCTGAAATCCAAACCAGAGTGAACAAATTCCACATCAATAGTTTGAATTGCAAACCGCATATAATCCTCGTGCAAACCGAAACATCTATCAATCCGGACACAATGCGCAATCCAGCAAAAACATCAACCAAGATTACATTGCCAAATAACCAGCAACAAGCAAAATCAGCTCACAGCTTCCCCGCGAATTCCAAAGCAGTAACCACGAGCGAGCCACACACAGCAATTAGAGATTATCGTCACCAGAGAACTTGTCGCGAGGCCAACCAAAGCCAACCCGCCACGTCAAGAAAACATCCAAACCGGCAAATCGAGGGAAGATCCACCCGATTTAATGGGTGGAACCCAAGCTGGAATCCTCTCGGCTATGAGCTTAACGTGCAAAGCCGGGCGAAGATCCATCTCGTCAATTGGAGCAGATCTGCAAAAAGGCACACACACTACCATGAGGCAAGGCAAGTCAGCGGGAGCAAACCGGCAATCTATGACCATGGACAGAGAAGGCAAGCAGACCAAAGATCAAGGCATGTCACCAAAAGAGCCGCAGCAGACCAGCATCAGAAGGCATGTCACCAAAAGAGCCGCGACCTAAATCAGCCCAAACTCCAGACCATGCAGAAATCACAGCTACTCTCCAAACCAACGACGAGGCCAAAGATGGAATCCTCCATAATGCCAACACCAGTAACTCATTGCATACGACAGCAACATTCACATGACATAGCAGGAAGCCCGCATTCCACCAGAATCATCAGCCTCTCGCTCAGCAAAGCTATGAATCAAACGGCATCCCCAAAGGCTGCCAGCATCAGAAGAGAGCAGTTCGACCCAGTTGGGCAAAGAAACCATTCCATAACATCATTCTCATACATCATCAATGTATCGAGAAAACAGCAGGAGAGCAAGTCACCTGCAACAAATCGGGCATGGCAGATCAACCCGAAACAGAGCCGAAGCTTTCGCAACGGAATCAGAAAACAGGGACAGACAATCCCAACAACCACATCAGTCAGGGGCATGGAAGCCTAGCCCACATCCATGGAGACAAGAGAATCGCAGAAAAACAATTCCAGATTTGAATCTAGAAAATTGAAATTTGAAATTTGTAAATCTGAAAATTGAAAACCCAGAGAGAAAACCAAAGCTTCTCTCTGGAACAACCATATCTGATGGGTGAGGACTTCTGCAACATCCAAAGCAGATCCGTCCCAAGCACCAGGCGCCGAGGCAGGAACCGCTACGACAGTAAAGGCCAACTGCCGTCCAAGAGAGGACAGAGAGGAATTAACACAATACGAACATAGAGGGTTCGCCCTCTAATTTCCACCAGGCTCTCGATTTGGGATTGTAACGCTCTTACCGAGAAAATCACTCGCCGTATTAACTCGTGGAAAAACAGATGGCTATCCTTTGGAGGTCGCTTACAACTTGTTGCCTCCATCCTCTCATCCGTTCATCTCTACTGAGCTTCAATTTTCGTTCTTCCCAAGACTATCCTTAATTAGATCGACTCCATGATGAGACGGTTCCTTTAGAATGGCTCTACCGAAGGAAAGGCTAACGCAAAAGTAGCTTGGGCTGATGTCTACTACCCGAAGAGCGAAGGTGGGCTGGGTCTCAAGAATTTGCAGGCTCAAAACAAAGCCCTCACATGCAAACTCTTGTGGCGTATCTTGTCAAAGGACCCTGATTCGGCCTGGTCTTCTTGGGTCCACAAGACTAAGATCAAGGATCGATGTATCTGGACTCTCAAAGTCCCCGATTCAGCTCCGTGGAGCTGGAGAAAGATCATGAAACTCCGGCCATTTATGTGCTCTCACGCTATTAAGAATATTGGTGATGGCGCTGATACTTTTATCTGGCATGACCACTGGCACCCTATCGGCCCGCTCAGCAAACTCAGTTCGGATCGTATTCGTATGGTCACGGGGTTACCTTGGGACGCCAAGGTTTCGCAAATAATCAGAGACGATCGTTGGAACTGGCCTAATCCTTACGACCAAGAAGTCTCTAGGCTTGCAAATAACATGCCTTGTTATCTCCCTAACGGTGAGCAAAAAGATGCTGTGAGATGGGACGGGAGCCCGAACGGCATTTTTTCGACCAAATCTGCATACCTCATGATCCACCCTCCCAAGCCGAAGTTGAGCTGGACTAAATTAGTCTGGAGCCCTCTCCATATTCCCCGCCCATGCATTTACTCTCCGGTTGGCTATAAAGGGTAGGTACTTACCAAAAAAAAAAAAAAAGGCTATAAAGGGTAGGCTTAACCTTACTTACCAAAAAAAAAAGAAAAAAAAAGGGTAGGCTTAACACCAAAGATCGTATTCACGATGCCCCAAACCTATCCAATACCTGCGTTTTGTGCAACTCGGACCATGAAAATCACGAACACCTATTCTTCTCATGCACATTTTCTAAGTCCATATGGACCTCCGTCCAAAGGAAAGCTGGCTTTCAATGGCCCTACCCTCAATGGTCCCAAAACATCAATTGGGCTGCTCAACAATGGAAAGGAAAGAATCTTATTGCCCTATCCAAACGTCTTTCTCTTGCTGCCACTATATACTTCATCTGGAGAGAGCGAAACAATCGGCTTTTTGAGAAATCCTCCCCTCTAGATCTCTCCCAGACTTGCTCACTGATTATAAATATTGTTCGTGATAAATTGAAGGCCTCCTTGCCTCTTGACGGCCGCCCTAACCTCTCCCTTATTAGGCGTTGGAACATATAAAAAAAAGAAAAAAAAAGAAAAAAGGAAAAAAAGAAGAAGAAGGAAAAAAAAAGAAGAAGAAAAGGAAAAAAAGGAAAAAAAAGGAAAAAATAGAAAAAAAAAGGGATGGTATGTGTGGGTTTTTCTGAGAAGTTCTGGCTGCGATGTTCCTGGCCATCCATTTCTCGGTCAGTCTTCTGTTTTCTCTTGAGAGTCTTGCCCCTTGTTTTGGGCATTTTGTTTTGATTCCATTCCCTTTTTCCTGGTTTTGGCTATCGTTTTGGCACCCTGTTGTACCTTCTATTTCTTCGCATTTGATGGTTTCGTCTTTCTTCCTCTGGGAGCTTTTTTATTTAAAAAAAAAGGAAAAAAAAAGAAAAAGTAGAAGTTTTGTTTTTTTGTTACTTTTATTCTGGTATGGCTTGTGTTTTTTTTCTTGGAGTGGGTATGGGCCTTGCTGTGGCCCCCCCTTTGTTAATTTAGTGGCTGGAGCTGCCCACTTGCTGCTGCTTTGACCCTACGCGGGTGGCTCATCGTGTTGATGATGGATAAGGGTTTGATAATGTTATTGTATATGCTTGGGGCTCCTGGTTTGGTGGTGATCTTATCGGATGTGAATGTATTCCTGGGCTCTCGTTCACCCTAGCGGTAGGTGGAAGGCATGCTCTCCGTGCTAGTGTGCCTGTGGGATTTGCTGGTGCTGCTGACAGCTATGTGCTTAGTCTCTTCCACTGCTCTCATGGAATGATGTAAGCTGATATTTTCTCTCCCTTTTGTGTGAGAACTTCTGGATTGGCTGCGTTTTACGTAGGAGGAGGCGGTTCATGTCTTTGAGGCTTCGCCTTTGGGTTGGATTTGCTATGGGCTCTCTTTGCTGGAGTGTGTTGCTGTTCCTCTTGCTGTCTTTTGGTGCAGCTGCAGATTTGAATGCTCCATCCGGTGTTATGGATGACAATTTCAAATGAAGGGGGCTGTACTGCTGAAGCAGTTGTAGACCCATCCCACCTTCAGCATCTTTAATCCATGAACGCGAAGAGAGAGAAGCTCTCGCTTCTCTCTTCGTTTCAAATTTCAAATTGAAATTTGAACGCGTGCGGCGCCACTCTTCTGGCCGGGCAGCGCCGGGGTCGGCCATGGCCGGCCTCCTGGTTGCTCTGCCCGGTAGCCTTCCGATCCCGTCTCCACCTTCTCTTCTCTGGAACTCTGTTCTGGCGTCGTCGGCGGCATCTGAACCCTCGGATGCAGCGAGACCATCCTTTTGCTGAATCAGGTTGTGATGGAGGTTCTTGCCGGTTGACCTGGTGAAGTCCTTCGGGCTCGTGACGTCTGGGGTCCCTGCTGGTACCAAAATCGCATCTGACGAAGCTTTTGCCGATTGGATGTCACCTACTACCTGAGGCCCTTTCGGTATTCTTCTCTACTCATCCTCAAATCTCGATTATTTAGGGTTGCTCTCCTCCAGTTTAGTTGCGCTCTTTGCACTGGCTGGCGAGGCTGAGAGCCATGTCCCTGGCTTTCTTTGTAGAAGTCATGGGTTGGGAGGAGAATGTAGAGAGAGAAGCTCTCACTTCTCTCTACAATTTTCAAAAGTCATTCAAATTTTGAATCTTCTGCTGCGGTTGCCCCGCGTCCTCCTTCGACGCTCCTCCTCTAGCTGGGCGGCGCCGGGGCCGGCCTTGGCCGGTCTCCTGGGTGCTCTGCCTGGCCGCTTGCCGCCTTTCGACCCTAGGCGTCTTCCTTCCGGACCTCTGCTCTGGATTCCCCGGGGTCCTCTGGGATTTCATCTTCGGTGAAACCCTCGATTTTGGCTGATTCAGCCAAGCCCTCTGCGGTCCTTTGTGGTCCTCTGTGGCTTCCCTGACGAAGAACCCAAGATTCGCTTGGGGTTCCTGCAGATGCCAAGATCGCGTCTGTTGCGTCTTTCTTCGTTTAGGTTTCCACTTCTGTCTGAGGCTGTTCTCAGGCTTTGGTTTCTCCTTTCCTTCGTCCCTCGATTGATTGGGGCTTCTCGCATCTTGACTTGCCTTGGCTCCTTCGCTATGGCTGTTGTGACCGAGTGCCCTGTCTCAGGGTTCATTAAATTTGCTTCTGCTTTGGTGCTTCTAATCTATGCTGCGTCCATTGAATTTGGGAGCAGATGGCCGAAGCTTATGTGCTTTCGCCGGGATTTTTTTGACGCCGACGAACGCCCGAGCCTCGGCTCGGAGCCTCTCGCTTGGTCGCCCTTCCCGTAAGTTGGGTTGGGGAGCCTGGTTTACTTTTGGCCGAACTAAAGGCCGGAGTGTTGCATGAACCGGGAGCGGCTTGTTTGGACGCTTTGAAATTCCCGGGCTGGCGATTTTGAGTATGCGGGTTCGCTGCATTGCTCGCTGCAATGCTTGCTCGGGATGATTGGGCAGCTATGCTGATATGGGCCGGCAATTGAGTCGGTTCGCTGGCTCTTCTTCTTCTGTTATTTTTGGGTCCTGGGAATTTTTTTCCTTATTCTTTGGCTCATCAGAAGAAATTGGTGCAGCCGAATATCCTCTGTGTTGCTCTATTTTTCTCTGTCGGTGTGTCCCATTTGATGATTGGGTTGGGAGCCCGTGTGCTTATGGATTGGGTCCTCGCGGCCGTGAGCTGAAAGGTTCATTCCTGAGGTATTATTTGGTTGTTAAATTTTTCTTCTTGTTGAGGTGAGATTGCTCTTGGCTGGAAACTACAGCAAGTTTGTTGCTGATGTTGTTTTGCTGTTCTGTTAGTCTTCTTGCTGGTTTGGCAAGTCGCTGGTTTGGCCTTGGATATATTGCTATCCAGTTGGATTTTTTTGGGGGATGCTGTAGCATCTTCGGATTTCTAGGATGTGTTGCCCTTCTAGTCAACACTAATGCTGTTGCTTTTGATGCACTGGTGATGTGAAAAGCAGCTCCTGATGCTGTTGACTGTCTGAAGCCATTTGGCCAATTTTGGATTTCTGGCCTTGGGCCTCATTGGTTGTGTTCATCAACCTCTTTGATCTCAAATGATTTCTTTGGGCTGTGATAATCTTACTGTGATGCTGCTGGGGTGTTCACATAGCCGAATTTGCTGAAGTCGTTAGTGCTGTTTCTTGGCACTGCGGTGGTTTATTGCTGATGCTGAGCAGGCCTAATATTGATATAAATATTAAGTTTCTGATTTGGCTGGAAGTTTTGTGTGGGTTGCTGTCTCATCTAGAAGGATTTGATGCAGCCGAATTTCCTCTGGTGTTGCTCTGATCCTCTGGCTGTGTGTCCCATTTGTTGATTGGGTTGGGGAGCCCGTGTGCTTAGAGATTGGGACCCATCGGCTGAGGGCTGAGTAGCTGACTGAGGTCTATTTGGTTGTTATTCCTCTTCTTGTTGAGGTGGTGCCCAGTCTGTGTGCTGCTTTTTGTGGTGATATTGTGATACAGTCCTTTAGATTGCTCTTGCCTGGCAAATTCAGCTAGTTTGTGATGATGCTTTGCTGATTTGTTAGTCTTCTTGGTGGATTGGCAAGCTGAAGATGGTGCCGGTGTCAGCCACTGTTATGGCCTTGGCATTTTTCTGCTGACAGGTTTGTGAGATTGTGGCTGCTGTGTTACTGGCATTGGATGATGATGGGTCATGGTGCTGTACTATTGGGCCATGATGCTACTCTGTAAAATTATGCCACGAAATTGGCTCTGCAGCATGCTCATCAGACGTACAATTTGGGTTGCTGATTTGTTGGTTTTTGTGGATGCTGCCTGTCTTTTTGATGCACTGTGTGTGTGTCGAATTAAATGCTGATCCATGATTGCATTTGGCAGCCTCTCTGGCCCTCTGTGGTGTGCTGATGTACATTCATTATGCTCCTATTTTCTCAGCTGATTTGGGAGCTGATGATGATACTGGAATACGTGAAGGCATGGTGGGAGCCAATGATGATGTGGTTAAATTCACTTCTGACTGATTTTATTCCTTTTTTTTTTGATAAGTAAGTGATTTGGATTAATGGGAGAAAAGAATTACAAGTAAGGATTTATCACCAAGTGTTATTCCGACTTGGGTATAAACCTAAATAGCTAGGATAAGCCCCGAGCACTTTGATACAATAGATGAAACCAACTAAAAGACAAAAATGTTGGAATTCATACTAAACTAGGAAACCACTCAAAACAGTTCCTAAACAAAAAATATGCCAATCCATGGCAAACCATTAAGTAGCCAGCAGCTAACAGCCACGGTAAGCACCATCAGCCAACAGCCACCAAAACACTAACTCAAGATCAGCTGCGCCATCAACATCCGGGAGCAACAGCATCGAGTCCCCAAGGTCAGCATACACATCATCAATGATGGGCATCCGACTAGCAGCTGAATTCCAACAGATGCACGCCACATCAACCAGAACAATAGCTCCAGCTGGGCATTTCCACTTCAGCTCCAGCATATACATCAGGTTCTACACTAAATCAGAACCAATTTGCAACAATCAAACCAGCATCATTCAGCTATGAGATAGATCAGCAATGATCAATATCAGAAGAACACCAGCCAAAGTGCATCAAACCCAGCAACTATCAGCCATCCAAAATTCATGGACCTACCCACCAGCAACCCATACAGGTACAGCTCCAGGGAAAGAACCAACAGCCCAGCATCAGTTCAACACGGCATTTGCAGGACACATCTTTCAAATTAATAAACTCCTGAGGAAAGAACCAAGAGTGCGTCCCCAATTCAAAGGTACATAACACCAACTTGAGCCCATAGAGAAGCAGAACTTCTCTCAACACCAAGGCCAGCAGGGAAGCCCAATCCGAATCCAGCTAATAAAAAGAAGGGTCTCAGAGCTCCACAGAGCTCAATCCATGCACTCAAAGCACAGCCGAATCCAACAATCACAGATCAATGCCAGGGGCATTAAACCACCCAACGCCATTAGGCGAAATGACAGAATCAGTGGTCGGACCAGGAAGGTCAGTCAACCAACAATCCAACCAAAAACCAGACTATCCCTTACGGTAATCCATAGCCCCTGGCTGCGAGCAAGATGGATGCGCCAGGACCAGCAGAAGAGTCCTAGACCACTTCTTCAGCCCAGCAATCAGCATACATCTAAATCAGAGGTAATCACCTCACAATAGCAACTATGACAGCTGCAAAACTCACCGCATCAGAAGGAATTTCAGCATCAGAACATGGCCACTCCCACTTCTTCGGCACACCAGCCTAAACATAATCACGTACCGGCAGAGTGGCTTCAGAAATCGGGCTCGGGCGTTCGTTAGCGTCAAAACCAGCGAGCAGCAAAGAAAAATTAATAAAATCTGCTAAAATGAAAGAAGCAGCACTACTCGCAACCATGAGAGGCGAGAAATGGCACCACCCAGCTAACATCAGGCGAGATCTCAGCACTCCGAATCTAAAAGCGCCTACCCACTTTTTTTTTTTTTTTGGTAATTAAAAGCGCCTACCCACACCAGAAGGCAGCAAAAGGAAAGACCACTCCGCAACCGGTAATGAAGCTATCCAAACCCGATTTATCCATGTCAGCAAATGTAGCTGAAATGCAAACCGGGGCAAAAGATATCATTAACTGGAAAGCTCACCGCGACACCAAACCGGCATTGAAGCTAGCCAAACCCGATTTATCCACGTCAGCAATGGAGGTGAAATCCAAACCGGGCCAATAAACGGGTTCCAAACCGGCAAATTAGCCAGTGCAAACCGGCTTTGAACAAACAAGAGAACGAAATCCATTTCGGCATATAAGCCTGTGCAAGCCAGTTTTGCACAACCGGAAGGTTTGCTGCTACCGGAAGATTCCATTCCGGTCACCGAGAACCTCAACCGCAGCAAACTCACCAAGACATTTCAAAGATGAAACCAACAGCTCGATCCAAGCCACTTCCACCGCAACAGGAGGATCACCAACAAATGAAACTCTGCCTCAGCCAATTCTCCAGCAACAGAGCCAGCACAACGAGCCGGCAACCAGAGCATGAGAGCCCAGCTAAATATGACGAGAAACCCTAACATTCAAATTTCAGTATAGAAATTTGTAAATGAGAAAAGAAACTTGAATCAAAAGATTGAGAGAAGGAAAACCCAAAATCAGCGTCGCAGAAGACGCAGGCAACAAAATGTGCGAAAGGACAGAGGTCCGAAAAACGCAGAGAGCAGGAGATGAGGAGGAGAGCGGGAGGCAACCGGGCGAGGCAAACGGGAGACCGGCCGTGGCCGGCTCCAGCGCCGCCCGGCCAGGTGAGGAGCGTCGAAGAAAACGTAGGCAAAGTTCAAAATTCAAATCGAATTTTGAAATTGTAGAGAGAAGCGAGAGCTTCTCTCTCTAGACAGTCCGTTGACTGATTTTATTCCAGCTGCTCAATCTGGGCTTGATGCTGATCCTGGTGCAGCTGTGTGTTCCATTTTGCTGGCCGGCGCCAGTTTATGAGGAAGATGGGACCTGTGAGCTGCTGGCTTTGGTACTGGAGCATTCTGCTCTCAAGTGCTATGTGAACCTGCCGTGCCACTGTGGCTTATGTGGTGTAGCGGCTGCCTGTTGTGTTCAGTATCCCTTATCATTTTGTTTATGATGTAAAAGTCATTTTTTGTTTTCGGGTACACTTTGATGTACTGTCCGCTCGGGGTATGCCCTAGCGTTTTTTAGTTTCTACTGTCTCTGTGGAATGTTAGCCTCCGAGAGGTTGTCTTTTTTGATGTAAGAATTGCTCGAGGAATGCCCTAGCATTTTATGCATTATCTCCAAGTCAAAAATACTTGGTTTTAATGCATAGATTATGTAATTTTTTTTCTCCCATGAATCCAAAATACTAACTTACCAAAAAAAAAAAAAAAGAAGTCATGGGTTGGTGCTTACGGTTTCGGATGCGTCATTTTGGGAGCTGATGTTCGAACCTAAGCTATTTTTCGCTCATTGGTCTGCAGTGCCACGAACCGCTCGTGCCCGGTCTCTCAAGCACCTCTCCGTGAATCCTTTCCCTTCGGCTGGGTTGAGGGGAGCCCGATTCTCGCTCGGATTGGGTTTTGTTTGTTGGATTGACGAAGAGCTGGGAGTGGATTGGTTGGGAAGCCGGAAATCCTTCTAATGTCGTGTGAATGTTATGGTGGTAGATCTAAATCTGCCAAATTGCTCCTCCAGTTATGCCGAGGACCTCTTCGTTTTGCTTCTCCGAGCCTCGCGATGTTGCCGGGCTTTCATGAGGCTCGTGTTTTTGGTTCTTTCTATTAACCGGATTGGGGAGCCCATGCAATGGATGCATGTCTAGGGATGCTTCCGATGTAGTATGGTGCTGGTCTGCAGAGTGCTATCTCTAAATGAAGTGGTGGGTGCCACCTTTCTTCTGGAGCCATTTGCCGGGAGTGCGTTGGAGTGCTTTCTGCCACTTCTTCTTTGCTGTGCGTAGTAGGGTTTCTTCCCGGTTTTATCTGATGCTGAGGCATACTCTCTGGAGGATCCCCAATTGCGGTGTATTCTCGAGGTTAGTGGATACGCTCCGAATAGATGCGTTTGCAAGATCCGCATCATCTTGATGCCATTTTTGTGAGGCTGTGGCTGGTGATTTGCTGGGCCTTTGATGATGGGTGAAATGCGGATTTTGCATTGGATGCTGTTGGGTTGTGGCACTGTATGTGTCTGATGATCTGGGATACCTCTCTGCATATAATTCAGTGGATTCCTGGCTGATGATCCGGTGTTGATTGTCGTTCCCAGTGCTGGCTGGTCTTTGAAGACCGGTGGGCAGCAATGTTGGGGCAGCTTTTGACGATCCCAGTGTGGTTTGGAAGTGCCAATGGGCTCTGATGGTAGATGTGCAGCCGGCCGGATGTCTTTGCTGATTTGCTGCCATCTGTGTATGTCCATTGTGACTGAGTTGCTTGCTGCATTGGAATTGAGCTATTCTTCTTGATGCAGCTGAAGCCTTGGTATTAGGATTCTTAAGAGTTGCTGGTGCTGTTTTCACTGCCGAAGAGGGTGCTGCTGGTTTTTGGTACTGGAGGCATTCTCTCACACGTGCTAAGTGATTCTGCCGTGCCCTGTGTGCTGCCGATTTTGTGTTTCATGTTGCCGCTGTCCCGGTTTGGCGCTCGGGTGCTGAACCCTTGTCATTTTAATTATGATGAAAACATCATATTTTGTCTTTCCCGGTTGGCATTGTCCTACTTGAGGCCTTTGGTATACTCTTGTTGTATGCGACCGCTCGGGGTATGCCCTAGCGTTTCGTAGTATTTTTCTATTTTTACCTGCTTCACGTTATCCTCCTAGAGGGTTGTTTTTTTATTAAGAACTCGCTGGGAATGCCCTAGCATGTTATGCATTATCTCCAAGTCAAGATACTTGGTTTTAATGCATAGGCTATGTAAATTATTTTCTCCCATAAATCCAAAATACTTACTTACCAAAAAAAAAAAAAACTGCTGAAGCAGTTGTAAATTCTACTCACTGCTGAAATGTGCCGTCATCGGTCTCCAAATAATGGCTAGTTGCTTGTGATAGCTTATCCATTGTTGTACTTGGTAGCTGAGTTCTATTTACATGATGCATTTTCTCGATGCCCGAGGCTGTGGCTGTTCCCACACTTTGACCGATGATACTGCTCTGTGTTCCCTGCAGCTTGAGATGTGGATTCTCCTGTTTAGAACTTGTGATGTGTTTTGAATCTGGTTTGTTGCATTGTTTTGTGGCTGGGGGTTATGTGGGATGGTGCCCTGTGAACCGTGACTGATCGCTTCGGCGCCATGGATCTGGTTGGATTTCGATGAGTGTGATGTAATGGACTCGCTTGGTTGTTTCGATGTGGCTTTGCCGTAGCTGCTGAAACACGAAGTGGGGATGCTCACCAGCCCTCTGTTTTGATACCGGTGTTGCACATGAGGCATTGCTGAGGTGCTGGAGTTGTCAACACATTCCCTTCCGCTGCTTCAGTTGTCCGCTCCATACATTGCTATATACTTGTTCATCTCGGAACCTATGGCTAAGTGGATATTCTCTCGTTATTGATTCGCTATCATAATTGCTAATGTGGCTGATGTTGAGATGATAGAGCTGCTGCAATAATGTTGATGGTGGAAAAGCCGACGAGAAGGTGCTGTCTTCCAGCCGGCGATACACATGTCAAGAAAATGGCTGCCGGCTTTCTTGAAGTATCTTGGTGTATGATGCCGATGCCTCCTCGTGTGTGGTATGTCCGCTTGTCAAGCATTATGGGCTTCAAATGTGAGATGCTATGGCTGCCATGATGAAGAGATTGTCTTGATCGCGATCCATTATGCAATCGGTTCTTCGGGTGGTGTCTTTGAGGTTGGAGTAGCCACCGCGATGTTGCGGCTTGGGATGTAGCCTTTCAAGATCGTGGCTTTGTGTTGGCGCTTTCCTATTTGCTATTTCAGGGTTGGCTGTCAGAGTCTAAAGTCGGGCTTCAAACTGGTCTATGTGTTTGCTGCGCCGGATTCAATCTGCTTTTGTGCTTAAGGTTGCGGTTGTATCTGAAGCATTTGGGAGCAGCTTTTAAACCATGCCCTTTTTTGGTGGTTGGTAGATACTGGCCATTGATGTGGAAAACTCAAGTTGCCGCCCTGTTTTTTTTTGCCTTCTGTTTGCTGTGGCAATTTGGCGTGGTTTGTTGGATGCCTTGCTTCACTCCGGCCGTGTGCGACTCTGAATCTGGAGCTGTCTATTTCGCGCTAAATTGTTGTTACTTGGATGAACCAGTTCCCCCGTTGGATCTACGGGTCTCGGTTGCTGCTGGTTTTTTTGCTCTTTGCATCTGCGTTGATGGTCTTGAGGCGCTGGAAATGTTGCTTCGGACCTTGCTGCGAACCGCTGGAATGGGGTGCCTGGTGCATATATCAGCGCTCTCATTCGGTTACTTTTTGGCTTGTGCTGAAATTTGTTAGGTTGGGCTTGTCAACGTTGATTTGTGCCTGTTTTTTTTTATTCTGTGGTGTCTATAATTAGTTGTCCTCTTAGAGTTCTTAGACATTTTCTGTTGTAACACTTGCTCTGGGCATGCCCTAGCGTTTATGTTTTATCTTCAAGTCAAATCACTTGGAGATAAAACATTGATTCTGTTATTTTTCTCCCTATTAATCTAAAATACTTACTTACCAAAAAAAAAAGTCTCCCCTCCCCCTCCCAAAAAAAAAAAAAAAAAGTGTGAGTGTGTGTTTTATGATTGGCGCTCCTGTCTGTGCTGGGGTTGTGAATGCTGTTGCAACCTGTTAGGCGGTATGGCCTATTTGTTGGGGCGTTTTGGCTGATGGTTGGCTGATGTAGTGGGTTGGTGCTGGTTCTAGTTGTTGACTTCCTTGCAGATGTACTTACCAAAAAAAAAAAAAAGACTTCCTTGCATATGATTTTGCAATTGATCTGCCCAGAATTCAAGGAATTTGGTACCTATGTCAGATTTTGGATAAGTGCTGTTTCTTTTATGGTAATGGTGGAGGCTTGGTGTGTTGGAGTTTGCTGCTGTCAATGAACAGATAACTGAATATTGTGGCATCAGACGTTTGGTTTCTACTGATGCTGTTTGGGGATTGAGCTGGTGATGCTAGGGCGATATGATATTGGTGGTTTGGTGAGGGGTATGATGCTGATTCATGGGTGCTGCAATTCTTGCCGTTTTTGGAATGTTTTTTATTTGGTAAGTAAGTATTTTGGATTAATGGGAGAAAATAGTACAAAAATTTATGTTTATCTCCAAGTATTTTGACTTGAAGATAAAATATAAGACGTTAGGGCATACCCAGAGCGGATGCAGCATATCCGAATATACAAAAAGGCCTCTATGAGGACAACGTTCACCGAAAAGAATATGACATTTCCATCATAAGCGAATTGAACACAGCATGCATTAGCCGACACATATTCGGCATGCTCCAAAGACCGGGACCAAGCAGCACCATTATCGGCGTTGAACATAGCAAAAAGAACACAAAAGAATCCTAAGCACCAAGGCTTCAACCTCATCAAGCAAGAGCCTAAGCACCCACTGCAGCCTGGGCCGCTGCTCCTCTACCTTCAATACATCGATGCGTCTCAAAGAAAGATATATAAACATCGAACCAAGATGCTCTGCGCCATCAAAAGCCGGGCGCACAAAGAAATGACTTCCAATAGATGCACGCCACAGCCTCGAGTAACATCAAAGACAAAGCAGGCTATGACAACAAAGACGCAAAAATACACAAAGGGCCAACATCCAAGTCCTTGAATCCGGCATTCACCCGCAGTGGTGATGGGAGTCATTGAACAGCCAAAAACAAATGTATGATGCCAACAACCAGCAACTATCCAGCACTATTCAGGGCACAATCCAAACTTCCACAGCAATGAAGGACATACGAGCAAAGACAAAGATTCAGCAAGAAATGCTCTCGATAATGCAACAAGCCAAGGCCATAACAAAGATTCAACAAGAAGAACATATTAACAACCGGGATAGAACCTCAGTCATCAACTCAGCCCACTTCCGCATGGTCCCAATCCATAAGCACACGGGCTTATGGCACCATCGTGTATACCGCCCGGGTCAGTTTCTAAGCCAGCTTGGGCATGTGGATGCCATCGGGCTTTACGATTCGATATGGCCTCGCAGGGAGCGGCGATGATTTTATGGGTCTTTTTTTTTCGCCTAGTGAAATCAAGGTTTGGGCAATCTGACTTGGAAGGTGGGCTGGCATGGTTAAGGAGCTGGTTTTGTGTGTGAATGTAATGATGTATCTCATAATACATTAAAGTTGCTGCAGTTGATGCTCGGGTGTCTATGGTTATGATGGGGTTTGCTACATTATTGCTACTATTGCTGTTGCTCGGTTTTCTATGGCTGGGGTTGGTTGATTATGCCTCCTCATTATTGCTTCCCTGGCATACTCCCTGTGGAGTGCTGGGTTTGAGAACGGTTGTTGTGGATATTCGGTTCTCCTCAGCGGCCAACCTAATGCTGGATGTTGGGCTGATGATGATTGAATGAGTGAGGTCTCATGTTGCGGATGAATGATGTCCCGCTTTCCGGGCAGGGTCAGGATGAAGATGTATTGATGGTATTGGTAGAGCTGGCTGCATGCACACTCATGCCGGAGCCGAGCGTTGGTGACTATGGAACCTAGCATGTTCATCATCCTGAGGGGCCGTGATGTCGAAGTTTGATGTTTGTCTTGGTTTTGGATGCCATTATTGTTATGGTGTGGGATGTGTTATAGAAACATTCTCGAGCTGAACTGCTCACCTCCTAAAGATGAAGCACGAATTGGTTTTGGGGGAGATATGTTGTAAGTGTATGATGGTGATGCCCATGGTTTCG